>OZ038381.1:1677741-2277741 GCA_964036045.1 Eutreptiella sp. 'Long Island Sound 2002' | reverse complement strand
CGCTGCTTCCGGAACATGTTCCGGTCCTTCCGGAACATGTTCCGGTCCTTCCGGAACATGTTCCGGTCCCTCCGGAACATGTTCCGGTGATTCCGGAACATGTTCCTGTCCTTCCGGAACATGTTCTGGCGCTTCCAGAACTTGTTCTGGCGCTTCCGCAACATGTTCCGGCGCTTCCGGAACATGATCCGGCGCTTCCGGAACATGTTCCGGCGCTTCCGGAACATGTTCCGGTCCTTCCTGAACATGTTCCGGTGCTTCCGGAACATGATCCGGTGCTTCCGGAACATGTTCCGGGGCTTCCGGAACATGTTACGGCGCTTCCGGAACATGTTCCGGTCCTTCCGGAACATGTTCCGGTGCTTCCGGAACATGTTCCGGTACTTCCGGAACATGTTCCGGCGCTTCCGGAACATGTTCCGGCGCTTCCGGAACATGTTCCGGTGCTCCCGGAACATGTTCCGGTCCTTCCGGAACATGATCCGGTCCTTCCGGAACATGTTCCGGCGCTTCCGGAACATGTTCCGGCGCTTCCGGAACATGTTCCGGTGCTTCCGGAACATGTTCCGGCGCTTCCGGAACATGTTCCGGTGCTTCCGGAACATGATCCGGCGCTTCCGGAACATGATCCGGTGCTTCCGGAACATGTTCCGGTGCTTCCGGAACATGTTCCGGTGCTTCCGGAACATGTTCCGGCGCTTCCGGAACATGTTCCGGTCCCTCCGGAACATGATCCGGTGTTTCTGGAACATGTTCCGGTCCTTCCGGAACATGTTCCGGTCCTTCCGGAACATGTTCCGGCGCTTCCGGAACATGTTCCGCTGCTTCCGGAACATGTTCCGGCGCTTCCGGAACATGTTCCGCTGCTTCCGGAACATGTTCCGGTCCTTCCGGAACATGTTCCGGTCCCTCCGGAACATGTTCCGGTGCTTTCGGAACATGTTCCGGTCCTTCCGGAACATGTTCTGGCGCTTCCAGAACATGTTCTGGCGCTTCCAGAACATGTTCTGGCGCTTCCGGAACATGTTCCGGCGCTTCCGGAACATGTTCCGGTGCGTCCGGAACATGTTCCGGTCCTTCCGGAACATGTTCCGGTGCTTCCGGAACATGTTCCGGTCCTTCCGGAACATGTTCCGGCGATTCCGGAACATGTTCCGGTGCTTCCGGAACATGTTTCGGCGCTTCCGGAACATGATCCGGCGCTTCCGGAACATGTTCCGGTGCTTCCGGAACATGTTCCGGTCCTTCCCTTCCGGAACATGTTCCGGTCCTTCCGGAACATGTTCCGGCGCTTCCGGAACATGTTCCGGTCCCTCCGGAACATGTTCCGGCGCTTCCGGAATATTTTCGGGTCCTTCCGGAACATGTTCCGGTCCTTCCGGAACATGTTCCGGTGCTTCCGGAACATGTTCCGGCGCTTCCGGAACATGTTCCGGCGCTTCCGGAACATGTTCCGGTCCTTCCGGAACATGTTCCGGTCCTTCCGGAACATGTTCCGGCGCTTCCGGAACATGTTCCGGCGCTTCCGGAACATGTTCCGGCGCTTCCGGAACATGTTCCGGTCCTTCCGGAACATGTTCCGGTCCTTCCGGAACATGTTCGGGTGCTTCCGGAACATGTTCTGGCGATTCCGGAACATGTTCCGGTGCCTCCGGAACATGTTCCGGTCCTTCCGGAACATGTTCCGGTGCTTTCGGAACATGTTCCGGCGCTTCCGGAACATGTTCCGGCGCTTCCGGAACATGTTCCGGTCCTTCCGGAACATGTTCCGGCGCTTCCGGAACATGTTCCGGCGCTTCCGGAACATGTTCCGGTGCTTCCGGAACATGTTCCGGTGCTTTAGGAACATGTTCCGGCGCTTCCGGAACATGTTCCGGTGCTTCCGGAACATGTTCCGGTGCTTCCGGAACATGTTCCGGCCCTTCCGGAACATGTTCCGGTGCCTCCGGAACATGTTCCGGCGCTTCCGGAACATGTTCCGGTCCTTACGGAACATGTTCCGGCGCTTCCGGAACATGTTCCGGTGCTTCCGGAACATATTCCGGCGCTTCCGGAACATGTTCCGGCGCTTCCGGAACATGATCCGGCGCTTCCGGAACATGTTCCGGTGCTTCCGGAACATGTTCCGGTCCTTCCCTTCCGGAACATGTTCCGGTCCCTCCGGAGCATGTTCCGGCGCTTCCGGAACATGTTCCGGTCCTTCCGGAACATGTTCCGGTGCTTCCGGAACATGTTCCGGTGCTTTCGGAACATGTTTCGGCGCTTCCGGAACATGTTCCGGAAGCACCGGAACATGTTCCGGTGCTTCCGGAACATGTTCCGGTGCTTTCCGAACATGTTCCGGCGCTTCCGGAACATGTTCCGGTGCTTCCGGAACATGATCCGGTGCTTCCGGAACATGTTCCGGCCCTTCCGGAACATGTTCCGGCGCTTCCGGAACATGTTCCGGTCCTTACGGAACATGTTCCGGCGCTTCCGGAACATGTTCCGATGCTTCCGGAACATATTCCGGCGCTTCCGGAACATGTTCCGGCGCTTCCGGAACATGTTCCGGCGCTTCCGGAACATGTTCCGGTGCTTCCGGAACATGTTCCGGTCCTTCCCTTCCGGAACATGTTCCGGTCCCTCCGGAACATGTTCCGGTGCTTCCGGAACATGTTCCGGTGCTTCCGGAACATGTTCCGGTGCTTCCGGAACATGTTCCGGTGCTTCCGGAACATGTTCCGGTCCTTCCGGAACAGTCCGGCGCTTCCGGAACATGCTCCGGCGCTTCCGGAACATGTTCCGGCGCTTCCGGAACATGTTCCGGCGCTTCCTGAACCTGATCCGGCGCTTCCGGAACATGATCCGGCGCTTCCGGAACATGTTCCGGTGCTTCCGGAACATGTTCCGGTCCTTCCGTTCCGGAACATGTTCCGGTCCTTCCGGAACATGTTCCGGTCCTTCCGGAACATGTTCCGGTCCCTCCGGAACACGTTCCGGCGCTTCCGGAACATGTTCTGGTGCTTCCGGAACATGTTCCGGCGATTCCGGAACATGTTCCGGCGCTTCCGGAACATGTTCCGGTCCTTCCGGAACATGTTCCGGCGCTTCCGGAACCTGATCCGGCGCTTCCGGAACATGCTCCGGCGCTTCCGGAACATGTTCCGGTGCTTCCGGAACATGTTCCGGTCCTTCCCTTCCGGAACATGTTCCGGTCCTTCCGGAACATGTTCCGGTCCTTCCGGAACATGTTCCGGTCCTTCCGGAACATGTTCCGGTCCCTCCGGAACATGTTCCGGCGCTTCCGGCACATGTTCCGGTCCTTCCGGAACATGTTCCGGTGCTTCCGGAACATGTTCCGGTCCTTCCGGAACATGTTCCGGTCCTTCGGGAACATGTTCCGGCCCTTCCGGAACATGTTCCGGTACTTCCGGAACATGTTCCGGCGCTTCCGGAACATGTTCCGGCGCTTCCGGAACATGTTCCGGTGCTCCCGGAACATGTTCCGGTCCTTCCGGAACACGTTCGGGTCCTTCTGGAACATGTTCCGGTCCTTCCGGAACATGTTCCGGCGCTTCCGGAACATGTTCCGGCGCTTCCGGATGTTCCGGCGCTTCCGGAACATGTTCCGGCGCTTCCGGAACATGTTCCGGCGCTTCCGGAACATGTTCCGGTCCTTCCGGAACATGTTCGGGTGCTTCCGGAACATGTTCCGGCGATTCCGGAACATGTTCCGGTGCTTCCGGAACATGTTCCGGTGCTTCCGGAACATGTTCCGGCGATTCCGGACCATGTTCCGGTGCCTCCGGAACATGTTCCGGTTCTTCCGGAACATGTTCCGGTGCTTCCGGAACATGTTCCGGTGCTTCCGGAACATGTTCCGGCCCTTCCGGAACATGTTCCGGTCCTTCCGGAACATGTTCCGGCGCTTCCGGAACATGATCCGGCGCTTCCGGAACATGTTCCGGTGCTTCCGGAACATGTTCCGGTCCTTCCCTTCCGGAACATGTTCCGGTCCCTCCGGAACAGGTTTCGGCGCTTCCGGAACATGTTCCGGTCCTTCCGGAACATGTTCCGGTGCTTCCGGAACATGTTCCGGTGCTTCCGGAACATGTTCCGGTGCTTCCGGAACATGTTCCGGTGCTTCCGGAAAATGTTCCGGCGCTTTCGGAACATGTTCCGGCGCTTCCGGAACATGTTCCGGCGCTTCCGGAACATGTTCCGGCGCTTCTGGAACATGTTCCGGTGCTTCCGGAACATGTTCCGGTCCTTCCGGAACATGTTCCGGCGCTTCCGGAACATGTTCCGGTGCTTCGGGAACATGTTCCGGTCCTTCCGGAACATGTTCCGGCGCTTCCGGAACATGTTCCGGTCCTTCCGGAACATGTTCCGGTCCTTCCGGAACATTCCGGCGCTTCCGGAACATGTTCCGGCGCTTCCGGAACATGTTCCGGCGCTTCCGGAACATGTTCCGGCGCTTCCGGAACATGTTCCGGTGCTTCCGGAACATGTTCCGGTCCTTCCGTTCCGGAACATGTTCCGGTCCTTCCGGAACATGTTCCGGTCCTTCCGGAACATGTTCCGGTCCCTCCGGAACATGTTCCGGCGCTTCCGGAACATGTTCTGGTGCCTCCGGAACATGTTCCGGCGATTCCGGAACATGTTCCGGCGCTTCCGGAACATGTTCCGGTCCTTCCGGAACATGTTCCGGCGCTTCCGGAACATGTTCTGGCGCTTCCGGAACCTGATCCGGCGCTTCCGGAACATGATCCGGCGCTTCCGGAACATGTTCCGGTGCTTCCGGGAAATGTTCCGGTCCTTCCCTTCCGGAACATGTTCCGGTCCTTCCGGAACATGTTCCGGTCCTTCCGGAACATGTTCCGGTCCCTCCGGAACATGTTCCGGCGCTTCCGGCACATGTTCCGGTCCTTCCGGAACATGTTCCGGTGCTTCCGGAACATGTTCCGGTCCTTCCGGAACATGTTCCGGTCCTTCGGGAACATGTTCCGGCCCTTCCGGAACATGTTCCGGTACTTCCGGAACATGTTCCGGCGCTTCCGGAACATGTTCCGGTGCTCCCGGAACATGTTCCGGTCCTTCCGGAACACGTTCGGGTCCTTCTGGAACATGTTCCGGTCCTTCCGGAACATGTTCGGGTGCTTCCGGAACATGTTCCGGCGATTCCGGAACATGTTCCGGTCCCTCCGGAACATGTTCCGGTGCTTCCGGAACATGTTCCGGTCCTTCCGGAACATATTCCGGCGCTTCCGGAACATGTTCCGGCGCTTCCGGAACATGATCCGGCGCTTCCGGAACATGTTTCGGTGCGTCCGGAACATGTTCCGGTCCTTCCGGAACATGTTCCGGTGCTTCCGGAACATGTTCCGGTCCTTCCGGAACATGTTCCGGCGATTCCGGAACATGTTCCGGTGCTTCCGGAACATGTTCCGGTCCTTCCGGAACATGTTCTGGCGCTTTTGGAACATGTTCCGGCGCTTCCGGAACATGATCCGGCGCTTCCGGAACATGTTCCGGCGCTTCCGGAACATCTTCCGGTGCGTCCGGAACATGTTCCGGTCCTTCCGGAACATGTTCCGGTGCTTCCGGAACATGTTCCGGTCCTTCGGGAACATGTTCCGGCGCTTCCGGAACATGTTCCGGCGCTCCCGGAACCTGATCCGGCGCTTCCGGAACATGATCCGGCGCTTCCGGAACATATTCCGGTGCTTCCGGAACATGTTCCGGTCCTTCCCTTCCGGAACATGTTCCGGTCCTTCCGGAACATGTTCCGGTCCCTCTGGAACATGTTCCGGCGCTTCCGGAACATGTTCCGGTCCTTCCGGAACATGTTCCGGTGCTTCCGGAACATGTTCCGGTCCTTCCGGAACATTTTCCGGTCCTTCGGGAACATGTTCCGGCGCTTCCGGAACATGTTCCGGTACTTCCGGAACATGTTCCGGCGCTTCCGGAACATGTTCCGACGCTTCCGGAACATGTTCCGGTGCTCCCGGAACATGTTCCGGTCCTTCTGGAACATGTTCGGGTCCTTCTGGAACATGTTCCGGCGCTTCCGGAACATGTTCCGGCGCTTCCGGAACATGTTCCGGCGCTTCCGGAACATGTTCCGGCGCTTCCGGAACATGTTGCGGTGCTTCCGGAACATGTTGCGGTGCTTCCGGAACATGTTGCGGTGCTTCCGGAACATGTTCCGGTCCTTCCGGAACATGTTCCGGTCCTTCCGGAACATGTTCCGGCGCTTCCGGAACATGTTCCGGCGCTTCCGGAACATGATCCGGCGCTTCCGGAACATGTTCCGGTGCTTCCGGAACATGTTCCGGTCCTTCCCTTCCGGAACATTTTCCGGTCCTTCCGGAACATGTTCCGGTCCCTCTGGAACATGTTCCGGCGCTTCCGGAACATGTTCCGGTCCTTCCGGAACATGTTCCGGTGCTTCCGGAACATGTTCCGGTGCTTCCGGAACATGTTCCGGTCCTTCGGGAACATGTTCCGGCGCTTCCGGAACATGTTCCGGTACTTCCGGAACATGTTCCGGTCCTTCGGGAACATTTTCCGGCGCTTCCGGAACATGTTCCGGTGCTCCCGGAACATGTTCCGGTCCTTCCGGAACATGTTTGGGTCCTTCCGGAACATGTTCCGGCGCTTCCGGAACATGTTCCGGCGCTTCCGGAACATGTTCCGGTGCTTCCGGAACATGTTCCGGTGCTTCCGGAACATGTTCCGGTCCTTCCGGAACATGTTCCGGCGCTTCCGGAACATGTTCCGGCAATTCCGGAACATGTTCCGGTCCCTCCGGAACATGATCCGGTGCTTCCGGAACATGATCCGGTGCTTCCGGAACATGTTCCGGTCCTTCCGGAACATGTTCCGGCGCTTCCGGAACATGTTCCGGTCCCTCCGGAACATGATCCGGTGCTTCCGGAACATGATCCGGTGCTTCCGGAACATGTTCCGGTCCTTCCGGAACATGTTCCGGTCCCTCCGGAACATGTTCCGGTGCTTCCGGAACATGATCCGGTGCTTCCGGAACATGTTCCGGTCCTTCCGGGACATGTTCCGGTCCCTCCGGAACATGTTCCGGTGCTTCCGGAACATGTTCCGGTGCTTCCGGAACATGTTCCGGTGCTTCCGGAACATGTTCTGGCGCTTCCAGAACATGTTCTGGCGCTTCCGGAACATGTTCCGGCGCTTCCGGATCATGATCCAGCGCTTCCGGAACATGTTCCGGCGCTTCCGGAACATGTTCCGGTCCTTCCGGAACATGTTCCGGTCCTTCCGGAACATGTTCCGGCGCTTCCGGAACATGTTCCGGTGCTTCCGGAACATGTTCCGGCGCTTCCGGAACATGTTCCGGTGCTTCCGGAACATGTTCCGGTGCTTCCGGAACATGTTCCGGCGACTCCGGAACATGTTCCGGCGCTTCCGGAACATGTTCCGGTGCCTCCGGAACATGTTCCCGTCCTTCCGGAACATGTTCCGGTGCTTCCGGAACATGTTCCGGTGCTTTCGGAACATGTTCCGGCGCTTCCGGAACATGTTCCGGCGCTTCCGGAACATGTTCCGGTCCTTCCGGAACATGTTCCGGTCCTTCCGGAACATGTTCCGGCGCTTCCGGAACATGTTCCGGTGCTTCCGGAACATGTTCCGGCGCTTCCGGAACATGTTCCGGTGCTTCCGGAACATGTTCCGGTGCTTCCGGAACATGTTCCGGCGACTCCGGAACATGTTCCGGCGCTTCCGGAACATGTTCCGGTGCCTCCGGAACATGTTCCCGTCCTTCCGGAACATGTTCCGGTGCTTCCGGAACATGTTCCGGTGCTTTCGGAACATGTTCCGGCGCTTCCGGAACATGTTCCGGCGCTTCCGGAACATGATCCGGCGCTTCCGGAACATGTTCCGGTGCTTCCGGAACATGTTCCGGTCCTTCCCTTCCGGAACATGTTCCGGCGCTTCCGGAACATGTTCCGGTCCCTCCGGAACATGATCCGGTGCTTCCGGAACATGATCCGGTGCTTCCGGAACATGTTCCGGTCCTTCCGGAACATGTTCCGGCGCTTCCGGAACATGTTCCGGTCCTTGCGGAACATGTTCCGGTCCTTCCGGAACATGTTCCGGTCCCTCCGGAACATGTTCCGGTGCTTCCGGAACATGTTCTGGCGCTTCCAGAACATGTTCTGGCGCTTCCGGAACATGTTCCGGCGCTTCCGGATCATGATCCAGCGCTTCCGGAACATGTTCCGGCGCTTCCGGAACATGTTCCGGTCCTTCCGGAACATGTTCCGGTCCTTCCGGAACATGTTCCGGCGCTTCCGGAACATGTTCCGGTGCTTCCGGAACATGTTCCGGCGCTTCCGGAACATGTTCCGGTGCTTCCGGAACATGTTCCGGTGCTTCCGGAACATGTTCCGGCGACTCCGGAACATGTTCCGGCGCTTCCGGAACATGTTCCGGTGCCTCCGGAACATGTTCCCGTCCTTCCGGAACATGTTCCGGTGCTTCCGGAACATGTTCCGGTGCTTTCGGAACATGTTCCGGCGCTTCCGGAACATGTTCCGGCGCTTCCGGAACATGATCCGGCGCTTCCGAAACATGTTCCGGTGCTTCCGGAACATGTTCCGGTCCTTCCCTTCCGGAACATGTTCCGGCGCTTCCGGAACATGTTCCGGTCCCTCCGGAACATGTTCCGGCGCTTCCGGAACATGTTCCGGTCCTTCCGGAACATGTTCCGCTCCTTCCGGAACATGTTCCGGTGCTTCCGGAACATGATCCGGCGCTTCCGGAACATGTTCCGGTGCTTCCGGAACATGTTCCGGTCCTTCCCTTCCGGAACATGTTCCGGCGCTTCCGGAACATGTTCCGGTCCCTCCGGAACATGTTCCGGCGCTTCCGGAACATGTTCCGGTCCTTCCGGAACATGTTCCGCTCCTTCCGGAACATGTTCCGGTGCTTCCGGAACATGTTCCGGTCCTTCCGGAACATGTTCTGGTCCTTCCGGAACATGTTCCGGCGCTTCCGGAACATGTTCCGGTCCTTCCGGAACATGTTCCGGTGCTTCCGGAACATGTTCCGGTGCTTCCGGAACATGTTCCGGTCCTTCGGGAACATGTTCCGGCGCTTCCGGAACATGTTCCGGTCCTTCCGGAACATGTTCCGGTGCTTCCGGAACATGTTCCGGTGCTTCCGGAACATGTTCCGGTCCTTCGGGAACATTTTCCGGCGCTTCCGGAACATGTTCCGGTGCTCCCGGAACATGTTCCGGTCCTTCCGGAACATGTTTGGGTCCTTCCGGAACATGTTCCGGCGCTTCCGGAACATGTTCCGGCGCTTCCGGAACATGATCCGGTGCTTCCGGAACATGATCCGGTGCTTCCGGAACATGTTCCGGTCCTTCCGGAACATGTTCCGGCGCTTCCGGAACATGTTCCGGCGCTTCCGGAACATGTTCCGGTCCCTCCGGAACATGATCCGGTGCTTCCGGAACATGATCCGGTGCTTCCGGAACATGTTCCGGTCCTTCCGGAACATGTTCCGGCGCTTCCGGAACATGTTCCGGTCCTTGCGGAACATGTTCCGGTCCTTCCGGGACATGTTCCGGTCCCTCCGGAACATGTTCCGGTGCTTCCGGAACATGTTCCGGTGCTTCCGGAACATGTTCCGGTGCTTCCGGAACATGTTCTGGCGCTTCCAGAACATGTTCTGGCGCTTCCGGAACATGTTCCGGCGCTTCCGGATCATGATCCAGCGCTTCCGGAACATGTTCCGGCGCTTCCGGAACATGTTCCGGTCCTTCCGGAACATGTTCCGGTCCTTCCGGAACATGTTCCGGCGCTTCCGGAACATGTTCCGGTGCTTCCGGAACATGTTCCGGCGCTTCCGGAACATGTTCCGGTGCTTCCGGAACATGTTCCGGTGCTTCCGGAACATGTTCCGGCGACTCCGGAACATGTTCCGGCGCTTCCGGAACATGTTCCGGTCCTTCCGGAACATGTTCCGGTCCTTCCGGAACATGTTCCGGCGCTTCCGGAACATGTTCCGGTGCTTCCGGAACATGTTCCGGCGCTTCCGGAACATGTTCCGGTGCTTCCGGAACATGTTCCGGTGCTTCCGGAACATGTTCCGGCGACTCCGGAACATGTTCCGGCGCTTCCGGAACATGTTCCGGTGCCTCCGGAACATGTTCCCGTCCTTCCGGAACATGTTCCGGTGCTTCCGGAACATGTTCCGGTGCTTTCGGAACATGTTCCGGCGCTTCCGGAACATGATCCGGCGCTTCCGGAACATGATCCGGCGCTTCCGGAACATGTTCCGGTGCTTCCGGAACATGTTCCGGTCCTTCCCTTCCGGAACATGTTCCGGCGCTTCCGGAACATGTTCCGGTCCCTCCGGAACATGATCCGGTGCTTCCGGAACATGATCCGGTGCTTCCGGAACATGTTCCGGTCCTTCCGGAACATGTTCCGGCGCTTCCGGAACATGTTCCGGTCCTTGCGGAACATGTTCCGGTCCTTCCGGAACATGTTCCGGTCCCTCCGGAACATGTTCCGGTGCTTCCGGAACATGTTCTGGCGCTTCCAGAACATGTTCTGGCGCTTCCGGAACATGTTCCGGCGCTTCCGGATCATGATCCAGCGCTTCCGGAACATGTTCCGGCGCTTCCGGAACATGTTCCGGTCCTTCCGGAACATGTTCCGGTCCTTCCGGAACATGTTCCGGCGCTTCCGGAACATGTTCCGGTGCTTCCGGAACATGTTCCGGCGCTTCCGGAACATGTTCCGGTGCTTCCGGAACATGTTCCGGTGCTTCCGGAACATGTTCCGGCGACTCCGGAACATGTTCCGGCGCTTCCGGAACATGTTCAGGTGCCTCCGGAACATGTTCCCGTCCTTCCGGAACATGTTCCGGTGCTTCCGGAACATGTTCCGGTGCTTTCGGAACATGTTCCGGCGCTTCCGGAACATGTTCCGGCGCTTCCGGAACATGTTCCGGTGCTTCCGGAACATGTTCCGGTCCTTCCCTTCCGGAACATGTTCCGGCGCTTCCGGGACATGTTCCGGTCCCTCCGGAACATGTTCCGGCGCTTCCGGAACATGTTCCGGTCCTTCCAGAACATGTTCCGCTCCTTCCGGAACATGTTCCGGTGCTTCCGGAACATGATCCGGCGCTTCCGGAACATGTTCCGGTGCTTCCGGAACATGTTCCGGTCCTTCCCTTCCGGAACATGTTCCGGCGCTTCCGGAACATGTTCCGGTCCCTCCGGAACATGTTCCGGCGCTTCCGGAACATGTTCCGGTCCTTCCGGAACATGTTCCGCTCCTTCCGGAACATGTTCCGGTGCTTCCGGAACATGTTCCGGTCCTTCCGGAACATGTTCTGGTCCTTCCGGAACATGTTCCGGCGCTTCCGGAACATGTTCCGGTCCTTCCGGAACATGTTTCGGTGCTTCCGGAACATGTTCTGGTGCTTCCGGAACATGTTCCGGGGATTCCGGAACATGTTCCGGCGCTTCCGGAACATGTTCCGGCGCTTCCGGAACATGTTCCGGTGCTTCCGGAACATGTTCCGGCGCTTCGGGAACATGTTCCGGTCGTTCCGGAACATGTTCCGGTCCTTCCGGAACATGTTCCGGTCCTTCCGGAACATGTTCCGGTGCTTTCGGAACATGTTCCGGCGCTTCCGGAACATGTTCCGGTGCTTCCGGAACATGTTCCGGTTCTTCCGGAACATGTTCCGGCCCTTCCGGAACATGTTCCGGTGCCTCCGGAACATGTTCCGGCGCTTCCGGATCATGTTCCGGTCCTTCCGAAACATGTTCCGGCGCTTCCGGAACATGTTCCGGTGCTTCCGGAACATATTCCGGCGCTTCCGGAACATGTTCCGGCGCTTGCGGAACATGATCCGGCGCTTCCGGAACATGTTCCGGTGCTTCCGGAACATGTTCCGGTCCTTCCCTTCCGGAACATGTTCCGGTCCTTCCGGAACATGTTCCGGCGCTTCCGGAACATGTTCAGGTGCTTCCGGAACATGTTCCGGTGCTTCCGGAACATGTTCCGGCGCTTCCGGAACATGTTCCGGTCCTTCCGGAACATGTTCCGGTGCTTCCGGAACATGTTCCGGCGCTTCCGGAACATGTTCCGGTCCTTCCGGAACATGTTCCGGTCCTTCCGGAACATGTTCCGGTCCTTCTGGAACATGTTCCGGTCCTTCCGGAACATGTTCCGGCGCTTCCGGAACATGTTCCGGTCCTTCCGGAACATGTTCCGGTCCTTCCGGAACATGTTCCGGTCCCTCCGGAACATGTTCCGGTGCTTCCGGAACATGTTCCGGTCCTTCCGGAACATGTTCCGGTGCTTCCGGAACATGTTCCGGTGCTTCCGGAACATGTTCCGGCGCTTCCGGAACATGTTCCGTTGCCTCCGGAACATGTTCCGGCGCTTCCTGAACATGTTCCGGAAGCGCCGGAACATGTTCCGGCGGCTTCCGGAACATCTTCCGGCGCTTCCGGAACATGTTCCGGCGCTTCCGGAACATGTTCCGGTCCTTCCGGAACATGTTCCGGTCCTTCCGGAACATGTTCCGGTCCTTCCGGAACATGTTCCGGCGCTTCCGGAACATGTTCCGGCGCTTCCGGAACATGTTCCGGTGCTTCCGGAACATGTTCCGGCGCTTCCGGAACATGTTCCGGCGCTTCCGGAACATGTTCCGGTCCTTCCGGAACATGTTCCGGTCCTTCCGGAACATGTTCCGGTCCTTCCGGAACATGTTCCGGTCCTTCCGGAACATGTTCCGGCGCTTCCGGAACATGATCCGGTGCTTCCGGAACATGTTCCGGTGCTTCCGGAACATGTTCCGGTGCTTCCGGAACGTGTTCCGGCGCTTCCGGAACATGTTCCGGTCCCTCCGGAACATGATCCGGTGCTTCCGGAACATGTTTCGGTCCTTCCGGAACATGGTCCGGTCCTTCCGGAACATGTTCCGGTCCCTCCGGAACATGTTCCGGTGCTTCCGGAACATGTTCCGGTGCTTCCGGAACATGTTCCGGTCCTTCCGGAACATGTTCTGGCGCTTCCAGAACATGTTCTGGCGCTTCCGGAACATGTTCCGGCGCTTCCGGAACATGTTCCGGTGCTTCCAGAACATGTTCCGGCGCTTCCGGAACATGTTCCGGTCCTTCCGGAACATGTTCCGGTGCTTCCGGAACATGTTCCGGTGCTTCCGGAACATGTTCCGGCGCTTCCGGAACATTTTCCGGTGCTTCCGGAACATGTTCCGGCGCTTCCGGAACATGTTCCGGCGCTTTCGGAACATGTTCCGGTGCTTCCGGAACATGATCCGGTGCTTCCGGAACATGTTCCGGTGCTTCCGGAACATGTTCCGGCGATTCCGGAACATGTTCCGGCGCTTCCGGAACATGTTCCGGTGCCTCCGGAACATGTTCCGGTCCTTCCGGAACATGTTCCGGTGCTTTCGGAACATGTTCCGGCGCTTCCGGAACATGTTCCGGTGCTTCCGGAACATGTTCCGGCCCTTCCGGAACATGTTCCGGTGGTTCCGGAACATATTCCGGCGCTTCCGGAACATGTTCCGGCGCTTCCGGAACATGATCCGGCGCTTCCGGAACTTGTTCCGGTGCTTTCGGAACATGTTCCGGTCCTTCCCTTCCGGAACATGTTCCAGTCCTTCCGGAACATGTTCCGGCGCTTCCGGAACAT
Source organism: Eutreptiella sp. 'Long Island Sound 2002' (assembly GCA_964036045.1). Taxonomy (NCBI): domain Eukaryota; phylum Euglenozoa; class Euglenophyceae; order Eutreptiales; family Eutreptiaceae; genus Eutreptiella; species Eutreptiella sp. 'Long Island Sound 2002'. Next base: position 2,264,032 of record OZ038381.1, on the reverse strand, counting down.
GTTCCGGTCCTTCCGGAACATGTTCCGGTGCTTCCGGAACATGTTCCGGTCCTTCCGGAACATGTTCCGGGGATTCCGGAACATGTTCCGGCGCTTCCGGAACATGTTCCGGCGCTTCCGGAACATGTTCCGGTCCTTCCGGAACATGTTCCGGCGCTTCCGGAACATGTTCCGGCGCTTCCGGAACCTGATCCGGCGCTTCCGGAACATGATCCGGCGCTTCCGGAACATGTTCCGGTGCTTCCGGAACATGTTCCGGTCCTTCCCTTCCGGAACATGTTCCGGTCCCTCCGGAACATGTTCTGGCGCTTCCGGAACATGTTCCGGTCCTTCCGGAACATGTTCCGGTGCTTCCGGAACATGTTCCGGTCCTTCCGGAACATGTGCCGGTCCTTCCGGAACATGTTCCGGCGCTTCCGGAACATGTTCCGGCGCTTCCGGAACATGTTCCGGTCCTTCCGGAACATGTTCCGGCGCTTCCGGAACATGTTCCGGCGCTTCCGGAACCTGATCCGGCGCTTCTGGAACATGATCCGGCGCTTCCGGAACATGTTCCGGTGCTTCCGGAACATGTTCCGGTCCTTCCCTTCCGGAACATGTTCCGGTCCCTCCGGAACATGTTCCGGCGCTTCCGGAACATGTTCCGGTCCTTCCGGAACATGTTCCGGTGCTTCCGGAACATGTTCCGGTCCTTCCGGAACATGTGCCGGTCCTTCCGGAACATGTTCCGGCGCTTCCGGAACATGTTCCGGCGCTTCCGGAACATGTTCCGGTCCTTCCGGAACATGTTCCGGCGCTTCCGGAACATGTTCCGGCGCTTCCGGAACCTGATCCGGCGCTTCCGGAACATGATCCGGCGCTTCCGGAACATGTTCCGGTGCTTCCGGAACATGTTCCGGTCCTTCCCTTCCGGAACATGTTCCGGTCCCTCCGGAACATGTTCCGGCGCTTCCGGAACATGTTCCGGTCCTTCCGGAACATGTTCCGGTCCTTCCGGAACATGTTCCGGTCCTTCCGGAACATGTTCCGGTCCTTCCGGAACATGTTCCGGCGCTTCCGGAACATGTTCCGGTGCCTCCGGAACATGTTCCGGCGCTTTCGGAACATGTTCCGGTGACTCCGGCACATGTTCCGGTCCTTCCGGCACATGTTCCGGCGCTTCCGGAAGATGTTCCGGCGCTTCCGGAACATGTTCCGGTCCTTCCGGAACATGTCCCGGCGCTTCCGGAACATGTTCCGGTGCTTCCGGAACATGTTCCGGTCCTTCCGGAACATGTTCCGGTGCTTCCGGAACATGTTCCGGCGCTTCCGGAACATGTTCCGGCGCTTCCGGAACATGTTCAGGCGCTTTCGGAACATGTTCCGGTCCTTCCGGAACATGTTCTGGCGCTTCCGGAACATGTTCCGGAGCTTCCGGAACATGTTCCGGTGCTTCCGGAACATGTTCCGGCGCTTCCGGAACATGTTCCGGCGCTTCCGGAACATGTTCCGGCGCTTCCGGAACCTGATCCGGCGCTTCCGGAACATGATCCGGCGCTTCCGGAACATGTTCCGGTGCTTCCGGAACATGTTCCGGTCCTTCCCTTCCGGAACATGTTCCGGTCCCTCCGGAACATGTTCCGGCGCTTCCGGAACATGTTCCGGTCCTTCCGGAACATGTTCCGGTGCTTCCGGAACATGTTCCGGTCCTTCCGGAACATGTGCCGGTCCTTCCGGAACATGTTCCGGCGCTTCCGGAACATGTTCCGGCGCTTCCGGAACATGTTCCGGTCCTTCCGGAACATGTTCCGGCGCTTCCGGAACATGTTCCGGCGCTTCCGGAACCTGATCCGGCGCTTCCGGAACATGATCCGGCGCTTCCGGAACATGTTCCGGTGCTTCCGGAACATGTTCCGGTCCTTCCCTTCCGGAACATGTTCCGGTCCCTCCGGAACATGTTCCGGCGCTTCCGGAACATGTTCCGGTCCTTCCGGAACATGTTCCGGTCCTTCCGGAACATGTTCCGGTCCTTCCGGAACATGTTCCGGTCCTTCCGGAACATGTTCCGGCGCTTCCGGAACATGTTCCGGTGCCTCCGGAACATGTTCCGGCGCTTTCGGAACATGTTCCGGTGACTCCGGCACATGTTCCGGTCCTTCCGGCACATGTTCCGGCGCTTCCGGAAGATGTTCCGGCGCTTCCGGAACATGTTCCGGTCCTTCCGGAACATGTCCCGGCGCTTCCGGAACATGTTCCGGTGCTTCCGGAACATGTTCCGGTCCTTCCGGAACATGTTCCGGTGCTTCCGGAACATGTTCCGGCGCTTCCGGAACATGTTCCGGCGCTTCCGGAACATGTTCAGGCGCTTTCGGAACATGTTCCGGTGCTTCCGGAACATGTTCTGGCGCTTCCGGAACATGTTCCGGAGCTTCCGGAACATGTTCCGCTGCTTCCGGAACATGTTCCGGCGCTTCCGGAACATGTTCCGGCGCTTCCGAAACATGTTCCGGTCCTTCCGGAACATGTTCCGGTGCTTCCGGAACATGTTCCGGTGCTTCCGGAACATGTTCCGGTGCTTTCGGAACATGTTCCGGCGCTTCCGAAACATGTTCCGGTCTTTCCGGAACATGTTCCGGTGCTTCCGGAACATGTTCCGGTGCTTCCGGAACATGTTCCGGCGCTTCGGGAACATGTTCCGGTGCTTCCGGAACATGTTCCGGCGCTTCCGGAACATGTTCCGGCGCTTCCGGAACATGTTCCGGCGCTTCCGGAACATGTTCCGGCGCTTCCGGAACATGTTCCGGAGCTTCCGGAACATGTTCCGGAGCTTCCGGAACATGTTCCGGCGCTTCCGGAACATGTTCCGGTCCTTCCGGAACATGTTCCGGTCCTTCCGGAACATGTTCCGGTGCTTTCGGAACATGTTCCGGAAGCATCGGAACATGTTCCGGTGCTTCCGGAACATGTTCCGGCGCTTCCGGAACATGTTCCGGCGCTTCCGGAACATGTTCCGGCGCTTCGGGAACATGTTCCGGCGCTTCGGGAACATGTTCCGGCGCTTCCGGAACATGTTCCGGCGCTTCCAGAACATGTTCCGGCGCTTCCGGAACATGTTCCGGTGCTTCCGGCACATGTTCCGGTGCTTCCGGAACATGTTCCGGCGCTTCTGGAACATGTTCCGGCGCTTCCGGAACATGTTCCGGCGCTTCCGAAACATGTTCCGGTGCTTCCGGAACATGTTCCGGTCCTTCCGGAACATGTTGCGGCGCTTCCGGAACATGTTCCGGTCCTTCCGGAACATGTTCCGCTCCTTCCGGAACATTCCGGCGCTTCCGGAACATGTTCCGGCGCTTCCGGAACATGTTCCGGCGCTTCCGGAACCTGATCCGGCGCTTCCGGAACATGATCCGGCGCTCCCGGAACATGTTCCGGTGCTTCCGGAACATGTTCCGGTCCTTCCCTTCCGGAACATGTTCCGGTCCTTCCGGAACATGTTCCGGTCCTTCCGGAACATGTTCCGGTCCCTCCGGAACATGTTCCGGCGCTTCCGGAACATGTTCCGGTCCTTCCGGAACATGTTCCGGTGCTTCCGGAACATGTTCCGGTCCTTCCGGAACATGTTCCGGCGCTTCCGGAACATGTTCCGGTGCTCCCGGAACATGTTCCGGTCCTTCCGGAACATGTTCGGGTCCTTGCGGAACATGTTCGGGTCCTTCCGGAACATGTTCCGGCGCTTCCGGAACATGTTCCGGCGCTCCCGGAACATGTTCCGGTCCTTCCGGAACATTTTCCGGTCCTTGCGGAACATGTTCCGGTCCTTCGGGAACATGTTCCGGCGCTTCCGGAACATGTTCCGGTACTTCCGGAACATGTTCCGGCGCTTCCGGAACATGTTCCGGCGCTTCCGGAACATGTTCCGGTGCTCCCGGAACATGTTCCGGTCCTTCCGGATCATGTTCGGGTCCTTCCGGAACATGTTCCGGTCCTTCCGGAACATGTTCCGGCGCTTCCGGAACATGTTCCGGCGCTTCCGGAACATGTTCCGGCGCTCCCGGAACATGTTCCGGTCCTTCCGGAACATTTTCCGGCGTTTCCGGAACATGTTCCGGCGCTTCCGGAACATGTTCCGGTCCTTCCGGAACATGTTCCGGTCCTTCCGGAACATGTTCCGGTCGTTCCGGAACATGTTCCGGCGCTGCCGGAACATGTTCCGGTCCTTCCGGAACATGTTCCGGTCCTTCCGGAACATGTTCTGGCGCTTCCGGAACATGTTCCGGCGCTTCTGGAACATGTTCAGGCGCTTCCGGAACATGATCCGGCGCTTCCGGAACATGATCCGGTGCTTCCGGCACATGATCCGGTGCTTCCGGAACATGTTCCGGCGCATCCGGAACATGTTCCGGTCCTTCCGGAACATGTTCTGGTCCTTCCGGAACATGTTCCGGTCCTTCCGGAACATGTTCCGGTCCTTCCGGAACATGTTCCGCTGCTTCCGGAACATGTTCCGGCGCTTCCGGAACATGTTCCGGTCCTTCCGGAACATGTTCCGGTCCTTCCGGAACATGTTCCGGCGCTTCCGGAACATGTTCCGGTCCTTCCGGAACATGTTCCGGCGCTTCCGGAACATGATCCAGCGCTTCCGGAACATGATCCGGTGCTTCCGGCACATGTTCCGGTGCTTCCGGAACATGTTCCGGCGCTTCCGGAACATGTTCCGGTCCCTCCGGAACATGATCCGGTGCTTCCGGAACATGTTCCGGTCCTTCCGGAACATGTTCCGGCGCTTCCGGAACATGTTCCGCTGCTTCGGGAACATGTTCCGGTCCTTCCGGAACATGTTCCGGTCCTCCCGGAACATGTTCCGGTGCTTCCAGAACATGTTCCGGCGCTTCCGGAACATGTTCCGGTTCTTCCGGAACATGTTCTGGCGCTTCCAGAACATGTTCTGGCGCTTCCGGAACATGTTCCGGCGCTTCCGGAACATGATTCGGCGCTTCCGGAACATGTTCCGGCGCTTCCGGAACATGTTCCGGCGCTTCCGGAACATGTTCCGGCGCTTCCGGATCATGTTCCGGCGCTTTCGGAACATGTTCCGGTGCTTCCGGAACATGATCCGGTGCTTCCGGAACATGTTCCGGCGCTTCCGGAACATGTTCCGGTCCTTCCGGAACATGTTCCGGTCCTTCTGGAACATGTTCTTCTGCTTCCGGAACATGTTCCGGTGCTTCCGGAACATGTTCCGGTGCTTCCGGAACATGTTCCGGTGCTTCCGGAACATGGTCCGGTGCTTCCGGAACATGTTCCGGTGCTTCTGAAACATGTTCCGGCGATTCCGGAACATGTTCCAGCGCTTTCGGAACATGTTCCGGTGCTTCCGGAACATGGTCCGGTGCTTCCGGAACATGTTCCGGTCCTTCCGGAACATGTTCCGGCGCTTCCGGAACATGTTCCGGTCCTTCCGGAACATGTTCCGGTCCTTCCGGAACATGTTCCGGAGCTTCCGGAACATGTTCTGGCGCTTCCGGAACATGTTCCGGCGCTTCCGGAACATGTTCTGGTGCTTCCGGAACATGTTCCGGCGCTTCCGGAACATGTTCCGGCGCTTCCGAAACATGTTCCGGTCCTTCCGGAACATGTTCCGGTGCTTCCGGAACATGTTCCGGTGCTTCCGGAACATGTTCCGGTGCTTCCGGAACATGTTCCGGTCCTTCCGGAACATGTTCCGGTCCTTCCGGAACATGTTCCGGTGCTTCCGGAACATGCCGGTGCTTCCGGAACATGTTCCGGCGCTTCCGGAACATGTTCTGGTCCTTCCGCAACATGTTCCGGTGCTTCCGGAACATGTTCCGGTGCTTTCGGAACATGTTCCGGAAGCATCGGAACATGTTCCGGTGCTTCCGGAACATGTTCCGGCGCTTCCGGAACATGTTCCGGCGCTTCCGGAACATGTTCCGGCGCTTCCGGAACATGTTCCGGCGCTTCCGGAACATGTTCCGGCGCTTCGGGAACATGTTCCGGCGCTTCCGGAACATGTTCCGGCGCTTCCAGAACATGTTCCGGCGCTTCCAGAACATGTTCCGGCGCTTCCGGAACATGTTCCGGCGCTTCCGGAACATGTTCCGGCGCTTCCGGAACATGTTCCGGCGCTTCCGGAACATGTTCCGGCGCTTCCGGAACATGTTCCGGCGCTTCCGGAACATGTTCCGGTGCTTCCGGAACATGTTCCGGCGCTTCCGGAACATGTTCCGGCGCTTCCGGAACATGTTCCGGTCCTTCCGGAACATGTTCCGGCGCTTCCGGAACATGTTCCGGCGCTTCCGGAACCTGATCCGGCGCTTCCGGAACATGATCCGGCGCTCCCGGAACATGTTCCGGTGCTTCCGGAACATGTTCCGGTCCTTCCAGAACATGTTCCGGTCCTTCCGGAAAATGTTCCGGTCCCTCCGGAACATGTTCCCGCGCTTCCGGAACATGTTCCGGTCCTTCCGGAACATGTTCCGGTGCTTCCGGAACATGTTCCGGTACTTCCGGAACATGTTCCGGCGCTTCCGGAACATGTTCCGGTGCTCCCGGAACATGTTCCGGTCCTTCCGGAACATGTTCGGGTCCTTGCGGAACATGTTCGGGTCCTTCCGGAACATGTTCCGGCGCTTCCGGAACATGTTCCGGCGCTTCCGGAACATGTTCCGGTCCTTCCGGAACATGTTCCGGCGCTTCCGGAACATGTTCCGGCGCTCCCGGAACATGTTCCGGTCCTTCCGGAACATTTTCCGGCGTTTCCGGAACATGTTCCGGCGCTTCCGGAACATGTTCCGGTCCTTCCGGAACATGTTCCGGTCCTTCCGGAACATGTTCGGGTCCTTCCGGAACATGTTCCGGCGCTGCCGGAACATGTTCCGGCGCTTCCGGAACATGTTCCGGTCCTTCCGGAACATGTTCGGGTCCTTCCGGAACATGTTCGGGTCCTTCCGGAACATGTTCGGGTCCTTCCGGCACATGTTCCGGCGCTTCCGGAACATGTTCCGGCGCTTCCGGAACATGTTCCGGCGCTTCCGGAACATGTTCCGGCGCTTCCGGAACATGTTCCGGCGCTCCCGGAACATGTTCCGGTCCTTCCGGAACATTTTCCGGCGTTTCCGGAACATGTTCCGGCGCTTCCGGAACATGTTCCGGTGCTTCCGGAACATGTTCGGGTCCTTCCGGAACATTTTCCGGTCTATCCGGAACATGTTCCGGTCCTTCGGGAACATGTTTCGGCGCTTCCGGAACATGTTCCGGCGCTTCCGGAACATGTTCCGGCGCTTCCGGAACATGTTCCGGTGCTCCCGGAACATGTTCCGGTCCTTCCGGAACATGTTCGGGTCCTTCCGGAACATGTTCCGGTCCTTCCGGAACATGTTCCGGTCCTTCCGGAACATGTTCCGGTCCTTCCGGAACATGTTCCGGTCCTTCCGGAACATGTTCCGGCGCTTCCGGAACATGTTCCGGCGCTTCCGGAACATGTTCCGGTCCTTCCGGAACATTTTCCGGCGCTTCCGGAACATGTTCCGGCGCTTCCGGAACATGTTCCGGCGCTTCCGGAACATGTTCCGGCGCTTCCGGAACATGTTCCGGTCCTTCCGGAACATGTTCCGGTGCTTCCGGAACATGTTCCGGTACTTCCGGAACATGTTCCGGCGCTTCCGGAACATGTTCCGGTGCTCCCGGAACATGTTCCGGTCCTTCCGGAACATGTTCGGGTCCTTGCGGAACATGTTCGGGTCCTTCCGGAACATGTTCCGGCGCTTCCGGAACATGTTCCGGCGCTTCCGGAACATGTTCCGGTCCTTCCGGAACATGTTCCGGCGCTTCCGGAACATGTTCCGGCGCTCCCGGAACATGTTCCGGTCCTTCCGGAACATTTTCCGGCGTTTCCGGAACATGTTCCGGCGCTTCCGGAACATGTTCCGGTCCTTCCGGAACATGTTCCGGTCCTTCCGGAACATGTTCGGGTCCTTCCGGAACATGTTCCGGCGCTGCCGGAACATGTTCCGGCGCTTCCGGAACATGTTCCGGTCCTTCCGGAACATGTTCGGGTCCTTCCGGAACATGTTCGGGTCCTTCCGGAACATGTTCGGGTCCTTCCGGCACATGTTCCGGCGCTTCCGGAACATGTTCCGGCGCTTCCGGAACATGTTCCGGCGCTTCCGGAACATGTTCCGGCGCTTCCGGAACATGTTCCGGCGCTCCCGGAACATGTTCCGGTCCTTCCGGAACATTTTCCGGCGTTTCCGGAACATGTTCCGGCGCTTCCGGAACATGTTCCGGTGCTTCCGGAACATGTTCGGGTCCTTCCGGAACATTTTCCGGTCTATCCGGAACATGTTCCGGTCCTTCGGGAACATGTTTCGGCGCTTCCGGAACATGTTCCGGCGCTTCCGGAACATGTTCCGGCGCTTCCGGAACATGTTCCGGTGCTCCCGGAACATGTTCCGGTCCTTCCGGAACATGTTCGGGTCCTTCCGGAACATGTTCCGGTCCTTCCGGAACATGTTCCGGTCCTTCCGGAACATGTTCCGGCGCTTCCGGAACATGTTCCGGCGCTTCCGGAACATGTTCCGGTCCTTCCGGAACATTTTCCGGCGCTTCCGGAACATGTTCCGGCGCTTCCGGAACATGTTCCGGCGCTTCCGGAACATGTTCCGGCGCTTCCGGAACATGTTCCGGTGCTTCCGGAACATGTTGCGGCGCTTCCGGAACATGTTCCGGTCCTTCCGGAACATGTTCCGCTCCTTCCGGAACATTCCGGCGCTTCCGGAACATGTTCCGGCGCTTCCGGAACATGTTCCGGTGCTTCCGGAACATGTTCCGGCGCTTCCGGAACATGTTCCGGCGCTTCCGGAACCTGATCCGGCGCTTCCGGAACATGATCCGGCGCTCCCGGAACATGTTCCGGTGCTTCCGGAACATGTTCCGGTCCTTCCAGAACATGTTCCGGTCCTTCCGGAAAATGTTCCGGTCCCTCCGGAACATGTTCCCGCGCTTCCGGAACATGTTCCGGTCCTTCCGGAACATGTTCCGGTGCTTCCGGAACATGTTCCGGTACTTCCGGAACATGTTCCGGCGCTTCCGGAACATGTTCCGGTGCTCCCGGAACATGTTCCGGTCCTTCCGGAACATGTTCGGGTCCTTGCGGAACATGTTCGGGTCCTTCCGGAACATGTTCCGGCGCTTCCGGAACATGTTCCGGCGCTTCCGGAACATGTTCCGGTCCTTCCGGAACATGTTCCGGCGCTTCCGGAACATGTTCCGGCGCTCCCGGAACATGTTCCGGTCCTTCCGGAACATTTTCCGGCGTTTCCGGAACATGTTCCGGCGCTTCCGGAACATGTTCCGGTCCTTCCGGAACATGTTCCGGTCCTTCCGGAACATGTTCGGGTCCTTCCGGAACATGTTCCGGCGCTGCCGGAACATGTTCCGGCGCTTCCGGAACATGTTCCGGTCCTTCCGGAACATGTTCGGGTCCTTCCGGAACATGTTTGGGTCCTTCCGGAACATGTTCGGGTCCTTCCGGCACATGTTCCGGCGCTTCCGGAACATGTTCCGGCGCTTCCGGAACATGTTCCGGCGCTTCCGGAACATGTTCCGGCGCTTCTGGAACATGTTCCGGCGCTCCCGGAACATGTTCCGGTCCTTCCGGAACATTTTCCGGCGTTTCCGGAACATGTTCCGGCGCTTCCGGAACATGTTCCGGTGCTTCCGGAACATGTTCGGGTCCTTCCGGAACATTTTCCGGTCCTTCCGGAACATGTTCCGGTCCTTCGGGAACATGTTTCGGCGCTTCCGGAACATGTTCCGGCGCTTCCGGAACATGTTCCGGCGCTTCCGGAACATGTTCCGGTGCTCCCGGAACATGTTCCGGTCCTTCCGGAACATGTTCGGGTCCTTCCGGAACATGTTCCGGTCCTTCCGGAACATGTTCCGGTCCTTCCGGAACATGTTCCGGCGCTTCCGGAACATGTTCCGGCGCTTCCGGAACATGTTCCGGTCCTTCCGGAACATTTTCCGGCGCTTCCGGAACATGTTCCGGCGCTTCCGGAACATGTTCCGGTCCTTCCGGAACATTTTCCGGCGTTTCCGGAACATGTTCCGGCGCTTCCGGAACATGTTCCGGTCCTTCCGAAACATGTTCCGGTCCTTCCGGAACATGTTCGGGTCCTTCCGGAACATGATCCGGCGCTTCCGGAACATGATCCGGTGCTTCCGGCACATGTTCCGGTGCTTCCGGAACATGTTCCGGCGCTTCCGGAACATGTTCCGTTCCCTCCGGAACATGATCCGGTGCTTCCGGAACATGTTCCGGTCCTTCCGGAACATGTTCCGGCGCTTCCGGAACATGTTCCGCTGCTTCCGGAACATGTTCCGGTCCTTCCGGAACATGTTCCGGTCCTCCCGGAACATGTTCCGGTGCTTCCAGAACATGTTCCGGCGCTTTCGGAACATGTTCCAGTTCTTCCGGAACATGTTCTGGCGCTTCCAGAACATGTTCTGGCGCTTCCGGAACATGTTCCGGCGCTTCCGGAACATGATTCGGCGCTTCCGGAACATGTTCCGGCGCTTCCGGAACATGTTCCGGTCCTCCCGGAACATGTTCCGGTGCTTCCAGAACATGTTCCGGCGCTTCCGGAACATGTTCCGGCGCTTCCGGAACATGTTCCGGTCCTTCCGGAACATGTTCTGGTGCTTCCGGAACATGTTCCGGTCCTTCCGGAACATGTTCCGGCGCTTCCGGAACATTTTCCGGTGCTTCCGGAACATGTTCCGGCGCTTGCGGAACATGTTTCGGCGCTTCCGGATCATGTCCCGGCGCTTTCGGAACATGGTCCGGTGCCTCCGGAACATGATCCGGTGCTTCCGGAACATGTTCCGGCGCTTCCGGAACATGTTCCGGTGCTTCCGGAACATGTTCCGGTCCTTCCGGAACATGTTCTTGTGCTTCCGGAACATGTTCCGGTGCTTCCGGAACATGTTCCGGTGCTTCCGGAACATGTTCCGGTCCTTCCGGAACATGTTCTGGCGCTTCCAGAACATGTTCTGGCGCTTCCGGAACATGTTCCGGCGCTTCCGGAACATGATTCGGCGCTTCCGGAACATGTTCCGGCGCTTCCGGAACATGTTCCGGCGCTTCCGGAACATGTTCCGGTGCTTCCAGAACATGTTCCAGCGCTTCCGGAACATGTTCCGGCGCTTCCGGAACATGTTCCGGTCCTTCCGGAACATGTTCTGGTGCTTCCGGAACATGTTCCGGTCCTTCCGGAACATGTTCTGGCGCTTCCGGAACATGTTCCGGTGCTTCCGGAACATGTTCCGGTGCTTCCGGAACATGTTCCGGCGCTTCAGGAACATTTTCCGGTGCTTCCGGAACATGTTCCGGCGCTTCCGGAACATGTTCCGGCGCTTTCGGAACATGTTCCGGTGCTTCCGGAACATGTTCTGGTGCTTCTGGAACATGTTCCGGCGATTCCGGAACATGTTCCGGTGCTTCCGGAACATGGTCCGGTGCTTCCGGAACATGTTCCGGTCCTTCCGGAACATGTTCCGGCGCTTCCGGAACATGTTCCGGTGCTTCCGGAACATATTCCGGCGCTTCCGGAACATGTTCCGGCGCTTCCGGAACATGATCCGGCGCTTCCGGAACTTGTTCCGGTGCTTCCGGAACATGTTCCGGTCCTTCCCTTCCGGAACATGTTCCGGTCCTTCCGGAACATGTTCCGGCGCTTCCGGAACATGTTCCGGTCCCTCCGGAACATGTTCCGGCGCTTCCGGAACATGTTCCGGTCCTTCCGGAACATGTTCCGGTCCTTCCGGAACATGTTCCGGTGCTTCCGGAACATGTTCCGGTCCTTCCGGAACATGTTCCGGCGCTTCCGGAACATGTTCCGGTGCTTCCGGAACATGTTCCGGGGATTACGGAACATGTTCCGGCGCTTCCGGAACATGTTCCGGCGCTTCCGGAACATGTTCCGGCGCTTCCGGAACATGTTCCGGTCCTTCCGGAACATGTTCCGGTCCTTCCGGAACATGTTCCGGCGCTTCGGGAACATGTTCCGGCGCTTCGGGAACATGTTCCGGCGCTTCCGGAACATGTTCCGGCGCTTCCGGAACATGTTCCGGCGCTTCCGGAACATGTTCCGGTCCTTCCGGAACATGTTCCGGCGCTTCCGGAACATGTTCCGGCGCTTCCGGAACCTGATCCGGCGCTTCCGCACCATGATCCGGCGCTTCCGGAACATGTTCCGGTCCTTCCGGAACATGTTCCGGTGCTTCCGGAACATGTTCCGGTGCTTCCGGAACATGTTCCGGTGCTTCCGGAGCATGTTCCGGTCCTTCCGGAACATGTTCCGGCGCTTCCGGAACATGTTCCGGCGCTTCCGGAACATGTTCCGGTGCTTCCGGAACATGTTCCGGTGCTTCCGGAACATGTTCCGGTCCTTCCGGAACATGTTCTGGCGCTTCCGGAACAAGTTCCGGCGCTTCCGGAACATGATTCGGCGCTTCTGGAACATGATCCGGCGCTTCCGGAACATGTTCCGGCGCTTCCGGAACATGTTCCGGCGCTTCCGGAACATGTTCCGGTGCTTCCAGAACATGTTCCGGCGCTTCCGGAACATGTTCCGGCGCTTCCGGAACATTTTCCGGTCCTTCCGGAACATGTTCTGGTGCTTCCGGAACATGTTCCGGTCCTTCCGGAACATGTTCTGGCGCTTCCGGAACGTGTTCCGGTGCTTCCGGACCATGTTCCGGTGCTTCCGGAACATGTTCCGGCGCTTCCGGAACATTTTCCGGTGCTTCCGGAACATGTTCCGGCGCTTCCGGAACATGTTCCGGCGCTTTCGGAACATGTTCCGGTGCTTCCGGAACATTTTCCGGTGCTTCCGGAACATGTTCCGGTGCTTCCGGAACATGTTCCGGCGATTCCGGAACATGTTCCGGCGCTTCCGGAACATGTTCCGGTGCCTCCGGAACATGTTCCGGTCCTTCCGGAACATGTTCCGGTGCTTTCGGAACATTTTCCGGCGCTTCCGGAACATGTTCCGGTGCTTCCGGAACATGTTCCGGTGCTTCCGGAACATGTTCCGGCCCTTCTGGAACATGTTCCGGTGCCTCCGGAACATGTTCCGGCGCTTCCGGCTCATGTTCCGGTCCTTCCGGAACATGTTCCGGCGCTTCCGGAACATGTTCCGGTGCTTCCGGAACATATTCCGGCGCTTCCGGAACATGTTCCGGCGCTTCCGGAACATGATCCGGCGCTTCCGGAACTTGTTCCGGTGCTTCCGGAACATGTTCCGGTCCTTCCCTTCCGGAACATGTTCCGGTCCTTCCGGAACATGTTCCGGCGCTTCCAGAAACATGTTCCGGTCCCTCCGGAACATGTTCCGGCGCTTCCGGAACATGTTCCGGTCCTTCCGGAACATGTTCCGGTCCTCCTGGAACATGTTCCGGTGCTTCCGGAACATGTTCCGGTGCTTCCGGAACATGTTCCCGTCCTTCCGGAACATGTTCCGGTCCTTCCGGAACATGTTCCGGCGCTTCCGGAACATGTTCCGGCGCTTCCGGAACATGTTCCGGCGCTTCCGGAACATGTTCCGGCGCTTCCGGAACATGTTCCGGCGCTTCCGGAACATGATCCGGCGCTTCCGGAACATGTTCCGGTCCTTCCCTTCCGGAACATGTTCCGGTCCCTCCGGAACATGTTCCGGCGCTTCCGGAACATGTTCCGGTCCTTCCGGAACATGTTCCGGTGCTTCCGGAACATGTTCCGGTCCTTCCGGAACATGTTCCGGTCCTTCCGGAACATGTTCCGGCGCTTCCGGAACATGTTCCGGTCCCTCCGGAACATGTTCCGGCGCTTCCGGAACATGTTCCGGTGCCTCCGGCACATGTTCCGGTCCTTCCGGGACATGTTCCGGCGCTTCCGGAACATGTTCCGGCGCTTCCGGAACATGTTCCGGCGCTTCCGGAACATGTTCCGGTCCTTCCGGAACATGTCCCGGCTCTTCCGGAACATGTTCCGGTGCTTCCGGAACATGTTCCGGTCCTTCTGGAACATGTTCCGGCGCTTCCGGAACATGTTCCGGCGCTTCCGGAACATGTTCCGGCGCTTCCGGAACATGTTTCGGTCCTTCCGGAACATGTTCCGGTCCTTCCGGAACATGTTCCGCCGCTTCCGGAACATGTTCCGCCGCTTCCGGAACATGTTCCGGTGCTTCCGGAACGTGTTCCGGCGCTTCCGGAACGTGTTCCGGCGCTTCCGGAACATGTTCCGGCGCTTCCGGAACATGTTCAGGCGCTTTCGGAACATGTTCCGGTCCTTCCGGAACATGTTCCGGCGCTTCTGGAACATGTTCCGGTGCTTCCGGAACATGTTCCGGTCCTTCCGGAACATGTTCCGGTGCCTCCGGAACATGTTCCGGCGATTCCGGAACATGTTCCGGCGCTTCCGGAACATGTTCCGGTGCTTCCGGAACATGTTCCGTCGCTTCCGGATCATGTTCCGGTCCTTCCGGAACATGTTCCGGTGCTTCCGGAACATGTTCCGCCGCTTCCGGAACATGTTCCGGTGCTTCCGGAACATGTTCCGGCGCTTCCGGAACATGTTCCGGTCCTTCCAGAACATGTTCCGGTCCTTCCGGAACATGTTCCGGTCCTTCCGGAACATGTTCCGGCGCTTCCGGAACATGTTCCGGTGCTTCCGGAACATGTTCCGGCGATTCCGGAACATGTTCCGGCGCTTCCGGAACATGTTCCGGTGCCTCCGGAACATGTTCCGGTCCTTCCGGAACATGTTCCGGTGCTTTCGGAACATTTTCCGGCGCTTCCGGAACATGTTCCGGTGCTTCCGGAACATGTTCCGGTGCTTCCGGAACATGTTCCGGCCCTTCTGGAACATGTTCCGGTGCCTCCGGAACATGTTCCGGCGCTTCCGGCTCATGTTCCGGTCCTTCCGGAACATGTTCCGGCGCTTCCGGAACATGTTCCGGTGCTTCCGGAACATATTCCGGCGCTTCCGGAACATGTTCCGGCGCTTCCGGAACATGATCCGGCGCTTCCGGAACTTGTTCCGGTGCTTCCGGAACATGTTCCGGTGCTTCCGGAACATGTTCCGGTCCTTCCGGAACATGTTCCGGCGCTTCCGGAACATGTTCCGGCGCTTCCGGAACATGTTCCGGTGCTTCCGGAACATGTTCCGGTGCTTCCGGAACATGTTCCGGTCCTTCCGGAACATGTTCTGGCGCTTCCGGAACATGTTCCGGCGCTTCCGGAACATGATTCGGCGCTTCTGGAACATGATCCGGCGCTTCCGGAACATGTTCCGGCGCTTCCGGAACATGTTCCGGCGCTTCCGGAACATGTTCCGGTGCTTCCAGAACATGTTCCGGCGCTTCCGGAACATGTTCCGGCGCTTCCGGAACATGTTCCGGTCCTTCCGGAACATGTTCTGGTGCTTCCGGAACATGTTCCGGTCCTTCCGGAACATGTTCTGGCGCTTCCGGAACATGTTCCGGTGCTTCCGGAACATGTTCCGGTGCTTCCGGAACATGTTCCGGCGCTTCCGGAACATTTTCCGGTGCTTCCGGAACATGTTCCGGCGCTTCCGGAACATGTTCCGGCGCTTTCGGAACATGTTCCGGTGCTTCCGGAACATTTTCCGGTGCTTCCGGAACATGTTCCAGTGCTTCCGGAACATGTTCCGGCGATTCCGGAACATGTTCCGGCGCTTCCGGAACATGTTCCGGTGCCTCCGGAACATGTTCCGGTCCTTCCGGAACATGTTCCGGTGCTTTCGGAACATTTTCCGGCGCTTCCGGAACATGTTCCGGTGCTTCCGGAACATGTTCCGGTGCTTCCGGAACATGTTCCGGCCCTTCTGGAACATGTTCCGGTGCCTCCGGAACATGTTCCGGCGCTTCCGGCTCATGTTCCGGTCCTTCCGGAACATGTTCCGGCGCTTCCGGAACATGTTCCGGTGCTTCCGGAACATATTCCGGCGCTTCCGGAACATGTTCCGGCGCTTCCGGAACATGATCCGGCGCTTCCGGAACTTGTTCCGGTGCTTCCGGAACATGTTCCGGTCCTTCCCTTCCGGAACATGTTCCGGTCCTTCCGGAACATGTTCCGGCGCTTCCAGAAACATGTTCCGGTCCCTCCGGAACATGTTCCGGCGCTTCCGGAACATGTTCCGGTCCTTCCGGAACATGTTCCGGTCCTCCTGGAACATGTTCCGGTGCTTCCGGAACATGTTCCGGTGCTTCCGGAACATGTTCCCGTCCTTCCGGAACATGTTCCGGTCCTTCCGGAACATGTTCCGGCGCTTCCGGAACATGTTCCGGCGCTTCCGGAACACGTTCCGGCGCTTCCGGAACATGTTCCGGCGCTTCCGGAACATGATCCGGCGCTTCCGGAACATGTTCCGGTCCTTCCCTTCCGGAACATGTTCCGGTCCCTCCGGAACATGTTCCGGCGCTTCCGGAACATGTTCCGGTCCTTCCGGAACATGTTCCGGTGCTTCCGGAACATGTTCCGGTCCTTCCGGAACATGTTCCGGTCCTTCCGGAACATGTTCCGGCGCTTCCGGAACATGTTCCGGTCCCTCCGGAACATGTTCCGGCGCTTCCGGAACATGTTCCGGTGCCTCCGGCACATGTTCCGGTCCTTCCGGGACATGTTCCGGCGCTTCCGGAACATGTTCCGGCGCTTCCGGAACATGTTCCGGCGCTTCCGGAACATGTTCCGGTCCTTCCGGAACATGTCCCGGCTCTTCCGGAACATGTTCCGGTGCTTCCGGAACATGTTCCGGTCCTTCTGGAACATGTTCCGGCGCTTCCGGAACATGTTCCGGCGCTTCCGGAACATGTTCCGGCGCTTCCGGAACATGTTTCGGTCCTTCCGGAACATGTTCCGGTCCTTCCGGAACATGTTCCGCCGCTTCCGGAACATGTTCCGCCGCTTCCGGAACATGTTCCGGTGCTTCCGGAACGTGTTCCGGCGCTTCCGGAACGTGTTCCGGCGCTTCCGGAACATGTTCCGGCGCTTCCGGAACATGTTCAGGCGCTTTCGGAACATGTTCCGGTCCTTCCGGAACATGTTCCGGCGCTTCTGGAACATGTTCCGGTGCTTCCGGAACATGTTCCGGTCCTTCCGGAACATGTTCCGGTGCCTCCGGAACATGTTCCGGCGATTCCGGAACATGTTCCGGCGCTTCCGGAACATGTTCCGGTGCTTCCGGAACATGTTCCGTCGCTTCCGGATCATGTTCCGGTCCTTCCGGAACATGTTCCGGTGCTTCCGGAACATGTTCCGCCGCTTCCGGAACATGTTCCGGTGCTTCCGGAACATGTTCCGGCGCTTCCGGAACATGTTCCGGTCCTTCCGGAACATGTTCCGGTCCTTCCGGAACATGTTCCGGTCCTTCCGGAACATGTTCCGGCGCTTCCGGAACATGTTCCGGTGCTTCCGGAACATGTTCCGGCGATTCCGGAACATGTTCCGGCGCTTCCGGAACATGTTCCGGTGCCTCCGGAACATGTTCCGGTCCTTCCGGAACATGTTCCGGTGCTTTCGGAACATTTTCCGGCGCTTCCGGAACATGTTCCGGTGCTTCCGGAACATGTTCCGGTGCTTCCGGAACATGTTCCGGCCCTTCCGGCTCATGTTCCGGTGCCTCCGGAACATGTTCCGGCGCTTCCGGAACATGTTCCGGTGCTTCCGGAACATATTCCGGCGCTTCCGGAACATGTTCCGGCGCTTCCGGAACATGATCCGGCGCTTCCGGAACTTGTTCCGGTGCTTCCGGAACATGTTCCGGTCCTTCCCTTCCGGAACATGTTCCGGTCCTTCCGGAACATGTTCCGGCGCTTCCAGAAACATGTTCCGGTCCCTCCGGAACATGTTCCGGCGCTTCCGGAACATGTTCCGGTCCTTCCGGAACATGTTCCGGTCCTCCTGGAACATGTTCCGGTGCTTCCGGAACATGGTCCGGTGCTTCCGGAACATGGTCCGGGGATTACGGAACATGTTCCGGCGCTTCCGGAACATGTTCCGGTGCTTCCGGAACATGGTCCGGGGATTACGGAACATGTTCCGGCGCTTCCGGAACATGGTCCGGGGATTACGGAACATGTTCCGGCGCTTCCGGAACATGTTCCGGCGCTTCCGGAACATGTTCCGGCGCTTCCGGAACATGTTCCGGCGCTTCCGGAACATGTTCCGGTCCTTCCGGAACATGTTCCGGTCCTTCCGGAACATGTTCCGGCGCTTCCGGAACATGTTCCGGCGCTTGCGGAACATGTTCCGGCGCTTCCGGAACATGTTCCGGCGCTTCCGGAACATGTTCCGGCGCTTCCGGAACATGTTCCGGCGCTTCCGGAACATGTTCCGGTCCTTCCGGAACATGTTCCGGTCCTTCGCTTCCGGAACATGTTCCGGTCCCTCCGGAACATGTTCCGGCGCTTCCGGAACATGTTCCGGTCCTTCCGGAACATGTTCCGGTGCTTCCGGAACATGTTCCGGTCCTTCCGGAACATGTTCCGGTCCTTCCGGAACATGTTCCGGCGCTTCCGGAACATGTTCCGGTCCCTCCGGAACATGTTCCGGCGCTTCCGGAACATGTTCCGGTGCCTCCGGCACATGTTCCGGTCCTTCCGGGACATGTTCCGGCGCTTCCGGAACATGTTCCGGTCCTTCCGGAACATGTCCCGGCTCTTCCGGAACATGTTCCGGTGCTTCCGGAACATGTTCCGGTCCTTCTGGAACATGTTCCGGCGCTTCCGGAACATGTTCCGGCGCTTCCGGAACATGTTCCGGCGCTTCCGGAACATGTTTCGGTCCTTCCGGAACATGTTCCGGTCCTTCCGGAACATGTTCCGGTCCTTCCGGAACATGTTCCGCCGCTTCCGGAACATGTTCCGCCGCTTCAGGAACACGTTCCGGTGCTTCCGGAACGTGTTCCGGCGCTTCCGGAACGTGTTCCGGCGCTTCCGGAACATGTTCAGGCGCTTTCGGAACATGTTCCGGTCCTTCCGGAACATGTTCCGGCGCTTCTGGAACATGTTCCGGTGCTTCCGGAACATGTTCCGGTCCTTCCGGAACATGTTCCGGTGCCTCCGGAACATGTTCCGGCGATTCCGGAACATGTTCCGGCGCTTCCGGAACATGTTCCGGTGCTTCCGGAACATGTTCCGTCGCTTCCGGATCATTTTCCGGTCCTTCCGGAACATGTTCCGGTGCTTCCGGAACATGTTCCGCCGCTTCCGGAACATGTTCCGGTGCTTCCGGAACATGTTCCGGCGCTTCCGGAACATGTTCCGGTCCTTCCGGAACATGTTCCGGTCCTTCCGGAACATGTTCCGGTCCTTCCGGAACATGTTCCGGCGCTTCCGGAACATGTTCCGGCGCTTCCGGAACATGTTCCGGTGCTTCCGGAACATGTTGCGGCGCTTCCGGAACATGTTCCGGCGCTTCCGAAACATGTTCCGGTCCTTCCGGAACATGTTCCGGTCCTTCCGGAACATGTTCCGGTGCCTTCGGAACATGTTCCGGTGCTTCCAGAACATGTTCCGGTGCTTTCGGAACATGTTCCGGCGCTTCCGAAACATGTTCCGGTGCTTCCGGAACATGTTCCGGTGCTTCCGGAACATGTTCCGGTGCTTCCGGAACATGTTCCGGTGCTTCCGGAACATGTTTCGGAGCTTCCGGAACATGTTCCGGTGCTTCCGGAACATGTTGCGGCGCTTCCGGAACATGTTCCGGCGCTTCCGAAACATGTTCCGGTCCTTCCGGAACATGTTCCGGTGCTTCCGGAACATGTTCCGGTGCCTCCGGAACATGTTCCGGTGCTTCCGGAACATGTTCCGGTGTTTTCGGAACATGTTCCGGCGCTTCCGAAACATGTTCCCGTCCTTCCGGAACATGTTCCGGTGCTTCCGGAGCATGTTCCGGTGCTTCTGGAACATGTTCCGGTGCTTCCGGAACATGTTTCGGAGCTTCCGGAACATGTTCCGGTGCTTTCGGAACATGTTCCTGAAGCATCGGAACATGTTCCGGTGCTTCCGGAACATGTTCTGGCGCTTCCGGAACATGTTCTGGTGCTTCCGGAACATGTTCCTGCGCTTCCGGAACATGTTCCGGCGCTTCCGGAACATGTTCTGGCGCTTCGGGAACATGTTCCGGCGCTTCGGGAACTTGTTCCGGCGCTTCCGTAACATGTTCCGGCGCTTCCGGAACATATTCCGGCGCTTCCGGAACATGTTCAGGCGCTTCCGGAACATGTTCCGGAGCTTCCGGAACATGTTCCGGTCCTTCCGGAACATGTTCCGGTTCTTCCGGAACATGTTCCGGTGCTTCCGGAACATGTTCCGGTGCTTTCGGAACATGTTCTGGCGCTTCCGGAACATGTTCCGGTGCTTCCGGAACATGTTCCGGCGATTCCGGAACATGTTCCGGTGCCTCCGGAACATGTTCCGGTCCTTCTGGCACATGTTCCGGTGCTTCCGGAACATGTTCCGGCGCTTCCGGAACATGTTCCGGCGCTTCCGGAACATGTTCCGGCGCTTCCGGAACATGTTCCGGTGCTTCCGGAACATGTTCCGGTCCTTCCGGGACATGTCCCGGCGCTTCCGGAACATGTTCCGGTGCTTCCGGGACATGTTCCGGTCCTTCCGGAACATGTTCCGGCGCTTCCGGAACATGTTCCGGTCCTTCCGGAACATGTTCCGGTGCCTCCGGAACATGTTCCGGCGATTCCGGAACATGTTCCGGCGCTTCCGGAACATGTTCCGGTGCTTCCGGAACATGTTCCGTCGCTTCCGGATCATTTTCCGGTGCTTCCGGAACATGTTCCGTCGCTTCCGGATCATTTTCCGGTCCTTCCGGAACATGTTCCGGTGCTTCCGGAACATGTTCCGGTGCTTCCGGAACATGTTCCGGCGCTTCCGGAACATGTTCCGGTCCTTCCGGAACATGTTCCGGTCCTTCCGGAACATGTTCCGGCGCTTCCGGAACATGTTCCGGCGCTTCCGGAACATGTTCCGGTGCTTCCGGAACATGTTGCGGCGCTTCCGGAACATGTTCCGGCGCTTCCGAAACATGTTCCGGTCCTTCCGGAACATGTTCCGGTCCTTCCGGAACATGTTCCGGTGCCTCCGGAACATGTTCCGGTGCTTCCAGAACATGTTCCGGTGCTTTCGGAACATGTTCCGGCGCTTCCGAAACATGTTCCGGTGCTTCCGGAACATGTTCCGGTGCTTCCGGAACATGTTCCGGTGCTTCCGGAACATGTTCCGGTGCTTCCGGAACATGTTTCGGAGCTTCCGGAACATGTTCCGGTGCTTCCGGAACATGTTGCGGCGCTTCCGGAACATGTTCCGGCGCTTCCGAAACATGTTCCGGTCCTTCCGGAACATGTTCCGGTGCTTCCGGAACATGTTCCGGTGCCTCCGGAACATGTTCCGGTGCTTCCGGAACATGTTCCGGTGTTTTCGGAACATGTTCCGGCGCTTCCGAAACATGTTCCCGTCCTTCCGGAACATGTTCCGGTGCTTCCGGAGCATGTTCCGGTGCTTCTGGAACATGTTCCGGTGCTTCCGGAACATGTTTCGGAGCTTCCGGAACATGTTCCGGTGCTTTCGGAACATGTTCCGGAAGCATCGGAACATGTTCCGGTGCTTCCGGAACATGTTCTGGCGCTTCCGGAACATGTTCTGGTGCTTCCGGAACATGTTCCTGCGCTTCCGGAACATGTTCCGGCGCTTCCGGAACATGTTCCGGCGCTTCGGGAACATGTTCCAGCGCTTCGGGAACTTGTTCCGGCGCTTCCGTAACATGTTCCGGCGCTTCCGGAACATATTCCGGCGCTTCCGGAACATGTTCAGGCGCTTCCGGAACATGTTCCGGAGCTTCCGGAACATGTTCCGGTCCTTCCGGAACATGTTCCGGTTCTTCCGGAACATGTTCCGGTGCTTCCGGAACATGTTCCGGTGCTTTCGGAACATGTTCTGGCGCTTCCGGAACATGTTCCGGTGCTTCCGGAACATGTTCCGGCGATTCCGGAACATGTTCCGGTGCCTCCGGAACATGTTCCGGTCCTTCTGGCACATGTTCCGGTGCTTCCGGAACATGTTCCGGTGCTTCCGGAACATGTTCCGGCGCTTCCGGAACATGTTCCGGCGCTTCCGGAACATGTTCCGGTGCTTCCGGAACATGTTCCGGTCCTTCCGGGACATGTCCCGGCGCTTCCGGAACATGTTCCGGTGCTTCCGGGACATGTTCCGGTCCTTCCGGAACATGTTCCGGCGCTTCCGGAACATGTTCCGGTCCTTCCGGAACATGTTCCGGTGCCTCCGGAACATGTTCCGGCGATTCCGGAACATGTTCCGGCGCTTCCGGAACATGTTCCGGTGCTTCCGGAACATGTTCCGTCGCTTCCGGATCATTTTCCGGTGCTTCCGGAACATGTTCCGTCGCTTCCGGATCATTTTCCGGTCCTTCCGGAACATGTTCCGGTGCTTCCGGAACATGTTCCGCCGCTTCCGGAACATGTTCCGGTGCTTCCGGAACATGTTCCGGCGCTTCCGGAACATGTTCCGGTCCTTCCGGAACATGTTCCGGTCCTTCCGGAACATGTTCCGGTCCTTCCGGAACATGTTCCGGCGCTTCCGGAACATGTTCCGGCGCTTCCGGAACATGTTCCGGTGCTTCCGGAACATGTTCCGGCGCTTCCGAAACATGTTCCGGTCCTTCCGGAACATGTTCCGGTCCTTCCGGAACATGTTCCGGTGCCTCCGGAACATGTTCCGGTGCTTCCAGAACATGTTCCGGTGCTTTCGGAACATGTTCCGGCGCTTCCGAAACATGTTCCGGTGCTTCCGGAACATGTTCCGGTGCTTCCGGAACATGTTCCGGTGCTTCCGGAACATGTTCCGGTGCTTCCGGAACATGTTCCGGTGCTTCCGGAACATGTTTCGGAGCTTCCGGAACATGTTCCGGTGCTTCCGGAACATGTTGCGGCGCTTCCGGAACATGTTCCGGCGCTTCCGAAACATGTTCCGGTCCTTCCGGAACATGTTCCGGTGCTTCCGGAACATGTTCCGGTGCCTCCGGAACATGTTCCGGTGCTTCCGGAACATGTTCCGGTGTTTTCGGAACATGTTCCGGCGCTTCCGAAACATGTTCCCGTCCTTCCGGAACATGTTCCGGTGCTTCCGGAGCATGTTCCGGTGCTTCTGGAACATGTTCCGGTGCTTCCGGAACATGTTTCGGAGCTTCCGGAACATGTTCCGGTGCTTTCGGAACATGTTCCGGAAGCATCGGAACATGTTCCGGTGCTTCCGGAACATGTTCTGGCGCTTCCGGAACATGTTCTGGTGCTTCCGGAACATGTTCCTGCGCTTCCGGAACATGTTCCGGCGCTTCCGGAACATGTTCCGGCGCTTCGGGAACATGTTCCGGCGCTTCGGGAACTTGTTCCGGCGCTTCCGTAACATGTTCCGGCGCTTCCGGAACATATTCCGGCGCTTCCGGAACATGTTCAGGCGCTTCCGGAACATGTTCCGGAGCTTCCGGAACATGTTCCGGTCCTTCCGGAACATGTTCCGGTTCTTCCGGAACATGTTCCGGTGCTTCCGGAACATGTTCCGGTGCTTTCGGAACATGTTCTGGCGCTTCCGGAACATGTTCCGGTGCTTCCGGAACATGTTCCGGCGATTCCGGAACATGTTCCGGTGCCTCCGGAACATGTTCCGGTCCTTCTGGCACATGTTCCGGTGCTTCCGGAACATGTTCCGGCGCTTCCGGAACATGTTCCGGCGCTTCCGGAACATGTTCCGGCGCTTCCGGAACATGTTCCGGTGCTTCCGGAACATGTTCCGGTCCTTCCGGGACATGTCCCGGCGCTTCCGGAACATGTTCCGGTGCTTCCGGGACATGTTCCGGTCCTTCCGGAACATGTTCCGGCGCTTCCGGAACATGTTCCGGCGCTTCTGGAACATGTTTCGGTGCTTCCGGAACATGTTCCGGTCCTTCCGGAACATGTTCCGGTGCCTCCGGAACATGTTCCGGCGATTCCGGAACATGTTCCGGCGCTTCCGGAACATGTTCCGGTGCTTCCGGAACATGTTCCGTCGCTTCCGGATCATTTTCCGGTCCTTCCGGAACATGTTCCGGTGCTTCCGGAACATGTTCCGGCGCTTCCGGAACATGTTCCGGTGCTTCCGGAACATGTTCCGGCGCTTCCGGAACATGTTCCGGTCCTTCCGGAACATGTTCCGGTCCTTCCGGAACATGTTCCGGTCCTTCCGGAACATGTTCCGGCGCTTCCGGAACATGTTCCGGCGCTTCCGGAACATGTTCCGGTGCTTCCGGAACATGTTGCGGCGCTTCCGGAACATGTTCCGGCGCTTCCGAAACATGTTCCGGTCCTTCCGGAACATGTTCCGGTCCTTCCGGAACATGTTCCGGTGCCTCCGGAACATGTTCCGGTGCTTCCAGAACATGTTCCGGTGCTTTCGGAACATGTTCCGGCGCTTCCGAAACATGTTCCGGTGCTTCCGGAACATGTTCCGGTGCTTCCGGAACATGTTCCGGTGCTTCCGGAACATGTTCCGGTGCTTCCGGAACATGTTTCGGAGCTTCCGGAACATGTTCCGGTGCTTCCGGAACATGTTGCGGCGCTTCCGGAACATGTTCCGGCGCTTCCGAAACATGTTCCGGTCCTTCCGGAACATGTTCCGGTGCTTTCGGAACATGTTCCGGTGCCTCCGGAACATGTTCCGGTGCTTCCGGAACATGTTCCGGTGCTTTCGGAACATGTTCCGGCGCTTCCGAAACATGTTCCCGTCCTTCCGGAACATGTTCCGGTGCTTCCGGAGCATGTTCCGGTGCTTCTGGAACATGTTTCGGAGCTTCCGGAACATGTTCCGGTGCTTTCGGAACATGATCCGGAAGCATCGGAACATGTTCCGGTGCTTCCGGAACATGTTCTGGCGCTTCCGGAACATGTTCTGGTGCTTCCGGAACATGTTCCTGCGCTTCCGGAACATGTTCCGGCGCTTCCGGAACATGTTCCGGCGCCTCGGGATCATGTTCCGGCGCTTCGGGAACTTGTTCCGGCGCTTCCGTAACATGTTCCGGCGCTTCCGGAACATATTCCGGCGCTTCCGGAACATGTTCAGGCGCTTCCGGAACATGTTCCGGAGCTTCCGGAACATGTTCCGGTCCTTCCGGAACATGTTCTGGTTCTTCCGGAACATGTTCCGGTGCTTCCGGAACATGTTCTGGTGCTTTCGGAACATGTTCTGGCGCTTCCGGAACATGTTCCGGTGCTTCCGGAACATGTTCCGGCGATTCCGGAACATGTTCCGGTGCCTCCGGAACATGTTCCGGTCCTTCTGGCACATGTTCCGGTGCTTCCAGAACATGTTCCGGCGCTTCCGGAACATGTTCCGGCGCTTCCGGAACATGTTCCGGCGCTTCCGGAACATGTTCCGGTGCTTCCGGAACATGTTCCGGTCCTTCCGGGACATGTCCCGGCGCTTCCGGAACATGTTCCGGTGCTTCCGGGACATGTTCCGGTCCTTCCGGAACATGTTCCGGCAGTTCCGGAACATGTTCCGGCGCTTCCGGAACATGTTCCGGTCCTTCCGGCACATGTTCCGGTCCTTCCGGAACATGTTCTGGCGCTTCCGGAACATGTTTCGGCGCTTCCGGAACATGTTCCGGTGCTTCCGGAACATGTTCCGGCGCTTCCGGAACATGTTCCGGCGCTTCCGAAACATGTTCCGGTCCTTCCGGAACATGTTTCGGCGCTTCCGGAACATGTTCCGGTGCTTTCGGAACATGTTCCGGAAGCATCGGAACATGTTCCGGAAGCGCCGGAACATGTTCCGGAAGCACCGGAACATGGTGCTTCCGGAACATGTTCCGGCGCTTCCGGAACATGTTCCGGCGCTTCCGGAACATGTTCCGGCGCTTCCGGAACATGTTCAGGCGCTTCCGGAACATGTTCCGGTCCTTCCGGAACATGTTTCGGCGCTTCCGGAACATGTTCCGGCGCTTCCGGAACATGTTCCGGCGCTTCCGGAACATGTTCCGTTGCTTCCGGAACATGTTCCGGTGCTTCCGGAACATGTTCCGGCGCTTCCGGAACTGTTCCGGCGCTTCCGGAACATGTTCCGGCGCTTCCGGAACATGTTCCGGTGCTTCCGGAACATGTTCCGGCGCTTCCGGAACATTTTCCGGTGCTTCCGGAACATGTTCCGGCGCTTCCGGAACATGTTCCGGCGCTTCCGAAACATGTTCCGGTCCTTCCGGAACATGTTTCGGCGCTTCCGGAACATGTTCCGGCGCTTCCGAAACATGTTCCGGTCCTTCCGGAACATGTTCCGGCGCTTCCGGAACATGTTCCGGCGCTTCCGAAACATGTTCCGGTCCTTCCGGAGCATGTTTCGGCGCTTCCGGAACATGTTCCGGTGCTTTCGGAACATGTTCCGAAAGCACCGGAACATGTTCCGGAAGCGCCGAAACATGTTCCGGAAGCACCGGAACATGGTGCTTCCGGAACATGTTCCGGCGCTTCCGGAACATGTTCCGGCGCTTCCGGAACATGTTCAGGCGCTTCCGGAACATGTTCCGGTCCTTCCGGAACATGTTTCGGCGCTTCCGGAACATGTTCCGGCGCTTCCTGAACATGTTCCGTTGCTTCCGGAACATGTTCCGGCGCTTCCGGAACATGTTCCGGCGCTTCCGGAACATGTTCTGGCGCTTCCGGAACATGTTCCGGTGCTTCCGGAACATGTTCCGGTGCTTCCGGAACATGTTCCGGCGCTTCCGGAACATGTTCCGGCGCTTCCGGAACATGTTCCGGCGCTTCCGGAACATTTTCCGGTGCTTCCGGAACATGTTCCGGTGCTTCCGGAACATGTTCCGGCGCTTCCGGAACATGTTCCGGCGCTTCCGGGTTAGGGTTAGGGTCACCGAGCTGGTGGAACCAGTCTTGGTTTTATAACCCTTTTTAGTGTCTAGGGTGGACCTACCAGGTTTAGCAGCAGCAAGCAAGCAGCAGCAGCAAGCAAGCAAGCAGCACGCGCGAAATGGGTAAAAATCAGAACTCCGTCGTGGGGGTTCAGATTCGGGTGAAATTTTGGTGGATGATATCTATGGGTGTGAAGTACAATCACACAAAGTTTGAGCAAGAAACTCAACGGTGGCGGCCGGGAACGGGATTCGCAAGTGGCGGACCTGAGTTTCAAAAACTGCAGTTTAGGGCCAAAAACAGCCATTTTTGGGCCAAAAAAGCCACGGAACACATTCAAAACGGCCAAACGAAGGGAAATGGTGCGTACACTCCACGTGCGGCTTGACTTCCCCGTGTCAACGAGCTCTTTGCGGCCCTCTAACTCAATGATATGTCCCGGAAACGGCCCAAAAAGGCCCCTGGAAGCTCCAAATGCCGACAGCCACAAACCAAGAACAGGCCATATCTTTGGCTACATGGCTCAAAATGCGATTCCGAGGGCACCTAATCCACCCGCAACCCCCCACTTTTTGTGGTTTCCACCCCTCAAAATTGCCCAAACGGACGCCTAGACCCCAATACCTAGGCCCACTAGGCTGCGGCAAGCTGCGAGCTCAAGCCCAAACAGGTGGGTGCCCAAATGGGTCAACAGGGTCCAGCAGGGGCAAAAAGATGACTTTTCTCAAAAATGATCCTAGACCATGTGCGACGCAAAAACAAGTGTTTTTGGACCGTTTGGAGCTTGTGGTGGCCCATTTTGGTCTTCCGAAAATCCCCAAATGCTTTGAAAATGGGCTGTTTTGGGACCAAAAATGGGTCAAAAATGGGTCAAAAATGGGTCAAAAACGCATTTTTCCAAACCTCATCCTCGACCGTTTGGGGTGCACAAACGGGTGAAATGAGCCCATTTTGAGCCCATTTTGGGGTATTTTGGCCCCTTAGAAGTCCAAAAAGCCTTGAAAGTGGGCCTCGTGGTGATGGGGTTCATTTGCAAGCTGATTTCACTTTGTCAAGAGCCATCAATGTGTGAATCATTCTTGATGTCCGTCACTAATCATAGCTGATGTTCCCTCCCCCACCAGCTCGGTCCCAATATTCCGTCTTGATTAGGGTTAGCATCGGAACATGTTCCGGTGCTTCCGGAACATGTTCCGGCGCTTCCGGAACATGTTCCGGTCCTTCCGGAACATGTTCCGGCGCTTCCCGAACATGTTCCGGTGCTTCCGGAACATGTTCCGGTCCTTCCGGAACATGTTCCGGCGCTTCCGGAATATGTTCCGGTGCTTCCGGAACATGTTCCGGTGCTTCCGGAACATGTTCCGATACTTTTGGAACATGTTCCGGTCCTTCCGAAACATGTTCCGGTGCTTCCGGAACATGTTCCGGTGCTTCCGGAACATGATCCGGCGCTTCCGGAACATGCTCCGGTGCTTCCGGAACATGCTCCGGTGCTTCCGGAACATGTTCCGGTGCTTCCGGAACATGTTCCGGTGCTTCCGGAACATGTTCCGGCGCTTCCGGAACATGTTCCGGTCCTTCCGGAACATGTTCCGGTGCTTCCGGAACATGCTCCGGCGCATCCGGAACATGTTCCGGCGGTTCCGGAACATGTTCCGGTCCTTTCGGAACATGTTCCGGTCCTTCCGGAACATGTTCCGGCGCTTCCGGAACATGTTCCGGTCCTTCCGGAACATGTTCCGGCGCCTGCGGAACATGTTCCGGTGCCTCCGGAACATGTTCCGGCGATTCCGGAACATGTTCCGGCGATTCCGGAACATGTTCCGCTGCTTCCGGAACATGTTCCGGTCCTTCCGGAACATGTTCCGGCGCTTCCGGAACATGTTCCGGTCCTTCCGGAACATGTTCCGGTCCTTCCCGAACATGTTCCGGCGCTTCCGGAACATGTTCCGGTGCTTCCGGAACATGTTCCGGTGCTTCCGGAACATGTTCCGGCGCTTCCGGAACATGTTCCGGCGCTTCCGGAACATGTTCCGGCAATTCCGGAACATGTTCCGGCGATTCCGGAACATGTTCCGGCGCTTCCGGAACATGTTCCGGCGCTTCCGGAACATGTTCCGGCGCTTCCGGAACATGTTCCGGTGCTTCCGGAACACGTTTCGGTGCTGCCGGAACATGTTCCGGCGATTCCGGAACATGTTCCGGCGCTTCCGGAACATGTTCCGGTGCTTCCGGAACATGTTCCGGTGCTTCCGGAACATGTTCCGGAAGCATCGGAACATGTTCCGGAGCTTCCGGAACATGTTCCGGTGCTTCCGGAACATGTTCCGGTCCTTCCGGAACATCTTCCGGCGCTTCCGGAACATGTTCCGGTGCTTCCGGCCCAAGTTCTGGTGCTTCCGGAACATGTTCAGGCGCTTCCGGAACATGTTCCGGCGCTTCCGGAACATGTTCCGGCGCTTCCGGAACATGTTCCGGTGCTTCCGGAACATGTTCCGGTCCTTCCGGGAATGTTCCGGCGATTTCTGGAACATGTTCCGGTCCTTCCGGAACATGTTCCGGCGATTCCGGAACATGTTCCGGCGCTTCCGGAACATGTTCTGGTGCTTCCGGAACATGTTCCGGCGCTTCCGGAACATGTTCCGGTCCTTCCGGAACATGTTCCGGTGCTTCCGGAACATGTTCCGGCGCATCCGGAACATGTTCCGGCGCTTCTGGAACATGTTCCGGTCCTTCCGGAACATGTTCCGGTCCTTCCGGAACATGTTCCGGCGCTTCCGGAACATGTTCCGGTCCTTCCGGAACATGTTCCGGACCTTCCCGAACATGTTCCGGTCCTTCCGGAACATGTTCCGGCGCCTCCGGAACATGTTCCGGTGCCTCCGGAACATGTTCCGGCGATTCCGGAACATGTTCCGGTGCTTCCGGAACATGTTCCGGTCCTTCCGGAACATGTTCCGGCGCTTCCGGAACATGTTCCTGTCCTTCCGGAACATGTTCCGGTCCTTCCCGAACATGTTCCGGTCCTTCCGGAACATGTTCCAGCGCTTCCGGAACATGTTCCGGCGCTTCCGGAACATGTTCCGGCGCTTCCGGAACATGTTCCGGTGCTTCCGGAACATGTTCCGGTGCTTCCGGAACATGTTCCTGTCCTTCCGGAACATGTTCCGGCGATTCCGGAACATGTTCCGGTGCTTCCGGAACATGTTCCGGTGCTTCCGGAACACGTGCCGGTGCTTTCGGAACATGTTCCGGTGCTTCCGGAACATGTTCCGGCGCTTCCGGAACATGTTCCGGCGCTTCCGGAACATGTTCCGGTCCTTCCGGAACATGTACCGGTCCCTCCGGAACATGTTCCGGCGCTTCCGGAACATGTTCCGGTCCTTCCGGAACATGTTCCGGTCCTTCCCGAACATGTTCCGGTCCTTCCGGAACATGTTCCGGCGCTTCCGGAACATGTTCCGGTGCTTCCGGAACATGTTCCGGTGCTTCCGGAACATGTTCCGGTGCTTCCGGAACATGTTCCGGCGCTTCCGGAACATGTTCCGGCGCTTCCGGAACATGTTCCGGTGCTTCCGGAACATGTTCCGGCGCTTCCAGAACATGTTCCGGTGCTTGAACATGTTCCGGTGCTTCCGGAACATGTTCCGGCGCTTCCAGAACATGTTCCGGTGCTTCCGGAACATGTTCCGGTGCTTCCGGAACATGTTCCGGCGCTTCCGGAACATGTTCCGGTGCTTCCGGAACATGTTCCGGTCCTTCCGGAACATGTTCCGGTGCTTCCGGAACATGTTCCGGTCCTTCCGGAACATGTTCCGGCGCTTCCGGAACATGTTCCGGTGCTTCCGGAACATGTTCCGGCGCTTCCGGAACATGTTCCGGCGCTTCCGGAACATGTTCCGGCGCTTCCGGAACATGCTCCGGCGCTTCCGGAACATGTTCCGGTGCTTCCGGAACATGTTCCGGCGCTTCCGGAACATGTTCCGGCGCTTCCGGAACATGTTGCGGTGCTTCCGGAACATGTTCTGGTGGTTCCGGAACATGTTCCGGTGCTTCCGGAACATGTTCCGGCGCTTCCGGAACATGTTCCGGTCCTTTCGGAACATGTTCCGGTCCTTCCGGAACATGTTCCGGCGCCTCCGGAACATGTTCCGGTGCCTCCGGAACATGTTCTGGTGCCTCCGGAACATGTTCCGGCGATTCCGGAACATGTTCCGGTGCTTCCGGAACATGATCCGGCGCTTCCGGAACATGTTCCGGTGCTTCCGGAACATGTTCCGGTCCTTCCGGAACATGTTCCGGAGCTTCCGGATCATGTTCCGGCGCTTCCGGAACATGTTCCGGTGCTTCCGGAACATGTTCCGGTCCTTCCGGAACATGTTCCGGAGCTTCCGGATCATGTTCCGGTGCTTCCGGAACATGTTCCGGTCCTTCCGGAACATGTTCCGGTCCTTCCGGAACATGTTCAGGTGCTTCTGGAACATGTTCCGGTGCTTCCGGAACATGTTCCGGCGCTTCCAGAACATGTTCCGGTGCTTCCGGAACATGATCCGGCGCTTCCGGAACACGTTCCGGCGCTTCCGGAACATGTTCCGGTGCTTCCGGAACATGTTCCGGCGCTTCCGGAACATGTTCCGGTCCTTCCGGAACATGTTCCGGTACTTCCGGAACATGTTCCGGCGCTTCCGGAACATGTTCCGGTCCTTCCCGAACATGTTCCGGCGCTTCCGGAACATGTTCCGGTGCTTCCGGAACATGTTCCGGTCCTTCTGGAACATGTTCCGGCGCTTCCGGAACATGTTCCGGTCCTTTCGGAACATGTTCCGGTCCTTCCGGAACATGTTCCGGCGCCTCCGGAACATGTTCCGGTGCCTCCGAAACATGTTCCGGTGCCTCCGGAACATGTTCCGGCGATTCCGCAACATGTTCCGGCGATTCCGGAACATGTTCCGGTGCTTCCGGAACATGATCCGGCGCTTTCGGAACATGTTGCGGCGCTTCCGGAACATGTTCCGGTGCTTCCGGAACATGTTCCGGTCCTTCCGGAACATGTTCCGGTGCTTCCGGATCATGTTCCGGTGCTTCCGGAACATGTTCCGGTCCTTCCGGAACATGTTCAGGTGCTTCCGGAACATGTTCCGGCGCTTCCGGAACATGTTCCGGCGCTTCCAGAACATGTTCCGGTGCTTCCGGAACATGATCCGGCGCTTCCGGAACGCGTTCCGGCGCTTCCGGAACATGTTCCGGAGCTTCCGGAACATGTTCCGGCGCTTCCGGAACATGTTCCGGAGCTTCCGGAACATGTTCCGGTGCTTCCGGCCCATGTTCTGGTGCTTCCGGAACATGTTCCGGCGCTTCCGGAACATGTTCCGGCGCTTCCGGAACATGTTCCGGCGCTTCCGGAACATGTTCCGGTCCTTCCGGGAATGTTCCGGCGCCTCCGGAACATGTTCCGGTCCTTCCGGAACATGTTCCGGCGCTTCCGGAACATGTTCCGGTGCTTCCGGAACATGTTCCGATACTTCCGGAACATGTTCCGGTCCTTCCGGAACATGTTCCGGTGCTTCCGGAACATGTTCCGGTGCTTCCGGAACATGTTCCGGCGCTTCCGGAACATGTTCCGGCGCTTCCGGAACATGTTCCGGTGCTTCCGGAACATGTTCCGTTGCTTCCGGAACATGTTCCGGTCCTTCCGGAACATGTTCCGGCGATTCCGGAACATGTTCCGGCGCTTCCGGAACATTTTCTGGTGCTTCCGGAACATGTTCCGGCGCTTCCGGAACATGTTCCGGTCCTCCCGGAACATCTTCCGGTCCTTCCGGAACATGTTCCGGCGCATCCGGAACATGTTCCGGCGCTTCCGGAACATGTTCCGGTCCTTCCCGAACATGTTCCGGACCTTCCCGAACATGTTCCGGTCCTTCCGGAACATGTTCCGGCGCTTCCGGAACATGTTCCGGCGCTTCCGGAACATGTTCCGGCGCTTCCGGAACATGTTCCGGTGCTTCCGGAACATGTTCCGGTCCTTCCGGAACATGTTCCGGTCCTTCCGGAACATGTTCCGGCGATTCCGGAACATGTTCCGGTGCTTCCGGAACATGTTCCGGTGCTTACGGAACACGTGCCGGTGCTTTCGGAACATGTTCCGTTGCTTCCGGAACATGTTCCGGCGCTTCCGGGACATGTTCCGGCGCTTCCGGAACATGTTCCGGAGCTTCCGGAACATGTACCGGTCCCTCCGGAACATGTTCCGGCGCTTCCGGAACATGTTCCGGTCCTTCCGGAACATGTTCCGGTCCTTCCCGAACATGTTCCGGTCCTTCCGGAACATGTTCCGGCGCTTCCGGAACATGTTCCGGTGCTTCCGGAACATGTTCCGGTGCTTCCGGAACATGTTCCGGTGCTTCCGGAACATGTTCCGGCGCTTCCGGAACATGTTCCGGTGCTTCCGGAACATGTTCCGGTGCTTCCGGAACATGTTCCGGCGCTTCCGGAACATGTTCCGGTGCTTCCGGAACATGTTCCGGCGCTTCCGGAACATGTTCCGGTGCTTCCGGAACATGTTCCGGTCCTTCCGGAACATGTTCCGGCGCTTCCGGAACATGTTCCGGTGCTTCCGGAACATGCTCCGGTGCTTCCGGAACATGTTCCGGTGCTTCCGGAACATGTTCCGGTCCTTCGGGAACATGTTCCGGCGATTCCGGAACATGTTCCGGCGCTTCCGGAACATGTTCCGGTGCTTCCGGAACATGTTCCGGTCCTTCCGGAACATGTTCCGGTCCTTCCGGAACATGTTCAGGTGCTTCCGGAACATGTTCCGGCGCTTCCGCAACATGTTCCGGTGCTTCCGGAACATGTTCCGGCGCTTCCGGAACATGTTCCGGTGCTTCCGGAACATGATCCGGCGCTTCCGGAACATGTTCCGGCGCTTCCGGAACATGTTCCGGTCCTTCCGGAACATGTTCCGGCGCTTCCGCAACATGTTCCGGTGCTTCCGGAACATGTTCCGGTGCTTCCAGAACATGTTCCGATACTTCCGGAACATGTTCCGGTCCTTCCGGAACATGTTCCGGTGCTTCCGGAACATGTTCCGGCGCTTCCGCAACATGTTCCGGTGCTTCCGGAACATGTTCCGGCGCTTCCGGAACATGTTCCGGCGCTTCCGGAACATGTTCCGGTGCTTCAGGAACATGTTCCGGTGCTTCCAGAACATGTTCCGATACTTCCGGAACATGTTCCGGCGATTCCGGAACATGTTCCGGCGCTTCCGGAACATGTTCCGGTGCTTCCGGAACATGTTCCGGTCCTTCCGGAACATGTTCCGGTCCTTCCGGAACATGTTCAGGTGCTTCCGGAACATGTTCCGGTGCTTCCGGAACATGTTCCGGCGCTTCCGGAACATGTTCCGGCGCTTCCGGAACATGTTCCGGTGCTTCCGGAACATGTTCCGGCGCTTCGGGAACATGTTCCGGCGCTTCCGGAACATGTTCCGGCGCTTCCGGAACATGTTCCGGTGCTTCCGGAACATGTTCCGGTGCTTCCGGAACATGTTCCGGCGCTTCCGGAACATGTTCCGGCGCTTCCGGAACATGTTCCGGTGCTTCCGGAACATGATCCGGCGCTTCCGGAACATGTTCCGGCGCTTCCGGAACATGTTCCGGTCCTTCCGGAACATGTTCCGGCGCTTCCGCAACATGTTCCGGTGCTTCCGGAACATGTTCCGGCGCTTCCGGAACATGTTCCGGCGCTTCCGGAACATGTTCCGGTGCTTCAGGAACATGTTCCGGTGCTTCCAGAACATGTTCCGATACTTCCGGAACATGTTCCGGTCCTTCCGGAACATGTTCCGGCGCTTCCGGAACATGTTTCGGTGCTTCCGGAACATGTTCCGGCGCTTCCGGAACATGTTCTGGCGCTTCCGGAACATGTTCCGGCGCTTCCGGAACATGCTCCGGTGCTTCCGGAACATGTTCCGGCGCTTCCGGAACATGTTCCGGCGCTTCCGGAACATGTTCCGGTGCTTCCGGAACATGTTCCGGTGCTTCCGGAACATGTTCCGGCGCTTCCGGAACATGTTCCGGCGCTTCCGGAACATGTTCCGGCGCTTCCGGAACATGTTCCGGTGCTTCCGGAACATGCTCCGGTCCTTCCGGGAATGTTCCGGCGATTCCGGAACATGTTCTGGTCCTTCCGGAACATGTTCCGGAAGCACCGGAACATGTTCCGGTGCTTCCGGAACATGTTCCGGTGCTTCCGGAACATGTTCCGATACTTCCGGAACATGTTCCGGTCCTTCCGGATCATGTTCCGGTGCTTCCGGAACATGTTCCGGCGCTTCCGGAACATGTTCCGGTGCCTCCGGAACATGTTTCGGTGCTTCCGGAACATGTTCCGGTCCTTCCGGAACATGTTCCGGTGCTTCCGGATCATGTTCCGGTGCTTTCGGAACATGTTCTGGTCCTTCCGGAACATGTTCCGGTGCTTCCGGAACATGTTCCGGTGCTTCCGGAACATGTTCCGATACTTCCGGAACATGTTCCGGTCCTTCTGGAACATGTTCCGGTGCTTCCGGAACATGTTCCGGTCCTTCCGGAACATGTTCCGGCGCTTCCGGAACATGTTTCGGTGCTTCAGGAACATGTTCCGGCGCTTCCGGAACATGTTCCGGCGCTTCCGGAACATGTTCCGGTGCTTCCGGAACATGATCCGGCGCTTCCGGAACATGCTCCGGTGCTTCCGGAACATGTTCCGGTGCTTCCGGAACATGTTCCGGTGCTTCCGGAAAATATTCCGGCGCTTCCGGGACATGTTCCGGCACTTCCGGAACATGTTCCGGTGCTTCCGGAACATGTTCCGGTCCTTCCGGAACATGTTCCGGTGCTTCCGGATCATGTTCCGGTGCTTCCCGAACATGTTCCGCTGCTTCCGGAACATGTTCCGGCGCTTCCGGAACATGTTCCGGTGCTTCCGGAACATGATCTGGTGCTTCCGGAACATGTTCCAGTGCTTCCGGAACATGTTCCGGTGCTTCCGGAACATGTTCCGGTGCTTCCGGAACATGTTCCGGCGCTTCCGGAACATGTTCCGGTGCTTCCGGAACATGTTCCGGTGCTTCCGGAACATGCTCCGGTCCTTCCGGGAATGTTCCGGCGATTCCGGAACATGTTCTGGTCCTTCCGGAACATGTTCCGGAAGCACCGGAACATGTTCCGGTGCTTCCGGAACATGTTCCGGTGCTTCCGGAACATGTTCCGTTACTTCCGGAACATGTTCCGGTGCTTCCGGAACATGTTCCGATACTTCCGGAACATGTTCCGGTCCTTCCGGATCATGTTCCGGTGCTTCCGGAACATGTTCCGGCGCTTCCGGAACATGTTCCGGTGCCTCCGGAACATGTTTCGGTGCTTCCGGAACATGTTCCGGTCCTTCCGGATCATGTTCCGGTGCTTCCGGATCATGTTCCGGTGCTTTCGGAACATGTTCCGGTCCTTCCGGAACATGTTCCGGTGCTTCCGGAACATGTTCCGGTGCTTCCGGAACATGTTCCGATACTTCCGGAACATGTTCCGGTCCTTCTGGAACATGTTCCGGTGCTTCCGGAACATGTTCCGGTCCTTCCGGAACATGTTCCGGCGCTGCCGGAACATGTTTCGGTGCTTCCGGAACATGTTCCGGCGCTTCCGGAACATGTTCCGGCGCTTCCGGAACATGTTCCGGTGCTTCCGGAACATGATCCGGCGCTTCCGGAACATGCTCCGGTGCTTCCGGAACATGTTCCGGCGCTTCCGGAACATGTTCCGGTGCTTCCGGAAAATATTCCGGCGCTTCCGGGACATGTTCCGGCACTTCCGGAACATGTTCCGGTGGTTCCGGAACATGTTCCGGTCCTTCCGGAACATGTTCCGGTGCTTCCGGATCATGTTCCGGTGCTTCCCGAACATGTTCCGGTGCTTCCGGAACATGTTCCGGCGCTTCCGGAACATGTTCCGGTGCTTCCGGAACATGATCTGGTGCTTCCGGAACATGTTCCAGTGCTTCCGGAACATGTTCCGGTGCTTCCGGAACATGTTCCGGTGCTTCCGGAACATGTTCCGGTCCTTCCGGGAATGTTCCGGCGATTCCGGAACATGTTCCGGTTCTTCCGGAACATGTTCCGGCGCTTCCGGAACATGTTCCGGTGCTTCCGGAACATGTTCCGGTGCTTCCGTAACATGTTCCGGTCCTTCCGGAACATGTTCCGGCGCTTCCGGAACATGTTCCGGCGCTTCCGGAACATGTTCCGGCGCTTCCGGAACATGTTCCGGCGCTTCCGGAACATGTTCCGGTGCTTCCGGAACATGTTCCGGTCCTTCCGGAACATGTTCCGGTCCTTCCGGAACATGTTCCGGTGCTTCCGGAACATGCTCCGGTGCTTGCGGAACATGCTCCGGCGCTTCCGGAACATGTTCCGGCGCTTCCGGAACATGTTCCGGTCCTTCCGGAACATGTTCCGGTCCTTCCGGAACATGTTCCGGTGCTTCCGGAACATGTTCCGGTGCTTCCGGAACATGTTCCGGCGCTTCCGGAACATGTTCCGGTGCTTCCGGAACATGATCCGGCGCTTCCGGAACATGTTCCGGCGCTTCCGGAACATGTTCCGGTCCTTCCGGAACATGTTCCGGCGCTTCCGCAACATGTTCCGGTGCTTCCGGAACATGTTCCGGCGCTTGCGGAACATGTTCCGGCGCTTCCGGAACATGTTCCGGTCCTTCCGGAACATGTTCCGGCGCTTCCGCAACATGTTCCGGTGCTTCCGGAACATGTTCCGGCCCTTCCGGAACATGTTCCGGCGCTTCCGGAACATGTTCCGGTGCTTCCGGAACATGTTCCGGTGCTTCCGGAACATGTTCCGGTGCTTCCGGAACATGTTCCGATACTTCCGGAACATGTTCCGGTCCTTCCGGAACATGTTCCGGCGCTTCCGGAACATGTTCCGGTGCTTCCGGAACATGTTCCGATACTTCCGGAACATGTTCCGGCGCTTCCGGAACATGTTCCGGCGCTTCCGGAACATGTTCCGGCGCTTCCGGAACATGTTCCGGCGCTTCCGGAACATGTTCCGGTGCTTCCGCAACATGTTCCGGTGCTTCCGGAACATGTTCCGGTGCTTCCGGAACATGTTCCGGTCCTTCCGGAACATCTTCCGGCGCTTCCGGAACATGTTCCGGTGCTTCCGGAACATGCTCCGGTGCTTGCGGAACATGTTCCGGTGCTTCCGGAACATGTTCCGGTCCTTCCGGAACACGTTCCGGCGATTCCGGAACATGTTCCGGCGCTTCCGGAACATGTTCCGGTGCTTCCGGAACATGTTCCGGTCCTTCCGGAACATGTTCCGGTGCTTCCGGAACATGTTCCGGTGCTTCCGGAACATGTTCCGGCGCTTCCGGAACATGTTCCGGCGCTTCCGGAACATGTTCCGATACTTCCGGAACATGCTCCGGTGCTTGCGGAACATGTTCCGGCGCTTCCGGAACATGTTCCGGTCCTTCCGGAACATCTTCCGGCGCTTCCGGAACATGTTCCGGTGCTTCCGGAACATGCTCCGGTGCTTGCGGAACATGTTCCGGCGCTTCCGGAACATGTTCCGGTGCTTCCGGAACATGTTCCGGCGCTTCCGGAACATGTTCCGGCGCTTCCGGAACATGTTCCGGTGCTTCCGGAACATGTTCCGGTGCTTCCGGAACATGTTCCGGTCCTTCCGGAACACGTTCCGGCGATTCCGGAACATGTTCCGGCGCTTCCGGAACATGTTCCGGTGCTTCCGGAACATGTTCCGGTCCTTCCGGAACATGTTCCGGTGCTTCCGGAACATGTTCCGGTGCTTCCGGAACATGTTCCGGCGCTTCCGGAACATGTTCCGGCGCTTCCGGAACATGTTCCGATACTTCCGGAACATGTTCCGGTCCTTCCGGAACATGTTCCGGCGCTTCCGGAACATGTTCCGGTGCTTCCGGAACATGTTCCGGCGCTTCCGGAACATGTTCCGGTGCTTCCGGAACATGTTCCGGTGCTTCCGGAACATGTTCCGGTGCTTCCGGAGCATGTTCCGGTCCTTCCGGAACATGTTCCGGCGATTCCGGAACATGTTCCGGCGCATCCGGAACATGTTCTGGTGCTTCCGGAACATGTTCCGGTCCTTCCGGAACATGTTCCGGTTCTTCCGGAACATGTTCAGGTGCTTCCGGAACATGTTCCGGTGCTTCCGGAACATGTTCCGGCGCTTCCGGAACATGTTCCGGCGCTTCCGGAACATGTTCCGGTCCTTCCGGAACATGTTCCGGCGCTTCCGCAACATGTTCCGGTGCTTCCGGAACATGTTCCGGCGCTTGCGGAACATGTTCCGGCGCTTCCGGAACATGTTCCGGTCCTTCCGGAACATGTTCCGGCGCTTCCGCAACATGTTCCGGTGCT
The DNA here is from genome assembly GCA_964036045.1 of Eutreptiella sp. 'Long Island Sound 2002'. Taxonomy (NCBI): domain Eukaryota; phylum Euglenozoa; class Euglenophyceae; order Eutreptiales; family Eutreptiaceae; genus Eutreptiella; species Eutreptiella sp. 'Long Island Sound 2002'. Next base: position 2,224,599 of record OZ038381.1, on the reverse strand, counting down.
TCCGGAACATGTTCTGGCGCTTCCGGAACATGTTCCGATACTTCCGGAACATGTTCCGGTCCTTCCGGAACGTGTTCCGGCGCTTCCGGAACATGTTCCGGTGCTTCCGGAACATGTTCCGATACTTCCGGAACATGTTCCGGTCCTTCCGGAACATGTTCCGGCGCTTCCGGAACATGTTCCGGTGCTTCCGGAACATGTTCCGGCGCTTTCGGAACATGTTCCGGTGCTTCCGGAACATGTTCCGGTGCTTCCGGAACATGTTCCGGTGCTTCCGGAACATGTTCCGGTCCTTCCGGAACATCTTCCGGCGCTTCCGGAACATGTTCCGGTGCTTCCGGAACATGCTCCGGTGCTTGCGGAACATGTTCCGGCGCTTCCGGAACATGTTCCGGTGCTTCCGGAACATGTTCCGGCGCTTCCGGAACATGTTCCGGCGCTTCCGGAACATGTTCCGGTGCTTCCGGAACATGTTCCGGTGCTTCCGGAACATGTTCCGGTGCTTCCGGAACATGTTCCGGTCCTTCCGGAACATGTTCCGGAGCTTCCGGATCATGTTCCGGTGCTTCCGGAACATGTTCCGGTCCTTCCGGAACATGTTCCGGTCCTTCCGGAACATGTTCAGGTGCTTCCGGAACATGTTCCGGTGCTTCCGGAACATGTTCCGGCGCTTCCGGAACATGTTCCGGTGCTTCCGGAACATGATCCGGCGATTCCGGAACACGTTCCGGCGCTTCCGGAACATGTTCCGGTGCTTCCGGAACATGTTCCGGTCCTTCTGGAACATGTTCCGGCGCTTCCGGAACATGTTCCGGCGCTTCCGGAACATGTTCCGGCGCTTCCGGAACATGTTCCGGCGCCTCCGGAACATGTTCCGGTGCTTCCGGAACATGTTCCGTTGCTTCCGGAACATGTTCCGGTCCTTCCGGAACATGTTCCGGCGATTCCGGAACATGTTCCGGCGCTTCCGGAACATGTTCTGGTGCTTCCGGAACATGTTCTGGCGCTTCCGGAACATGTTCCGGTCCTTCCGGAACATCTTCCGGCCTCTCCGGAACATGTTCCGGCGCATCCGGAACATGTTCCGGCGCTTCCGGAACATGTTCCGGTCCTTCCCGAACATGTTCCGGACCTTCCCGAACATGTTCCGGTCCTTCCGGAACATGTTCCGGCGCTTCCGGAACATGTTCCGGCGCTTCCGGAACATGTTCCGGCGCTTCCGGAACATGTTCCGGTGCTTCCGGAACATGTTCCGGTCCTTCCGGAACATGTTCCGGTCCTTCCGGAACATGTTCCGGCGATTCCGGAACATGTTCCGGTGCTTCCGGAACATGTTCCGGTGCTTCCGGAACACGTGCCGGTGCTTTCGGAACATGTTCCGGTGCTTCCGGAACATGTTCCGGCGCTTCCGGGACATGTTCCGGCGCTTCCGGAACATGTTCCGGAGCTTCCGGAACATGTACCGGTCCCTCCGGAACATGTTCCGGCGCTTCCGGAACATGTTCCGGTCCTTCCGGAACATGTTCCGGTCCTTCCCGAACATGTTCCGGTCCTTCCGGAACATGTTCCGGTCCTTCCCGAACATGTTCCGGTCCTTCCGGAACATGTTCCGGTGCTTCCGGAACATGTTCCGGTGCTTCCGGAACATGTTCCGGTGCTTCCGGAACATGTTCCGGCGCTTCCGGAACATGTTCCGGTGCTTCCGGAACATGTTCCGGCGCTTCCGGAACATGTTCCGGTGCTTCCGGAACATGTTCCGGCGCTTCCGGAACATGTTCCGGTGCTTCCGGAACATGTTCCGGTGCTTCCGGAACATGTTCCGGTCCTTCCGGAACATGTTCCGGCGCTTCCGGAACATGTTCCGGCGCTTCCGGAACATGTTCCGGTCCTTCCGGAACATGTTCCGGCGCTTCCGCAACATGTTCCGGTGCTTCCGGAACATGTTCCGGTGCTTCCAGAACATGTTCCGATACTTCCGGAACATGTTCCGGTCCTTCCGGAACATGTTCCGGTGCTTCCGGAACATGTTCCGGCGCTTCCGCAACATGTTCCGGTGCTTCCGGAACATGTTCCGGCGCTTCCGGAACATGTTCCGGCGCTTCCGGAACATGTTCCGGTGCTTCAGGAACATGTTCCGGTGCTTCCAGAACATGTTCCGATACTTCCGGAACATGTTCCGGCGCTTCCGGAACATTTTCCGGCGCTTCCGGAACATGTTCCGGTGCTTCCGGAACATGTTCCGGTCCTTCCGGAACATGTTCCGGTCCTTCCGGAACATGTTCAGGTGCTTCCGGAACATGTTCCGGTGCTTCCGGAACATGTTCCGGCGCTTCCGGAACATGTTCCGGCGCTTCCGGAACATGTTCCGGCGCTTCCGGATCATGTTCCGGCGCTTCCGGAACATGTTCCGGCGCTTCCGGAACATGTTCCGGTGCTTCCGGAACATGTTCCGGTGCTTCCGGAACATGTTCCGGCGCTTCCGGAACATGTTCCGGCGCTTCCGGAACATGAGCCGGTGCTTCCGGAACATGATCCGGCGCTTCCGGAACATGTTCCGGCGCTTCCGGAACATGTTCCGGTCCTTCCGGAACATGTTCCGGCGCTTCCGCAACATGTTCCGGTCCTTCCGGAACATGTTCCGGCGCTTCCGGAACATGTTCCGGCGCTTCCGGAACATGTTCCGGTGCTTCCAGAACATGTTCCGATACTTCCGGAACATGTTCCGGTCCTTCCGGAACATGTTCCGGCGCTTCCGGAACATGTTTCGGTGCTTCCGGAACATGTTCCGGCGCTTCCGGAACATGTTCCGGCGCTTCCGGAACATGTTCCGGCGCTTCCGGAACATGCTCCGGTGCTTCCAAAACATGTTCCGGCGCTTCCGGAACATGTTCCGGCGCTTCCGGAACATGTTCCGGTGCTTCCGGAACATGTTCCGGTGCTTCCGGAACATGTTCCGGCGCTTCCGGAACATGTTCCGGTGCTTCCGGATCATGTTCCGGTGCTTCTGGAACATGTTCCGGTCCTTCCGGAACATGTTCCGGTCCTTCCGGAACATGTTCAGGTGCTTCCGGAACATGTTCCGGTGCTTCCGGAACATGTTCCGGTGCTTCCGGAACATGTTCCGGCGCTTCCGGAACATGTTCCGGCGCTTCCGGAACATGTTCCGGTGCTTCCGGAACATGTTCCGGTGCTTCCGGAACATGCTCCGGTCCTTCCGGGAATGTTCCGGCGATTCCGGAACATGTTCTGGTCCTTCCGGAACATGTTCCGGAAGCACCGGAACATGTTCCGGTGCTTCCGGAACATGTTCCGGTGCTTCCGGAACATGTTCCGATACTTCCGGAACATGTTCCGGTCCTTCCGGATCATGTTCCGGTGCTTCCGGAACATGTTCCGGCGCTTCCGGAACATGTTCCGGTGCCTCCGGAACATGTTTCGGTGCTTCCGGAACATGTTCCGGTCCTTCCGGAACATGTTCCGGTGCTTCCGGATCATGTTCCGGTGCTTTCGGAACATGTTCCGGTCCTTCCGGAACATGTTCCGGTGCTTCCGGAACATGTTCCGGTGCTTCCGGAACATGTTCCGATACTTCCGGAACATGTTCCGGTCCTTCCGGAACATGTTCCGGTGCTTCCGGAACATGTTCCGGTCCTTCCGGAACATGTTCCGGCGCTTCCGGAACATGTTTCGGTGCTTCCGGAACATGTTCCGGCGCTTCCGGAACATGTTCCGGCGCTTCCGGAACATGTTCCGGTGCTTCCGGAACATGATCCGGCGCTTCCGGAACATGCTCCGGTGCTTCCGGAACATGTTCCGGCGCTTCCGGAACATGTTCCGGTGCTTCCGGAAAATATTCCGGCGCTTCCGGGACATGTTCCGGCACTTCCGGAACATGTTCCGGTGCTTCCGGATCATGTTCCGGTGCTTCCCGAACATGTTCCGGTGCTTCCGGAACATGTTCCGGCGCTTCCGGAACATGTTCCGGTGCTTCCGGAACATGATCTGGTGCTTCCGGAACATGTTCCAGTGCTTCCGGAACATGTTCCGGTGCTTCCGGAACATGTTCCGGTGCTTCCGGAACATGTTCCGGTCCTTCCGGGAATGTTCCGGCGATTCCGGAACATGTTCCGGTTGCTCCGGAACATGTTCCGGTGCTTCCGGAACATGTTCCGGTGCTTCCGGAACATGTTCCGATACTTCCGGAACATGTTCCGGTCCTTCCGGAACATGTTCCGGCGCTTCCGGAACATGTTCCGGCGCTTCCGGAACATGTTCCGGTGCTTCCGGAACATGTTCCGGTGCTTCCGGAACATGTTCCGATACTTCCGGAACATGTTCCGGTCCTTCCGGAACATGTTCCGGCGCTTCCGGAACATGTTCCGGTGCTTCCGGAACATGTTCCGGTGCTTCCGGAACATGTTCCGGTGCTTCCGGAACATGTTCCGGTCCTTCCGGAACATCTTCCGGCGCTTCCGGAACATGTTCCGGTGCTTCCGGAACATGCTCCGGTGCTTGCGGAACATGTTCCGGCGCTTCCGGAACATGTTCCGGTGCTTCCGGAACATGTTCCGGCGCTTCCGGAACATGTTCCGGTGCTTCCGGAACATGTTCCGGTGCTTCCGGAACATGTTCCGGTCCTTCCGGAACATGTTCCGGCGATTCTGGAACATGTTCCGGCGCTTCCGGAACATGTTCCGGTGCTTCCGGAACATGTTCCGGTCCTTCCGGAACATGTTCCGGTCCTTCCGGAACATGTTCAGGTGCTTCCGGAACATGTTCCGGTGCTTCCGGAACATGTTCCGGTGCTTCCGGAACATGTTCCGGCGCTTCCGGAACATGTTCCGGTGCTTCCGGAACATGATCCGGCGCTTCCGGAACATGTTCCGGCGCTTCCGGAACATGTTCCGGTCCTTCCGGAACATGTTCCGGCGCTTCCGCAACATGTTCCGGTGCTTCCGGAACATGTTCCGGCGCTTGCGGAACATGTTCCGGCGCTTCCGGAACATGTTCCGGTCCTTCCGGAACATGTTCCGGCGCTTCCGCAACATGTTCCGGTGCTTCCGGAACATGTTCCGGCCCTTCCGGAACATGTTCCGGCGCTTCCGGAACATGTTCCGGTGCTTCCGGAACATGTTCCGGTGCTTCCGGAACATGTTCCGGTGCTTCCGGAACATGTTCTGATACTTCCGGAACATGTTCCGGTCCTTCCGGAACATGTTCCGGCGCTTCCGGAACATGTTCCGGTGCTTCCGGAACATGTTCCGATACTTCCGGAACATGTTCCGGTCCTTCCGGAACATGTTCCGGCGCTTCCGGAACATGTTCCGGTGCTTCCGGAACATGTTCCGGTCCTTCCGGAACATGTTCCGGTGCTTCCGGAACATGTTCCGGTCCTTCCGGAACATCTTCCGGCGCTTCCGGAACATGTTCCGGTGCTTCCGGAACATGCTCCGGTGCTTGCGGAACATGTTCCGGCGCTTCCGGAACATGTTCCGGTGCTTCCGGAACATGTTCCGGCGCTTCCGGAACATGTTCCGGCGCTTCCGGAACATGTTCCGGTGCTTCCGGAACATGTTCCGGTGCTTCCGGAACATGTTCCGGTCCTTCCGGAACACGTTCCGGCGATTCCGGAACATGTTCCGGCGCTTCCGGAACATGTTCCGGTGCTTCCGGAACATGTTCCGGTCCTTCCGGAACATGTTCCGGTCCTTCCGGAACATGTTCCGGTGCTTCCGGAACATGTTCCGGTGCTTCCGGAACATGTTCCGGCGCTTCCGGAACATGTTCCGGCGCTTCCGGAACATGTTCCGATACTTCCGGAACATGTTCCGGTCCTTCCGGAACATGTTCCGGCGCTTCCGGAACATGTTCCGGTGCTTCCGGAACATGTTCCGGCGCTTCCGGAACATGTTCCGGTGCTTCCGGAACATGTTCCGGTGCTTCCGGAACATGTTCCGGTCCTTCCGGAACATCTTCCGGCGCTTCCGGAACATGTTCCGGTGCTTCCGGAACATGCTCCGGTGCTTGCGGAACATGTTCCGGCGCTTCCGGAACATGTTCCGGCGCTTCCGGAACATGTTCCGGTGCTTCCGGAACATGTTCCGGTGCTTCCGGAACATGTTCCGGTCCTTCCGGAACATGTTCCGGCGATTCCGGAACATGTTCCGGCGCTTCCGGAACATGTTCCGGTGCTTCCGGAACATGTTCCGGTCCTTCCGGAACATGTTCCGGTTCTTCCGGAACATGTTCAGGTGCTTCCGGAACATGTTCCGGTGCTTCCGGAACATGTTCCGGCGCTTCCGGAACATGTTCCGGTGCTTCCGGAACATGATCCGGCGCTTCCGGAACATGTTCCGGCGCTTCCGGAACATGTTCCGGTCCTTCCGGAACATGTTCCGGCGCTTCCGCAACATGTTCCGGTGCTTCCGGAACATGTTCCGGCGCTTGCGAACATGTTCCGGCGCTTCCGGAACATGTTCCGGTCCTTCCGGAACATGTTCCGGCGCTTCCGCAACATGTTCCGGTGCTTCCGGAACATGTTCCGGCGCTTCCGGAACATGTTCCGGCGCTTCCGGAACATGTTCCGGAAGCACCGGAACATGTTCCGGTGCTTCCGGAACATGTTCCGATACTTCCGGAACATGTTCCGGTCCTTCCGGAACATGTTCCGGCGCTTCCGGAACATGTTCCGGTGCTTCCGGAACATGTTCCGATACTTCCGGAACATGTTCCGGTCCTTCCGGAACATGTTCCGGCGCTTCCGGAACATGTTCCGGTGCTTCCGGAACATGTTCCGGCGCTTCCGGAACATGTTCCGGTGCTTCCGGAACATGTTCCGGTGCTTCCGGAACATGTTCCGGTGCTTCCGGAACATGTTCCGGTGCTTCCGGAACATGTTCCGGTCCTTCCGGAACATCTTCCGGCGCTTCCGGAACATGTTCCGGTGCTTCCGGAACATGCTCCGGTGCTTGCGGAACATGTTCCGGCGCTTCCGGAACATGTTCCGGTGCTTCCGGAACATGTTCCGGCGCTTCCGGAACATGTTCCGGCGCTTCCGGAACATTTTCCGGTGCTTCCGGAACATGTTCCGGTGCTTCCGGAACATGTTCCGGTCCTTCCGGAACACGTTCCGGCGATTCCGGAACATGTTCCGGCGCTTCCGGAACATGTTCCGGTGCTTCCGGAACATGTTCCGGTCCTTCCGGAACATGTTCCGGTCCTTCCGGAACATGTTCAGGTGCTTCCGGAACATGTTCCGGTGCTTCCGGAACATGTTCCGGCGCTTCCGGAACATGTTCCGGCGCTTCCGGAACATGTTCCGGTGCTTCCGGAACATGATCCGGCGCTTCCGGAACATGTTCCGGCGCTTCTGGAACATGTTCCGGTCCTTCCGGAACATGTTCCGGCGCTTCTGCAACATGTTCCGGTGCTTCCGGAACATGTTCCGGCGCTTCCGGAACATGTTCCGGCGCTTCCGGAACATGTTCCGGTGCTTCCGGAACATGTTCCGATACTTCCGGAACATGTTCCGGTCCTTCCGGAACATGTTCCGGCGCTTCCGGAACATGTTTCGGTGCTTCCGGAACATGTTCTGGCGCTTCCGGAACATGTTCCGGTGCTTCCAGAACATGTTCCGGCGCTTCCGGAACATGTTCCGGCGCTTCCGGAACATGCTCCGGTGCTTCCGGAACATGTTCCGGCGCTTCCGGAACATGTTCCGGTGCTTCCGGAACATGCTGCGGTGCTTGCGGAACATGTTCCGGCGCTTCCGGAACATGTTCCGGTGCTTCCGGAACATGTTCCGGCGCTTCCGGAACATGTTCCGGCGCTTCCGGAACATGTTCCGGTGCTTCCGGAACATGTTCCGGTGCTTCCGGAACATGTTCCGGTCCTTCCGGAACATGTTCCGGCGATTCCGGAACATGTTCCGGCGCTTCCGGAACATGTTCCGGTGCTTCCGGAACATGTTCCGGTCCTTCCGGAACATGTTCCGGTTCTTCCGGAACATGTTCAGGTGCTTCCGGAACATGTTCCGGTGCTTCCGGAACATGTTCCGGCGCTTCCGGACCATGTTCCGGCGCTTCCGGAACATGTTCCGGTGCTTCCGGAACATGATCCGGCGCTTCCGGAACATGTTCCGGCGCTTCCGGAACATGTTCCGGTCCTTCCGGAACATGTTCCGGCGCTTCCGCAACATGTTCCGGTGCTTCCGGAACATGTTCCGGCGCTTGCGGAACATGTTCCGGCGCTTCCGGAACATGTTCCGGTCCTTCCGGAACATGTTCCGGCGCTTCCGCAACATGTTCCGGTGCTTCCGGAACATGTTCCGGCGCTTCCGGAACATGTTCCGGCGCTTCCGGAACATGTTCCGGTGCTTCCGGAACATGTTCCGGCGCTTCCGGAACATGTTCCGGTGCTTCCGGAACATGTTCCGATACTTCCGGAACATGTTCCGATACTTCCGGAACATGTTCCGGTCCTTCCGGAACATGTTCCGGCGCTTCCGGAACATGTTCCGGTGCTTCCGGAACATGTTCCGATACTTCCGGAACATGTTCCGGTCCTTCCGGAACATGTTCCGGCGCTTCCGGAACATGTTCCGGTGCTTCCGGAACATGTTCCGGCGCTTCCGGAACATGTTCCGGTGCTTCCGGAACATGTTCCGGTGCTTCCGGAACATGTTCCGGTCCTTCCGGAACATCTTCCGGCGCTTCCGGAACATGTTCCGGTGCTTCCGGAACATGTTCCGGCGCTTCCGGAACATGTTCCGGTGCTTCCGGAACATGTTCCGGCGCTTCCGGAACATGTTCCGGTGCTTCCGGAACATGTTCCGGTCCTTCCGGAACACGTTCCGGCGATTCCGGAACATGTTCCGGCGCTTCCGGAACATGTTCCGGTGCTTCCGGAACATGTTCCGGTCCTTCCGGAACATGTTCCGGTCCTTCCGGAACATGTTCAGGTGCTTCCGGAACATGTTCCGGTGCTTCCGGAACATGTTCCGGCGCTTCCGGAACATGTTCCGGCGCTTCCGGAACATGTTCCGGTGCTTCCGGAACATGATCCGGCGCTTCCGGAACATGTTCCGGCGCTTCTGGAACATGTTCCGGTCCTTCCGGAACATGTTCCGGCGCTTCTGCAACATGTTCCGGTGCTTCCGGAACATGTTCCGGCGCTTCCGGAACATGTTCCGGCGCTTCCGGAACATGTTCCGGTGCTTCCGGAACATGTTCCGGTGTTTCAGGAACATGTTCCGGTGCTTCCGGAACATGTTCCGATACTTCCGGAACATGTTCCGGTCCTTCCGGAACATGTTCCGGCGCTTCCGGAACATGTTTCGGTGCTTCCGGAACATGTTCTGGCGCTTCCGGAACATGTTCCGGCGCTTCCGGAACATGTTCCGGCGCTTCCGGAACATGTTCCGGCGCTTCCGGAACATGTTCCGGCGCTTCCGGAACATGCTCCGGTGCTTCCGGAACATGTTCCGGCGCTTCCGGAACATGTTCCGGTGCTTCCGGAACATGTTCCGGTGCTTCCGGAACATGTTCCGGCGCTTCCGGAACATGTTCCGATACTTCTGGAACATGTTCCGGTCCTTCCGGAACATGTTCCGGTGCTTCCGGAACATGTTCCGGTCCTTCCGGAACATGTTCCGGCGCTTCCGGAACATGTTTCGGTGCTTCCGGAACATGTTCCGGCGCTTCCGGAACATGTTCCGGCCCTTCCAGAACATGTTCCGGTGCTTCCGGAACATGATCCGGCGCTTCCGGAACATGCTCCGGTGCTTCCGGAACATGTTCCGGCGCTTCCGGAACATGTTCCGGTGCTTCCGGAAAATATTCCGGCGCTTCCGGGACATGTTCCGGCACTTCCGGAACATGTTCCGGCGCTTCCGGAACATGTTCCGGTCCTTCCGGAACATGTTCCGGTGCTTCCGGATCATGTTCCGGTGCTTCCGGAACATGTTCCGGTCCTTCCGGAACATGTTCCGGTGCTTCCGGAACATGTTCCGGTGCTTCCGGAACATGTTCCGGCGCTTCCCGAACATGTTCCGGTGCTTCCGGAACATGTTCCGGCGCTTCCGGAACATGTTCCGGTGCTTCCGGAACATGATCTGGTGCTTCCGGAACATGTTCCGGTGCTTCCGGAACATGTTCCGGTGCTTCCGGAACATGTTTCGGCGCTTCCGGAACATGTTCCGGTGCTTCCGGAACATGTTCCGGTGCTTCCGGAACATGTTCCGGTCCTTCCGGGAATGTTCCGGCGATTCCGGAACATGTTCCGGTGCTTCCGGAACATGTTCCGGCGCTTCTGGAACATGTTCCGGTGCTTCCGGAACATGTTCCGGTGCTTCCGGAACATGTTCCGATACTTCCGGAACATGTTCCGGTCCTTCCGGAACATGTTCCGGTGCTTCCGGAACATGTTCCGGTGCTTCCGGAACATGTTCCGGCGCTTCCGGAACATGTTCCGGTGCTTCCGGAACATGTTCCGGCGATTCCGGAACATTTTCCGGCGCTTCCGGAACATGTTCCGGTCCTTCCGGAACATGTTCCGGTGCTTCCGGAACATGTTCCGGCGCATCTGGAACATGTTCCGGCGCTTCCGGAACATGTTCCGGTCCTTCCGGAACATGTTCCGCCGCTTCCGGAACATGTTCCGGACCTTCCCGAACATGTTCCGGTCCTTCCGGAACATGTTCCGGCGCCTCCGGAACATGTTCCGGTGCCTCCGGAACATGTTCCGGTGCTTCCGGAACATGTTCCGGTTCTTGCGGAACACGATCCGGCGCTTCCGGAACATGTTCCGGTCCTTCCGGAACATGTTCCGGCGCTTCCGGAACATGTTCCGGTCCTTCCGGAACATGTTCCGGTCCTTCCCGAACATGTTCCGGTTCTTCAGGAACATGTTCCGGCGCTTCCGGAACATGTTCCGGCGCTTCCGGAACATGTTCCGGTGCTTCCGGAACATGATCCGGTGCTTCCGGAACATGTTCCGGTCCTTCCGGAACATGTTACGGCGATTCCGGAATTTGTTCCGGCGCTTCCGGAACATGTTCCGGCGCTTCCGGAACATGTTCCGGTGCTTCCGGAACATGTTCCGGTCCTTCCGGAACATGTTCTGGTCCTTCCGGAACATATTCCGGCGATTCCGGAACATGTTCCGGTGCTTCCGGAACATGTTCCGGTGCTTCCGGAACATGTTCCGGTGCTTCCGGAACATGTTCCGGTGCTTCCGGAACATGTTCCGGTCCTTCCGGAACATGTTCCGGCGCCTCCGGAACATGTTCCGGTGCCTCCGGAACATGTTCCGGCGATTCCGGAACATGTTCCGGTTCTTGCGGAACATGTTCCGGTCCTTCCGGAACATGTTCCGGTCCTTCCGGAACATGTTCCGGCGCTTCCGAACATGTTCCGGTCCTTCCCGAACATGTTCCGGTCCTTCAGGAACATGTTCCGGCGCTTCCGGAACATGTTCCGGCGCTTCCGGAACATGTTCCGGTGCTTCCGGAACATGTTCCGGTGCTTCCGGAACATGTTCCGGTGCTTCCGGAACATGTTCCGGCGCTTCCGGAACATGTTCCGGCGCTTCCGGAACATGTTCCGGTCCTTCCGGAACATGTTCCGGTCCTTCCCGAACATGTTCCGGTCCTTCCCGAACATGTTCCGGTCCTTCCGGAACATGTTCCGGCGCCTCCGGAACATGTTCCGGTGCCTCCGGAACATGTTCCGGTGCTTCCGGAACATGTTCCGGTTCTTGCGGAACATGATCCGGCGCTTCCGGAACATGTTCCGGTCCTTCCGGAACATGTTCCGGCGCTTCCGGAACATGTTCCGGTCCTTCCCGAACATGTTCCGGTTCTTCAGGAACATGTTCCGGTGCTTCCGGAACATGTTCCGGTGCTTCCGGAACATGTTCCGGTCCTTCCGGAACATGTTCCGGTCCTTCCCGAACATGTTCCGGTTCTTCAGGAACATGTTCCGGCGCTTCCGGAACATGTTCCGGCGCTTCCGGAACATGTTCCGGTGCTTCCGGAACATGATCCGGTGCTTCCGGAACATGTTCCGGTCCTTCCGGAACATGTTCCGGCGATTCCGGAACTTGTTCCGGCGCTTCCGGAACATGTTCCGGCGCTTCCGGAACATGTTCCGGTGCTTCCCGAACATGTTCCGGTCCTTCCGGAACATGTTCTGGTCCTTCCGGAACATATTCCGGCGATTCCGGAACATGTTCCGGTGCTTCCGGAACATGTTCCGGTGCTTCCGGAACATGTTCCGGTGCTTCCGGAACATGTTCCGGTCCTTCCGGAACATGTTCCGGCGCCTCCGGAACATGTTCCGGTGCCTCCGGAACATGTTCCGGCGATTCCGGAACATGTTCCGGTTCTTGCGGAACATGTTCCGGTCCTTCCGGAACATGTTCCGGTCCTTCCGGAACATGTTCCGGCGCTTCCGAACATGTTCCGGTCCTTCCCGAACATGTTCCGGTCCTTCAGGAACATGTTCCGGCGCTTCCGGAACATGTTCCGGCGCTTCCGGAACATGTTCCGGTGCTTCCGGAACATGTTCCGGTGCTTCCGGAACATGTTCCGGTGCTTCCGGAACATGTTCCGGCGCTTCCGGAACATGTTCCGGCGCTTCCGGAACATGTTCCGGTCCTTCCGGAACATGTTCCGGTCCTTCCCGAACATGTTCCGGTCCTTCCCGAACATGTTCCGGTCCTTCCGGAACATGTTCCGGCGCCTCCGGAACATGTTCCGGTGCCTCCGGAACATGTTCCGGTGCTTCCGGAACATGTTCCGGTTCTTGCGGAACATGATCCGGCGCTTCCGGAACATGTTCCGGTCCTTCCGGAACATGTTCCGGCGCTTCCGGAACATGTTCCGGTCCTTCCCGAACATGTTCCGGTTCTTCAGGAACATGTTCCGGTGCTTCCGGAACATGTTCCGGTGCTTCCGGAACATGTTCCGGTCCTTCCGGAACATGTTCCGGCGCCTCCGGAACATGTTCCCTTGCCTCCGGAACATGTTCCGGCGATTCCGGAACATGTTCCGGTTCTTGCGGAACATGTTCCGGTCCTTCCGGAACATGTTCCGGTCCTTCCGGAACATGTTCCGGCGCTTCCGAACATGTTCCGGTCCTTCCGGAACATGTTCCGGTCCTTCCCGAACACCTTCCGGTCCTTCAGGAACATGTTCCGGCGCTTCCGGAACATGTTCCGGCGCTTCCGGAACATGTTCCGGTGCTTCCGGAACATGTTCCGGTGCTTCCGGAAAATATTCTGGTGCTTCCGGAACATGTTCCGGTGCTTCCGGAACATGTTCCGGCGCTTCCGGAACATGTTCCGGCGCTTCCGGAACATGTTCCGGTCCTTCCGGAACATGTTCCGGCGATGCCGGAACTTGTTCCGGCGCTTCCGGAACATGTTCCGGCGCTTCCGGAACATGTTCCGGTGCTTCCGGAACATGTTCCGGTCCTTCCGGAACATGTTCTGGCCCTTCCGGAACATATTCCGGCGATTCCGGAACATGTTCCGGTGCTTCCGGAACATGTTCCGGTGCTTCCGGAACATGTTCCGGTGCTTTCGGAACATGTTCCGGAAGCATCGGAACATGTTCCGGTGCTTCCGGAACATGTTCCGGCGCTTCCGGAACATGTTCCGGCGCTTCCGGAACATGTTCCGGTCCTTCCGGAACATGTTCCGGCGCTTCCGGAACATTTTCCGGTCCTTCCGGAACATGTTCCGGTCCTTCCCGAACATGTTCAGGTCCTTCCGGAACATGTTCCGGTCCTTCCGGAACATGTTCCGGTCCTTCCCGAACATGTTCAGGTCCTTCCGGAACATGTTCCGGTCCTTCCGGAACATGTTCCGGCGCTTCCGGAACATGTTCCGGTCCTTCCGGAACATGTTCCGGTCCTTCCCGAACATGTTCCGGTCCTTCCGGAACATGTTCCGGCGCTTCCGGAACATGTTCCGGCGATTCCGGAACATGTTCCGGCGCTTCCGGAACATGTTCCGGCGCTTCCGGAACATGTTCAGGCGCTTCCGGAACATGTTCTGGCTCTTCCGGAACATGTTCCGGCGCTTCCGGAACATGTTCCGGTGCTTCCGGAACATGTTCCGGTCCTTCCGGAACATGTTCCGGCGCTTCCGGAACATGTTCCGGTCCTTCCGGAACATGTTCCGGTCCTTCCGGAACATGTTCCGGCGCTTCCGGAACATGTTACGGTGCTTCCGGAACATGTTCCGGCGCTTCCGGAACATGTTCTGGCGCTTCCGGAACATGTTCCGATACTTCCGGAACATGTTCCGGTCCTTCCGGAACATGTTCCGGTGCTTCCGGAACATGTTCCGGCGCTTCCGGAACATGTTCCGATACTTCCGGAACATGTTCCGGCGCTTCCGGAACATGTTCCGGTGCTTCCGGAACATGTTCCGGCGCTTCTGGAACATGTTCCGGCGCTTCTGGAACATGATCCGGCGCTTCCGGAACATGTTCCGGTCCTTCCGGAACATGTTCCGGCGCTTCCGGAACATGTTCCGGTGCTTCCGGAACATGTTCCGGCGCTTCCGGAACATGTTCCGGCGCTTCCGGAACATGTTCCGGTGCTTCCGGAACATGTTCCGGTCCTTCCGGAACATGTTCCGGCGCTTCCGGAACATGTTTCGGTGCTTCCGGAACATGTTTCGGCGCTTCCGGAACATGTTCCGGCGCTTCCGGAACATGCTCCGGCGCTTCCGGAACATGCTCCGGTGCTTCCGGAACATGTTCCGGCGCTTCCGGAACATGTTCCGGCGCTTCCGGAGCATGTTCCGGTGCTTCCGGAATATGTTCCGGTGCTTCCGGAACATGTTCCGGTGCTTCCGGAACATGTTCCGGTGCTTCCGGAACATGTTCCGGGCCTTCCGGAACATGATCCGGCGCTTCCGGAACATGTTCCGGTGCTTCCGGAACATGTTCCGGTGCTTCCAGAACATGTTCCGGTCCTTCCGGAACAGGTTCCGGCGCCTCCGGAACATGTTCTGGCGATTCCGGAACATGTTCCGGTGCTTCCGGAACATGATCCGGCGCTTCCGGAACATGTTCCGGTGCTTCCGGAACATGTTGCGGCGCTTCCGGAACATGTTCCGGTGCTTCCGGAACATGTTCCGGTCCTTCCGGAACATGTTCCGATACTTCCGGAACATGTTCCGGTGCCTCCGGAACATGTTCCGGTGCTTCCGGAACATGTTCCGGTCCTTCCGGAACATGTTCCGGTGCTTCCGGATCATGTTCCGGTGCTTCCGGAACATGTTCCGGTCCTTCCGGAACATGTTCCGGTGCTTCCGGAACATGTTCCGATACTTGCGGAACATGTTCCGGTGCTTCCGGAACATGTTCCGGTGCTTCCGGAACATGTTCCGGGCCTTCCGGAACATGATCCGGCGCTTCCGGAACATGTTCCGGGCCTTCCGGAACATGATCCGGCGCTTCCGGAACATGTTCCGGTGCTTCCGGAACATGTTCCGGTGCTTCCGGAACATGTTCTGACGCTTCCGGAACATGTTCCGGCCCTTCCGGAACATGTTCCGGTGCTTCCGGAACATGTTCCGGTGCTTCCGGAACATGTTCCGGTCCTTCCGGAACATGTTCCGGCGCTTCCGGAACATGTTACGGTGCTTCCGGAACATGTTTCGGCGCTTCCGGAACATGTTCCGGCGCTTCCGGAACATGCTCCGGTGCTTCCGGAACATGTTCCGGCGCTTCCGGAACATGTTCCGGCGCTTCCGGAACATGTTCCGGTGCTTCCGGAACATGTTCCGGTGCTTCCGGAACATGTTCCGGTGCTTCCGGAACATGTTCCGGGCCTTCCGGAACATGATCCGGCGCTTCCGGAACATGTTCCGGTGCTTCCGGAACATGTTCCGGTGCTTCCGGAACATGTTCCGGTCCTTCCGGAACATGTTCCGGCGCCTCCGGAACATGTTCTGGCGATTCCGGAACATGTTCCGGTGCTTCCGGAACATGATCCGGCGTTTCCGGAACATGTTCCGGTGCTTCCGGAACATGTTGCGGCGCTTCCGGAACATGTTCCGGTGCTTCCGGAACATGTTCCGGTCCTTCCGGAACATGTTCCGGCGCTTCCGGAACATGTTCCGGTGCCTCCGGAACATGTTCCGGTGCTTCCGGAACATGTTCCGGTCCTTCCGGAACATGTTCCGGTGCTTCCGGATCATGTTCCGGTGCTTCCGGAACATGTTCCGGTGCTTCCGGAACATGTTCCGATACTTGCGGAACATGTTCCGGTCCTTCCGGAACATGTTCCGGTCCTTCCGGAACATGTTCCGGTGCTTCCGGAACATGTTCCGGTGCTTCCGGAACATGTTCCGGTCCTTCCGGAACATGTTCCGGCGATTCTGGAACATGTTCCGGCGCTTCCGGAACATGTTCCGGTGCTTCCGGAACATGTTCCGGTCCTTCCGGAACATGTTCCGGTCCTTCCGGAACATGTTCAGGTGCTTCCGGAACATGTTCCGGTGCTTCCGGAACATGTTCCGGTGCTTCCGGAACATGTTCCGGCGCTTCCGGAACATGTTCCGGTGCTTCCGGAACATGATCCGGCGCTTCCGGAACATGTTCCGGCGCTTCCGGAACATGTTCCGGTCCTTCCGGAACATGTTCCGGCGCTTCCGCAACATGTTCCGGTGCTTCCGGAACATGTTCCGGCGCTTGCGGAACATGTTCCGGCGCTTCCGGAACATGTTCCGGTCCTTCCGGAACATGTTCCGGCGCTTCCGCAACATGTTCCGGTGCTTCCGGAACATGTTCCGGCCCTTCCGGAACATGTTCCGGCGCTTCCGGAACATGTTCCGGTGCTTCCGGAACATGTTCCGGTGCTTCCGGAACATGTTCCGGTGCTTCCGGAACATGTTCTGATACTTCCGGAACATGTTCCGGTCCTTCCGGAACATGTTCCGGCGCTTCCGGAACATGTTCCGGTGCTTCCGGAACATGTTCCGATACTTCCGGAACATGTTCCGGTCCTTCCGGAACATGTTCCGGCGCTTCCGGAACATGTTCCGGTGCTTCCGGAACATGTTCCGGTCCTTCCGGAACATGTTCCGGTGCTTCCGGAACATGTTCCGGTCCTTCCGGAACATCTTCCGGCGCTTCCGGAACATGTTCCGGTGCTTCCGGAACATGCTCCGGTGCTTGCGGAACATGTTCCGGCGCTTCCGGAACATGTTCCGGTGCTTCCGGAACATGTTCCGGCGCTTCCGGAACATGTTCCGGCGCTTCCGGAACATGTTCCGGTGCTTCCGGAACATGTTCCGGTGCTTCCGGAACATGTTCCGGTCCTTCCGGAACACGTTCCGGCGATTCCGGAACATGTTCCGGCGCTTCCGGAACATGTTCCGGTGCTTCCGGAACATGTTCCGGTCCTTCCGGAACATGTTCCGGTCCTTCCGGAACATGTTCCGGTGCTTCCGGAACATGTTCCGGTGCTTCCGGAACATGTTCCGGCGCTTCCGGAACATGTTCCGGCGCTTCCGGAACATGTTCCGATACTTCCGGAACATGTTCCGGTCCTTCCGGAACATGTTCCGGCGCTTCCGGAACATGTTCCGGTGCTTCCGGAACATGTTCCGGCGCTTCCGGAACATGTTCCGGTGCTTCCGGAACATGTTCCGGTGCTTCCGGAACATGTTCCGGTCCTTCCGGAACATCTTCCGGCGCTTCCGGAACATGTTCCGGTGCTTCCGGAACATGCTCCGGTGCTTGCGGAACATGTTCCGGCGCTTCCGGAACATGTTCCGGCGCTTCCGGAACATGTTCCGGTGCTTCCGGAACATGTTCCGGTGCTTCCGGAACATGTTCCGGTCCTTCCGGAACATGTTCCGGCGATTCCGGAACATGTTCCGGCGCTTCCGGAACATGTTCCGGTGCTTCCGGAACATGTTCCGGTCCTTCCGGAACATGTTCCGGTTCTTCCGGAACATGTTCAGGTGCTTCCGGAACATGTTCCGGTGCTTCCGGAACATGTTCCGGCGCTTCCGGAACATGTTCCGGTGCTTCCGGAACATGATCCGGCGCTTCCGGAACATGTTCCGGCGCTTCCGGAACATGTTCCGGTCCTTCCGGAACATGTTCCGGCGCTTCCGCAACATGTTCCGGTGCTTCCGGAACATGTTCCGGCGCTTGCGAACATGTTCCGGCGCTTCCGGAACATGTTCCGGTCCTTCCGGAACATGTTCCGGCGCTTCCGCAACATGTTCCGGTGCTTCCGGAACATGTTCCGGCGCTTCCGGAACATGTTCCGGCGCTTCCGGAACATGTTCCGGTGCTTCCGGAACATGTTCCGGTGCTTCCGGAACATGTTCCGGTGCTTCCGGAACATGTTCCGATACTTCCGGAACATGTTCCGGTCCTTCCGGAACATGTTCCGGCGCTTCCGGAACATGTTCCGGTGCTTCCGGAACATGTTCCGATACTTCCGGAACATGTTCCGGTCCTTCCGGAACATGTTCCGGCGCTTCCGGAACATGTTCCGGTGCTTCCGGAACATGTTCCGGCGCTTCCGGAACATGCTCCGGGCCTTCCGGAACATGATCCGGCGCTTCCGGAACATGTTCCGGTGCTTCCGGAACATGTTCCGGTGCTCCCGGAACATGTTCTGACGCTTCCGGAACATGATCCGGCGCTTCCGGAACATGCTCCGGTGCTTCCGGAACATGTTCCGGCCCTTCCGGAACATGTTCCGGTGCTTCCGGAACATGTTCCGGCGCTTCCGGAACATGTTCCGGCGCTTCCGGAACATGTTCCGGTCCTTCCGGAACATGTTCCGGCGATTCCGGAACATGTTCCGGCGATTCCGGAACATGTTCCGGCGCTTCCGGAACATGTTCCGGTGCTTCCGGAACATGTTTCGGTGCTTGCGGATCATGTTCCGGTGCTTCCGGAACATGTTCCGGTCCTTCCGGAACATGTTCCGGTCCTTCCGGAACATGTTCAGGTGCTTCTGGAACATATTCCGGTGCTTCCGGAACATGTTCCGGCGCTTCCGGAACATGTTCCGGTCCTTCCGGAACATGTTCCGGCGCTTCCCGAACATGTTCCGGTGCTTCCGGAACATGTTCCGGCGCTTCCGGAACATGTTCCGGCGCCTCCGGAACATGTTCTGGTGCTTCCGGAACATGTTCCGGTGCTTCCAGAACATGTTCCGATACTTGCGGAACATGTTCCGGTCCTTCCGGAACATGTTCCGGTGCTTCCGGAACATGTTCCGGTCCTTCCGGAACATGTTCCGGCGCTTCCGGAACATGTTTCGGTGCTTCCGGAACATCATCCGGCGCTTCCGGAACATGTTCCGGCGCTTCCGGGGAATGATCCGGTGCTTCCGGAACATGATCCGGGGCTTCCGGAACATGCTCCGGTGCTTCCGGAACATGTTCCGGTGCTTCCGGAACATGTTCCGGCGCTTCCGGAACATGTTGCGGCGCTTCCGGAACATGTTCCGGCGCTTCCGGAACATGTTCCGGCGCTTCCGGAACATGTTCCGGTGCTTCCGGAACATGTTCCGGCGATCCCGGAACATGTTCCGGCGATTCCGGAACATGTTCCGGCGATTCCGGAACATGTTCCGGCGCTTCCGGAACATGATCCGGCGCTTCCGGAACATGTTCCGGTCCTTCCGGAACATGTGCCGGTCCTTCCGGAACATGTTCCGGCGCTTCCGGAACATGATCCGGCGCTTCCGGAACATGTTGCGGCGCTTCCGGAACATGTTCCGGTGCTTCCGGAACATGTTCCGGTGCTTCCGGAACATGCTCCGGCGCTTCCGGAACATGTTCCGGTGCCTCCGGAGCATGTTCCGGTGCTTCCGGAACATGTTCCGGTGCTTCCGGAACATGTTCTGGTGCTTCCGGAACATGTTCCGGCGCTTCCGGAACATGTTCAGGTGCTTCCGGAACATGTACCGGTCCTTCCGGAAGATGTTCCGGTCCTTCCGGAACATGTTCCCGCGCTTCCGAAACATGTTCCGGCGCTTCCGGAACATGTTCCGGTGCTTCCGGAACATGTTCCGGTGCTTCCGGAACATGTTCCGGCGCTTCCGGAACATGATCCGGCGCTTCCGGAACATGTTCCGGCGCTTCCGGAACATGTTCCTGTCCCTCCGGAACATGTTCTGGCGCTTCCCGAACATGTTCCGGTGCTTCCGGAACATGTTCCGGCGCTTCCGGAACATGTTCCGGCGCTTCCGGAACATGATCCGGCGCTTCCGGAACATGTTCCGGCGCTTCCGGAACATGTTCCTGTCCCTCCGGAACATGTTCTGGCGCTTCCCGAACATGTTCCGGTGCTTCCGGAACATGTTCCGGCGCTTCCGGAACATGTTCCGGCGCTTCCGGAACATGTTGCGGTCCTTCCGGAACATGTTCCGGTCCTTCCGGAACACGTTCAGGTGCTTCCGGAACATGTTCCGGTGCTTCCGGAACATGTTCCGATACTTCCGGAACATGTTCCGGTCCTTCCGGAACATGTTCTGGTGCTTCCGGAACATGTTCCGGTCCTTCCGGAACATGTTCCGGCGCTTCCGGAACATGTTTCGGTGCTTCCGGAACATGTTCCGGCGCTTCCGGAACTTGTTCCGGTGCTTCCGGAACATGATCCGGCGCTTCCGGAACATGTTCCGGCGCTTCCGGAACATGTTCTGGCGCATCCGGAACATGTTCCAGTTCTTCCGGAACATGTTCCGGTCCTTCCCGAACATGTTCCGGTGCTGCCGGAACATGTTCCGGCGCTTCCGGAACATGTTCCGGTGCTTCCGGAACATGTTCCGGCGATTCCGGAACATGTTCCGGCGCTTCCGGAACATGTTCCGGTGCCTTCGGAACATGTTCGGGCGCTTCCGGGACATGTTCCGGCGCTTCCGGAACATGATCCGGCGCTTCCGGAACATGTTCCGGTCCTTCCGGAACATGTTCCGGTGCCTCCGGAACATGTTCCGGCGATTCCGGAACATGTTCCGGCGCTTCCGGGACATATTCCGGCGCTTCCGGAACATGATCCGGCGCTTCCGGAACATGTTCCGGTCCTTCCGGAACATGTTCCGGCGCTTCCGGAACATGTTCCGGTGCTTCCGGAACATGTTCCGGTGCTTCCGGAACATGTTGCGGCGCTTCCGGAACATGTTCCGGTGCCTCCGGAGCATGTTCCGGTGCTTCCGGAACATGTTCAGGTGCTTCCGGAACATGTACCGGTCCTTCCGGAAGATGTTCCGGTCCTTCCGGAACATGTTCCGGCGCTTCCGAAACATGTTCCGGCGCTTCCGGAACATGTTCCGGTGCTTCCGGAACATGTTCCGGTGCTTCCGGAACATGTTCCGGCGCTTCCGGAACATGTTCCGGTGCTTCCGGAACATGATCCGGCGCTTCCGGAACATGTTCCGGCGCTTCCGGAACATGTTCTGGCGCATCCGGAACATGTTCCAGTTCTTCCGGAACATGTTCCGGTCCTTCCCGAACATGTTCCGGTGCTGCCGGAACATGTTCCGGCGCTTCCGGAACATGTTCCGGTGCTTCCGGAACATGTTCCGGCGATTCCGGAACATGTTCCGGCGCTTCCGGAACATGTTCCGGTGCCTTCGGAACATGTTCGGGCGCTTCCGGGACATGTTCCGGCGCTTCCGGAACATGATCCGGCGCTTCCGGAACATGTTCCGGTCCTTCCGGAACATGTTCCGGTGCCTCCGGAACATGTTCCGGCGATTCCGGAACATGTTCCGGCGCTTCCGGGACATATTCCGGCGCTTCCGGAACATGATCCGGCGCTTCCGGAACATGTTCCGGTCCTTCCGGAACATGTTCCGGCGCTTCCGGAACATGTTCCGGTGCTTCCGGAACATGTTCCGGTGCTTCCGGAACATGTTCCGGCGATTCCGGAACATGTTCCGGCGCTTCCGGAACATGTTCCGGTGCCTCCGGAGCATGTTCCGGTGCTTCCGGAACATGTTCCGGTGCTTCCGGAACATGTTCCGGTGCTTCCGGAACATGTTCCGGCGCTTCCGGAACATGTTCAGGTGCTTCCGGAACATGTACCGGTCCTTCCGGAAGATGTTCCGGTCCTTCCGGAACATGTTCCGGCGCTTCCGAAACATGTTCCGGCGCTTCCGGAACATGTTCCGGTGCTTCCGGAATATGTTCCGGTGCTTCCGGAACATGTTCCGGCGCTTCCGGAACATGATCCGGCGCTTCCGGAACATGTTCCGGCGCTTCCGGAACATGTTCCTGTCCCTCCGGAACATGTTCCGGCGCTTCCCGAACATGTTCCGGTGCTTCCGGAACATGTTCCGGCGCTTCCGGAACATGTTCCGGCGCTTCCGGAACATGTTGCGGTCCTTCCGGAACATGTTCCGGTCCTTCCGGAACATGTTCAGGTGCTTCCGGAACATGTTCCGGTGCTTCCGGAACATGTTCCGATACTTCCGGAACATGTTCCGGTCCTTCCGGAACATGTTCCGGTGCTTCCGGAACATGTTCCGGTCCTTCCGGAACATGTTCCGGCGCTTCCGGAACATGTTTCGGTGCTTCCGGAACATGTTCCGGCGCTTCCGGAACTTGTTCCGGTGCTTCCGGAACGTGATCCGGCGCTTCCGGAACATGTTCCGGCGCTTCCGGAACATGTTCTGGCGCATCCGGAACATGTTCCAGTTCTTCCGGAACATGTTCCGGTCCTTCCCGAACATGTTCCGGTGCCTTCGGAACATGTTCGGGCGCTTCCGGGACATGTTCCGGCGCTTCCGGAACATGATCCGGCGCTTCCGGAACATGTTCCGGTCCTTCCGGAACATGTTCCGGTGCCTCCGGAACATGTTCCGGCGATTCCGGAACATGTTCCGGCGCTTCCGGGACATATTCCGGCGCTTCCGGAACATGATCCGGCGCTTCCGGAACATGTTCCGGTCCTTCCGGAACATGTTCCGGTGCTTCCGGAACATGTTCCGGAAGCACCGGAACATGTTCCGGTGCTTCCGGAACATGTTCCGGTCCTTCCGGAACATGTTCCGGTGCTTCCGGAACATGTTCCGGCGCTTCCGGAACATGTTGCGGTCCTTCCGGAACATGTTCCGGTGCTTCCGGAACATGTTCCAGAAGCGCCAGAACATGTTCCGGTGCTTCCGGAACATGTTCCGGTCCTTCCGGAACATGTTCCGGCGCTTCCCGAACATGTTCCGGTGCTTCCGGAACATGTTCCGGCGCTCCTGGAACATGTTCCGGCGCTTCCGGAACATGATCCGGTGCTTCCGGAACATGTTCCGGTCCTCCCGGAACATGTTCCGGCGCTTCCGGAACATGATCCGGGGCTTCCGGAACATGCTCCGGTGCTTCCGGAACATGTTCTGGCGCTTCCGGAACATGTTCCGGTGCTTCCGGAACATGTTCCGGCGCTTCCGGAACATGTTCCGCAGCTTCCGGAACATGTTCCGGCGCTTCCGGAACATGTTCCGGCGCTTCCGGAACATGTTCCGGTCCTTCCGGAACATGTTCCGGTGCTTCCGGAACATGTTCCGGTCCTTCCGGAACATGTTCCGGCGATTCCGGAACATGTTCCGGCGCTTCCGGAACATGTTCCGGCGCTTCCGGAACATGTTGCGGTCCTTCCGGAACATGTTCCGGTGCTTCCGGAACATGTTCCAGAAGCGCCAGAACATGTTCCGGTGCTTCCGGAACATGTTCCGGTCCTTCCGGAACATGTTCCGGCGCTTCCCGAACATGTTCCGGTGCTTCCGGAACATGTTCCGGCGCTCCTGGAACATGTTCCGGCGCTTCCGGAACATGATCCGGTGCTTCCGGAACATGTTCCGGTCCTCCCGGAACATGTTCCGGCGCTTCCGGAACATGATCCGGGGCTTCCGGAACATGCTCCGGTGCTTCCGGAACATGTTCTGGCGCTTCCGGAACATGTTCCGGTGCTTCCGGAACATGTTCCGGCGCTTCCGGAACATGTTCCGCAGCTTCCGGAACATGTTCCGGCGCTTCCGGAACATGTTCCGGCGCTTCCGGAACATGTTCCGGTCCTTCCGGAACATGTTCCGGTGCTTCCGGAACATGTTCCGGTCCTTCCGGAACATGTTCCGGCGATTCCGGAACATGTTCCGGCGCTTCCGGAACATGATCCGGCGCTTCCGGAACATGTTCCGGTCCTTCCGGAACATGTTCCGGTGCTTCCGGAACATGTTCCGGTGCTTCCAGAACATGTTCCGATACTTGCGGAACATGTTCCGGTCCTTCCGGAACATGTTCCGGTGCTTCCGGAACATGTTCCGGTCCTTCCGGAACATGTTCCGGCGCTTCCGGAACATGTTTCGGTGCTTCCGGAACATCATCCGGCGCTTCCGGAACATGTTCCGGCGCTTCCGGAACATGTTCCGGTGCTTCCGGAACATGTTCCGGCGCTTCCGGAACATGCTCCGGTGCTTCCGGAACATGTTCCGGCGCTTCCGGAACATGTTCCGGTGCTTCCGGAACATGTTCCGGCGCTTCCAGAACATGTTCCGCAGCTTCCGGAACATGTTCCGGCGCTTCCGGAACATGTTCCGGCGCTTCCGGAACATGTTCCGGCGCTTCCGGAACATGTTCCGGCGCTTCCGGAACATGTTCCGGCGCTTCCGGAACATGTTCCGGTGCTTCCGGAACATGTTCCGGCGATTCCGGAACATGTTCCGGCGATTCTGGAACATGTTCCGGCGCTTCCGGAACATGATCCGGCGCTTCCGGAACATGTTCCGGTCCTTCCGGAACATGTTCCGGTCCTTCCGGAAGATGTTCCGGTCCTTCCGGAACATGTTCCGGCGCTTCCGAAATATGTTCCGGCGCTTCCGGAACATGTTCCGGTGCTTCCGGAACATGTTCCGGTGCTTCCGGAACATGATCCGGCGCTTCCGGAACATGATCCGGCGCTTCCGGAACATGTTCCGGCGCTTCGGGAACATGTTCCTGTCCTTCCGGAACATGTTCCGGCGCTTCCCGAACATGTTCCGGTGCTTCCGGAACATGTTCCGGCGCTCCTGGAACATGTTCCGGCGCTTCCGGAACATGATCCGGTGCTTCCGGAACATGTTCCGGTCCTCCCGGAACATGTTCCGGCGCTTCCGGAACATGATCCGGGGCTTCCGGAACATGCTCCGGTGCTTCCGGAACATGTTCTGGCGCTTCCGGAACATGTTCCGGTGCTTCCGGAACATGTTCCGGCGCTTCCGGAACATGTTCCGCAGCTTCCGGAACATGTTCCGGCGCTTCCGGAACATGTTCCGGTCCTTCCGGAACATGTTCCGGTGCTTCCGGAACATGTTCCGGTCCTTCCGGAACATGTTCCGGCGATTCCGGAACATGTTCCGGCGCTTCCGGAACATGATCCGGCGCTTCCGGAACATGTTCCGGTCCTTCCGGAACATGTTCCGGTCCTTCCGGAACATGTGCCGGTCCTTCCGGAACATGTTCCGGCGCTTCCGGAACATGATCCGGCGCTTCCGGAACATGTTCCGGTGCCTCCGGAACATGTTCCGGTGCTTCCGGAACATGTTCCGGTGCTTCCGGAACATGTTCCGGTGCTTTCGGAACATGTTCCGGCGCTTCCGGAACATGTTCCGGTGCTTCCGGAACATGATCCGGCGCTTCCGGAACATGTTCCGGTCCTTCCGGAACATGTTCCGGTCCTTCCGGAACATGTTCCGGCGCTTCCGGAACATGTTCTGGTGCCTCCGGAACATGTTCCGGTGCTTCCGGAACATGTTCCGGTGCTTCCGGAACATGTTCCGGCGCTTCCGGAACATGATCCGGCGCTTCCGGAACATGATCCGGCGCTTCCGGGACATGTTCCTGTCCTTCCGGAACATGTTCCGGTGCTTCCGGAACATGATCCGGTGCATCCGGAACATGTTCCCGCGCTCCTGGAACATGTTCCGGCGCTTCCGGAACATGTTGCGGTCCTTCCGGAACATGTTCAGGTGCTTCCGGAACATGTTCCGGTGCTTCCGGAACATGTTCCGATACTTCCGGAACATGTTCCGGTCCTTCCGGAACATGTTCCGGTGCTTCCGGAACATGTTCCGGTCCTTCCGGAACATGTTCCGGCGCTTCTGGAACATGTTTCGGTGCTTCCGGAACATGTTCCGGCGCTTCCGGAACATGTTCCGGCGCTTCCGGAACTTGTTCCGGTGCTTCGGGAACATGATCCGGCGCTTCCGGAACATGTTCCGGTCCTTCTGGAACATGTTCCGGTGCCTCCGGAACATGTTCCGGCGATTCCGGAACATGTTCCGGCGCTTCCGGGACATGTTCCGGCGCTTCCGGAACATGATCCGGCGCTTCCGGAACATGTTCCGGTCCTTCCGGAACATGTTCCGGCGCTTCCGGAACATGTTCTGGCGCTTCTGGAACACGTTCCGGTGCTTCCGGAACATGTTCTGGTGCTTCCGGAACATGTTCCGGTGCTTCCGGAACATGTTCCGGCGCTTCCGGAACATGTTCTGGCGCTTCTGGAACACGTTCCGGTGCTTCCGGAACATGTTCCGGTGCTTCTGGAACATGTTCTGGCGCTTCCGGAACATGTTCCAGTTCTTCCGGAACATGTTCCGGTCCTTCCCCGAACATGTACCGGTGCTTCCGGAACATGTTCCGGTCCTTCCGGAACATGTTCCGGCGATTCCGGAACATGTTCCGGCGCTTCCGGAACATGTTCCGGTCCTTCCGGAACATGTTCCGGCGCTCCCGGAACATGTTCCGGCGCATCCGGAACATGTTCCGGCGCTTCCGGAACATGTTCCGGTCCTTCCGGAACATGTTCTGGTCCTTCCGGAACATGTTCCGGTCCTTCCGGAACATGTTCCGGTGCTTCCGGAACATGTTCCGGTGCTTCCGGATCATGTTGCGGTGCTTCCGGAACATGTTCCGGTCCTTCCGGAACATGTTCCGGTCCTTCCGGAACATGTTCAGGTGCTTCCGGAACAATTTCCGGTGCTTCTGGAGCTTCCGGAACATGTTCCGGTCCTTCCGGAACATGTTCCGGCGCTTCCCGAACATGTACCGGTGCTTCCCGAACATGTTCCGGCGCTTCCGGAACATGTTCCTGCGCTTCCGGAACATGTTCCGGTGCTTCCGGAACATGTTCCGGTGCTTCCAGAACATGTTCCGATACTTGCGGAACATGTTCCGGTCCTTCCGGAACATGTTCCGGTGCTTCCGGAACATGTTCCGGTCCTTCCGGAACATGTTCCGGCGCTTCCGGAACATGTTTCGGTGCTTCCGGAACATCATCCGGCGCTTCCGGAACATGTTCCGGCGCTTCCGGAACATGTTCCGGTGCTTCCGGAACATGATCCGGGGCTTCCGGAACATGCTCCGGTGCTTCCGAAACATGTTCCGGCGCTTCCGGAACATGTTCCGGTGCTTCCGGAACATGTTCCGGCGCTTCCGGAACATGTTGCGGTCCTTCCGGAACATGTTCCGGTGCTTCCGGAACATGTTCCCGAAGCGCCAGAACATGTTCCGGTGCTTCCGGAACATGTTCCGGTCCTTCCGGAACATGTTCCGGTGCTTCCGGAACATGTTCTGGCGCTTCCGGAACATGTTCCAGTTCTTCCGGAACATGTTCCGGTCCTTCCCGAACATGTACCGGTGCTTCCGGAACATGTTCCGGTCCTTCCGGAACATGTTCCGGCGATTCCGGTACATGTTCCGGCGCTTCCGGAACATGTTCCGGTCCTGCCGGAACATGTTCCGGCGCTCCCGGAACATGTTCCGGTCCTTCCGGAACATGTTCCGGTGCTTCTGGAACATGTTCCGGCGCATCCGGAACATGTTCCGGCGCTTCCGGAACATGTTCTGGTCCTTCCGGAACATGTTCCGGTCCTTCCGGAACATGTTCCGGTGCTTCCGGAACATGTTCCGGTGCTTCCGGATCATGTTCCGGTGCTTCCGGAACATGTTCCGGTCCTTCCGGAACATGTTCCGGTCCTTCCGGAACATGTTCAGGTGCTTCCGGAACAATTTCCGGTGCTTCTGGAACATGTTCCGGCGCTTCCGGAACATGTTCCGGTCCTTCCGGAACATGTTCCGGCGCTTCCCGAACATGTTCCGGTGCTTCCCAAACATGTTCCGGCGCTTCCGGAACATGTTCCGGCGCTTCCGGAACATGTTCCGGTGCTTCCGGAACATGTTCCGGTGCTTCCAGAACATGTTCCGATACTTGCGGAACATGTTCCGGTCCTTCCGGAACATGTTCCGGTGCTTCCGGAACATGTTCCGGTCCTTCCGGAACATGTTCCGGCGCTTCCGGAACATGTTTCGGTGCTTCCGGAACATCATCCGGCGCTTCCGGAACATGTTCCGGCGCTTCCGGAACATGTTCCGGTGCTTCCGGAACATGATCCGGGGCTTCCGGAACATGCTCCGGTGCTTCCGAAACATGTTCCGGCGCTTCCGGAACATGTTCCGGTGCTTCCGGAACATGTTCCGGCGCTTCCGGAACATGTTCCGCAGCTTCCGGAACAATTTCCGGCGCTTCCGGAACATGTTCCGGCGCTTCCGGAACATGTTCCGGTGCTTCTTCCGGAACATGTTCCGGCGCTTCCGGAACATGTTCCGGTGCTTCCGGAACATGTTCCGGTGCTTCCGGAACATGTTCCGGTCCTTCCGGAACATGTTCCGGCGATTCCGGAACATGTTCCGGCGCTTCCGGAACATGATCCGGCGCTTCCGGAACATGTTCCGGCGCTTCCGGAACATGATCCGGCGCTTCCGGAACATGTTGCGGCGCTTCCGGAACATGTTCCGGTGCTTCCGGAACATGTTCCGGTGCTTCCGGAACATGTTCCGGCGCTTCCGGAACATGTTCCGGCGATTCCGGCACATGTTCCGGTCCTTCCGGAAGATGTTCCGGTCCTTCCGGAACATGTTCCGGCGCTTCCGAAACATGTTCCGGCGCTTCCGGAACATGTTCCGGTGCTTCCGGAACATGTTCCGGTGCTTCCGGAACATGTTCCGGCGCTTCCGGAACATGATCCGGCGCTTCCGGAACATGTTCCGGCGCTTCCGGAACATGTTCCTGTCCTTCCGGAACATGTTCCGGCGCTTCCCGAACATGTTCCGGTGCTTCCGGAACATGTTCCGGCGCTTCCGGAACATGTTCCGGCGCTTCAGGAACATGTTCCTGTCCTTCCGGAACATGTTCCGGCGCTTCCCGAACATGTTCCGGTGCTTCCGGAACATGTTCCGGCGCTTCCGGAACATGTTGCGGTCCTTCCGGAACATGTTCCGGTGCTTCCGGACCATGTTCCGCTGCTTCCGGAACATGTTCCGGCGCTTCCGGAACATGTTCCGGCGCTTCCGGAACATGTTGCGGTCCTTCCGGAACATGTTCCGGTGCTTCCGGACCATGTTCCGGTCCTTCCGGAACATGTTCAGGTGCTTCCGGAACATGTTCCGGTGCTTCCGGAACATGTTCCGATACTTCCGGAACATGTTCCGGTCCTTCCGGAACATGTTCCGGTGCTTCCGGAACATGTTCCGGTCCTTCCGGAACATGTTCCGGCGCTTCCGGAACATGTTTCTGGCGCTTCCGGAACATGTTCCGGCGCTTCCGGAACTTGTTCCGGTGCTTCCGGAACATGATCCGGCGCTTCCGGAACATGTTCCGGCGCTTCCGGAACATGTTCCGGCGCTTCCGGAACATGTTCCGGCGCTTCCGGAACATGTTCCGGTGCTTCCGGAACATGTTCCGGTGCTTCCGGAACATGTTCCGGCGATTCCGGAACATGTTTCGGCGATTCCGGAACATGTTCCGGCGCTTCCGGAACATGATCCGGCGCTTCCGGAACATGTTCCGGTCCTTCCGGAACATGTTCCGGTCCTTCCGGAACATGTGCCGGTCCTTCCGGAACATGTTCCGGCGCTTCCGGAACATGATCCGGTGCTTCCGGAACATGTTGCGGCGCTTCCGGAACATGTTCCGGTGCTTCCGGAACATGTTCCGGTCCTTCCGGAAGATGTTCCGGTCCTTCCGGAACATATTCCGGCGCTTCCGAAACATGTTCCGGCGCTTCCGGAACATGTTCCGGTGCTTCCGGAACATGTTCCGGTGCTTCCGGAACAAGTTCCGGCGCTTCCGGAACATGATCCGGCGCTTCCGGAACATGTTCCGGCGCTTCCGGAACATGTTCCTGTCCTTCCGGAACATGTTCCGGCGCTTCCCGAACATGTTCCGGTGCTTCCGGAACATGTTCCGGCGCTTCCAGAACATGTTCCGGCGCTTCCGGAACAAGTTCCGGCGCTTCCGGAACATGTTCCGGTCCTTCCGGAACATGTTCTGGTCCTTCCGAAACATGTTCCGGTCCTTCCGGAACATGTTCCGGTGCATCCGGAACATGTTCCGGCGCATCCGGAACATGTTCCGGCGATTCCGGAACATGTTCAGGTGCTTCCGGAACATGATCCGGCGCTTCCGGA
This sequence comes from Eutreptiella sp. 'Long Island Sound 2002', assembly GCA_964036045.1. NCBI lineage: Eukaryota > Euglenozoa > Euglenophyceae > Eutreptiales > Eutreptiaceae > Eutreptiella > Eutreptiella sp. 'Long Island Sound 2002'. The sequence goes on along the minus strand of OZ038381.1, from coordinate 2,194,116 downwards.
ACATGTTGCGGCGCTTCCGGAACATGTTCCGGTGCTTCCGGAACATGTTCCGGTCCTTCCGGAACATGTTCCGGCGCTTCCGGAACATGTTCCGGTGCCTCCGGAACATGTTCCGGTGCTTCCGGAACATGTTCCGGTCCTTCCGGAATATGTTCCGGTGCTTCCGGATCATTTTCCGGTGCTTCCGGAACATGTTCCGGTCCTTCCGGAACATGTTCCGGTCCTTCCGGAACATGTTCAGGTGCTTCCGGAACATGTTCCGGCGCTTCCGGAACATGTTCCGGCGCTTCCGGAACATGTTCTGGTCCTTCCGGAACATGTTCCGGCGCTTCCCGAACATGTTCCGGTGCTTCCGGAACATGTTCCGGCGCTTCCGGATCATGTTCCGGTGCTTCCGGAACATGTTCCGGTGCTTCCGGAACATGTTCCGATACTTGCGGAACATGTTCCGGTCCTTCCAGAACATGTTCCGGTGCTTCCGGAACATGTTCCGGTCCTTCCGGAACATGTTCCGGCGCTTCCGGAACATGTTTCGGTGCTTCCGGAACATGATCCGGCGCTTCCGGAACATGTTGCGGCGCTTCCGGAACATGTTCCGGTGCTTCCGGAACATGATCCGGGGCTTCCGGAACATGCTCCGGTGCTTCCAGAACATGTTCCGGCGCTTCCGGAACATGTTCCGGTGCTTCCGGAACATGTTCCGCAGCTTCCGGAACATGTTCCGGCGCTTCCGGAACATGTTCCGGCGCTTCCGGAACATGTTCCGGCGCTTCCGGAACATGTTCCGGTGCTTCCGGAACATGTTCCGGTGCTTCCGGAACATGTTCCGGCGATTCCGGAACATGTTTCGGCGATTCCGGAACATGTTCCGGCGCTTCCGGAACATGATCCGGCGCTTCCGGAACATGTTCCGGTCCTTCCGGAACATGTTCCGGTCCTTCCGGAACATGTGCCGGTCCTTCCGGAACATGTTCCGGCGCTTCCGGAACATGATCCGGTGCTTCCGGAACATGTTGCGGCGCTTCCGGAACATGTTCCGGTGCTTCCGGAACATGTTCCGGTCCTTCCGGAAGATGTTCCGGTCCTTCCGGAACATATTTCGGCGCTTCCGAAACATGTTCCGGCGCTTCCGGAACATGTTCCGGTGCTTCCGGAACATGTTCCGGTGCTTCCGGAACAAGTTCCGGCGCTTCCGGAAGCTGAACCGGCGCTTCCGGAACATGTTCCGGCGCTTCCGGAACATGTTCCTGTCCTTCCGGAACATGTTCCGGCGCTTCCCGAACATGTTCCGGTGCTTCCGGAACATGTTCCGGCGCTTCCAGAACATGTTCCGGCGCTTCCGGAACAAGTTCCGGCGCTTCCGGAACATGTTCCGGTCCTTCCGGAACATGTTCTGGTCCTTCCGAAACATGTTCCGGTCCTTCCGGAACATGTTCCGGTGCATCCGGAACATGTTCCGGCGCATCCGGAACATGTTCCGGCGATTCCGGAACATGTTCAGGTGCTTCCGGAACATGATCCGGCGCTTCCGGAACATGTTGCGGCGCTTCCGGAACATGTTCCGGTGCTTCCGGAACATGTTCCGGTCCTTCCGGAACATGTTCCGGCGCTTCCGGAACATGTTCCGGTGCCTCCGGAACATGTTCCGGTGCTTCCGGAACATGTTCCGGTCCTTCCGGAATATGTTCCGGTGCTTCCGGATCATTTTCCGGTGCTTCCGGAACATGTTCCGGTCCTTCCGGAACATGTTCAGGTGCTTCCGGAACATGTTCCGGCGCTTCCGGAACATGTTCCGGCGCTTCCGGAACATGTTCTGGTCCTTCCGGAACATGTTCCGGCGCTTCCCGAACATGTTCCGGTGCTTCCGGAACATGTTCCGGCGCTTCCGGATCATGTTCCGGTGCTTCCGGAACATGTTCCGGTGCTTCCGGAACATGTTCCGATACTTGCGGAACATGTTCCGGTCCTTCCAGAACATGTTCCGGTGCTTCCGGAACATGTTCCGGTCCTTCCGGAACATGTTCCGGCGCTTCCGGAACATGTTTCGGTGCTTCCGGAACATGATCCGGCGCTTCCGGAACATGTTGCGGCGCTTCCGGAACATGTTCCGGTGCTTCCGGAACATGATCCGGGGCTTCCGGAACATGCTCCGGTGCTTCCAGAACATGTTCCGGCGCTTCCGGAACATGTTCCGGTGCTTCCGGAACATGTTCCGCAGCTTCCGGAACATGTTCCGGCGCTTCCGGAACATGTTCCGGCGCTTCCGGAACATGTTCCGGCGCTTCCGGAACATGTTCCGGTGCTTCCGGAACATGTTCCGGTGCTTCCGGAACATGTTCCGGCGATTCCGGAACATGTTTCGGCGATTCCGGAACATGTTCCGGCGCTTCCGGAACATGATCCGGCGCTTCCGGAACATGTTCCGGTCCTTCCGGAACATGTTCCGGTCCTTCCGGAACATGTGCCGGTCCTTCCGGAACATGTTCCGGCGCTTCCGGAACATGATCCGGTGCTTCCGGAACATGTTGCGGCGCTTCCGGAACATGTTCCGGTGCTTCCGGAACATGTTCCGGTCCTTCCGGAAGATGTTCCGGTCCTTCCGGAACATATTCCGGCGCTTCCGAAACATGTTCCGGCGCTTCCGGAACATGTTCCGGTGCTTCCGGAACATGTTCCGGTGCTTCCGGAACAAGTTCCGGCGCTTCCGGAACATGATCCGGCGCTTCCGGAACATGTTCCGGCGCTTCCGGAACATGTTCCTGTCCTTCCGGAACATGTTCCGGCGCTTCCCGAACATGTTCCGGTGCTTCCGGAACATGTTCCGGCGCTTCCAGAACATGTTCCGGCGCTTCCGGAACAAGTTCCGGCGCTTCCGGAACATGTTGCGGTCCTTCCGGAACATGTTCAGGTGCTTCCGGAACATGTTCCGGTGCTTCCGGAACATGTTCCGATACTTCCGGAACATGTTCCGGTCCTTCCGGAACATCTTCCGGTGCTTCCGGAACATGTTCCGGTCCTTCCGGAACATATTCCGGCGCTTCCGGAACATGTTTCGGTGCTTCCGGAACATGTTCCGGCGCTTCCAGAACATGTTCCGGCGCTTCCGGAACTTGTTCCGGTGCTTCCGGAACATGATCCGGCGCTTCCGGAACATGTTGCGGCGCTTCCGGAACATGTTCCGGTGCTTCCGGAACATGATCCGGGGCTTCCGGAACATGCTCCGGTGCTTCCAGAACATGTTCCGGCGCTTCCGGAACATGTTCCGGTGCTTCCGGAACATGTTCCGGCGCTTCCGGAACATGTTCCGCAGCTTCCGGAACATGTTCCGGCGCTTCCGGAACATGTTCCGGCGCTTCCGGAACATGTTCCGGCGCTTCCGGAACATGTTCCGGTGCTTCCGGAACATGTTCCGGTGCTTCCGGAACATGTTCCGGCGATTCCGGAACATGTTTCGGCGATTCCGGAACATGTTCCGGCGCTTCCGGAACATGATCCGGCGCTTCCGGAACATGTTCCGGTCCTTCCGGAACATGCTCCGGTGCTTCCGGAACATGTGCCGGTCCTTCCGGAACATGTTCCGGCGCTTCCGGAACATGATCCGGTGCTTCCGGAACATGTTGCGGCGCTTCCGGAACATGTTCCGGTGCTTCCGGAACATGTTCCGGTCCTTCCGGAAGATGTTCCGGTCCTTCCGGAACATATTCCGGCGCTTCCGAAACATGTTCCGGCGCTTCCGGAACATGTTCCGGTGCTTCCGGAACAAGTTCCGGCGCTTCCGGAACATGATCCGGCGCTTCCGGAACATGTTCCGGCGCTTCCGGAACATGTTCCTGTCCTTCCGGAACATGTTCCGGCGCTTCCCGAACATGTTCCGGTGCTTCCGGAACATGTTCCGGCGCTTCCAGAACATGTTCCGGCGCTTCCGGAACAAGTTCCGGCGCTTCCGGAACATGTTGCGGTCCTTCCGGAACATGTTCCGGTGCTTCCGGAACATGTTCCGGTCCTTCCGGAACATGTTCAGGTGCTTCCGGAACATGTTCCGGTGCTTCCGGAACATGTTCCGATACTTCCGGAACATGTTCCGGTCCTTCCGGAACATCTTCCGGTGCTTCCGGAACATGTTCCGGTCCTTCCGGAACATATTCCGGCGCTTCCGGAACATGTTTCGGTGCTTCCGGAACATGTTCCGGCGCTTCCAGAACATGTTCCGGCGCTTCCGGAACTTGTTCCGGTGCTTCCGGAACATGATCCGGCGCTTCCGGAACATGTTCCGGCGCTTCCGGAACATGTTCCGGTGCTTCCGAAACATGTTCCGGCGATTCCGGAACATGTTCCGGCGCTTCCGGAACATGTTCCGGTGCCTTCGGAACATGTTCCGGTGCTTCCGGAACATGTTCCGGCGCTTCCGGAACATGTTCCGGCGCTTCTGGAACATGTTCCGGTGCCTCCGGAACATGTTCCGGAAGCGCCGGAACATGTTCCGGTCCTTCCGGAACATGTTCCGGCGCTTCCGGAACATGTTCCGGTGCCTCCGGAACATGTTCCGGCGATCCGGAACATGTTCCGGCGCTTCCGGGACATGTTCCGGCGCTTCCGGATCATGTTCCGGCGCTTCCGGAACATGTTCCGGTCCTTCCGGAACATGTTCCGGTGCCTCCGGAACATGTTCCGGCGATTCCGGAACATGTTCCGGCGCATCCGGAACATGTTCCGGCGCTTCCGGAACATGTTCCGGTCCTTCCGGAACATGTTCTGGTCCTTCCGGAACATGTTCCGGTCCTTCCGGAACATGTTCCGGTGCATCCGGAACATGTTCCGGCGCATCCGGAACATGTTTCGGCGATTCCGGAACATGTTCCGGTGCTTCCGGAACATGATCCGGCGCTTCCGGAACATGTTGCGGCGCTTCCGGAACATGTTCCGGTGCTTCCAGAACATGTTCCGGTCCTTCCGGAACATGTTCCGGCGCTTCCGGAACATGTTCCGGTGCCTCCGGAACATGTTCCGGTGCTTCCGGAACATGTTCCGGTGCTTCCGGATCATGTTCCGGTGCTTCCGGATCATGTTCCGGTGCTTCCGGAACATGTTCCGGTCCTTCCGGAACATGTTCAGGTGCTTCCGGAACATGTTCCGGCGCTTCCGGAACATGTTCTGGCGCTTCCGGAACATGTTCCGGTCCTTCCGGAACATGTTCCGGCGCTTCCCGAACATGTTCCGGTGCTTCCGGAACATGTTCCGGCGCTTCCGGAACATGTTCCGGTGCTTCCGGAACATGTTCCGGTGCTTCCGGAACATGTTCCGATACTTGCGGAACATGTTCCGGTCCTTCCAGAACATGTTCCGGTGCTTCCGGAACATGTTCCGGTCCTTCCGGAACATGTTCCGGCGCTTCCGGAACATGTTTCGGTGCTTCCGGAACATGATCCGACGCTTCCGGAACATGTTGCGGCGCTTCCGGAACATGTTGCGGTGCTTCCGGAACATGATCCGGGGCTTCCGGAACATGCTCCGGTGCTTCCGGAACATGTTCCGGCGCTTCCGGAACATGTCCCGGTGCTTCCGGAACATGTTCCGGTGCTTCCGGAACATGTTCCGCAGCTTCCGGAACATGTTCCGGCGCTTCCGGAACATGTTCCGGCGCTTCCGGAACATGTTCCGGTGCTTCCGGAACATGTTCCGGTGCTTCCGGAACATGTTCCGGCGATTCCGGAACATGTTTCGGCGATTCCGGAACATGTTCCGGCGCTTCCGGAACATGATCCGGTGCCTTCGGAACATGTTCCGGTGCTTCCGGAACATGTTCCGGCGCTTCCGGAACATGTTCCGGCGCTTCCGGAACATGTTCCGGTCCTTCCGGAACATGTTCCGGTGCTTCCGGAACATGTTCCGGCGCTTCCGGAACATGTTCCGGTCCTTCCGGAACATGTTCCGGTGCTTCCGGAACATGTTCCGGCGCTTCCGGAACATGTTGCGGTCCTTCCGGAACATGTTCCGGTGCTTCCGGAACATGTTCTGGCGCTTCCGGAACATGTTCCGGTGCTTCCGGAACATGTTCCGGCGATTCCGGAACATGTTCCGGCGCTTCCGGAACATGTTCCGGTGCCTTCGGAACATGTTCCGGTGCTTCCGGAACATGTTCCGGCGCTTCCGCAACATGTTCCGGCGCTTCCGGAACATGTTCCGGCGCTTCCGGGACATGTTCCGGCACTTCCGGAACATGATCCGGCGCTTCCGGAACATGTTCCGGTCCTTCCGGAACATGTTCCGGTTCCTCCGGAACATGTTCCGGCGATTCCGGAACATGTTCCGGCGCTTCCGGGACATGTTCCGGCGCTTCCGGAACATGATCCGGCGCTTCCGGAACATGTTCCGGTCCTTCCGGAACATGTTCCGGAAGCGCCAGAACATGTTCCGGTGCTTCCGGAACATGTTCCGGTCCTTCCGGAACATGTTCCGGTGCTTCCGGAACATGTTCTGGCGCTTCCGGAACATGTTCCAGTTCTTCCGGAACATGTTCCGGTCCTTCCCGAACATGTTCCGGTGCTTCCGGAACATGTTCCGGCGCTTCCGGAACATGTTCCGGTGCTTCCGGAACATGTTCCGGTGCTTCCGGAACATGTTCCGGCGATTCCGGAACATGTTCCGGCGCTTCCGGAACATGTTCCGGCGCTTCCGGAACATGTTCCGGTGCTTCCGGAACATGTTCCGGTGCTTCCGGATCATGTTCCGGCGATTCTGGAACATGTTCCGGCGCTTGCGGAACATGTTCCGGTGCCTTCGGAACATGTTCCGGTGCTTCCGGAACATGTTCCGGCGCTTCCGGAACATGTTTCGGCGATTCCGGAACATGTTCCGGCGCTTCCGGAACATGTTCCGGTGCCTCCGGAACATGTTCCGGCGATTCCGGAACATGTTCCGGCGCTACCGGGACATGTTCCGGCGCTTCCGGAACATTTTCCGGTGCTTCCGGAACATGATCCGGCGCTTCCGGAACATGTTCTGGCGCTTCCGGAACATGTTCCAGTTCTTCCGGAAGATGTTCCGGTCCTTCCCGAACATGTTCCGGTGCTTCCGGAACATGTTCCGGCGCATCCGGAACATGTTCCGGTGCTTCCGGAACATGCTCCGGTGCTTCCGGAACATGTTCCGGTGCTTCCGGAACATGTTCCGGTGCTTCCGGAACATGTTCCGGCGATTCCGGAACATGTTCCGGCGCTTCCGGAACATGTTCCGGAAGCACCGGAACATGTTCCGGCGATTCCGGAACATGTTCCGGCGCTTCCTGAACATGTTCCGGTGCTTCCGGAACATGTTCCGGCGATTCCGGAACATGTTCCGGCGCTTCCGGAACATGTTCCGGAAGCACCGGAACATGTTCCGGTGCTTCCGGAACATGTTCCGGCGCTTCCGGAACATGTTCCGGTCCTTCCGGAACATGTTCCGGTGCTTCCAGAACATGTTCCGGCGCTTCCGGAACATGTTGCGGTCCTTCCGGAACATGTTCCGGTGCTTCCGGAACATGTTCCAGAAGCGCCAGAACATGTTCCGGTGCTTCCGGAACATGTTCCGGTCCTTCCGGAACATGTTCCGGTGCTTCCGGAACATGTTCTGGCGCTTCCGGAACATGTTCCAGTTCTTCCGGAACATGTTCCGGTCCTTCCCGAACATGTTCCGGTGCTTCCGGAACATGTTCCGGCGCCACCGGAACATGTTCCGGTGGTTCCGGAACATGTTCCGGCGCTTCCGGAACATGTTCTGGCGCTTCCGGAACATGTTCCGGTGCCTTCGGAACATGTTCCGGTGCTTCCGGAACATTTTCCGGCGCTTCCGGAACATGTTCCGGCGATTCCGGAACATGTTCCGGCGCTTCCGGAACATGTTCCGGTGCCTCCGGATCATGTTCCGGCGATTCCGGAACATGTTCCGGCGCTACCGGGACATGTTCCGGCGCTTCCGGAACATTTTCCGGTGCTTCCGGAACATTTTCCGGTGCTTCCGGAACATGTTCTGGCGCCTCCGGAACATGTTCCAGTTCTTCCGGAAGATGTTCCGGTCCTTCCCGAACATGTTCCGGTCCTTCCCGAACATGTTCCGGCGCTTCCGGAACATGTTCTGGTGCTTCCGGAACATGCTCCGGTGCTTCCGGAACATGTTCCGGTGCTTCCGGAACATGTTCCGGTGCTTCCGGAACATGTTCCGGCGATTCCGGAACATGTTCCGGCGCTTCCAGAACATGTTCCGGTGCCTCCGGAACATGTTCTGGCGCTTCCGGAACATGTTCCGGTGCTTCCGGAACATGTTCCGGAAGCACCGGAACATGTTCCGGTGCTTGCGGAACATGTTCCGGAAGCACCGGAACATGTTCCGGTGCTTCCGGAACATGTTCCGGCGCTTCCGGAACATGTTCCGGTCCTTCCGGAACATGTTCTGGTGCTTCCAGAACATGTTCCGGCGCTTCCGGAACATGTTGCGGTCTTTCCGGAACATGTTTCGGTGCTTCCGGAACATGTTCCAGAAGCGCCAGAACATGTTCCGGTGCTTCCGGAACATGTTCTGGTCCTTCCGGAACATGTTCCGGTGCTTCCGGAACATGTTCTGGCGCTTCCGGAACATGTTCCAGTTCTTCCGGAACATGTTCCGGTGCTTCCGGAACATGTTCCGGCGCTTCCGGAACATGTTCCGGTCCTTCCGGAACATGTTCCGGTGCTTCCGGAACATGTTCCGGCGCTTCCGGAACATGTTGCGGTCCTTCCGGAACATGTTCCGGTGCTTCCGGAACATGTTCCAGAAGCGCCAGAACATGTTCCGGTGCTTCCGGAACATGTTCCGGTCCTTCCGGAAAATGTTCCGGTGCTTCCGGAACATGTTCTGGCGTTTCCGGAACATGTTCCAGTTCTTCCGGAACATGTTCCGGTCCTTCCCGAACATGTTCCGGTGCTTCCGGAACATGTTCCGGCGCTTCCGGAACATGTTCCGGTGCTTCCGGAACATGTTCCGGTGCTTCCGGAACATGTTCCGGTGCTTCCCGAACATGTTCCGGTGCTTCCGGAACATGTTCCGGCGCTTCCGGAACATGTTCCGGCGATTCCGGAACATGTTCCGGCGCTTCCGGAACATGTTCCGGTGCCTCCGGAACATGTTCCGGCGATTCCGGAACATGTTCCGGCGCTACGGGGACATGTTCCGGCGCTTCCGGAACATTTTCCGGTGCTTCCGGAACATGATCCGGCGCTTCCGGAACATGTTCTGGCGCTTCCGGAACATGTTCCAGTTCTTCCGGAACATGTTCCGGTCCTTCCCGAACATGTTCCGGCGCTTCCGGAACATGTTCCGGCGCTTCCGGAACATGATCCGGTGCTTCGGGAACATGTTCCGGTGCTTCCGGAACATGTTCTGGCGCATCCGGAACATGTTCCAGTTCTTCCAGAACATGTTCCGGTCCTTCCCGAACATGTTCCGGTGCTGCCGGAACATGTTCCGGCGCTTCCGGAACATGTTCCGGTGCTTCCGGAACATGTTCCAGTGCTTCCGGAACATGTTCCGGTGCTTCCGGAACATGTTCCGGTGCTTCCGGAACATGTTCTGGCGCATCCGGAACATGTTCCAGTTCTTCCGGAACATGTTCCGGTCCTTCCCGAACATGTTCCGGTGCTGCCGGAACATGTTCCGGCGCTTCCAGAACATGTTCCGGTGCCTCCGGAACATGTTCTGGCGCTTCCGGAACATGTTCCGGTGCTTCCGGAACATGTTCCGGCGCTTCCGGAACATGTTCCGGTCCTTCCGGAACATGTTCCGGTGCTTCCAGAACATGTTCCGGCGCTTCCGGAACATGTTGCGGTCCTTCCGGAACATGTTCCGGTGCTTCCGGAACATGTTCCAGAAGCGCCAGAACATGTTCCGGTGCTTCCGGAACATGTTCCGGCGATTCCGGAACATGTTCCGGCGCTTCCGGAACATGTTCCGGTGCCTCCGGAACATGTTCCGGCGATTCCGGAACATGTTCCGGCGCTACCGGGACATGTTCCGGCGCTTCCGGAACATTTTCCGGTGCTTCCGGAACATTTTCCGGTGCTTCCGGAACATGTTCTGGCGCTTCCGGAACATGTTCCAGTTCTTCCGGAAGATGTTCCGGTCCTTCCCGAACATGTTCCGGTCCTTCCCGAACATGTTCCGGCGCTTCCGGAACATGTTCTGGTGCTTCCGGAACATGCTCCGGTGCTTCCGGAACATGTTCCGGTGCTTCCGGAACATGTTCCGGTGCTTCCGGAACATGTTCCGGCGATTCCGGAACATGTTCCGGCGCTTCCAGAACATGTTCCGGTGCCTCCGGAACATGTTCCGGTGCTTCCGGAACATGTTCCGGAAGCACCGGAACATGTTCCGGAAGCACCGGAACATGTTCCGGTGCTTGCGGAACATGTTCCGGAAGCACCGGAACATGTTCCGGTGCTTCCGGAACATGTTCCGGCGCTTCCGGAACATGTTCCGGTCCTTCCGGAACATGTTCCGGTGCTTCCAGAACATGTTCCGGCGCTTCCGGAACATGTTGCGGTCTTTCCGGAACATGTTTCGGTGCTTCCGGAACATGTTCCAGAAGCGCCAGAACATGTTCCGGTGCTTCCGGAACATGTTCTGGTCCTTCCGGAACATGTTCCGGTGCTTCCGGAACATGTTCTGGCGCTTCCGGAACATGTTCCAGTTCTTCCGGAACATGTTCCGGTGCTTCCGGAACATGTTCCGGCGCTTCCGGAACATGTTCCGGTCCTTCCGGAACATGTTCCGGTGCTTCCGGAACATGTTCTGGCGCTTCCGGAACATGTTGCGGTCCTTCCGGAACATGTTCCGGTGCTTCCGGAACATGTTCCAGAAGCGCCAGAACATGTTCCGGTGCTTCCGGAACATGTTCCGGTCCTTCCGGAAAATGTTCCGGTGCTTCCGGAACATGTTCTGGCGTTTCCGGAACATGTTCCAGTTCTTCCGGAACATGTTCCGGTCCTTCCCGAACATGTTCCGGTGCTTCCGGAACATGTTCCGGCGCTTCCGGAACATGTTCCGGTGCTTCCGGAACATGTTCCGGTGCTTCCGGAACATGTTCCGGTGCTTCCCGAACATGTTCCGGTGCTTCCGGAACATGTTCCGGCGCTTCCGGAACATGTTCCGGCGATTCCGGAACATGTTCCGGCGCTTCCGGAACATGTTCCGGTGCCTCCGGAACATGTTCCGGCGATTCCGGAACATGTTCCGGCGCTACGGGGACATGTTCCGGCGCTTCCGGAACATTTTCCGGTGCTTCCGGAACATGATCCGGCGCTTCCGGAACATGTTCTGGCGCTTCCGGAACATGTTCCAGTTCTTCCGGAACATGTTCCGGTCCTTCCCGAACATGTTCCGGCGCTTCCGGAACATGTTCCGGCGCTTCCGGAACATGATCCGGTGCTTCGGGAACATGTTCCGGTGCTTCCGGAACATGTTCTGGCGCATCCGGAACATGTTCCAGTTTTTCCAGAACATGTTCCGGTCCTTCCCGAACATGTTCCGGTGCTGCCGGAACATGTTCCGGCGCTTCCGGAACATGTTCCGGTGCTTCCGGAACATGTTCCAGTGCTTCCGGAACATGTTCCGGTGCTTCCGGAACATGTTCCGGTGCTTCCGGAACATGTTCTGGCGCATCCGGAACATGTTCCAGTTCTTCCGGAACATGTTCCGGTCCTTCCCGAACATGTTCCGGTGCTGCCGGAACATGTTCCGGCGCTTCCAGAACATGTTCCGGTGCCTCCGGAACATGTTCTGGCGCTTCCGGAACATGTTCCGGTGCTTCCGGAACATGTTCCGGCGCTTCCGGAACATGTTCCGGTCCTTCCGGAACATGTTCCGGTGCTTCCAGAACATGTTCCGGCGCTTCCGGAACATGTTGCGGTCCTTCCGGAACATGTTCCGGTGCTTCCGGAACATGTTCCAGAAGCGCCAGAACATGTTCCGGTGCTTCCGGAACATGTTCCGGAAGGACCGGAACATGTTCCGGCGCTTCGAGAACATGTTCCGGTGCCTCCGGAACATGTTGCGGTCCTTCCGGAACATGTTGCGGTCCTTCCGGAACATGTTCCGGTGCTTCCGGAACATGTTCCGGCGCATCCGGAACATGTTCCGGCGCTTCCGGAACATGTTCTGGTGCTTCCGGAACATGTTCCGGCGCTTCCGGAACATGTTCTGGCGCTTCCGGAACATGTTCCAGTTCTTCCGGAACATGTTCCGGTCCTTCCCGAACATGTTCCGGTGCTTCCGGAACATGTTCCGGCGCTTCCGGAACATGTTCCGGTGCTTCCGGAACATGCTCCGGTGCTTCCGGAACATGTTCCGGTGCTTCCGGAACATGTTCCGGTGCTTCCGGAACATGTTCCGGCGATTCCGGAACATGTTCCGGAAGCGCCGGAACATGTTCCGGAATCGCCGGAACATGTTCCGGAAGCACCGGAACATGTTCCGGCGATTCCGGAACATGTTCCGGCGCTTCCAGAACATGTTCCGGTGCCTCCGGAACATGTTCTGGCGCTTCCGGAACATGTTCCGGTGCTTCCGGAACATGTTCCGGCGCTTCCGGAACATGTTCCGGTCCTTCGGGAACATGTTCCGGTGCTTCCAGAACATGTTCCGGCGCTTCCGGAACATGTTGCGGTCCTTCCGGAACATGTTCCGGTGCTTCCGGAACATGTTCCAGAAGCGCCAGAACATGTTCCGGTGCTTCCGGAACATGTTCCGGTCCTTCCGGAACATGTTCCGGTGCTTCCGGAACCTGTTCTGGCGTTTCCGGAACATGTTCCAGTTCTTCCGGAACATGTTCCGGTCCTTCCCGAACATGTTCCGGTGCTTCCGGAACATGTTCCGGCGCTTCCGGAACATGTTCCGGTGGTTCCGGAACATGTTCCGGTGCTTCCGGAACATGTTCCGGCGATTCCGGAACATGTTCCGGCGCTTCCGGAACATGTTCCGGTGCCTTCGGAACATGTTCCGGTGCTTCTGGAACATGTTCCGGCGCTTCCGGAACATCTTCCGGCGATTCCGGAACATGTTCTGGCGCTTCCGGAACATGTTCCGGTGCCTCCGGAACATGTTCCGGCGATTCCGGAACATGTTCCGGCGCTACCGGGACATGTTCCGGCGCTTCCGGAACATTTTCCGGTGCTTCCGGAACATGATCCGGCGCTTCCGGAACATGTTCTGGCGCTTCCGGAACATGTTCCAGTTCTTCCGGAACATGTTCCGGTTCTTCCCGAACATGTTCCGGCGCTTCCGGAACATGTTCCGGCGCTTCCGGAACATGATCCGGTGCTTCCGGAACATGTTCCGGTGCTTCCGGAACATGTTCTGGCGCATCCGGAACATGTTCCAGTTCTTCCGGAACATGTTCCGGTCCTTCCCGAACATGTTCCGGTGCTGCCGGAACATGTTCCGGCGCTTCCGGAACATGTTCCGGTGCTTCCGGAACATGTTCCGGTGCTTCCGGAACATGTTTCGGCGATTCCGGAACATGTTCCGGCGTTTCCGGAACATGTTCCGGTGCCTTCGGAACATGTTCCGGTGCTTCCGGAACATGTTCCGGCGCTTCCGGAACATGTTCCGGCGATTCCGGAACATGTTCCGGCGCTTCCGGAACATGTTCCGGTGCCTCCGGAACATGTTCCGGCGATTCCGGAACATGTTCCGGCGCTATCGGGACATGTTCCGGCGCTTCCGGAACATTTTCCGGTGCTTCCGGAACATGATCCGGCGCTTCCGGAACATGTTCCGGCGCTTCCGGAACATGTTCCAGTTCTTCCGGAACATGTTCCGGTCCTTCCCGAACATGTTCCGGCGCTTCCGGAACATGTTCCGGCGCTTCCGGAACATGATCCGGTGCTTCCGGAACATGTTCCGGTGCTTCCGGAACATGTTCCGGTGCTTCCGGAACATGTTCCAGTTCTTCCGGAACATGTTCCGGTCCTTCCCGAACATGTTCCGGTGCTTCCGGAACATGTTCCGGTGGTTCCGGAACATGTTCCGGTGCTTCCGGAACATGTTCCGGTGCTTCCGGAACATGTTCCGGTGCTTCCGGAACATGTTCCGGTGCTTCTGGAACATGTTCCGGCGATTCCGGAACATGTTCTGGCGCTTCCGGAACATGTTCCGGTGCCTTTCGAACATGTTCCGGTGCTTCCGGAACATTTTCCGGCGCTTCCGGAACATGTTCCGGCGATTCCGGAACATGTTCCGGCGCTACCGGGACATGTTCCGGCGCTTCCGGAACATTTTCCGGTGCTTCCGGAACATGATCCGGCGCTTCCGGAACATGTTCTGGCGCTTCCGGAACATGTTCCAGTTCTTCCGGAACATGTTCCGGTCCTTCCCGAACATGTTCCGGCGCTTCCGGAACATGTTCCGGCGCTTCCGGAACATGATCCGTTGCTTCCGGAACATGTTCCGGTGCTTCCGGAACATGTTCTGGCGCATCCGGAACATGTTCCAGTTCTTCCGGAACATGTTCCGGTCCTTCCCGAACATGTTTAGGTGCTGCCGGAACATGTTCCGGCGCTTCCGGAACATGTTCCGGAAGCACTGGAACATGTTCCGGAAGCGCCGGAACATGTTCCGGTCCTTCCGGAACATGTTCCGGCGCTTCCGGAACATGTTCCGGTGCCTCCGGAACATGTTCCGGCGATTCCGGAACATGTTCCGGCGCTTCCGGGACATGTTCCGGCGCTTCCGGAACATGATCCGGCGCTTCCGGAACATGTTCCGGTGCTTCCGGAACATGTTCCGGCGCTTCCGGAACATGTTCCGGTCCTTCCGGAACATGTTCCGGCGCTTCCGGAACATGTTCTGGCCCTTCCGGAACATGTTCCGGTGCTTCCGGAACATGTTCCGGTGCTTCCGGAACATGTTCCGGTGCTTCCGGAACATGTTCCGGTCCTTCCGGAACATGTTCCGGTCCTTCCGGAACATGTTCCGGCGCTTCGAGAACATGTTCCGGCGATTCCGGAACATGTTCCGGCGCTTCCGGAACATGTTCAGGCGCTTCCGGAACATGTTCCGGCGCTTCCGGAACATGTTCCGGTGCTTCCGGAACATGTTCCGGTCCTTCCGGAACATGTTCCGGTCCTTCCCGAACATGTTGCGGTCCTTCCGGAACATGTTGCGGTCCTTCCGGAACATGTTCCGGTCCGTCCGGAACATGTTCCGGCGCTTCCGGAACATGTTCCGGTGCTTCCGGAACATGCTCCGGTGCTTCCGGAACATGTTCCGGCGCTTCCGGAACATGTTCCGGTCCTTCCGGAACATGTTCTGGCGCTTCCGGAACATGTTCCGGCGCTTCCGGAACATGTTCCGGTCCTTCCGGAACATGTTCCGGTCCTTCCGGAACATGTTGCGGTCCTTCCGGAACATGTTGCGGTCCTTCCGGAACATGTTCCGGTCCGTCCGGAACATGTTCTGGCGCCTCCGGAACATGTTCCGGTGCTTCCGGAACATGTTCCGGTGCTTCCGGAACATGTTCCGGTCCTTCCGGAACATGTTCCGGCGCTTCCGGAACATGTTCCGGTTCTTCCGGAACATGTTCCGGTGCCTCCGGAACATGTTCCGGCGATTCCGGAACATGTTCCGCCCCTTCCGGGACATGTTCCGGCGCTTCCGGAACATGATCCGGCGCTTCCGGAACATGTTCCGGTGCTTCCGGAACATGTTCCAACGCTTCCGGAACATGTTCCGGTCCTTCCGGAACATTTTTCGGCGCTTCCGGAACATGTTCTGGCGCCTCCGGAACATGATCCGGTGCTTCCGGAACATGTTCCGGTGCTTCCGGAACATGTTCCGGTCCTTCCGGAACATGTTCCGGTCCTTCCGGAACATGTTCCGGCGCTTCGAGAACATGTTCCGGTGCCTCCGGAACATGTTCCGGCGATTCCGGAACATGTTCCGGCGCTTCCGGAACATGTTCCGGCGCTTCCGCAACATGTTCCGGCGCTTCCGCAACATGTTCCGGTGCTTCCGGAACATGTTCCGGCGCTTCCGGAACATGATCCGGAAGCACCGGAACATGTTCCGGTCCTTCCGGAACATGTTCCGGTCCTTCCGGAACATGTTCCGGTCCTTCCGGAACATGTTCCGGTCCTTCCGGAACATGTTGCGGTCCTTCCGGAACATGTTGCGGTCCTTCCGGAACATGTTCCGGCGCTTCGGGAACATGTTCCGGTGCTTCCGGAACATGTTCCGGCGCATCCGGAACATGTTCCGGCGCTTCCGGAACATGTTCCGGTGCTTCCGGAACATGTTCCGGTGCTTCCGGAACATGTTCCGGCGCTTCCGGAACATGTTCCGGCGCTTTCGGAACATGTTCCGGTCCTTCCGGAACATGTTCCGGTCCTTCCGGAACATGTTGCGGTCCTTCCGGAACATGTTCCGGTGCTTCCGGAACATGTTCCGGTCCTTCCGGAACATGTTCCGGTCCTTCCGGAACATGTTCCGGCGCTTCGAGAACATGTTCCGGTGCCTCCGGAACATGTTCCGGCGATTCCGGAACATGTTCCGGCGCTTCCGGAACATGTTCCGGCGCTTCCGCAACATGTTCCGGCGCTTCCGGAACATGTTCCGGTGCTTCCGGAACATGTTCCGGTCCTTCCGGAACATGTTCCGGCGCTTCAGAAACATGATCCGGAAGCACCGGAACATGTTCCGGTCCTTCCGGAACATGTTCCGGTCCTTCCTGAACATGTTCCGGTCCTTCCGGAACATGTTGCGGTCCTTCCGGAACATGTTGCAGTCCTTCCGGAACATGTTCCGGCGCTTCCGGAACATGTTCCAGTGCTTCCGGAACATGTTCCGGTGCTTCCGGAACATGTTCCGGTCCTTCCGGAACATGTTCCGGTCCTTCCGGAACATGTTCCGGTGCTTCCGGAACATGTTCCGGCGCTTCCGGAACATGTTCCGGTCCTTCCGGAACATGTTCCGGTCCTTCCGGAACATGTTCCGGTCCTTCCGGAACATGATCCTGTGCTTCCGGAACATGTTCCGGTGCTTCCGGAACATGTCCTGGTGCTTCCGGAACATGTTCCAGTTCTTCCGGAACATGTTCCGGTCCTTCCCGAACATGTTCCGGTGCTTCCGGAACATGTTCCGGCGCTTCCGGAACATGTTCCGGCGCTTCCGGAACATGTTCCGGTGCTTCCGGAACATGTTCCGGTGCTTTCGGAACATGTTCCGGCGATTCCGGAACATGTTCCGGTGCTTCCGGAACATGTTCCGGTGCTTCCGGAACAACTTCCGGCGCTTCCGGAACATGTTCCGGCGCTTCCGGAACACATTCCGGCGCTTCCGGAACATGTTCCGGTCCTTCCGGAACATGTTGCGGTCCTTCCGGAACATGTTGCGGTCCTTCCGAAACATGTTGCGGTCCGTCCGGAACATGATCCGGCGCTTCCGGAACATGTTCCGGTGCTTCCGGAACATGTTCCGGTGCTTCCGGAACATGTTCCGGTGCTTCCGGAACATGTTCCGGTCCTTCCGGAACATGTTCCGGTGCTTCCGGAACATGTTCCGGTCCTTCCGGAACATGTTCCGGTCCTTCCGGAACATGTTCCGGTGCTTCCGGAACATGTTCCGGCGCTTCCGGAACATGTTCCGGTACATGTTCCGGTGCTTCCGGAACATGTTCCGGTCCTTCCGGAACCTGTTCCGGTGCTTCCGGAACATGTTCCGGCGATTCCGGAACATGTTCTGGCGCTTCCGGAACATGTTCCGGTGCCTTCGGAGCATGTTCCGGAAGCACCGGAACATGTTCCGGTGCCGCCGGAACATGTTCCGGCGATTTCGGAACATGTTCCGGTGCTTCCGGAACATGTTCCGGTCCTTCCGGAACATGTTCCGGCGCTTCCGGAACATGATCCGGAAGCACCGGAACATGTTTAGGTCCTTCCGGAACATGTTCCGGCGCTTCCGGAACATGATCCGGAAGCACCGGAACATGTTTCGGTCCTTCCGGAACATGTTCCGGTCCTTCCGGAACATGTTGCGGTCCTTCCGGAACATGTTGCGGTCCTTCCGGAACATGTTCCGGTCCGTCCGGAACATGTTCCGGCGCTTCCGGAACATGTTTCGGTGCTTCCGGAACATGTTCCGGTGCTTCCGGAACACGTTCCGGTCCTTCCGGAACGTGTTCCGGTGCTTCCGGAACATGTTCTGGCGCTTCCGGAACATGTTCCGGCGCTTCCGGAAAATGTTCCGGTGCTTCCGGAACATGATCCGGCGCTTCCGAAACATGTTCCGGTGCTTCCGGAACATGTTCCGGCGCTTTCGGAACATGTTCCGGTGCTTCCGGAACATATTCCGGCGCTTGCGGAACATGTTCCGGTGCCTCCGGAACATGTTCCGGCGATTCCGGAACATGTTCCGGCGCTTCCGGGACATGTTCCGGCGCTTCCGGAACATGTTCCGGTGCTTCCGGAACATGATCCGGCGCTTCCGGAACATGTTCCGGTGCTTCCGGAACATGTTCCGACGCTTCCGGAACATGATCCGGCGATTCCGGAACATGTTCCGGCGCTTCCGGAACATGTTCCGGCGCTTTCGGAACATGTTCCGGTGCTTCCGGAACATGTTCCGGCGCTTTCGGAACATGTTCCGGTGCTTCCGGAACATGATCCGGCGATTCCGGAACATGTTCTGGCGCTTCCGGAACATGTTCCGGCGCTTTCGGAACATGTTCCGGCGCTTCCGGAACATGTTCCGGCGCTTTCGGAACATGTTCCGGTGCTTCCGGAACATGATCCGGCGATTCCGGAACATGTTCCGGCGCTTCCGGAACATGTTCCGGCGCTTTCGGAACATGTTCCGGTGCTTCCGGAACATGTTCCGGCGCTTTCGGAACATGTTCCGGTGCTTCCGGAACATGTTCCGGCGCTTCCGGAACATGTTCCGGTGCCTCCGGAACATGTTGCGGCGATTCCGGAACATGTTCCGGCGCTTCCGGGACATGTTCCGGCGCTTCCGGAACATGTTCCGGTGCTTCCGGAACATGATCCGGCGCTTCCGGAACATGTTCCGGTGCTTCCAGAACATGTTCCGGCGCTTCCGGAACATGATCCGGCGATTCCAGAACATGTTCCGGCGCTTCCGGAACATGTTCCGGCGCTTCCGGAACATGATCCGGCGCTTCCGGAACATGTTCCGGTGCTTCCGGAACATGTTCCGGTGCTGGCGGAACATGTTCCGGTGCTTCCGGAACATGTTCCGGTGCTTCCGGAACATGTTCCGGTCCTTCCGGAACATGTTCCGGTCCTTCCGGAACGTGATCCGGCGCTTCCCGAACATGTTCCGGTGCTTCCGGAACATGTTCCGGCGCTTCCGGAACATGTTCCGGCGTTTCCGGAACATGTTCCGGCGCTTCCGGAACATGATCCGGTGCTTCCGGAACATGTTCCGGCGCTTCCGGAACATGTTCCGGCGATTCCGGAACATGTTCCGGCGCTTCTGGGACATGTTCCGGTCCTTCCGGAACATGTTCCGGTGCTTCCGGAGCATGATCCGGCGCTTCCGGAACATGATCCGCCGCTTCCGGAACATGTTCCGGCGCTTCCGGAACATGTTCCGGCGCTTCCGGAACATGATCCGGCGCTTCCGGAACATGTTCCCGTCCTTCCGGAACATGTTCCGGCGCTTCCGGAACACGTTCCGGTCCCTCCGGTACGTGTTCCGGCGCTTCCGGACCATGTTCCGGTCCTTCCGGAACATGTTCCGGTCCTTCCGGAACATGTTCCGGCGCTTCCGGAACATGTTCCGGTGCTTCCGGAACATGTTCCGGTGCTTCCGGAACATGTTCCGGAAGCGCCGCAACATGTTCCGGCGATTCCAGAACATGTTCTGGCGCTTCCGGAACATGTTCCGGCGATTCCGGAACATGTTCCGGTGCTTGCGGAACATGTTCCGGCGCTTCCGGAACATGTTCCGGTGCTTCCGGAACATGTTCCGGCGCTTCCGGAACATGTTCCGGAAGCAGCGGAACATGTTCCGGAACCGCCGGAACATGTTCCGGAAGGACCGGAACATGTTCCGGAAGCGCCGCAACATGTTCCGGCGATTCCAGAACATGTTCTGGCGCTTCCGGAACATGTTCCGGTGCTTCCGGAACATGATCCGGCGCTTCCGGAACATGTTCCGGTGCTTCCAGAACATGTTCCGGCGCTTCCGGAACATGTTCCGGTGCTTCCGGAACATGTTCCGGCGCTTCCGGAACATGTTCCGGCGCTTCCGGAACATGATCCGGCGCTTCCGGAACATGTTCCGGTGCTTCCGGAACATGTTCCGGTGCTGGTGGAACATATTCCGGTGCTTCCGGAACATGTTCTGGTCCTTCCCGAACACGTTCCGGTCCTTCCGGAACGTGTTCCGGCGCTTCCGGAACATGTTCCGGTCCTTCCGGAACATGTTCCGGTCCTTCCGGAACGTGTTCCGGCGCTTCCGGAACATGTCCCGGTGCCTCCGGAACATGTTCCGGCGATTCCGGAACATGTTCCGGCGCTTCCGGGACATCTTCCGGCGCTTCCGGAACATGTTCCGGTGGTTCCGGAACATGATCCGGCGCTTCCCGAACATTTTCCGGTGCTTCCGGAACATGTTCCGGCGCTTCCGGAACATGTTCCGGCGTTTCCGGAACATGTTCCGGCGCTTCCGGAACATGATCCGGTGCTTCCGGAACATGTTCCGGCGCTTCCGGAACATGTTCCGGCGATTCCGGAACATGTTCCGGCGCTTCCGGGACATGTTCCGGTCCTTCGGGAACATGTTCCGGTGCATCCGGAACATGATCCGGCGCTTCCGGAACATGATCCGGCGCTTCCGGAACATGTTCCGGCGCTTCCGGAACATGTTCCGGCGCTTCCGGAACATGATCCGGCGCTTCCGGAACATGTTCCCGTCCTTCCGGAACATGTTCCGGCGCTTCCGGAACACGTTCCGGTCCCTCCGGTACGTGTTCCGGCGCTTCCGGAACACGTTCCGGTGCTTCCGGAACATGTTCCGGTCCTTCCGGAACATGTTCCGGCGCTTCCGGAACATGTTCCGGTGCTTCCGGAACATGTTCGCTTCCGGAACATGTTCCGGTGCTTCCGGAACATGTTCCGGCGATTCCGGAACATGTTCCGGTCCTTCCGGAACATGTTCCGGCGCTTCCGGAACATGTCCCGGTGCCTCCGGAACATGTTCCAGCGATTCCGGAACATGTTCCGGCGCTTCCGGGACATCTTCCGGCGCTTGCGGAACATGTTCCGGTGCTTCCGGAACATGATCCGGCGCTTCCCGAACATGTTCCGGTGCTTCCGGAACATGTTCCGGCGCTTCCGGAACATGTTCCGGCGTTTCCGGAACATGTTCCGGCGCTTCCGGAACATGATCCGGTGCTTCCGGAACATGTTCCGGCGCTTCCGGAACATGTTCCGGCGATTCCGGAACATGTTCCGGCGCTTCCGGGACATGTTCCGGTCCTTCCGGAACATGTTCCGGTGCTTCCGGAACATGATCCGGCGCTTCCGGAACATGATCCGGCGCTTCCGGAACATGTTCCGGCGCTTCCGGAACATGTTCCGGCGCTTCCGGAACATGTTCCCGTCCTTCTGGAACATGTTCCGGCGCTTCCGGAACACGTTCCGGTCCCTCCGGTACGTGTTCCGGCGCTTCCGGAACATGTTCCGGTCCTTCCGGAACATGTTCCGGTCCTTCCGGAACATGTTCCGGCGCTTCCGGAACATGTTCCGGTGCTTCCGGAACATGTTCGCTTCCGGAACATGTTCCGGTGCTTCCGGAACATGTTCCGGCGATTCCGGAACATGTTCCGGTGCTTGCGGAACATGTTCCGGCGCTTCCGGAACATGTTCCGGTGCATCCGGAACATGTTCCGGCGCTTCCGGAACATGTTCCGGAAGCAGCGGAACATGTTCCGGAAGCGCCGGAACATGTTCCGGAAGGACCGGAACATGTTCCGGAAGAGCGGAACATGTTCCGGAAGCGCCGGAACATGTTCCGGAAGGACCGGAACATGTTCCGGAAGCGCCGGAACATGTTCCGGCGATTCCAGAACATGTTCCGGCGCTTCCGGAACATGTTCCGGTGCTTCCGGAACATGATCCGGCGCTTCCGGAACATGTTCCGGTGCTTCCAGAACATGTTCCGGCGCTTCCGGAACATGTTCCGGTCCTTCCGGAACATGTTCCGGCGCTTCCGGAACATGTTCCGGCGTTTCCGGAACATGTTCCGGCGCTTCCGGAACATGATCCGGTGCTTCCGGAACATGTTCCGGCGCTTCCGGAACATGTTCCGGCGATTCCGGAACATGTTCCGGCGCTTCCGGGACATGTTCCGGTCCTTCCGGAACATGTTCCGGTGCATCCGGAACATGATCCGGCGCTTCCGGAACATGATCCGGCGCTTCCGGAACATGTTCCGGCGCTTCCGGAACATGTTCCGGCGCTTCCGGAACATGATCCGGCGCTTCCGGAACATGTTCCCGTCCTTCCGGAACATGTTCCGGCGCTTCCGGAACACGTTCCGGTCCCTCCGGTACGTGTTCCGGCGCTTCCGGAACATGTTCCGGTCCTTCCGGAACATGTTCCGGTCCTTCCGGAACATGTTCCGGCGCTTCCGGAACATGTTCGCTTCCGGAACATGTTCCGGTGCTTCCGGAACATGTTCCGGCGATTCCGGAACATGTTCCGGTGCTTGCGGAACATGTTCTGGCGCTTCCGGAACATGTTGTGGTGCTTCCGGAACATGTTCCGGCGCTTCCGGAACATGTTCCGGCGCTTCCGGAACATGTTCCGGTGCTTCCGGAACATGATCCGGCGCTTCCGGAACATGTTCCGGTGCTTCCAGAACATGTTCCGGCGCATCCGGAACATGTTCCGGTCCTTCCGGAACATGTACCGGCGCTTCCGGAACATGTTCCGGTGCTTCCGGAACATGTTCCGGCGCTTCCGGAACATGTTCCGGCGATTCCGGAACATGTTCCGGCGCTTCCGGGACATGTTCCGGTCCTTCCGGAACATGTTCCGGTGCTTCCGGAACATGATCCGGCGCTTCCGGAACATGTTCCGGCGCTTCTGGAACATGATCCGGCGCTTCCGGAACATGTTCCCGTCCTTCCGGAACATGTTCCGGCGCTTCCGGAACACGTTCCGGTCCCTCCGGTACGTGTTCCGGCGCTTCCGGAACATGTTCCGGTCCTTCCGGAACATGTTCCGGTCCTTCCGGAACATGTTCCGGCGCTTCCGGAACATGTTTTGGTGCTTCCGGAACATGTTAGCTTCCGGAACATGTTCCGGTGCTTCCGGAACATGTTCCGGCGATTCCGGAACATGTTCCGGTGCTTGCGGAACATGTTCCGGCGCTTCCGGAACATGTTCCGGTGCTTCCGGAACATGTTCCGGCGCTTCCGGAACATGTTCCGGTGCTTCCGGAACATGTTCCGGCGCTTCCGGAACATGTTCCGGCGATTCCGGAACATGTTCCGGCGCTTCCGGGACATGTTCCGGTCCTTCCGGAACATGTTCTGGTGCTTCCGGAACATGATCCAGCGCTTCCGGAACATGATCCGGCGCTTCCGGAACATGTTCCGGCGCTTCCGGAACATGTTCCGGCGCTTCTGGAACATGATCCGGCGCTTCCGGAACATGTTCCCGTCCTTCCGGAACATGTTCCGGCGCTTCCGGAACACGTTCCGGTCCCTCCGGTACGTGTTCCGGCGCTTCCGGAACATGTTCCGGTCCTTCCGGAACATGTTCCGGTCCTTCCGGAACATGTTCCGGCGCTTCCGGAACATGTTCCGGTGCTTCCGGAACATGTTCGCTTCCGGAACATGTTCCGGTGCTTCCGGAACATGTTCCGGCGATTCCGGAACATGTTCCGGTGCTTGCGGAACATGTTCCGGCGCTTCCGGAACATGTTCCGGTGCTTCCGGAACATGTTCCGCTGCTTCCGGAACATGTTCCGGAAGCACCGGAACATGTTCCGGAAGCGCCGGAACATGTTCCGCAAGCACCGGAACATGTTCCGGCGATTCCGGAACATGTTCCGGCGCTTCCGGAACCTGTTCCGGTGCTTCCGGAACATGATCCGGCGCTTCCGGAACATGTTCCGGTGCTTCCAGAACATGTTCCGGCGCTTCCGGAACATGTTCCGGTGCTTCCGGAACATGTTCCGGCGCTTCCGGAACATGATCCGGCGCTTCCGGAACATGTTCCGGTGCTTCCGGAACATGTTCCGGTGCTGGTGGAACATGTTCCGGTGCTTCCGGAACATGTTCCGGTCCTTCCCGAACATGTTCCGGTCCTTCCGGAACGTGTTCCGGCGCTTCCGGAACATGTTCCCGTCCTTCCGGAACATGTTCCGGTCCTTCCGGAACATGTTCCGGTCCTTCCGGAACATGTTCTGGCGCTTCCGGAACATGTTCCGGTGCCTCCGGAACATGTTCCGGCGATTCCGGAACATGTTCCGGCGCTTCCGGAACATGTTCCGGAAGGACCGGAACATGTTCCGGTGCTTCCGGAACATGCTCCGGCGCTTCCGGAACATGATCCGGCGCTTCCGGAACATGTTCCGGTGCTTCCGGAACATGTTCCGGTCCTTCTGGAACATGTTCCGGTCCTTTCGGAACGTGTTCCGGCGCTTCCGGAACATGTTCCGGTGCCTCCGGAACATGTTCGCTTCCGGAACATGTTCCGGTGCTTCCGGAACATGTTCCGGTGCTTCCGGAACATGTTCCGGTGCCTCCGGAACATGTTCCGGTGCTTCCGGAACATGTTCCGGTGCTTCCGGAACATGTTCCGGTCCTTCCGGAACATGTTGCGGTCCTTCCGGAACATGTTGCGGTCCTTCCGGAACATGTTGCGGTCCTTCCGGAACATGTTCCGGTCCTTCCGGAACATGTTCCGGTGCTTCCGGAAAATGTTCCGGCGCTTCCAGAAATGTTCCGGTCCTTCCGGAACATGTCCCGGTGCTTCCGGAACATGTTCCGGTGCTTCCGGAACATGTTCCGGTCCTTCCGGAACATGTTCCGGAAGCGCCAGAACATGTTCCGGTCCTTCCGGAACATGTTCCGGTCCTTCCGGAACACGTTCCGGCGCTTCCCGAACATGTTCTTTTGCTTCCGGAACATGTTCCTGTGCTTGCGGAACATGTTCCGGTGCTTCCGGAACATGTGCCGGTGCTTCCGGAACATGTTCCGGCGCTTCCGGAACATGTTCCGGCGCTTCCGGAACATGTTCCGGTGCTTCCGGAACATGTTCCGATACTTCCGGAACATGTTCCGGTCCTTCCGGAACATGTTCCGGTGCTTCCGGAACATGTTCCGGTCCTTCCGGAACATGTTCCGGCGCTTCCGGAACATGTTCCGGTGCTTCCGGAACATGCTCCGGTGCTTCCGGAACATGTTCCGGTGCTTCCGGAGCATGTTCCGGCGCTTCCGGAACATGGTCCGGTGCCTCCGGAACATGTTCCGGTGCTTCCGGAACATGTTCCGGTCCTTCCGGAACATCTTCCGGTCCTTCCGGAACATGTTCCGGCGCTTCCAAAACATGTTCCGGTCCCTCCGGAACATGTTCCGGCGCTTCCGGAACATGTTCCGGTCCTTCGGGAACATGTTCCGGTGCTTCCGGAACATGTTCCGGTGCTTCCGGAACATGTTCCGGCGCTTCCCGAACATGTTCCGGCGCTTCCGGAACATGTTCCGGTGCTTCCGGAACATGTTCGCTTCCGGAACATGTTCCGGCGCTTCGGGAACATGTTCCGGTGCTTCCGCAACATGTTCCAGTGCTTCCGGAACATGTTCCGGCGCTTCCGGAACATGTTGCGGTACCTCCGGATCATGTTCCGGTCCTTCCGGAACATGTTCCGGTGCTTCCGAACATGTTCCGGTCCTTCCGGAACATGTTCCGGTGCTTCCGGAACATGTTCCGGTCCTTCCGGAACATGTTCCCCCCCTTCCGGAACATGTTCCGGCGCTTCCGGAACATGTTCCGGCGCTTCCGGAACATGTTCCGGTGCTTCCGGAACATGTTCCGGTCCTTCCGGAACATGTTCCGGCGCTTCCGGAACATGTTCCGGTGCTCCCGGAACCTGTTCCAGTCCTTCCGGAACATGCTCCGGCGCTTCCGGAACATGTTCCGGTGCTTCCGGGACATGTTCTGGTGCTTCCGGAACATGTTCCGGCGCTTCCGGAACATGTTCCGACGCTTCCGGAACATGTTCCGGTGCTTCCGGAACATGTTCCGGCGCTTCCGGAACATGTTCCGGTGCCTCTCGAACATGTTCCGGTCCTTCCGGAACATGTTCCGGTCCTTCCGGAACATGTTCCGGTGCCTCCGGAACATGTTCTGGTCCTTCCGGAACATGTTCCGGTGCTTCCAGAACATGTTCCGGTGCCTCCGGAACATGTTCCGGTGCTTCCGGAACATGTTCCGGTGCTTCCAGAACATGTTCCGGCGCTTCCGGAACATGTTCCGGCGCTTCCGGAACATGTTCCGGTGCTTTTGGAACATGTTCCGGTGCTTCCGGAACATGTTCCGGTGCTTCCGGAACATGTTCCGGCGCTTTCGGAACATGTTCCGGCGCTTCCGGAACATGTTCCGGTGCTTCCGGAACATGTTGCGGTCCTTCCGGAACATGTTCCGGCGCTTCCGGAACATGCTCCGGCGCTTCCGGAACATGTTGCGGTCCTTCCGGAACATGTTCCGGTCCTTCCGGAACATGTTCCGGCGCTTCCGGAACATGTTGCGGTCCTTCCGGAACATGTTCCGGTGCTTCCGGAACATGTTCCGGTCCTTCCGGAACATGTTCCGGTGCTTCCGGAACATGTTCCGGCGCTTCCGGAACATGTTCCGGTCCTTCCGGAACATGTTCCGGCGCTTCCCGAACATGTTCCGGTGCTTCCGGAACATGTTCCGGCGCTTCCGGAACATGTTCCGGTGCTTCCGGAACATGTTTCGGTCCTTCCGGAACATGTTCCGGCGCTTCCGGAACATGTTCCGGTGCTTCCGGAACATGTTCCGGTCCTTCCAAAACATGTTCCGGTGCCTCCGGAACATGTTCCGGCGATTCCGGAACATGTTCCGGCGCTTCTGGACCATGTTCCGGTGCTTTTGGAACATGTTCCGGTGCTTTTGGAACATGTTCCGGTGCTTCCGGAACATGTTTCGGTCCTTCCGGAACATGTTCCGGTCCTTCCGGAACATGTCCCGGTGCTTCCGGAACATGTTCCGGCGCTTCCAGAACATGTTCCGGTCCTTCCGGCACATGTTCCGGTCCTTCCGGAACATGTTCCGGAAGGACCGGAACATGTTCCGGTGCTTCCGGAACATGTTGCGGTCCCTCCGGAACATGTTCCGGTCCTTCCGGAACATGTTCCGGCGCTTCCGGAACATGTTGCGGTCCTTCCGGAACATGTTCCGGTGCTTCTGGAACATGTTCCGGTCCTTCCGGAACATGTTCCGGCGCTTCCCGAACATGTTCCGGTGATTCCAGAACATGTTCCGGCGCTTCCGGAACATGTTCTGGTGCTTCCGGAACATGTTCCGGTGCTTCCGTAACATGTTCCGGTCCTTCCGGAACATGTTCCGGCGCTTCCGGAACATGTTCCGGTGCTTCCGGAACATGTTCCGGTCCTTCCAAAACATGTTCCGGTGCCTCAGGAACATGTTCCGGCGATTCCGGAACATGTTCCGGCGCTTCCGGAACGTGTTCCGGCGCTTCCGGAACATGTTCCGGCGCTTCCGGACCATGTTCCGGTGCTTTTGGAACATGTTCCGCCGCTTTTGGAACATGTTCCGGTGCTTTCGGAACATGTTCCGGTGCTTCCGGAACATGTTCCGGTCCTTTCGGAACATGTTCCGGTGCTTCCGGAACATGTTCCGGCGCTTCCGGAACATGTTCCGGTCCTTCCGGCACATGTTCCGGTCCTTCCGGAACATGTTCCGGTGCTTCCGGAACATGTTCCGGTGCTTCCGGAACATGTTCCGGCGCTTCCGGAACATGTTCCGGTCATTCCGGAACATGTTCTGGCGCTCCCCGAACATGTTCCGGTCCTTCCGGAACATGTTCCGGCGCTTCCGGAACATGTTCCGGTGCTTCCGGAACATGTTCCGGTCCTTCCAAAACATGGTCTGGTGCCTCCGGAACATGTTCCGGCGATTCCGGAACATGTTCCGGCGCTTCCGGACCATCTTCCGGTGCTTTTGGAACATGTTCCGGTGCTTTTGGAACATGTTCCGGTGCTTCCGGAACATGTTCCAGTGCTTCCGGAACATGTTCCGGGCCTTACGGAACATGTTCCGGTTTTTCCGGAACATGTTCCGGCGCTTCCAGAACATGTTCCGGTCCTTCCGGCACATGTTCCGGTCCTTCCGGAACATGTTCCGGTGCCTCCGGAACATGTTCCGGTGCTTCCGGAACATGTTCCGGTGCTTCCGGAACATGTTGCGGTCCTTCCGGAACATGTTCCGGTCCTTCCGGAACATGTTCCGTTGCTTCCGGAACATGTTGCGGTCCTTCCGGAACATGTTCCGGTCCTTCCGGAACATGTTCCGGCGCTTCCCGAACATGTTCCGGTTCTTCCGGAACATGTTCCGGTCCTTCCAAAACATGTTCCGGTGCCTCCGGAACATGTTCCGGCGATTCCGGAACATGTTCCGGCGCTTCCGGACCATGTTCCGGTGCTTTTGGAACATGTTCCGGTGCTTTTGGAACATGTTCCGGTGCTTGCGGAACATGTTTCGGTCCTTCCGGAACATGTTCCGGTCCTTCCGGAACATGTTCCGGTGCTTCCGGAACATGTTCCGGCGCTTCCAGAACATGTTCCGGTCCTTCCGGCACATGTTCCGGTCCTTCCGGAACATGTTCCGGTCCTTCCGGAACATGTTCCGGAAGCTCCTGAACATGTTCCGGTGCTTCCGGAACATGTTGCGGTCCCTCCGGAACATGTTCCGGTCCTTCCGGAACATGTTCCGGCGCTTCCGGAACATGTTGCGGTCCTTCCGGAACATGTTCCGGTGCTTCTGGAACATGTTCCGGTCCTTCCGGAACATGTTCCGGCGCTTCCCGAACATGTTCCGGTGATTCCAGAACATGTTCCGGCGCTTCCGGAACATGTTCTGGTGCTTCCGGAACATGTTCCGGTGCTTCCGGAACATGTTCCGGTCCTTCCGGAACATGTTCCGGCGCTTCCGGAACATGTTCCGGTGCTTCCGGAACATGTTCCGGTCCTTCCAAAACATGTTCCGGTGCCTCCGGAACATGTTCCGGCGATTCCGGAACATGTTCCGGCGCTTCCGGAACGTGTTCCGGCGCTTCCGGAACATGTTGCGGCGCTTCCGGAACATGTTCCGGTGCTTCCGGAACATGTTCCGGAGCTTCCGGAACATGTTCCGGCGCTTCCGGAACATGTTCCGGTGCTTCCGGAACATGTTCCGGTGCTTCCGGAACATGTTCCGGTCCTTCCGGAACATGTTCCGGCGCTTCCGGAACATGTTCCGGTGCTTCCGGAACATGTTCCGGTCCTTCCAAAACATGTTCCGGTGCCTCCGGAACATGTTCCGGCGATTCCGGAACATGTTCCGGCGCTTCCGGACCATGTTCCGGTGCTTTTGGAACATGTTCCGGTGCCTTTGGAACATGTTCCGGTGCTTCCGGAACATGTTCCGGTGCTTCCGGAACATGTTCCGGGCCTTACGGAACATGTTCCGGTTTTTCCGGAACATGTTCCGGCGCTTCCAGAACATGTTCCGGTCCTTCCGGCACATGTTCCGGCCCTTCCGGAACATGTTCCGGTGCCTCCGGAACATGTTCCGGTGCTTCCGGAACATGTTCCGGTGCTTCCGGAACATGTTGCGGTCCTTCCGGAACATGTTCCGGTCCTTCCGGAACATGTTCCGTTGCTTCCGGAACATGTTGCGGTCCTTCCGGAACATGTTTCGGTCCTTCCGGAACATGTTCCGGCGCTTCCCGAACATGTTCCGGTGCTTCCGGAACATGTTCCGGCGCTTCCCGAACATGTTCCGGTGCTTCCGGAACATGTTCCGGCGCTTCCGGAACATGTTCCGGTGCTTCCGGAACATGTTCCGGTGCTTCTGGAACATGTTCCGGTGCTTCCGGAACATGTTCCGGTGCTTCCGGAACATGTTCCGGTCCTTCCGGAACATGTTCCGGTCCTTCCAAAACATGTTCCGGTGCCTCCGGAACATGTTCTGGCGATTCCGGAACATGTTCCGGCGCATCTGGAACATGTTCCGGCGCTTCCGGAACATGTTCCGGTGCTTCCGGAACATGTTCCGGTCCTTCCGGAACATGTACCGGCGCTTCCGGAACATGTTCCGGTGCCTCCGGCTCATGTTCCGGCGATTCCGGAACATGTTCCGGCGCTTCCGGAACATGTTCCGGTGCTTCCGGAACATGTTCCGGTGTTTCCGGAACATGTTCCGGTGCTTCCGGAACATGTTCCGGCGCTTCCGGAACATGTTCCGGTCCTTCCGGAACATGTTCCGGCGCTTCCGGAACATGTTGCGGTCCTTCCGGAACATGTTCCGGTGCTTCCGGAACATGTTCCGGTCCTTCCGGAACATGTTCCGGCGCTTCCCGAACATGTTCCGGTGCTTCCGGAACATGTTCCGGCGCTTCCCGAACATGTTCCGGCGCTTCCGGAACATGTTCCGGCGCTTCCGGAACATGTTCCGGTGCTTCCGGAACATGTTCCGGTGCTTCCGGAACATGTTCCGGTCCTTCCGGAACATGTTCCGGTGCTTCCGGAACATGTTCCGGTCCTTCCGGAACATGTTCCGGTGCCTCCGGAACATGTTCTGGCGATTCCGGAACATGTTCCGGCGCTTCCGGAACATGTTCCGGTGCTTCCGGAACATGTTCCGGTGCTTCCGGAACATGTTCCGGTCCTTCCGGAACATGTTCCGGTCCTTCCGGAACATGTACCGGCGCTTCCGGAACATGTTCCGGTGCCTCCGGAACATGTTCCGGCGATTCCGGAACATGTTCCGGCGCTTCCGGAACATGTTCCGGTGCTTCCGGAACATGTTCCGGCGCTTCCGGAACATGTTCCGGTGCTTCCGGAACATGTTCCGGTGTTTCCGGAACATGTTCCGGTGCTTCCGGAACATGTTCCGGTCCTTTCGGAACATGTTCCGGTCCTTCCGGAACATGTTCCGGTGCTTCCCGAACATGTTCTGGTGCTTCCGGAACATGTTCCGGCGCTTCCGGAACATGTTCCGGTGCTTCCGGAACATGTTCCGGTCCTTCCAAAACATGTTCCGGCGATTCCGGAACATGTTCCGGCGCTTCCGGACCATGTTCCGGTGCTTTTGGAACATGTTCCGGTGCTTTTGGAACATGTTCCGGTGCTTCCGGAACATGTTCCGGTGCTTCCGGAACATGTTCCGGTCCTTTTGGAACATGTTCCGGTGCTTCCGGAACATGTTCCGGCGCTTCCAGAACATGTTCCGGTCCTTCCGGCACATGTTCCGTTCCTTCCGGAACATGTTCCGGTCCTTCCGGAACATGTTCCGGTGCTTCCGGAACATGTTCCAGTGCTTCCGGAACATGTTGCGGTCCTTCCGGAACATTTTCCGGCGCTTCCGGAACATGTTCCGGCGCTTCCGGAACATGTTGCGGTCCTTCCGGAACATGTTCCGGTCCTTCCGGAACATGTTCCGGCGCTTCCGGAACATGTTGCGGTCCTTCCGGAACATGTTCCGGTGCTTCCGGAACATGTTCCGGTCCTTCCGGAACATGTTCCGGCGCTTCCCGAACATGTTCCGGTGCTTCCGGAACATGTTCCGGCGCATCTGGAACATGTTCCGGCGCTTCCGGAACATGTTCCGGTGCTTCCGGAACATGTTCCGGTCCTTCCGGAACATGTACCGGCGCTTCCGGAACATGTTCCGGTGCCTCCGGCTCATGTTCCGGCGATTCCGGAACATGTTCCGGCGCTTCCGGAACATGTTCCGGTGCTTCCGGAACATGTTCCGGTGTTTCCGGAACATGTTCCGGTGCTTCCGGAACATGTTCCGGCGCTTCCGGAACATGTTCCGCTCCTTCCGGAACATGTTCCGGCGCTTCCGGAACATGTTGCGGTCCTTCCGGAACATGTTCCGGTGCTTCCGGAACATGTTCCGGTCCTTCCGGAACATGTTCCGGCGCTTCCCGAACATGTTCCGGTGCTTCCGGAACATGTTCCGGCGCTTCCCGAACATGTTCCGGCGCTTCCGGAACATGTTCCGGCGCTTCCGGAACATGTTCCGGTGCTTCCGGAACATGTTCCGGTGCTTCCGGAACATGTTCCGGTCCTTCCGGAACATGTTCCGGTGCTTCCGGAACATGTTCCGGTCCTTCCGGAACATGTTCCGGTGCCTCCGGAACATGTTCTGGCGATTCCGGAACATGTTCCGGCGCTTCCGGAACATGTTCCGGTGCTTCCGGAACATGTTCCGGTGCTTCCGGAACATGTTCCGGTCCTTCCGGAACATGTTCCGGTCCTTCCGGAACATGTACCGGCGCTTCCGGAACATGTTCCGGTGCCTCCGGAACATGTTCCGGCGATTCCGGAACATGTTCCGGCGCTTCCGGAACATGTTCCGGTGCTTCCGGAACATGTTCCGGCGCTTCCGGAACATGTTCCGGTGCTTCCGGAACATGTTCCGGTGTTTCCGGAACATGTTCCGGTGCTTCCGGAACATGTTCCGGTCCTTTCGGAACATGTTCCGGTCCTTCCGGAACATGTTCCGGTGCTTCCCGAACATGTTCTGGTGCTTCCGGAACATGTTCCGGCGCTTCCGGAACATGTTCCGGTGCTTCCGGAACATGTTCCGGTCCTTCCAAAACATGTTCCGGCGATTCCGGAACATGTTCCGGCGCTTCCGGACCATGTTCCGGTGCTTTTGGAACATGTTCCGGTGCTTTTGGAACATGTTCCGGTGCTTCCGGAACATGTTCCGGTGCTTCCGGAACATGTTCCGGTCCTTTTGGAACATGTTCCGGTGCTTCCGGAACATGTTCCGGCGCTTCCAGAACATGTTCCGGTCCTTCCGGCACATGTTCCGTTCCTTCCGGAACATGTTCCGGTCCTTCCGGAACATGTTCCGGTGCTTCCGGAACATGTTCCAGTGCTTCCGGAACATGTTGCGGTCCTTCCGGAACATTTTCCGGCGCTTCCGGAACATGTTCCGGCGCTTCCGGAACATGTTGCGGTCCTTCCGGAACATGTTCCGGTCCTTCCGGAACATGTTCCGGCGCTTCCGGAACATGTTGCGGTCCTTCCGGAACATGTTCCGGTGCTTCCGGAACATGTTCCGGTCCTTCCGGAACATGTTCCGGCGCTTCCCGAACATGTTCCGGTGCTTCCGGAACATGTTCCGGCGCTTCCCGAACATGTTCCGGTGCTTCCGGAACATGTTCCGGTGCTTCCGGAACATGTTCCGGTGCTTCCGGAACATGTTCCGGTGCTTCCGGAACATGTTCCGGTGCTTCCGGAACATGTTCCGGTCCTTCCGGAACATGTTCCGGTCCTTCCGGAACATGTTCCGGTGCCTCCGGAACATGTTCTGGCGATTCCGGAACATGTTCCGGCGCTTGCGGAACATGTTCCGGTGCTTCCGGAACATGTTCCGGTGCTTCCGGAACATGTTCCGGTCCTTCCGGAACATGTTCCGGTCCTTCCGGAACATGTACCGGCGCTTCCGGAACATGTTCCGGTGCCTCCGGAACATGTTCCGGCGATTCCGGAACATGTTCCGGCGCTTCCGGAACATGTTCCGGTGCTTCCGGAACATGTTCCGGCGCTTCCGGAACATGTTCCGGTGCTTCCGGAACATGTTCCGGTGTTTCCGGAACATGTTCCGGTGCTTCCGGAACATGTTCCGGTGCTTCCGGAACATTTTCCGGCGCTTCCGGAACATGTTCCGGAAGCGCCGGAACATGTTCCGGAAGCACCGGAACATGTTCCGGCGCTTCCGGAACATGTTCCGCTGCCCCCGGAACATGTTCCGGCGATTCCGGAACATGTTCCGGTCCTTCCGGAACATGTTCCGGTTCTTCCGGAACATGTTCCGGTGCTTCCGGAACATTTTCTGGTGCTTCCGGAACATGTTCCGGCGCTTCCGGAACATGTTCCGGTGCTTCCGGAACATGTTCCGGTGTTTCCGGAACATGTTCCGGTGCTTCCGGAACATGTTCCGGTGCTTCCGGAACATGTTCCGGCGCTTCCGGAACATGTTCCGGCGCTTCCGGAACATGTTCCGCCGCCCCCGGAACATGTTCCGGCGATTCCGGAACATGTTCCGGTCCTTCCGGAACATGTTCCGGTTCTTCCGGAACATGTTCCGGTGCTTCCGGAACATTTTCTGGTGCTTCCGGAACATGTTCCGGCGCTTCCGGAACATGTTCCGGTCCTTCCGGAGCATCTTCCGGTCCTTCCGGAGTATGTTCCGGTCCTTCCGGACCATGTTCCGGTCCTTCCGGAACATGTTCCGGTCCTTCCGGAACATGTTCCAGCGATTTCCGGTGCTTCCGGAACATGTTCCGGCGCTTCCGGAACGTGTTCGGGCGCTTCCGGAACGTGTTCCGGCGCTTCCGGAACATGTTCCGGCGCTTCCGGAACATGTTCCGGCGCTTCCGGAACATGTTCCGGTGCTTCCGGCGCTTCCGGAACATGTTCCGGTGCTTCCGGAACATGTTCCGGTCCTTCCGGAACATGTTCCGGTCCTTCCGGAACATGTTCCGGTGCTTCCGGAACATGTTCCGGTGCTTCCGGAACATGTTCCGGTCCTTCCGGAACATGTTCCGGCGCTTCCGGAACATGTTCCGGTGCTTCCGGAGCTTCCGGAACATGTTCCGGTGCTTCCGGAACATGTTCCGGTGATTCCGGAACATGTTCCGGCGCCTCCGGAACATGTTCCGGAAGCGCCGGAACATGTTCCGGTGCTTGCGGAACATGTTCCGGCGCTTCCGGAACATGTTCCGGCGCTTCCGGAACATGTTCCGGTCCTTCCGGAACATGTTCCGGTCCTTCCGGAACATGTTCCGGTCCTTCCGGAACATGTTCCGGCGCTTCCGGAACATGTTCCGGTCCTTCCGGAACATGTTCCGGTCCTTCCGGAACATGTTCCGGTCCTTCCGGAACATGTTCCGGTCCTTCCGGAACATGTTCCGGTCCTTCCAAAACATGTTCCGGCGCTTCCGGAACATGTTCCGGTGCTTCCGGAACATGTTCCGGCGCTTCCGGAACATGTTCCG
Source organism: Eutreptiella sp. 'Long Island Sound 2002' (assembly GCA_964036045.1). NCBI lineage: Eukaryota > Euglenozoa > Euglenophyceae > Eutreptiales > Eutreptiaceae > Eutreptiella > Eutreptiella sp. 'Long Island Sound 2002'. The sequence continues at coordinate 2,158,818 of OZ038381.1, read as the reverse complement.
GTGCTTCCGGAACATGTTCCGGTGCTTCCGGAACATGTTCCGGTCCTTCCGGAACATGTTCCGGCGCTTCCGGAACATGTTCCGGCGCTTCCGGAACATGTTCCGGTGCTTCCGGAACATGTTCCGATGCTTCCGGAACATGTTCCGGCGCTTCCGGAACATGTTCTGCTGCCCCCGGAACATGTTCCGGCGATTCCGGAACATGTTCCGGTCCTTCCGGAACATGTTCCGGTGCTTCCGGAAGGTGTTCCGGTCCTTCCGGAACATGTTCCGGTTCTTCCGGAACATGTTCCGGCGCTTGCGGAACATGTTCCGGTGCTTCCGGAACATTTTCCGGCGCTTCCGGAACATGTTCCGCTCCTTCCGGAGCATCTTCCGGTCCTTCCGGAGCATGTTCCGGTCCTTCCGGACCATGTTCCGGTCCTTCCGGAACATGTTCCGGTCCTTCCGGAACATGTTCCAGCGATTTCCGGCGCTTCCGGAACATGTTCCGGCGCTTCCGGAACATGTTCCGGCGCTTCCGGAACATATTCTGGCCCTTCCGGAACATGTTCCGGTGCTTCCGCAACATGTTCCAGCGCTTCCGGAACATGTTCCGGCGCTTCCGGAACATGTTCCGGCGCTTCCGGAACATGTTCCGGTGCTTCCGGCGCTTCCGGAACATGTTCCGGTGCTTCCGGAACATGTTCCGGTCCTTCCGGAACATTTTCCGGTCCTTTCGGAACATGTTCCGGTGCTTCCGGAACTTGTTCCGGTGCTTCCGGAACATGTTCCGCTCCTTCCGGAACATGTTCCGGTCCTTCCGGAACATGTTCCGGCGCTTCCGGAACATGTTCCGGTGCTTCCGGAACATGCTCCGGAAGGACCGGAAGATGCTCCGGAAGGAGCGGAACATGTTCCGGAAGCGCCGGAACATGTTCCGGAAGTACCGGAACATGTTCCGGAAGCGCCGGAACATGTTCCGGAAGCGCCGGAACATGTTCCGGAAGCACCGGAACATGTTCCGGAAGAACCGGAACATGTTCCGGAAGGACCGGAACACCTTCCGGAAGCACCGGAACATGTTCCGGAAGGACCGGAACATGTTCCGGAATCGCCGGAACATGTTCCGGGGGCAGCGGAACATGTTCCGGAAGCACCGGAACATGTTCCAGAAGCACCGGAACATGTTCCGGAAGCACCGGAACATGTTCCGGAAGCGCCGGAACATGTTCCTGAAGCACCGGAACATGTTCGGGAAGCGCCGGAACATGTTCCGGAAGCACCGGAACATGTTCGGGAAGCGCCGGAACATGTTCCGGAAGGACCGGAACATGTTCCGGAAGCACCGGAACATGTTCCGGAAGGACCGCAACATGTTCCGGAAGCGCCGGAACATGTTCCGGAAGGACCGGAACATGTTCCGGAAGGACCGCAACATGTTCCGGAAGCGCCGGAACATGTTCCGGAAGCGCCGGAAAATGTTCCGGAAGGACCGCAACATGTTCCGGAAGCACTGGAACATGTTCCGGAAGGACCGGAACATGGTCTGGTGCTTCCGGAACCTGTTCTGGTCCTTCCGGAACATGTTCCGGTCCTTCCGGAACCTGTTCCGGTCCTTCCGAAACATGTTCCGGTCCTTCCGGAACATGTTCTGGTGCTTCCGGAACATGTTCCGGTGCTTCCGGAACATGTTCTGGTCCTTCCGGAACATGTTCTGGTCCTTCCGGAACATGTTCCGGTGATTCCGGAACATGTTCCGGCGCTTCCGGAACATGTTGCGGCGCTTCCGGAACATGTTCCGGTGCTTCCGGAACATGTTCCGGTCCTTCCAAAACATGTTCCGGCGATTCCGGAACATGTTCCGGCGCTTCCGGACCATGTTCCGGTGCTTTTGGAACATGTTCCGGTGCTTTTGGAACATGTTCCGGTGCTTCCGGAACATGTTCCGGTGCTTCCGGAACATGTTCCGGTCCTTTTGGAACATGTTCCGGTGCTTCCGGAACATGTTCCGGCGCTTCCAGAACATGTTCCGGTCCCTCCGGCACATGTTCCGTTCCTTCCGGAACATGTTCCGGTCCTTCCGGAACATGTTCCGGTGCTTCCGGAACATGTTCCAGTGCTTCCGGAACATGTTGCGGTCCTTCCGGAACATTTCTGGCGCTTCCGGAACATGTTCCGGCGCTTCCGGAACATGTTGCGGTCCTTCCGGAACATGTTGCGGTCCTTCCGGAACATGTTCCGGTCCTTCCGGAACATGTTCCGGTGCTTCCGGAACATGTTCCGGTCCTTCCGGAACATGTTCCGGCGCTTCCCGAACATGTTCCGGTGCTTCCGGAACATGTTCCGGCGCTTCCCGAACATGTTCCGGTGCTTCAGGAACATGTTCCGGCGCTTCCGGAACATGTTCCGGTGCTTCCGGAACATTTTCCGGTGCTTCTGGAACATGTTCCGGTGCTTCCGGAACATGTTCCGGTGCTTCCGGAACATGTTCCGGTCCTTCCGGAACATGTTCCGGTCCTTCCAAAACATGTTCCGGTGCCTCCGGAACATGTTCTGGCGATTCCGGAACATGTTCCGGCGCTTCCGGAACATGTTCCGGCGCTTCCGGAACATGTTCCGGTGCTTCCGGAACATGTTCCGGTGTTTCCGGAACATGTTCCGGTGCTTCCGGAACATGTTCCGGCGCTTCCGGAACATGTTCCGGCGCTTCCGGAACATGTTCCGGAAGCGCCGGAACATGTTCCGGAAGCACCGGAACATGTTCCGGCGCTTCCGGAACATGTTCCGCTGCCCCCGGAACATGTTCCGGCGATTCCGGAACATGTTCCGGTCCTTCCGGAACATGTTCCGGTTCTTCCGGAACATGTTCAGGTGCTTCCGGAACATTTTCTGGTGCTTCCGGAACATGTTCCGGCGCTTCCGGAACATGTTCCGGTCCTTCCGGAGCATCTTCCGGTCCTTCCGGAGTATGTTCCGGTCCTTCCGGACCATGTTCCGGTCCTTCCGGAACATGTTCCTGTCCTTCCGGAACATGTTCCGGCGCTTCCGGAACGTGTTCGGGCGCTTCCGGAACGTGTTCCGGCGCTTCCGGAACATGTTCCGGCGCTTCCGGAGCATGTTCCGGCGCTTCCGGAACATGTTCCGGTGCTTCCGGCGCTACCGGAACATGTTCCGGTGCTTCCGGAACATGTTCCGGTCCTTCCGGAAGATGTTCCGGTCCTTCCGGCACATGTTCCGTTCCTTCCGGAACATGTTCCGGTCCTTCCGGAACATGTTCCGGTGCTTCCGGAACATGTTCCAGTGCTTCCGGAACATGTTGCGGTCCTTCCGGAACATTTTCCGGCGCTTCCGGAACATGTTCCGGCGCTTCCGGAACATGTTGCGGTCCTTCCGGAACATGTTCCGGTCCTTCCGGAACATGTTCCGGCGCTTCCGGAACATGTTGCGGTCCTTCCGGAACATGTTCCGGTGCTTCCGGAACATGTTCCGGTCCTTCCGGAACATGTTCCGGCGCTTCCCGAACATGTTCCGGTGCTTCCGGAACATGTTCCGGCGCTTCCCGAACATGTTCCGGTGCTTCCGGAACATGTTCCGGTGCTTCCGGAACATGTTCCGGTGCTTCCGGAACATGTTCCGGTGCTTCCGGAACATGTTCCGGTCCTTCCGGAACATGTTCCGGTCCTTCCGGAACATGTTCCGGTGCCTCCGGAACATGTTCTGGCGATTCCGGAACATGTTCCGGTGCTTCCGGAACATGTTCCGGTCCTTCCGGAACATGTTCCGGTCCTTCCGGAACATGTACCGGTGCTTCCGGAACATGTTCCGGTGCCTCCGGAACATGTTCCGGCGATTCCGGAACATGTTCCGGCGCTTCCGGAACATGTTCCGGTGCTTCCGGAACATGTTCCGGCGCTTCCGGAACATGTTCCGGTGCTTCCGGAACATGTTCCGGTGTTTCCGGAACATGTTCCGGTGCTTCCGGAACATGTTCCGGTGCTTCCGGAACATTTTCCGGCGCTTCCGGAACATGTTCCGGAAGCGCCGGAACATGTTCCGGAAGCACCGGAACATGTTCCGGCGCTTCCGGAACATGTTCCGCTGCCCCCGGAACATGTTCCGGCGATTCCGGAACATGTTCCGGTCCTTCCGGAACATGTTCCGGTTCTTCCGGAACATGTTCCGGTGCTTCCGGAACATTTTCTGGTGCTTCCGGAACATGTTCCGGCGCTTCCGGAACATGTTCCGGTGCTTCCGGAACATGTTCCGGTGTTTCCGGAACATGTTCCGGTTCTTCCGGAACATGTTCCGGTGCTTCCGGAACATTTTCTGGTGCTTCCGGAACATGTTCCGGCGCTTCCGGAACATGTTCCGGTGCTTCCGGAACATGTTCCGGTGTTTCCGGAACATGTTCCGGTGCTTCCGGAACATGTTCCGGTGCTTCTGGAACATGTTCCGGCGCTTCCGGAACATGTTCTGGCGCTTCCGGAACATGTTCCGCTGCCCCCGGAACATGTTCCGGCGATTCCGGAACATGTTCCGGTCCTTCCGGAACATGTTCCGGTTCTTCCGGAACATGTTCCGGTGCTTCCGGAACATTTTCTGGTGCTTCCGGAACATGTTCCAGTGCTTCCGGAACATGTTGCGGTCCTTCCGGAACATTTTCCGGCGCTTCCGGAACATGTTCCGGCGCTTCCGGAACATGTTGCGGTCCTTCCGGAACATGTTCCGGTCCTTCCGGAACATGTTCCGGCGCTTCCGGAACATGTTGCGGTCCTTCCGGAACATGTTCCGGTGCTTCCGGAACATGTTCCGGTCCTTCCGGAACATGTTCCGGCGCTTCCCGAACATGTTCCGGTGCTTCCGGAACATGTTCCGGCGCTTCCCGAACATGTTCCGGTGCTTCCGGAACATGTTCCGGTGCTTCCGGAACATGTTCCGGTGCTTCCGGAACATGTTCCGGTGCTTCCGGAACATGTTCCGGTCCTTCCGGAACATGTTCCGGTCCTTCCGGAACATGTTCCGGTGCCTCCGGAACATGTTCTGGCGATTCCGGAACATGTTCCGGTGCTTCCGGAACATGTTCCGGTCCTTCCGGAACATGTTCCGGTCCTTCCGGAACATGTACCGGTGCTTCCGGAACATGTTCCGGTGCCTCCGGAACATGTTCCGGCGATTCCGGAACATGTTCCGGCGCTTCCGGAACATGTTCCGGTGCTTCCGGAACATGTTCCGGCGCTTCCGGAACATGTTCCGGTGCTTCCGGAACATGTTCCGGTGTTTCCGGAACATGTTCCGGTGCTTCCGGAACATGTTCCGGTGCTTCCGGAACATTTTCCGGCGCTTCCGGAACATGTTCCGGAAGCGCCGGAACATGTTCCGGAAGCACCGGAACATGTTCCGGCGCTTCCGGAACATGTTCCGCTGCCCCCGGAACATGTTCCGGCGATTCCGGAACATGTTCCGGTCCTTCCGGAACATGTTCCGGTTCTTCCGGAACATGTTCCGGTGCTTCCGGAACATTTTCTGGTGCTTCCGGAACATGTTCCGGCGCTTCCGGAACATGTTCCGGTGCTTCCGGAACATGTTCCGGTGTTTCCGGAACATGTTCCGGTTCTTCCGGAACATGTTCCGGTGCTTCCGGAACATTTTCTGGTGCTTCCGGAACATGTTCCGGCGCTTCCGGAACATGTTCCGGTGCTTCCGGAACATGTTCCGGTGTTTCCGGAACATGTTCCGGTGCTTCCGGAACATGTTCCGGTGCTTCTGGAACATGTTCCGGCGCTTCCGGAACATGTTCTGGCGCTTCCGGAACATGTTCCGCTGCCCCCGGAACATGTTCCGGCGATTCCGGAACATGTTCCGGTCCTTCCGGAACATGTTCCGGTTCTTCCGGAACATGTTCCGGTGCTTCCGGAACATTTTCTGGTGCTTCCGGAACATGTTCCGGCGCTTCCGGAACATGTTCCGGTCCTTCCGGAGCATCTTCCGGTCCTTCCGGAGTATGTTCCGGTCCTTCCGGACCATGTTCCGGTCCTTCCGGAACATGTTCCGGTCCTTCCGGAACATGTTCCAGCGATTTCCGGTGCTTCCGGAACATGTTCCGGCGCTTCCGGAACGTGTTCGGGCGCTTCCGGAACGTGTTCCGGCGCTTCCGGAACATGTTCCGGCGCTTCCGGAACATGTTCCGGCGCTTCCGGAACATGTTCCGGTGCTTCCGGCGCTTCCGGAACATGTTCCGGCGCTTCCGGAACATGTTCCGGTGCTTCCGGCGCTTCCGGAACATGTTCCGGTCCTTCCGGAACATGTTCCGGTCCTTCCGGAACATGTACCGGTGCTTCCGGAACATGTTCCGGTGCCTCCGGAACATGTTCCGGCGATTCCGGAACATGTTCCGGCGCTTCCGGAACATGTTCCGGTGCTTCCGGAACATGTTCCGGCGCTTCCGGAACATGTTCCGGTGCTTCCGGAACATGTTCCGGTGTTTCCGGAACATGTTCCGGTGCTTCCGGAACATGTTCCGGTGCTTCCGGAACATTTTCCGGCGCTTCCGGAACATGTTCCGGAAGCGCCGGAACATGTTCCGGAAGCACCGGAACATGTTCCGGCGCTTCCGGAACATGTTCCGCTGCCCCCGGAACATGTTCCGGCGATTCCGGAACATGTTCCGGTCCTTCCGGAACATGTTCCGGTTCTTCCGGAACATGTTCCGGTGCTTCCGGAACATTTTCTGGTGCTTCCGGAACATGTTCCGGCGCTTCCGGAACATGTTCCGGTGCTTCCGGAACATGTTCCGGTGTTTCCGGAACATGTTCCGGTTCTTCCGGAACATGTTCCGGTGCTTCCGGAACATTTTCTGGTGCTTCCGGAACATGTTCCGGCGCTTCCGGAACATGTTCCGGTGCTTCCGGAACATGTTCCGGTGTTTCCGGAACATGTTCCGGTGCTTCCGGAACATGTTCCGGTGCTTCTGGAACATGTTCCGGCGCTTCCGGAACATGTTCTGGCGCTTCCGGAACATGTTCCGCTGCCCCCGGAACATGTTCCGGCGATTCCGGAACATGTTCCGGTCCTTCCGGAACATGTTCCGGTTCTTCCGGAACATGTTCCGGTGCTTCCGGAACATTTTCTGGTGCTTCCGGAACATGTTCCGGCGCTTCCGGAACATGTTCCGGTCCTTCCGGAGCATCTTCCGGTCCTTCCGGAGTATGTTCCGGTCCTTCCGGACCATGTTCCGGTCCTTCCGGAACATGTTCCGGTCCTTCCGGAACATGTTCCAGCGATTTCCGGTGCTTCCGGAACATGTTCCGGCGCTTCCGGAACGTGTTCGGGCGCTTCCGGAACGTGTTCCGGCGCTTCCGGAACATGTTCCGGCGCTTCCGGAACATGTTCCGGCGCTTCCGGAACATGTTCCGGTGCTTCCGGCGCTTCCGGAACATGTTCCGGCGCTTCCGGAACATGTTCCGGTGCTTCCGGCGCTTCCGGAACATGTTCCGGTCCTTCCGGAACATGTTCCGGTGCTTCCGGAACATGTTCCGGTGCTTCCGGAACATGTTCCGGTCCTTCCGGAACATGTTCCGGCGCTTCCGGAACATGTTCCGGTGCTTCCGGAGCTTCCGGAACATGTTCCGGTGCTTCCGGAACATGTTCCGGTGATTCCGGAACATGTTCCGGCGCCTCCGGAACATGTTCCGGCGCTTCCGGAACATGTTCCGGCGCTTCCGGAACATGTTCCGGTGCTTCCGGAACATGTTCCGCTGCCCCCGGAACATGTTCCGGCGATTCCGGAACATGTTCTGGTCCTTCCGGAACATGTTCCGGTTCTTCCGGAACATGTTCCGGTGCTTCCGGAACATTTTCTGGTGCTTCCGGAACATGTTCCGGCGCTTCCGGAACATGTTCCGGTGCTTCCGGAACATGTTCCGGTGTTTCCGGAACATGTTCCGGTGCTTCCGGAACATGTTCCGGTGCTTCTGGAACATGTTCCGGCGCTTCCGGAAAATGTTCCGCTGCCCCCGGAACATGTTCCGGCGATTCCGGAACATGTTCCGGTCCTTCCGGAACATGTTCCGGTTCTTCCGGAACATGTTCCGGTGCTTCCGGAACATTTTCTGGTGCTTCCGGAACATGTTCCGGCGCTTCCGGAACATGTTCCGGTCCTTCCGGAGCATCTTCCGGTCCTTCCGGAGTATGTTCCGGTCCTTCCGGACCATGTTCCGGTCCTTCCGGAACATGTTCCGGTCCTTCCGGAACATGTTCCAGCGATTTCCGGTGCTTCCGGAACATGTTCCGGCGCTTCCGGAACGTGTTCGGGCGCTTCCGGAACGTGTTCCGGCGCTTCCGGAACATGTTCCGGCGCTTCCGGAACATGTTCCGGCGCTTCCGGAACATGTTCCGGCGCTTCCGGAACATGTTCCGGTGCTTCCGGCGCTTCCGGAACATGTTCCGGCGCTTCCGGAACATGTTCCGGTGCTTCCGGCGCTTCCGGAACATGTTCCGGTCCTTCCGGAACATGTTCCGGTGCTTCCGGAACATGTTCCGGTGCTTCCGGAACATGTTCCGGTCCTTCCGGAACATGTTCCGGCGCTTCCGGAACATGTTCCGGTGCTTCCGGAGCTTCCGGAACATGTTCCGGTGCTTCCGGAACATGTTCCGGTGATTCCGGAACATGTTCCGGCGCCTCCGGAACATGTTCCGGCGCTTCCGGAACATGTTCCGGCGCTTCCGGAACATGTTCCGGTGCTTCCGGAACATGTTCCGGTGCTTGCGGAACATGTTCCGGCGCTTCCGCAACATGTTCCGGCGCTTCTGGAACATGTTCCGGTCCTTCCGGAACATGTTCCGGTCCTTCCGGAACATGTTCCGGTCCTTCCGGAACATGTTCCGGCGCTTCCGGAACATGTTCCGGTCCTTCCGGAACATGTTCCGGTCCTTCCGGAACATGTTCCGGTCCTTCCGGAACATGTTCCGGTCCTTCCAAAACATGTTCCGGCGCTTCCGGAACATGTTCCGGTGCTTCCGGAACATGTTCCGGCGCTTCCGGAACATGTTCTGGTGCTTCTGCAACATGTTCCGATGCTTCCGGAACATGTTCCGGCGCTTCCGGAACATGTTCTGCTGCCCCCGGAACATGTTCCGGCGATTCCGGAACATGTTCCGGTCCTTCCGGAACATGTTCCGGAAGCGCCGGAACATGTTCCGGAAGAACCGGAACATGTTCCGGTGCTTCCGGAAGGTGTTCCGGTCCTTCCGGAACATGTTCCGGTTCTTCCGGAACATGTTCCGGCGCTTCCGGAACATGTTCCGGTGCTTCCGGAACATTTTCCGGCGCTTCCGGAACATGTTCCGGTCCTTCCGGAGCATCTTCCGGTCCTTCCGGAGCATGTTCCGGTCCTTCCGGACCATGTTCCGGTCCTTCCGGAACATGTTCCGGTCCTTCCGGAACATGTTCCAGCGATTTCCGGCGCTTCCGGAACATGTTCCGGCGCTTCCGGAACATGTTCCGGCGCTTCCGGAACATATTCTGGCCCTTCCGGAACATGTTCCGGTGCTTCCGCAACATGTTCCAGCGCTTCCGGAACATGTTCCGGCGCTTCAGGAACATGTTCCGGCGCTTCCGGAACATGTTCCGGTGCTTCCGGCGCTTCCGGAACATGTTCCGGTGCTTCCGGAACATGTTCCGGTCCTTCCGGAACATTTTCCGGTCCTTTCGGAACATGTTCCGGTGCTTCCGGAACTTGTTCCGGTGCTTCCGGAACATGTTCCGCTCCTTCCGGAACATGTTCCGGTCCTTCCGGAACATGTTCCGGCGCTTCCGGAACATGTTCCGGTGCTTCCGGAACATGCTCCGGAAGGACCGGAAGATGCTCCGGAAGGAGCGGAACATGTTCCGGAAGCGCCGGAACATGTTCCGGAAGCACCGGAACATGTTCCGGAAGCGCCGGAACATGTTCCGGAAGCGCCGGAACATGTTCCGGAAGCACCGGAACATGTTCCGGAAGAACCGGAACATGTTCCGGAAGGACCGGAACACCTTCCGGAAGCACCGGAACATGTTCCGGAAGGACCGGAACATGTTCCGGAATCGCCGGAACATGTTCCGGGGGCAGCGGAACATGTTCCGGAAGCGCCGGAACATGTTCCGGAAGCACCGGAACATGTTCCGGAAGCACCGGAACATGTTCCGGAAGCGCCGGAACATGTTCCGGAAGCAGCGGAACATGTTCCGGAAGCACCGGAACATGTTCCGGAAGCGCCGGAACATGTTCCGGAAGGACCGGAACATGTTCCGAAAGGACCGGAACATGTTCCGGAAGCACCGGAACATGTTCTGGAAGCGCCGGAACATGTTCCGGAAGGACCCGAACCCGTTTCGGAAGCGCCGGAACATGTTCCGGAGGCGCCGGAACATGTTCCGGAAGGACCGGAACATGTTCCGGAAGGACTGGAACATGTTCCGGAAGGACCGGAACATGTTCCGGAAGCGCCGGAACATGTTCCGGAAGCGCCGGAACATGTTCCGGAAGCGCCGGAACATGTTCCGGAAGGACCGGAACATGTTCCGGAAGGACCGGAACATGTTCCGGAAGCACCGGAACATGTTCCGGAAGCGCCGGAACATGTTCCGGAAGCGCCGGAACATGTTCCGGAAGCGCCGGAACATGTTCCGGAAGCGCCGGAACATGTTCCGGAAGGACCGGAACATGTTCCGGAAGGACCGGAACATGTTCCGGCAGGACCGGAACATGTTCCGGAAGGACCGGAACATGTTCCGGAAGGACCGGAACATGTTCCGGAAGGACCGGAACATGTTCCGGAAGCGCCGGAACATGTTCCGGAAGCGCCGGAACATGTTCCGCAAGCACCGGAACATGTTCCGGAAGCACCGGAACATGTTCCGGAAGCGCCGGAACATGTTCCGGAGGCGCCGGAACATGTTCCGGAATCACCGGAACATGTTCCGGAAGCACCGGAACATGTTCCGGAAGCTCCGGAAGCACCGGAACATGTTCCGGAACCCCCGGAACATGTTCCGGAAGGACCGGAACATGTTCCGGAAGCGCCGCAACATGTTCCGGAAGCACCGGAACATGTTCCGGAAGCACCGGAACATGTTCCGGAAGGACCGGAACATGTTCCGGAAGCGCCGGAACATGTTCCGGAAGCGCCGGCACACCGGAACATGTTCCGGTGCTTCCGGAACATGTTCCGGAAGCACCGGAACATGTTCCGGAAGCACCGGAACATGTTCCGGAAGGACCGGAACATCTTCCGGAAGGACCGGAACATGTTCCGGAAGCACCGGAACATGTTCCGGAAGCGCCGGAAGCACCGGAACATGTTCCGGAAGCGCCGGAACATGTTCCGGAAGCGCCGGAACATGTTCCGGAAGCGCCGGAACACGTTCCGGAAGCGCCCGAACACGTTCCGGAAGCGCCGGAATATGTTCCGGAAGCACCGGAACATGTTCCGGTGCTTCCGGAACATGTTCCGGCGCTTCCGGAACATGTTCCGGAAGCGCCGGAACATGTTCCGGAAGCGCCGGAACATGTTCCGGAAGCACCGGAACATGTTCCGGAAACACCGGAACATGTTCCGGAAGCGCCGGAACATGTTCCGGAAGCACCGGAACATGTTCCGGAAGCGCCGGAACATGTTCCGGAATCGCCAGAACATGTTCCGGAGGCACCGGAACATGTTTTGGAAGGACCGGAACATGTTCCGGAAGGACCGGAACATGTTCCGAAAGCACCGGAACATGTTCCGGAAGCACCGGAACATGTTCCAGAAGCACCGGAACATGTTCCGGAAGCACCGGAACATGTTCCGGAAGCGCCGGAACATGTTCCTGAAGCACCGGAACATGTTCGGGAAGCGCCGGAACATGTTCCGGAAGCACCGGAACATGTTCGGGAAGCGCCGGAACATGTTCCGGAAGGACCGGAACATGTTCCGGAAGCACCGGAACATGTTCCGGAAGGACCGCAACATGTTCCGGAAGCGCCGGAACATGTTCCGGAAGGACCGGAACATGTTCCGGAAGGACCGCAACATGTTCCGGAAGCGCCGGAACATGTTCCGGAAGCGCCGGAAAATGTTCCGGAAGGACCGCAACATGTTCCGGAAGCACTGGAACATGTTCCGGAAGCACCGGAACATGTTCCGGAAGGACCGGAACATGTTCTGGTGCTTCCGGAACCTGTTCTGGTCCTTCCGGAACATGTTCCGGTCCTTCCGGAACATGTTCCGGTCCTTCCGAAACATGTTCCGGTCCTTCCGGAACATGTTCCGGTGCTTCCGGAACATGTTCTGGTCCTTCCGGAACATGTTCTGGTCCTTCCGGAACATGTTCCGGTGATTCCGGAACATGTTCCGGCGCTTCCGGAACATGTTCCGGCGCTTCCGGAACATGTTCCGGTGCTTCCGGAACATGTTCCGGTCCTTCCAGAACATGTTCCGGTCCTTCCGGAACATGTTCCGGCGCTTTCGGAACATGTTCCGGCGCTTCCGGAACATGTTCCGGTGCTTCCGGAACGTGTTCCGGTGCTTCCGGAACATGTTTCGGCGCTTCCGGAACATGTTCCGGCGCTTCCGGAACATGTTCCGGTCCTTCCGGAACATGTTCCGGTCCTTCCGAAACATGTTCCGGTCCTTCCGGAACATGTTCCGGCGCTTCCGGAAAATGTTCCGGCGCTTCCGGAACATGTTCCGGTCCTTCCGGAACATGTTCCGGAAGCGCCGGAACATGTTCCGGCGCTTCCGGAACATGTTCCGGTGCTTCCGGAACATGTTCTGGTCCTTCCGGAACATGTTCCGGTCCTTCCGGAACATGTTCCGGCGCTTCCGGAAAATGTTCCGGCGCTTCCGGAACATGTTCCGGTCCTTCCGGAACATGTTCCGGAAGCGCCGGAACATGTTCCGGCGCTTCCGGAACATGTTCCGGCGCTTCCGGAACATGTTCCGGTCCTTCCGGAACATGTTCCGGTCCTTCCGGAACATGTTCCGGTCCTTCCGGAACATGTTCCGGCGCTTCCGGAACATGTTCCGGCGCTTCCGGAACATGTTCCGGTCCTTCCGGAACGTGTTCCGGTGCTTCCGGAACATGTTTCGGCGCTTCCGGAACATGTTCCGGCGCTTCCGGAACCTGTTCCGGCGCTTCCGGAACATGTTCCGGTGCTTCCGGAACATGTTCTGGTGCTTCCGGAACATGTTACCGCGCTTCCGGAACATGTTCCGGCGCTTCCGGAACATGTTCCGGTCCTTCCGGAGCATGTTCCGGTCCTTCCGGAGCATTTCCGGTCCTTCCGGAACATGTTCCGGTCCTTCCGGAACATGTTCCAGCGATTTCCGGTGCTTCCGGAACATGTTCCGGTGCTTCCGGAACATGTTCCGGCGCTTCCCGAACATGTTCCGGCGCTTCCGGAACATGTTCCGGTGCTTCCGGAACATGTTCCGGCGCTTCCGGAACATGTTCCGGCGCTTCCGGAACATGTTCCGGTCCTTCCGGAACGTGTTCCGGTGCTTCCGGAACACGTTTCGGCGCTTCCGGAACATGTTCCGGCGCTTCCGGAACATGTTCCGGCGCTTCCGGAACATGTTCCGGTGCTTCCGGAACATGTTCCGGTGCTTCCGGAACATGTTCCGGCGCTTCCGGAACATGTTCTGGCGCTTCCGGAACATGTTCCGGCGCTTCCGGAACATGTTCCGGTCCTTCCGGAACATGTTCCGGTGCTTCCGGAACATGTTCCGGCGCCTCCGGAACATGTTCCGGCGATTCCGGAACATGTTCCGGCGATTCCGGAACATGTTCCGGCGCTTCCGGAACATGTTTCGGTCCTTCCGGAACATGTTCCGGTCCTTCCGGAACATGTTCCAGCGCTTCCGGAACATGTTCCGGCGCTTCCGGAACATCTTCCGGCGCTTCCGGAACATGTTCCGGTGCTTCCGGCGCTTCCGGAACATGTTCCGGTGCTTCTGGAACATGTTCCGGTCCTTCCGGAACATGTTCCGGTCCTTCCGGAACATGTTCCGGTGCTTCCGGAACTTGTTCCGGTGCTTCCGGAACATGTTCCGGTCTTCCGGCGCTTCCGGAACATGTTACGGCGCTTCCGGAACATGTTCCGGTCCTTCCGGAACATGTTCCGGTCCTTCCGGAACATGTTCCGGTGCTTTCGGAACATGTTCCGGCGCTTCCGGAACATGTTCCGGTGCTTCCGGAACATGTTCCGGCGCTTCCGGAACATGTTCCGGTGCTTCCGGAACATGTTCCGGTGATTCCGGAACATGTTCCGGCGCCTCCGGAACATGTTCCGGCGATTCCGGAACATGTTCCGGCGCTTCCGGAACATGTTCCGGCGCTTCCGGAACATGTTCCGGTCCTTCCGGAACATGTTCCGGTCCTTCCGGAACATGTTCCGGCGCTTCCGGAACATGTTCCGGTCCTTCCCGAACATGTTCCGGTGATTCCGGAACATGTTCCGGCGCTACCGGAACATGTTCCGGTGATTCCGGAACATGTTCCGGCGCTTCCGGAACATGTTCCGGTGCTTCCGGAACATGTTCTGGTGCTTCCGGAACATGTTCCGGCGCTTCCGGAACATGTTCCGGCGCTTCCGGAACATGTTCCGGTCCTTCCGGAGCATGTTCCGGTACTTCCGGAGCATTTCCGGTCCTTCCGGAACATGTTCCGGTCCTTCCGGAACATGTTCCAGCGATTTCCGGTGCTTCCGGAACATGTTCCGGTGCTTCCGGAACATGTTCCGGCGCTTCCGGACCATGTTCCGGTGCTTCCGGAACATGTTCCGGCGCTTCCGGAACATGTTCCGGTCCTTCCGGAACATGTTCCGGTGGCTTCCGGAACATGTTCCGGTCCTTCCGGAACATGTTCCGGTGCTTCCGGAACATGTTCCGGTGCTTCCGGAACATGTTCCGGCGCCTCCGGAACATGTTCCGGCGCTTCCGGAACATGTTCCGGCGATTCCGGAACATGTTCCGGCGCTTCCGGAACATGTTCCGGCGCTTCCGGAACATGTTTCGGTCCTTCCGGAACATGTTCCGGCGCTTCCGGAACATGTTCCGGCGCTTCCGGAACATGTTCCGGCGCTTCCGGAACATGTTCCGGCGCTTCCGGAACATGTTCCGGTCCTTCCGGAACATGTTCCGGTGCTTCCGGAACATGTTCCGGTACTTCCGGAACATGTTCCGGCGCCTCCGGAACATGTTCCGGCGATTCCGGAACATGTTCCGGCGATTCCGGAACATGTTCCGGCGCTTCCGGAACATGTTTCGGTCCTTCCGGAACATGTTCCGGTCCTTCCGGAACATGTTCCGGTCCTTCCGGAACATGTTCCGGCGCTTCCGGAACATGTTCCGGTGCTTCCGGAACATGTTCCGGTCCTTCCGGAACATGTCCCGGTCCTTCCGGAACATGTTCCGGTCCTTCCGGGACATGTTCCGGTCTTCCGGCGCTTCCGGAACATGTTCCGGCGCTTCCGGAACATGTTCCGGTCCTTCCGGAACATGTTCCGGCGCCTCCGGAACATGTTCCGGCGCCTCCGGAACATGTTCCGGCGATTCCGGAACATGTTCCGGCGCTTCCGGAACATGTTCCGGTGCTTCCGGAACATGTTCCGGTGCTTCCGGAACATGTTCCGGTCCTTCCGGAACATGTTCCGGTGCTTCCGGAACATGTTTCGGCGCTTCCGGAACATGTTCCGGTCCTTCCGGAACATGTTCCGGCGCTTCCGGAACATGTTCCGGTCCTTCCGGAACATGTTCCGGTCCTTCCGGAACATGTTCCGGCGCTTCCGGAACATGTTTCGGTCCTTCCGGAACATGTTCCGGTCCTTCCGGAACATGTTCCGGCGCTTCCGGAACATGTTCCGGTGCTTCCGGAACATGTTCCGGTGCTTCCGGAACATGTTCCGGTCTTCCGGCGCTTCCGGAACATGTTCCGGTCCTTCCCGAACATGTTCCGGTCCTTCCCGAACATGTTCCGGTGCTTCCGGAACATGTTCCGGTCCTTCCGGAACATGCTCCGGTGCTTCCGGAACATGTTCCGGTCCTTCCGGAACATGTTCCGGTGCCCCTGGAACATGTTCCGGTGCCCCCGGAACATGTTCCGGCGATTCCGGAACATGTTCCGGCGCTTCCGGAACATGTTCCGGCGCTTCCGGAACATGTTCCCGCGCTTCCGGAACATGTTCCCGCGCTTCCGGAACATGTTCCGGTGCTTCCGGAACATGTTCTGGTGCTTCTGGAACATGTTCCGGCGCTTCCAGAACATGTTCCGGCGCTTCCGGAACATGTTCCGGTCCTTCTGGAGCATGTTCCGGTCCTTCCGGAGCATGTTCCGGTCCTTCCGGAACATGTTCCGGTGATTCCGGAACATGTTCCGGCGCTACCGGAACATGTTCCGGTGATTCCGGAACATGTACCGGCGCTTCCGGAACATGTTCCGGTGCTTCCGGAACATGTTCTGGTGCTTCCGGAACATGTTCCGGCGCTTCCGGAACATGTTCCGGCGCTTCCGGAACATGTTCCGGTCCTTCCGGAGCATGTTCCGGTCCTTCCGGAGCATTTCCGGTCCTTCCGGAACATGTTCCGGTCCTTCCGGAACATGTTCCAGCGATTTCCGGTGCTTCCGGAACATGTTCCGGTGCTTCCGGAACATGTTCCGGCGCTTCCGGAACATGTTCCGGTGCTTCCGGAACATGTTCCGGCGCTTCCGGAACATGTTCCGGTCCTTCCGGAACATGTTCCGGTGGCTTCCGGAACATGTTCCGGTCCTTCCGGAACATGTTCCGGTGCTTCCGGAACATGTTCCGGTGCTTTCGGAAAATGTTCCGGCGCCTCCGGAACATGTTCCGGCGATTCCGGAACATGTTCCGGCGATTCCGGAACATGTTCCGGCGCTTCCGGAACATGTTCCGGCGCTTCCGGAACATGTTTCGGTCCTTCCGGAACATGTTCCGGCGCTTCCGGAACATGTTCCGGCGCTTCCGGAACATGTTCCGGCGCTTCCGGAACATGTCCCGGCGCTTCCGGAACATGTTCCGGTCCTTCCGGAACATGTTCCGGTGCTTCCGGAACATGTTCCGGTGCTTCCGGAACATGTTCCGGCGCCTCCAGAACATGTTCCGGCGATTCCGGAACATGTTCCGGCGATTCCGGAACATGTTCCGGCGCTTCCGGAACATGTTTCGGTCCTTCCGGAACATGTTCCGGCACTTCCGGAACATGTTCCGGTCCTTCCGGAACATGTTCCGGCGCTTCCGGAACATGTTCCGGCGCTTCCGGAACATGTTCCGGTGCTTCCGGAACATGTTCCGGTCCTTCCGGAACATGTCCCGGTCCTTCCGGAACCTGTTCCGGTCCTTCCGGAACATGTTCCGGTCTTCCGGCGCTTCCGGAACATGTTCCGGCGTCTCCGGAACATGTTCCGGTCCTTCCGGAACATGTTCCGGTCCTTCCGGAACATGTTCCGGCGCCTCCGGAACATGTTCCGGCGATTCCGGAACATGTTCCGGCGCTTCCGGAACATGTTCCGGTGCTTCCGGAACATGTTCCGGTGCTTCCGGAACATGTTCCGGTCCTTCCGGAACATGTTCCGGTGCTTCCGGAACATGTTTCGGCGCTTCCGGAACATGTTCCGGTCCTTCCGGAACATGTTCCGGCGTTTCCGGAACATGTTCCGGTCCTTCCGGAACATGTTCCCGTCCTTCCGGAACATGTTCCGGCGCTTCCGGAACATGTTTCGGTCCTTCCGGAACATGTTCCGGTCCTTCCGGAACATGTTCCGGCGCTTCCGGAACATGTTCCGGTGCTTCCGGAACATGTTCCGGTGCTTCCGGAACATGTTCCGGTCCTTCCGGAACATGTTCCGGTGCTTCCGGAACATGTTCCGGTCCTTCCGGAACATGTTCCGGTGCCCCTGGAACATGTTCCGGTGCCCCCGGAACATGTTCCGGCGATTCCGGAACATGTTCCGGCGCTTCCGGAACATGTTCCGGCGCTTCCGGAACATGTTCCCGCGCTTCCGGAACATGTTCCCGCGCTTCCGGAACATGTTCCGGTGCTTCCGGAACATGTTCTGGTGCTTCTGGAACATGTTCCGGCGCTTCCAGAACATGTTCCGGCGCTTCCGGAACATGTTCCTGTCCTTCTGGAGCATGTTCCGGTCCTTCCGGAGCATGTTCCGGTCCTTCCGGAACATGTTCCGGTGCTTCCGGAACATGTTCCGGTGCTTCCGGAACATGTTCCGGCGCCTCCGGAACATGTTCCGGCGCTTCCGGAACATGTTCCGGCGCTTCTGGAACATGTTCCGGTGCTTCCGGAACATGTTCCGGTCCTTCCGGAACATGTTCTGGTCCTTCCGGAACATGTTCCGGTCCTTCCGGAACATGTTCCGGCGCTTCCGGAAAATGTTCCGGCGCTTCCGGAACATGTTCCGGTCCTTCCGGAACATGTTCCGGCGCTTCCGGAACATGTTCCGGCGCTTCCGGAACATGTTCTGGCGCTTCCGGAACATGTTCCGGCGCTTCCGGAACATGTTCCGGTACTTCCGGAACATGTTCCGGCGATTCCGGAACATGTTCCGGCGCTTCCGGAACATGTTCCGGTGCTTCCGGAACATGTTCCGGTCCTTCCGGAACATGTTCCGGTCCTTCTGGAACATGTTCCGGTCCTTCCGGAACATGTTCCGGTGCTTCCGGAACATGTTTCGGCGCTTCTGGAACATGTTCCGGTGCTTCCGGAACATGTTCCGGCGATTCCGGAACATGTTCCGGCGCCTCCGGAACATGTTCCGGCGATTCCGGAACATGTTCCGGCGATTCCGGAACATGTTCCGGCGCTTCCGGAACATGTTCCGGTGCTTCCGGAACATGTTCCGGTCCTTCCGGAACATGTTCCGGTCCTTCCGGAACATGTTCCGGTGCTTCCGGAACATGTTTCGGCGCTTCCGGAACATGTTCCGGTCCTTCCGGAACATGTTCCGGTCCTTCCGGAACATGTTCCGGCGCTTCCGGAACATGTTCCGGCGCTTCCGGAACATGTTCCGGTCCTTCCGGAACATGTTCCGGTCCTTCCGGAACATGTTCCAGCGCTTCCGGAACATGTTCCGGTGCTTCCGGAACATGTTCCGGTGCTTCCGGAACATGTTCCGGTCCTTCCGGAACATGTTCCGGCGCTTCCGGAACATATTCCGGCGCTTCTGGAACATGTTCCGGTGCTTCCGGAACATGTTCCGGTCCTTCCGGAACATGTTCTGGTCCTTCCGGAACATGTTCCGGTCCTTCCGGAACATGTTCCGGCGCTTCCGGAAAATGTTCCGGCGCTTCCGGAACATGTTCCGGTCCTTCTGGAACATGTTCCGGCGCTTCCGGAACATGTTCTGGCGCTTCCGGAACATGTTCCGGCGCTTCCGGAACATGTTCCGGTCCTTCCGGAACGTGTTCCGGTGCTTCCGGAACATGTTCCGGCGGTTCCGGAACATGTTCCGGCGCTTCCGGAACATGTTCCGGTGCTTCCGGAACATGTTCCGGTCCTTCCGGAACATGTTCCGGTGCTTCCGGAACATGTTCCGGTGCTTCCTGAACATGTTCCGGTGCTTCCGGAACATGTTCCGGCGCCTCCGGAACATGTTCCGGCGATTCCGGAACATGTTCCGGCGATTCCGGAACATGTTCCGGCGCTTCCGGAACATGTTCCGGTCCTTCCGGAACATGTTCCGGTCCTTCCGGAACATGTTCCGGTCCTTCCGGAACATGTTCCAGCGCTTCCGGAACATGTTCCGGCGCTTCCGGAACATGTTCCTGTCCTTCCGGAACATGTTCCGGCGCTTCCGGAACATGTTCCGGTCCTTCCGGAACATGTTCCGGCGCTTCCGGAAAAAGCACCGGAACATGTTCCGGAAGCACCGGAACATGTTCCGGAAGCACCGGAACATGTTCCGGTGCTTCCGGAACATGTTCTGGTGCTTCCGGAACATGTTCCGGTGCTTCCGGAACATGTTCCGGTGCTTCCGGAACATGTTCCGGCGCTTCCGGAACATGTTCCGGTCCTTCCGGAACGTGTTCCGGTGCTTCCGGCTTCCGGAACATGTTTCGGCGCTTCCGGAACATGTTCCGGCGCTTCCGGAACATGTTCCGGCGCTTCCGGAACATGTTCTGGTGCTTCCGGAACATGTTCTGGTGCTTCCGGAACATGTTCCGGCGCTTCCGGAACATGTTCCGGTCCTTCCGGACCATGTTCCGGTCCTTCCGGAGCATGTTCCGGTCCTTCCGGAACATGTTCCGGTCCTTCCGGAACATGATCCGGTGCTTCCGGAACATGTTCCGGTGCTTTCGGAACATGTTCCAGCGCTTCCGGAACATGTTCCGGCGCTTCCGGAACATGTTCCGGTGCTTACGGAACATGTTCCGGTCTTCCGGCGCTTCCGGAACATGTTCCGGAAGCACCGGAACATGTTCCGGAAGCGCTTCCGGAACATGTTCCGGAAGCGCTTCCGGAACATGTTCCGGTCCTTCCGGAACATGTTCCGGTCGCTTCCGGAACATGTTCCGGCGCTTCCGGAACAGGTTCCGGTCCTTCCGGAACATGTTCCGGTCCTTCCGGAACATGTTCCGGCGCTTCCGGAACATGTTCCGGCGCTTCCGGAACATGTTCCGGTCCTTCCGGAACATGTTCCGGTCCTTCCGGAACATGTTCCCGCGCTTCCGGAACATGTTCCGGTCCTTCCGGAACATGTTCGGGTCCTTCCGAAACATGTTCCGGTGCTTTCGGAACATGTTTTGGTGCTTCCGGAACATGTTCCGGCGCTTCCGGAACATGTTCCGGTCCTTCCGGAACGTGTTCCGGTGCTTCCGGCTTCCGGAACATGCTTCGGCGCTTCCGGAACATGTTCCGGCGCTTCCGGAACATGTTCCGGCGCTTCCGGAACATGTTCTGGTGCTTCCGGAACATGTTCCGGTGCTTCCGGAACATGTTCCGGCGATTCCGGAACATGTTCCGGTCCTTCCGGAGCATGTTCCGGTCCTTCCGGAGCATGTTCCGGTCCTTCCGGAACATGTTCCGGTCCTTCCGGAACATGTTCCGGTCCTTCCGGAACATGATCCGGTGCTTCCGGAACATGTTCCGGTGCTTTCGGAACATGTTCCAGCGCTTCCGGAACATGTTCCGGCGCTTCCGGAACATGTTCCGGTGCTTACGGAACATGTTCCGGTCTTCCGGCGCTTCCGGAACATGTTCCGGTGCTTCCGGAACATGTTCCGGCGATTCCGGAACATGTTCCGGCGATTCCGGAACATGTTCCGGCGCTTCCGGAACATGTTCCGGTGCTTCCCGAACATGTTCCGGTGCTTCCGGAACATGTTCCGGCGCTTCCGGAACATGTTCCGGTCCTTCCGGAACATGTTCCGGTCGCTTCCGGAACATGTTCCGGCGCTTCCGGAACAGGTTCCGGTCCTTCCGGAACATGTTCCGGTCCTTCCGGAACATGTTCCGGAAGCGCCGGAACATGTTCCGGAAGCGCCGGAACATGTTCCGGAAGGACCGGCGCTTCCGGAACATGTTCCGGTCCTTCCGGAACATGTTCCGGTCCTTCCGGAACATGTTCCCGCGCTTCCGGAACTTGTTCCGGTCCTTCCGGAACATGTTCGGGTCCTTCCGAAACATGTTCCGGTGCTTTCGGAACATGTTCCGGTGCTTCCGGAACATGTTCCGGCGCTTCCGGAACATGTTCCGGTCCTTCCGGAACGTGTTCCGGTGCTTCCGGCTTCCGGAACATGTTTCGGCGCTTCCGGAACATGTTCCGGCGCTTCCGGAACATGTTCCGGCGCTTCCGGAACATGTTCTGGTGCTTCCGGAACATGTTCTGTTGTTTCAGGAACATGTTCCGGCGCTTCCGGAACATGTTCCGGTCCTTCCGGAGCATGTTCCGGTCCTTCCGGAGCATGTTCCGGTCCTTCCGGAACATGTTCCGGTCCTTCCGGAACATGATCCGGTGCTTCCGGAACATGTTCCGGTGCTTTCGGAACATGTTCCAGCGCTTCCGGAACATGTTCCGGCGCTTCCGGAACATGTTCCGGTGCTTACGGAACATGTTCCGGTCTTCCGGCGCTTCCGGAACATGTTCCGGTGCTTCCGGAACATGTTCCGGCGATTCCGGAACATGTTCCGGCGATTCCGGAACATGTTCCGGCGCTTCCGGAACATGTTCCGGTGCTTCCCGAACATGTTCCGGTGCTTCCGGAACATGTTCCGGCGCTTCCGGAACATGTTCCGGTCCTTCCGGAACATGTTCCGGTCGCTTCCGGAACATGTTCCGGCGCTTCCGGAACATGTTCCGGTCCTTCCGGAACATGTTCCGGTCCTTCCGGAACATGTTCCGGCGCTTCCGGAACATGTTCCGGCGCTTCCGGAACATGTTCCGGTCCTTCCGGAACATGTTCGGGTCCTTCCGAAACATGTTCCGGTGCTTTCGGAACATGTTCCGGTCCTTGCGGAACATGTTCCGGCGCTTCCGGAACATGTTCCGGCGCTTCCGGAACATGTTCCGGCGCTTCCGGAACATGTTCCGGTCCTTCCGGAACATGTTCTGGTCCTTCCGGAACATGTTCTGGCGCTTCCAGAACATGTTCCGGCGCTTCCGGAACATGTTCCGGTGCTTCCGGAACATGTTCCGGTCCTTCCGGAACATGTTCCGGCGCTTCCGGAACATGTTCCGGCGCTTCCGGAACATGTTCCGGTGCTTCCGGAACACGTTGTGGTGCTTCCGGAACATGTTCCGGTCCTTCCGGAACATGTTCCGGCGCTTCCGGAACATGTTCCGGTCCTTCCGGAACATGTTCCGGCGCTTCCGGAACATGTTCCGGCGCTTCCGGAACATGTTCCGGTCCTTCCGGAACATGTTCCGGAAGGACCGGAACATGTTCCGGTGCTTCCGGAACATGTTCCGGTCTTCCGGCGCTTCCGGAACATGTTCCGGTCCTTCCGGAACATGTTCCGGTCCTTCCGGAACATGTTCCGGTCCTTCCGGAACATGTTCCGGCGCTTCCGGAACATGTTCCGGTGCTTCCGGAACATGTGCCGGTGCTTCCGGAACATGTTCCGGCGCCTCCGGAACATGTTCCGGCGATTCCGGAACATGTTCCGGCGATTCCGGAACATGTTCCGGCGCTTCCGGAACATGTTCCGGCGCTTCCGGAACATGTTCCGGTCCTGCCGGAACATGTTCCGGTCGCTTCCGGAACATGTTCCGGCGCTTCCGGAACATGTTCCGGTCCTTCCGGAACATGTTCCGGCGCTTCCGGAACATGTTCCGGCGCTTCCGGAACATGTTCCGGCGCTTTCGGAACATGTTCCGGTCCTTCCGGAACATCTTCCGGCGCTTCCGGAACATGTTCCGGTCCTTCCGGAACATGTTCGGGTCCTTCCGGAACATGTTCCGGCGCTTCCGGAACATGTTCCGGCGCTTCCGGAACATGTTCCGGCGATTCCGGAACATGTTCCGGCGCTTCCGGAACATGTTCCGGCGCTTCCGGAACATGTTCCGGTCCTTCCGGAACATGTTCCGGTCGCTTCCGGAACATGTTCCGGCGCTTCCGGAACATGTTCCGGTCCTTCCGGAACATGTTCCGGCGCTTCCGGAACATGTTCCGGCGCTTCCGGAACATGTTCCGGCGCTTTCGGAACATGTTCCGGTCCTTCCGGAACATCTTCCGGCGCTTCCGGAACATGTTCCGGTCCTTCCGGAACATGTTCCGGTCCTTCCGGAACATGTTCCGGCGCCTCCGGAACATGTTCCGGCGATTCCGGAACATGTTCCGGCGATTCCGGAACATGTTCCGGCGCTTCCGGAACATGTTCCGGCGCTTCCGGAACATGTTCCGGTCCTTCCGGAACATGTTCCGGTCGCTTCCGGAACATGTTCCGGCGCTTCCGGAACATGTTCCGGTCCTTCCGGAACATGTTCCGGCGCTTCCGGAACATGTTCCGGCGCTTCCGGAACATGTTCCGGCGCTTTCGGAACATGTTCCGGTCCTTCCGGAACATCTTCCGGCGCTTCCGGAACATGTTCCGGTCCTTCCGGAACATGTTCCGGTCCTTCCGGAACATGTTCCGGCGCTTCCGGAACATGTTCCGGCGCTTCCGGAACATGTTTCGGTGCTTCCGGAACACGTTCTGGTGCTTCCGGAACATGTTCCGGTCCTTCCGGAACATGTTCCGGCGCTTCCGGAACATGTTCCGGTGCTTCCCGAACATGTTCCGGTGCTTCGGGAACATGTTCCGGCGCTTCCGGAACATGTTCCGGTCCTTCCGGAACATGTTCCGGTCGCTTCCGGAACATGTTCCGGCGCTTCCGGAACATGTTCCGGTCCTTCCGGAACATGTTCCGGTCCTTCCGGAACATGTTCCGGCGCTTCCGGAACATGTTCCGGCGCTTCCGGAACATGTTCCGGTCCTTCCGGAACATGTTCGGGTCCTTCCGAAACATGTTCCGGTGCTTTCGGAACATGTTCCGGTGCTTCCGGAACATGTTCCGGCGCTTCCGGAACATGTTCCGGCGCTTCCGGGACATGTTCCGGCGCTTCCGGAACATGTTCCGGTCCTTCCGGAACATGTTCTGGTCCTTCCGGAACATGTTCTGGCGCTTCCAGAACATGTTCCGGCGCTTCCGGAACATGTTCCGGTGCTTCCGGAACATGTTCCGGTCCTTCCGGAACATGTTCCGGCGCTTCCGGAACATGTTCCGGCGCTTCCGGAACATGTTCCGGTGCTTTCGGAACATGTTCCGGTCCTTGCGGAACATGTTCGGGTCCTTCCGAAACATGTTCCGGTGCTTTCGGAACATGTTCCGGTCCTTGCGGAACATGTTCCGGCGCTTCCGGAACATGTTCCGGCGCTTCCGGAACATGTTCCGGCGCTTCCGGAACATGTTCCGGTCCTTCCGGAACATGTTCTGGTCCTTCCGGAACATGTTCTGGCGCTTCCAGAACATGTTCCGGCGCTTCCGGAACATGTTCCGGTGCTTCCGGAACATGTTCCGGTCCTTCCGGAACATGTTCCGGCGCTTCCGGAACATGTTCCGGCGCTTCCGGAACATGTTCCGGTGCTTCCGGAACACGTTGTGGTGCTTCCGGAACATGTTCCGGTCCTTCCGGAACATGTTCCGGCGCTTCCGGAACATGTTCCGGTCCTTCCGGAACATGTTCCGGCGCTTCCGGAACATGTTCCGGCGCTTCCGGAACATGTTCCGGTCCTTCCGGAACATGTTCCGGAAGGACCGGAACATGTTCCGGTGCTTCCGGAACATGTTCCGGTCTTCCGGCGCTTCCGGAACATGTTCCGGTCCTTCCGGAACATGTTCCGGTCCTTCCGGAACATGTTCCGGTCCTTCCGGAACATGTTCCGGCGCTTCCGGAACATGTTCCGGTGCTTCCGGAACATGTGCCGGTGCTTCCGGAACATGTTCCGGTCCTTCCGGAACATGTTCCGGCGATTCCGGAACATGTTCCGGCGATTCCGGAACATGTTTTGGCGCTTCCGGAAACATGTTCCGGCGCTTCCGGAACATGTTCCGGTCCTTCCGGAACATCTTCCGGCGCTTCCGGAACATGTTCCGGTCCTTCCGGAACATGTTCGGGTCCTTCCGGAACATGTTCCGGCGCTTCCGGAACATGTTCCGGCGCTTCCGGAACATGTTCCGGTGCTTCCGGAACATGTTCCGGTCCTTCCGGAACATGTTCCGGCGCTTCCGGAACATGTTCCGGCGCTTCCGGAACATGTTTCGGTGCTTCCGGAACACGTTCTGGTGCTTCCGGAACATGTTCCGGTCCTTCCGGAACATGTTCCGGCGCTTCCGGAACATGTTCCGGTGCTTCCCGAACATGTTCCGGTGCTTCGGAAACATGTTCCGGCGCTTCCGGAACATGTTCCGGTCCTTCCGGAACATGTTCCGGTCGCTTCCGGAACATGTTCCGGCGCTTCCGGAACATGTTCCGGTCCTTCCGGAACATGTTCCGGTCCTTCCGGAACATGTTCCGGCGCTTCCGGAACATGTTCCGGCGCTTCCGGAACATGTTCCGGTCCTTCCGGAACATGTTCGGGTCCTTCCGAAACATGTTCCGGTGCTTTCGGAACATGTTCCGGTGCTTCCGGAACATGTTCCGGCGCTTCCGGAACATGTTCCGGCGCTTCCGGGACATGTTCCGGCGCTTCCGGAACATGTTCCGGTCCTTCCGGAACATGTTCTGGTCCTTCCGGAACATGTTCTGGCGCTTCCAGAACATGTTCCGGCGCTTCCGGAACATGTTCCGGTGCTTCCGGAACATGTTCCGGTCCTTCCGGAACATGTTCCGGCGCTTCCGGAACATGTTCCGGCGCTTCCGGAACATGTTCCGGTGCTTCCGGAACACGTTGTGGTGCTTCCGGAACATGTTCCGGTCCTTCCGGAACATGTTCCGGCGCTTCCGGAACATGTTCCGGCGCTTCCGGAACATGTTCCGGCGATTCCGGAACATGTTCCGGTCCTTCCGGAACATGTTCCGGCGCTTCCGGAACATGTTCCGGCGCTTCCGGAACATGTTCCGGTCCTTCCGGAACATGTTCCGGAAGGACCGGAACATGTTCCGGTGCTTCCGGAACATGTTCCGGTCTTCCGGCGCTTCCGGAACATGTTCCGGTCCTTCCGGAACATGTTCCGGTCCTTTCGGAACATGTTCCGGCGCTTCCGGAACATGTTCCGGTGCTTCCGGAACATGTGCCGGTGCTTCCGGAACATGTTCCGGCGCCTCCGGAACATGTTCCGGCGATTCCGGAACATGTTCCGGCGATTCCGGAACATGTTCCGGCGCTTCCGGAACATGTTCCGGCGCTTCCGGAACATGTTCCGGTCCTTCCGGAACATGTTCCGGTCGCTTCCGGAACATGTTCCGGCGCTTCCGGAACATGTTCCGGTCCTTCCGGAACATGTTCCGGCGCTTCCGGAACATGTTCCGGCGCTTTCGGAACATGTTCCGGTCCTTCCGGAACATCTTCCGGCGCTTCCGGAACATGTTCCGGTCCTTCCGGAACATGTTCGGGTCCTTCCGGAACATGTTCCGGTGCTTCCGGAACATGTTCCGGCGCTTCCGGAACATGTTCCGGCGCTTCCGGAACATGTTCCGGTGCTTCCGGAACATGTTCCGGTCCTTCCGGAACATGTTCCGGCGCTTCCGGAACATGTTCCGGCGCTTCCGGAACATGTTTCGGTGCTTCCGGAACACGTTCTGGTGCTTCCGGAACATGTTCCGGTCCTTCCGGAACATGTTCCGGCGCTTCCGGAACATGTTCCGGCGCTTCCGGAACATGTTCCGGTCCTTCCAGAACATGTTCCGGTCCTTCCGGAACATGTTCCGGCGCTTCCGGAACATGTTCCGGCGCTTCCGGAACATGTTCCGGTGCTTGCGGAACATGTTCCGGTCCTTCCGGAACATGTTCCGGTCCTTCCGGAAAATGTTCCGGCGCTTCCGGAACATGTTCCGGTGCTTTCGGAACATGTTCCAGCGCTTCCGGAACATGTTCCGGTCTTCCGGCGCTTCCGGAACATGTTCCGGCGCTTCCGGAACATGTTCCGGTCCTTCCGGAACATGTTCCGGTCCTTCCGGAACATGTTCCGGCGCTTCCGGAACATGTTCCGGCGCTTCCGGAACATGTTCCGGTGCCTCCGGAACATGTTCCGGTCCTTCCGGAACATGTTCCGGTGCTTTCGGAACATGTTCCGGCGCTTCCGGAACATGTTCCGGTGCTTTCGGAACATGTTCCAGCGCTTCCGGAATATGTTCCGGCGCTTCCGGAACATGTTCCGGCGCTTCCGGAACATGTTCCGGTGCTTCCGGAACATGTTCCGGTCTTCCGGCGCTTCCGGAACATGTTCCGGCGCTTCCGGAACATGTTCCGGCGCTTCCGGAACATGTTCCAGTCCTTTCGGAACATGTTCCGGTCCTTCCGGAACATGTTCCGGTCCTTCCGGAACATGTTCCGGCGCTTCCGGAACATGTTCCGGCGCTTCCGGAACATGTTCCGGTGCTTTCGGAACATGTTCCGGCGCTTCCGGAACATGTTCCGGCGCTTCCGGAACATGTTCCGGTCCTTCCGGAACATGTTCCGGTGCTTCCGGAACATGTTCCGGCGCTTCCGGAACATGTTCCGGCGCTTCCGGAACATGTTCCGGTGCTTCCGGAACATGTTCCGGCGCTTCCGGAACATGTTCCGGTGCCTCCGGAACATGTTCCGGTCCTTCCGGAACATGTTCCGGTCCTTCCGTAACATGTTCCGGTGCTTCCGGAACATGTTCCGGCGATTCCGGAACATGTTCCGGCGCTTCCGGAACATGTTTAGGTCCTTCCGGAACATGTTCCTGTCCTTACGGAAGGTGTTCCGGTCCTTCCGGAACATGTTCCGGTTCTTCCGGAACATGTTCCGGTGCTTCCGGAACATGTTCCGGCGCTTCCAGAGCATGTTCCGGCGCTTCCGGAACATGTTCCGGCGCTTCCGGAACATGTTCCGGCGCTTCCGGAACATGTTCCGGCGCTTCCGGAACATGTTCCGGTGCTTCCGGAACATGTTCCGGTGCTTCCGGAACATGTTCCGGCGCTTCCAGAACATGTTCCGGCGCTTCCGGAACATGTTCCGGTGCTTCCGGAACATGTACTGGTGCTTCCGGAACATGTTCCGGCGCTTCCAGAACATGTTCCGGTCCTTCCGGAACATGTTCCAGCGATTTCCGGTGCTTCCGGAACATGTTCCGGCGCTTCCGGAACATGTTCCGGCGCTTCCGGAACATGTTCCGGTGCTTCCGGAACATGTTCCGGCGCTTCCGGAACATGTTCCGGCGCTTCCGGAACATGTTCCAGTGATTCCGGAACATGTTCCGGCGCCTCCGGAGCATGTTCCGGCGATTCCGGAACATGTTCCGGCGCTTCCGGAACATGTTCCGGTGCTTCCGGGCATGTTCCGGTGCTTCCGGAACATGTTCCGGTCCTTCCGGAACATGTTCCGGTCCTTCCGGAACATGTTCCGGCGCTTCCGGAACATGTTCCGGCGCTTCCAGAACATGTTCCGGTCCTTCCGGAACATGTTCCGGTCCTTCCGGAACATGTTCCGGCGCTTCCGGAACATGTTCCGGCGCTTCCGGAACATGTTCCGGTCCTTCCGGAACATGTTCCGGTCCTTCCGGAACATGTTCCGGCGCTTCCGGAACATGTTCCTGTCCTTCCGGAACATGTTCCGGTGCTTCCGGAACATGTTCTGGTGCTTCCAGAACATGTTCCGGTCCTTCCGGAACATGTTCCGGTCCTTCCGGAACATGTTCCGGCGCTTCCGGAACATGTTCCGGCGCTTCCGGAACATGTTCCGGTGCTTCCGGAACATGTTCCGGTCCTTCCGGAACATGTTCTGGTCCTTCCGGAACATGTTCCGGCGCTTCCCGAACATGTTCCGAAAGCGCCGGAACATGTTCCGGCGCTTCCTGAACATGTTCCGGTCCTTCCGGAACATGTTCCGGCGCTTCCGGAACATGTTCCGGTCCTTCCGGAACATGTTCCGGTCCTTCCGGAACATGTTCCCGCGCTTCCAGAACATGTTCCGGCGCTTCCGGAACATGTTCCGGTGCTTCCGGAACATGTACTGGTGCTTCCGGAACATGTTCCGGCGCTTCCAGAACATGTTCTGGTCCTTCCGGAACATGTTCCAGCGATTTCCGGTGCTTCCGGAACATGTTCCGGCGCTTCCGGAACATGTTCCGGCGCTTCCGGAACATGTTCCGGTGCTTCCGGAACATGTTCCGGCGCTTCCGGAACATGTTCCAGTGATTCCGGAACATGTTCCGGCGCCTCCGGAGCATGTTCCGGCGATTCCGGAACATGTTCCGGCGCTTCCGGAACATGTTCCGGTGCTTCCGGGCATGTTCCGGTGCTTCCGGAACATGTTCCGGTCCTTCCGGAACATGTTCCGGCGCTTCCGGAACATGTTCCGGCGCTTCCAGAACATGTTCCGGTCCTTCCGGAACATGTTCCGGTCCTTCCGGAACATGTTCCGGCGCTTCCGGAACATGTTCCTGTCCTTCAGGAACATGTTCCGGTGCTTCCGGAACATGTTCTGGTGCTTCCGGAACATGTTCCGGTCCTTCCGGAACATGTTCCGGTCCTTCCGGAACATGTTCCGGCGCTTCCGGAACATGTTCCGGCGCTTCCGGAACATGTTCCGGTGCTTCCGGAACATGTTCCGGTCCTTCCGGAACATGTTCTGGTCCTTCCGGAACATGTTCCGGCGCTTCCCGAACATGTTCCGAAAGCGCCGGAACATGTTCCGGCGCTTCCTGAACATGTTCCGGTCCTTCCGGAACATGTTCCGGCGCTTCCGGAACATGTTCCGGCGCTTCCGGAACATGTTCCGGTCCTTCCGGAACATGTTCCGGTCCTTCCGGAACATGTTCCGGCGCTTCCGGAACGTGTTCCGGTCCTTCCGGAACATGTTCCGGTGCTTCCGGAACATTTTCCGGTGCTTCCGGAACATGTTCCGGTCCTTCCGGAACATGTTCCGGCGCTTCCGGAACATGTTCCGGTGCTTCCGGAACATGTTCCGGTCCTTCCGGAACATGTTCCAGCGCTTCCAGAACATGTTCCGGCGCTTCCGGAACATGTTCCGGCGCTTCCTGAACATGTTCCGGTCCTTCCGGAACATGTTCCGGTCCTTCCGGAACATGTTCCGGCGCTTCCGGAACATGTTCCGGTCCTTCCGGAACATGTTCCGGCGCTTCCGGAACATGTTCCGGCGCTTCCAGAACATGTTCCGGTCCTTCCGGAACATGTTCCGGTCCTTCCGGAACATGTTCCGGCGCTTCCGGAACATGTTCCTGTCCTTCAGGAACATGTTCCGGTGCTTCCGGAACATGTTCTGGTGCTTCCGGAACATGTTCCGGTCCTTCCGGAACATGTTCCGGTCCTTCCCGAACATGTTCCGGCGCTTCCGGAACATGTTCCGGCGCTTCCGGAACATGTTCCGGTGCTTCCGGAACATGTTCCGGTCCTTCCGGAACATGTTCTGGTCCTTCCGGAACATGTTCCGGCGCTTCCCGAACATGTTCCGAAAGCGCCGGAACATGTTCCGGCGCTTCCTGAACATGTTCCGGTCCTTCCGGAACATGTTCCGGCGCTTCCGGAACATGTTCCGGCGCTTCCGGAACATGTTCCGGTCCTTCCGGAACATGTTCCGGTCCTTCCGGAACATGTTCCGGCGCTTCCGGAACGTGTTCCGGTCCTTCCGGAACATGTTCCGGTGCTTCCGGAACATTTTCCGGTGCTTCCGGAACATGTTCCGGTCCTTCCGGAACATGTTCCGGCGCTTCCGGAACATGTTCCGGCGCTTCCGGAACATGTTCCGGTGCTTCCGGAACATGTTCCGGTGCTTCCGGAACATGTTCCGGTCCTTCCGGAACATGTTCCAGCGCTTCCAGAACATGTTCCGGCGCTTCCGGAACATGTTCCGGCGCTTCCGGAACATGTTCCGGTCCTTCCGGAACATGTTCCGGTCCTTCCGGAACATGTTCCGGCGCTTCCGGAACATGTTCCGGTCCTTCCGGAACGTGTTCCGGTGCTTCCGGAACATGTTCTGGTGCTTCCGGAACATGTTCCGGCGCTTACGGAACATGTTCCGGTCCTTCCGGAGCATGTTCCGGTCCTTTCGGAGCATTTCCGGTCCTTCCGGAACATGTTCCGGTCCTTCCGGAACATGTTCCAGCGATTTCCGGTGCTTCCGGAACATGTTCCGGTGCTTCCGGAACATGTTCCGGCGCTTCCGGAACATGTTCCGGTGCTTCCGGAACATGTTCCGGTCTTCCGGCGCTTCCGGAACATGTTCCGGTGCTTCCGGAACATGTTCCGGCGCTTCCGGAACATGTTCCGGTCCTTGGAAACATTTCCTGGTCCTTCCGGAACATGTTCCGGTCCTTCCGGAACATGTTCCGGCGCTTCCGGAACATGTTCCGGTGCTTCCGGAACATGTTCCGGTGCTTCCGGAACATGTTCCGGCGCCTCCGGAACATGTTCCGGCGATTCCGGAACATGTTCCGGCGATTTCGTAACATGTTCCGGCGCTTCCGGAACATGTTCCGGTCCTTCCGGAACATGTTCCGGCGCTTCCGGAACATGTTCCGGTCCTTCCGGAACATGTTCTGGTGCTTCCGGAACATGTTCCGGTCTTCCGGCGCTTCCGGAACATGTTCCGGTCCTTCCGGAACATGTTCCGGTCCTTCCGGAACATGTTCCGGTCCTTCCGGAACATGTTCCGGCGCTTCCGGAACATGTTCCGGTCCTTCCGGAACACGTTCCAGTCCTTCCGGAACATGTTCCGGTGCTTCCGGAACATGTTCCGGCGCTTCCGGAACATGTTCCGGCGCTTCCGGAACATGTTCCGGTGCTTCCGGAACATGTTCCGGTCCTTCCGGAACATGTTCCGGTCCTTCCGGAACATGTTCCGGCGCTTCCAGAACATGTTCCGGCGCTTCCAGAACATGTTCCGGCGCTTCCGGAACATGTTCCGGCGCTTCCGGAACATGTTCCGGTCCTTCCGCAACATGTTCCGGTGCTTCCGGAACATGTTCCGGCGCTTCCGGAACATGTTCCGGCGCTTCCGGAACATGTTCCGGTCCTTCCGGAACATGTTCCGGTCCTTCCGGAACATGTTCCGGCGCTTCCGGAACATGTTCCGGCGCTTCCGGAACATGTTCCGGTGCTTCCGGAACGTGTTCCGGTGCTTCCGGAACATGTTCCGGTGCTTCCGGAACATGTTCCGGCGCTTTCGGAACATGTTCCGGAAGCGCCGGAACATGTTCCGGAAGGACCGGAATATGTTCCGGAAGCGCCGGAACATGTTCCGGAAGCGCCGGAAGTGGTTCCGGAAGCACCGGAACATGTTCCGCAAGGACCGGAACATGTTCCGATGCTTCCGGAACATGTTCCGAAAGCGCCGGAACATGTTCCGGAAGCGCCGGAACATGTTCCGGAAGCACCGGAACATGTTCCGGAAGGACCGGAACATGTTCGAGTGCTTCCGGAACATGTTCCGGAAGCACCGAAACATGTTCCGGAAGCACCGGAACATGTTCCGGAACCGCCGGAACATGTTCCGGAAGGACCGGAACATCTTCCGGAAGGACCGGAACATGTTCCGAAAGGACCGGAACATGTTCCGGAAGCACCGGAACATGTTCCGGAAGCGCCGGAACATGTTTCGGAAGGACCGGAACATGTTCCGGAAGGACCGGAACATGTTCCGGAAGGACCGGAACATGTTCCGGAAGCGCCGGAACATGTTCCGGAAGGACCGGAACATGTTCCGGAAGGACCGGAACATGTTCCGGAAGGACCGGGACATGTTCCGGAAGCGCCAGAACATGTTCCGGAAGGACCCGAACATGTTCCGGAAGGACCGGAATATGTTCCGGAAGCGCCGGAACATGTTCCGGAAGCGCCGGAACATGTTCCGGAAGGACCGGAACATGTTCCGGAAGCGCCGGAACATGTTCCGGAAGCGCCGGAAGCACCGGAACACGTTCCGGAAGGACCGGAAACATGTTCCGGAAGCGCCGGAACATGTTCCGGAAGCGCCGGAACATGTTCCGGAAGGACCGGAACATGTTCCGGAAGCACCGGAACATGTTCCGGAAGCACCGGAACATGTTCCGGAAGCGCCGGAACATGTTCCGGAAGCGCCGGAACATGTTCCGGAAGGTTCCGGAAGGACCGGAACATGTTCCGGAAGCACCGGAACATGTCTCGGAAGCACCGGAACATGTTCCGGAAGCGCCAGAACATGTTCCGGAAGCGCCGGAACATGTTCCGGAAGGACCGGAACATGTTCCGGAAGGACCGGAACATGTTCCGGAAGGACCGGAACATGTTCCGGAAGCACCGGAACATGTTCCAGAAGCAGCGGAACATGTTCCGGAAGCACCGCAACATGTTCCGGAAGCGCCGGAACATGTTCCGGAAGGACCGGAATATGTTCCGGAAGGACCAGGAAATGTTTCCAAGGACCGGAACATGTTCCGAAAGGACCGGAACATGTTCCGGAAGCGCCGGAACATGTTCCGGAAGCACCGGAACATGTTCCGGAAGCGCCGGAAGACCGGAACATGTTCCGGAAGCGCCGGAAGCACCGGAACACGTTCCGGAAGGACCGGAACATGTTCCGGAAGGACCGGAACATGTTCCGGAAGGACCGGAACGTGTTCCGCAAGCACCGGAACATGTTCCGGAAGCGCCGGAACACGTTCCGGAAGCACCGGAACATGTTCCGGAAGCACCGGAACATGTTCCGGAAGGACCGGAACATGATCCGGAAGGACCGGAACATGTTCCGGAAGCGCCGGAAGACCGGAACATGTTCCGGTGCTTTCGGAACATGTTCCGGTGCTTCCGGAACATGTTCCGGAAGCACCGGAACATGTTCCGGAAGCGCCGGAACATGTTCCGGAAGGACCGGAACATGTTCCGGAAGCACCGGAACATGTTCCGGAAGCGCTGGAACATGTTCCGGAAGCGCCGGAACATGTTCCGGAAGGACCGGAACATGTTCCCGAAGCGCCGGAACATGTTCCGGAAGCGCCGGAACATGTTCCGGAAGGACCGGAACATGTTCCGGAAGCGCCGGAACATGTTCTGGAAGGACCGGAACATGTTCCGGAAGGACCGGAACATGTTCCGGAAGGACCGGAACATGTTTCGGAAGCGCCGGAACATGTTCCGGAAGCGCCGGAACATGTTCCGGAAGCGCCGGAACATGTTCCGGAATCGCCGGAACATGTTCCGGAATCGCCGCAACATGTTCCGGATGCGCCGGAACATGTTCCGGAAGGACCGGAACATGTTCCGGAAGGACCGGAACATGTTCCGGAAGGACCGGAACATGTTCCGGAAGCGCCGGAACATGTTCCGGAACTGCCGGAAGACCGGAACATGTTCCGGAAGCACCGGAACATGTTCCGGAAGCGCCGGAACATGTTCCGGAAGCGCTGGAACATGTTCCAGCGCTTCCGGAACATGTTCCGGAAGCGCCGGAACATGTTCCGGAAGCACCGGAACATGTTCCGGAAGCACCGGAACATGTTCCGGAAGCACCGGAAATCGCTGGAACATGTTCCGGAAGGACCGGAACATGCTCCGGAAGGACCGGAACATGCTCCGGAAGGACCGGAACATGTTCCGGAAGCGCCGGAACATGTTCCGGAAGCACCAGAACATGTTCCGGAAGCACCAGAACATGTTCCGGAAGCGCCGGAACATGTTCCGGAAGCGCCGGAACATGTTCCGGAAGCACCGGAACACGATCCGGAAGGACCGGAACATGTTCCGGAAGCGCCGGAACATGTTCCGGAAGCACCGGAACATGTTCCGGAAGGACCGGAACATGTTCCGGAAGCGCCGGAAGACCGGAACATGTTCCGGAAGCACCAGGACATGTTCCGGAAGGACCGGAACATGTTCCGGAAGCGCCGGAACATGTTCCGGAAGGACCGGAACATGTTCCGGAAGGACCGGAACATGTTCCGGAAGCGCCGGAACATGTTCCGGAAGCGCCGGAACATGTTCCGAAATCGCCGGAACATGTTCCGGAATCGCCGGAACATGTTCCGGAGGCGCCGGAACATGTTCCGGAAGCACCGGAACATGTTCCGGTGCTTCCGGAACATGTTCCGGTGCTTCCGGAACATGTTCCGGTCCTTCCGGAACATGTTCCGGTCCTTCCGGAACCACTTCCGGCGCTTCCGGAACATGTTCCGGCGCTTCCGGAACATGTTCCGGTGCTTCCGGAACACGTTCCGGTCCTTCCGGAACATGTTCCGGTGCTTCCGGAACATGTTCCGGTGCTTCCGGAACATGTCCTGGTGCTTCCGGAACATGTTCCGGTCTTCCGGCGCTTCCGGAACATGTTCCGGTCCTTCCGGAACGTGTTCCGGTGCTTCCGGCGCTTCCGGAACATGTTCCGGCGCTTCCGGAACATGTTCCGGTCCTTCCGGAACATGTTCCGGCGCTTCCGGAACATGTTCCGGCGCTTCCGGAACATGTTCCGGTCCTTCCGGAACATGTTCGGGTCCTTCCGGAACATGTTCCGGCGCTTCCGGAACATGTCCCGGTCCTTCCGGAACATGTTCCGGTCCTTCCGGAACATGTTCCGGCGCTTCCGGAACATGTTCCGGTCCTTCCGGAACATGTTCCGGTCCTTCCGGAACATGTTCCGGCGCTTTCGGAACATGTTCCGGTGCTTTCGGAACATGTTCCGGAAGCATCGGAACATGTTCCGGTCCTTCCGGAACATGTTCCGGTCCTTCCGGAACATGTTCCGGCGCTTCCGGAACATGTTCCGGTCCTTCCGGAACATGTTCCGGTCCTTCCGGAACATGTTCCGGTCCTTCCGAAACATGTTCCGGCGCTTCCGGAACATGTTCCGGTGCTTCCGGAACATGTTCCGGTCCTTTCGGAACATGTTCCGGTCCTTCCGGAAGATGTTCCGGTCCTTCCGGAACATGTTCCAGCGGTTCCGGAACATGTTCCGGTGCTTCCGGAACATGTTTCGGTGCTTCCGGAACATGTTCCGGAAGCGCCGGAACATGTTCCGGAAGCACCGGAACATGTTCCGGCGCTTTCGGAACATGTTCCGGAAGCATCGGAACATGTTCCGGAAGGACCGGAACATGTTCCCGTGCTTCCGGAACATGTTCCGGCGCTTCCGGAACATGTTCCGGTGCTTCCGGAACATGTTCCGGTCCTTCCGGAACATGTTCCGGCGCTTCCGGAACATGTTCCGGTGCTTCCGGAACATGTTCCGGTGCTTTCGGAACATGTTCCGTTGCTTCCGGAACATGTTCCGGTCTTCCGGCGCTTCCGGAACATGTTCCGGTGCTTCCGGAACACGTTCCGGTCCTTCCGGAACATTTCGCGGTCCTTCCGGAACATGTTCGGGTGCTTCCGGAACATGTTCCGGCGCTTCCGGAACATGTTTCCGGTCCTTCCGGAACGTGTTCCGGTGCTTCCGGCGCTTCCGGAACATGTTCCGGCGCTTCCGGAACATGTTCCGGTCCTTCCGGAACATGTTCCGGCGCTTCCGGAACATGTTCCGGCGCTTCCGGAACATGTTCCGGTCCTTCCGGAACATGTTCCGGCGCTTCCGGAACATGTTCCGGTCCTTCCGGAACATGTTCCGGTCCTTCCGGAACATGTTCCGGCGCTTCCGGAACATGTTCCGGTTCTTCCGGAACATGTTCCGGTCCTTCCGGAACATGTTCCGGTGCTTCCGAAACATGTTCCGGCGCTTCCGGAACATGTTTCGGTGCTTCCGGAACATGTTCCGGTCCTTTCGGAACATGTTCCGGTCCTTCCGGAAGATGTTCCGGTCCTTCCGGAACATGTTCCGGCGGTTCCGGAACATGTTCCGGTGCTTCCGGAACATGTTTCGGTGCTTCCGGAACATGTTCCGGAAGCACCGGAACATGTTCCGGTGCTTCCGGAACATGTTCCGGTGCTTCCGGAACATGTTTCGGCGCTTCCGGAACATGTTCCGGCGCTTTCGGAACATGCTCCGGAAGCATCGGAACATGTTCCGGTCCTTGCGGAACATGTTCCGGTGCTTCCGGAACATGTTGCGGCGCTTCCGGAACATGTTCCGGTGCTTCCGGAACATGTTCCGGTGCTTCCGGAACATGTTTCGGCGCTTCCGGAACATGTTCCGGTCCTTCCGGAACATGTTCCGGCGCTTCGGGAACATGTTCCGGTCCTTCCGGAACATGTTCCGGCGCTTCCGGAACATGTTCCGGTGCTTCCGGAACATGTTCCGGCGCTTCCGGAACATGTTCCGGCGCTTCCGGAACATGTTCCGGCGCTTCCGGAACATGTTCCGGTCCTTCCGGCACATGTTCCGGTGCTTCCGGAACATGTTCCGGTCCTTCCGGAACATGTTCCGGTGCTGCCGGAACATGTTCCGGTCCTTCCGGAACATGTTCCGGCGGTTCCGGAACATGCTCCGGTGCTTCCGGAACATGTTTCGGTGCTTCCGGAACATGTTCCGGAAGCACCGGAACATGTTCAGGTCCTTCCGGAACATGTTCCGGTCCTTCCGGAACATGTTCCGGCGCTTCCGGAACATGTTCCGGCGCTTTCGGAACATGTTCCGGTGCTTCCGGAACATGTTCCGGTCCTTCCGGAACATGTTCCGGTGCTTCCGGAACATGTTGCGGCGCTTCCGGAACATGTTCCGGTCCTTCCGGAACATGTTCCGGTCCTTCCGGAACATGTTCCGGTCCTTCCGGAACATGTTCCGGTCTTGCGGCGCTTCTGGAACATGTTCCGGTGCTTCCGGAACATGTTCCGGTGCTTCCGGAACATGTTCCGGTGCTTCCGGAACATGTTCTGGTCCTTCCGGAACATGTTCCGGTGCTTCCGGAACATGTTCCGGTCCTTCCGGAACATGTTCCGGTCCTTCCGGAACATGTTCCGGCGCTTCCGGAACATGTTCCGGCGCTTCCGGAACATGTTCCGGTGCTTCCGGAACATGTTCGGGTCCTTCCGGAACATGTTCCAGTCCTTCCGGAACATGTTCCGGCGCTTCCGGAACATGTTCCGGCGCTTCCGGAACATGTTCCGGTGCTTCCGTAACATGTTCCGGTCCTTCCGGAACATGTTCCGGTCCTTCCGGAACATGTTGGGGTCCTTCCGGAACATGCTCCGGTCCTTCCGGAACATGTTCCGGTCCTTCCGGAACATGTTCCGGCGCTTCCGGAACATGTTCCGGTCCTTCCGGAACATGTTCCGGTCCTTCCGGAACATGTTCCGGCGCTTCCGGAACATGTTCCGGCGCTTCCGGAACATGTTCCAGTCCTTCCGGAACATGTTCCGGTCCTTCCGGAACATGTTCCGGTCCTTCCGAAACATGTTCCGGCGCTTCCGGAACATGTTCCGGTGCTTCCGGAACATGTTCCCGTCCTTCCGGAACATGTTCCGGTCCTTCCGAAACATGTTCCGGTGCTTCCGGAACATGTTCCGGTCCTTCCGGAACATGTTCCGGTCCTTCCGGAACATGTTCCGGTGCTTCCGGAACATGTTCCGGTCCTTCCGGAACATGTTCCGGTCCTTCCGAAACATGTTCCGGCGCTTCCGGAACATGT
The DNA here is from genome assembly GCA_964036045.1 of Eutreptiella sp. 'Long Island Sound 2002'. Taxonomy (NCBI): domain Eukaryota; phylum Euglenozoa; class Euglenophyceae; order Eutreptiales; family Eutreptiaceae; genus Eutreptiella; species Eutreptiella sp. 'Long Island Sound 2002'. The sequence continues at coordinate 2,119,640 of OZ038381.1, read as the reverse complement.
TCCGGTGCTTCCAGAACATGATCCGGCGCTTCCGGAACATGTTCCGGTCCTTCCGGAACATGTTCCGGCGCTTCCGGAACATGTTCTTCCGGAACATGTTCCGGAAGGACCGGAACATGTTCCGGAAGCACCGGAACATGTTCCGGAAGCACCGGAACATGTTCCGGAAGCGCCGGAAGACCGGAACATGTTCTGGTCCTTCCGGAACATGTTCCGGCGCTTCCGGAACATGTTCCGGTCCTTTCGGAACATGTTCCGGTCCTTCCGGAAGATGTTCCGGTCCTTCCGGAACATGTTCCGGCGGTTCCGGAACATGTTCAGGCGCTTCCGGGACATGTTCCGGTCTTCCGGCGCTTCCGGAACATGTTCCGGTGCTTCCGGAACATGTTCCGGGGCTTCCGGAACATGTTCCGGCGCTTTCGGAACACGTTCCGGAAGCGTCGGAACATGTTCCGGTCCTTCCGGAACATGTTCCGGTGCTTCCGGAACATGTTCCGGTCCTTCCGGAACATGTTCCGGTCCTTCCGGAACATGTTCCGGTCTTCCGGCGCTTCCGGAACATGTTCCGGTCCTTCCGGAACATGTTCCGGTCCTTCCGGAACATGTTCCGGTCTTCCGGCGCTTCCGGAACATGTTCCGGTGCTTCCGGAACATGTTACGGCGCTTCCGGAACATGTTCCGGTGCTTCCGGAACATGTTCCGGTGCTTCCGGAACATGTTCCGGTCCTTCCGGAACATGTTCCGGTCCTTCCGGAACATGTTCCGGTCCTTCCGGAACATGTTTCGGCGCTTCCGGAACATGTTCCGGCGCTTCCGGAACATGTTCCGGCGCTTCCGGAACATGTTCCGGTGCTTCCGGAACATGTTCCGGTCCTTCCGGAACATGTTCCGGTCCTTCCGGAACATGTTCCGGTGCTTCCGGAACATGTTCCGGTGCTTCCGGAACATGTTCCGGCGCTTCCGGAACATGTTCCGGTGCTTCCGGAACATGTTCCGGTGCTTCGGGAACATGTTCCGGTGCTTCCGGAACATGTTCCGGTGCTTCCAGAACATGTTCCGGTGCTTCCGGAACATGTTCGGGTCCTTCCGGAACATGTTCCGGTGCTTCCGGAACATGTTCCGGTGCTTCCGGAACATGTTCCGGTGTTTCCGGAACATGTTCCGGTCCTTCCGGAACATGTTCCGGTCTTGCGGCGCTTCTGGAACATGTTCCGGTGCTTCCGGAACATGTTCCGGTGCTTCCGGAACATGTTCCGGTGCTTCCGGAACATGTTCTGGTCCTTCCGGAACATGTTCCGGTGCTTCCGGAACATGTTCCGGTCCTTCCGGAACATGTTCCGGTCCTTCCGGAACATGTTCCGGCGCTTCCGGAACATGTTCCGGCGCTTCCGGAACATGTTCCGGTGCTTCCGGAACATGTTCGGGTCCTTCCGGAACATGTTCCAGTCCTTCCGGAACATGTTCCGGCGCTTCCGGAACATGTTCCGGCGCTTCCGGAACATGTTCCGGTGCTTCCGTAACATGTTCCGGTCCTTCCGGAACATGTTCCGGTCCTTCCGGAACATGTTGGGGTCCTTCCGGAACATGTTCCGGTCCTTCCGGAACATGTTCCGGTCCTTCCGGAACATGTTCCGGCGCTTCCGGAACATGTTCCGGTCCTTCCGGAACATGTTCCGGTCCTTCCGGAACATGTTCCGGCGCTTCCGGAACATGTTCCAGTCCTTCCGGAACATGTTCCGGTCCTTCCGGAACATGTTCCGGTCCTTCCGAAACATGTTCCGGCGCTTCCGGAACATGTTCCGGTGCTTCCGGAACATGTTCCCGTCCTTCCGGAACATGTTCCGGTCCTTCCGAAACATGTTCCGGTGCTTCCGGAACATGTTCCGGTCCTTCCGGAACATGTTCCGGTCCTTCCGGAACATGTTCCGGTGCTTCCGGAACATGTTCCGGTCCTTCCGGAACATGTTCCGGTCCTTCCGAAACATGTTCCGGCGCTTCCGGAACATGTTCCGGTGCTTCCAGAACATGATCCGGCGCTTCCGGAACATGTTCCGGTCCTTCCGGAACATGTTCCGGCGCTTCCGGAACATGTTCTTCCGGAACATGTTCCGGAAGGACCGGAACATGTTCCGGAAGCACCGGAACATGTTCCGGAAGCACCGGAACATGTTCCGGAAGCACCGGAACATGTTCCGGAAGCGCCGGAAGACCGGAACATGTTCCGGTCCTTCCGGAACATGTTCCGGCGCTTCCGGAACATGTTCCGGTCCTTTCGGAACATGTTCCGGTCCTTCCGGAAGATGTTCCGGTCCTTCCGGAACATGTTCCGGCGGTTCCGGAACATGTTCCGGCGCTTCCGGGACATGTTCCGGTCTTCCGGCGCTTCCGGAACATGTTCTGGTGCTTCCGGAACATGTTCCGGGGCTTCCGGAACATGTTCCGGCGCTTTCGGAACACGTTCCGGAAGCGTCGGAACATGTTCCGGTCCTTCCGGAACATGTTCCGGTGCTTCCGGAACATGTTCCGGTCCTTCCGGAACATGTTCCGGTCCTTCCGGATAATGTTCCGGTCTTCCGGCGCTTCCGGAACATGTTCCGGTCCTTCCGGAACATGTTCCGGTCCTTCCGGAACATGTTCCGGTCTTCCGGCGCTTCCGGAACATGTTCCGGTGCTTCCGGAACATGTTCCGGTGCTTCCGGAACATGTTCCGGTGCTTCCGGAACATGTTCCGGTCCTTCCGGAACATGTTCCGGTCCTTCCGGAACATGTTCCGGTCCTTCCGGAACATGTTCCGGTCCTTCCGGAACATGTTCCGGCGCTTCCGGAACATGTTCCGGCGCTTCCGGAACATGTTCCGGTGCTTCCGGAACATGTTCCGGTGCTTCCGGAACATGTTCCGGTCCTTCCGGAACATGTTCCGGTGCTTCCGGAACATGTTCCGGTGCTTCCGGAACATGTTCCGGCGCTTCCGGAACATGTTCCGGCGCTTCCGGAACATGTTCCGGTGCTTCCGGAACATGTTCCGGTGCTTCGGGAACATGTTCCGGTGCTTCCGGAACATGTTCCGGTGCTTCCGGAACATGTTCCGGTGCTTCCGGAACATGTTCGGGTCCTTCCGGAACATGTTCCGGTGCTTCCGGAACATGTTCCGGTGCTTCCGGAACATGTTCCGGTGTTTCCGGAACATGTTCCGGTGCTTCCGGAACATGTTCCGGTCCTTCCGGAACATGTTCCGGCGCTTCCGGAACATGTTCCGGTCATTCCGGAACATGTTCCGGCGCTTCCGGAACATGTTCCGGCGCTTCCGGAACATGTTCCGGCGCTTCCGGAACATGTTCCGGCGCTTCCGGAACAAGTTCCGGTCCTTCCGGAACATGTTCCGGCGCTTCCGGAACATGTTCCGGTGCTTCCGGAACATGTTCCGGTCTTCCGGCGCTTCCGGAACATGTTCCGGTCCTTTCGGAACATGTTCCGGTGCTTCCGGAACATGTTCCGGTGCTTCCGGAACTTGTTCCGGCGCTTCTGGAACATGTTCCAGTGCTTCCGGAACATGTTCCGGTGCTTCCGGAACATGTTCCGGTGCTTCCGGAACATGTTCCGGCGCTTCCGGAACATGTTCCGGCGCTTCCGGAACATGTTCCGGCGCTTCCGGAACATGTTCCGGTCCTTCCGGAACATGTTCCGGTCCTTCCGGAACATGTTCCGGTCCTTCCGGAACATGTTCCGGTCCTTCCGGAACATGTTCCGGCGCTTCCGGAACATGTTCCGGAAGCATCGGAACATCTTCCGGCGCTTCCGGAACATGTTCCGGTCCTTCCGGAACATGTTCCGGTCCTTTCGGAACATGTTCCGGCGCTTCCGGAACATGTTCCGGCGCTTCCGAAACATGTTCCGGCGCTTCCGGAACATGTTCCGGTGCTTCCGGAACATGTTCCGGTCCTTCCGGAACATGTTCCGGCGCTTCCGGAACATGTTCCGGCGCTTCCGGAACATGTTCCGGCGCTTCCGGAACATGTTCCGGTCCTTCCGGAACATGTTCCGGCGCTTCCGGAACATGTTCCGGCGCTTCCGGAACATGTTCCGGCGCTTCCGGAACATGTTCCGGTGCTTCCGGAACATGTTCCGGTCTTCCGGCGCTTCCGGAACATGTTCCGGTCCTTTCGGAACATGTTCCGGTGCTTCCGGAACATGTTCCGGTGCTTCCGGAACATGTTCCGGTCCTTCCGGAACATGTTCCGGCGCTTCCGGAACATGTTCCGGCGCTTCCGGAACATGTTCCGGTCCTTCCGGAACATGTTCCGGTCCTTCCGGCGCTTCCGGAACATGTTCCGGTCCTTTCGGAACATGTTCCGGTGCTTCCGGAACATGTTCCGGTGCTTCCAGAACTTGTTCCGGCGCTTCCGGAACATGTTCCGGTCCTTCCGGAACATGTTTCGGCGCTTCCGGAACATGTTCCGGCGCTTCCGGAACATGTTCCGGCGCTTCCGGAACATGTTCCGGTGCTTCCGGAACATGTTCCGGTCCTTCCGGAACATGTTCCGGTCCTTCCGGAACATGTTCCAGTGCTTCCGGAACATGTTCCGGTGCTTCCGGAACATGTTCCGGCGCTTCCGGAACATGTTCCGGTGCTTCCGGAACATGTTCCGGTGCTTCGGGAACATGTTCCGGTGCTTCCGGAACATGTTCCGGTGCTTCCGGAACATGTTCCGGTGCTTCCGGAACATGTTCGGGTCCTTCCGGAACATGTTCCGGTGCTTCCGGAACATGTTCCGGTGCTTCCGGAACATGTTCCGGTGTTTCCGGAACATGTTCCGGCGCTTCCGGAACATGTTCCGGTGTTTCCGGAACATGTTCCGGTGCTTCCGGAACATGTTCCGGTCCTTCCGGAACATGTTCCGGCGCTTCCGGAACATGTTCCGGTCCTTCCGGAACATGTTCCGGTCATTCCGGAACATGTTCCGGCGCTTCCGGAACATGTTCCGGCGCTTCCGGAACATGTTCCGGTCCTTCCGGAACATGTTCCGGCGCTTCCGGAACATGTTCCGGCGCTTCCGGAACAAGTTCCGGTCCTTCCGGAACATGTTCCGGCGCTTCCGGAACATGTTCCGGTGCTTCCGGAACATGTTCCGGTCTTCCGGCGCTTCCGGAACATGTTCCGGTCCTTTCGGAACATGTTCCGGTGCTTCCGGAACATGTTCCGGTGCTTCCGGAACTTGTTCCGGCGCTTCTGGAACATGTTCCAGTGCTTCCGGAACATGTTCCGGTGCTTCCGGAACATGTTCCGGTGCTTCCGGAACATGTTCCGGCGCTTCCGGAACATGTTCCGGCGCTTCCGGAACATGTTCCGGTCCTTCCGGAACATGTTCCGGTCCTTCCGGAACATGTTCCGGTCCTTCCGGAACATGTTCCGGCGCTTCCGGAACATGTTCCGGAAGCATCGGAACATGTTCCGGCGCTTCCGGAACATGTTCCGGTCCTTCCGGAACATGTTCCGGTCCTTTCGGAACATGTTCCGGCGCTTCCGGAACATGTTCCGGCGCTTCCGAAACATGTTCCGGCGCTTCCGGAACATGTTCCGGTGCTTCCGGAACATGTTCCGGTCCTTTCGGAACATGTTCCGGTGCTTCCGGAACATGTTCCGGTGCTTCCGGAACATGTTCCGGTCCTTCCGGAACATGTTCCGGCGCTTCCGGAAGATGTTCCGGCGCTTCCGGAACATGTTCCGGTCTTCCGGCGCTTCCGGAACATGTTCCGGTCCTTTCGGAACATGTTCCGGTGCTTCCGGAACATGTTCCGGTGCTTCCGGAACATGTTCCGGTCCTTCCGGAACATGTTCCGGCGCTTCCGGAAGATGTTCCGGCGCTTCCGGAACATGTTCCGGTCCTTCCGGAACATGTTCCGGTCCTTCCGGCGCTTCCGGAACATGTTCCGGTCCTTTCGGAACATGTTCCGGTGCTTCCGGAACATGTTCCGGTGCTTCCAGAACTTGTTCCGGCGCTTCCGGAACATGATCCGGTGCTTCCGGAACATGTTCCGGCGCTTCCGGAACATGTTCCGGTCCTTCCGGAACGTGTTCCGGTGCTTCCGGAACATGTTTCGGCGCTTCCAGAACATGTTCCGGCGCTTCCGGAACATGTTCCGGTGCTTCCGGAACATGTTCCGGCGCTTCCGGAACATGTTCCGGTGCTTCCGGAACGTGTTCCGGTGCTTCCGGAACATGTTTCGGCGCTTCCAGAACATGTTCCGGCGCTTCCGGAACATGTTCCGGTCCTTCCGGAACATGTTCCGTCGCTTCCGGAACATGTACCGGCGCTTCCGGAACATGTTCCGGCGCTTCCGGAACATGTTCCGGTCCTTCCGGAACATGCTCCGGTGCTTCCGGAACATGTTCCGGCGCTTCCGGAACATGTTCCGGCGCTTCCGGAACATGTTCCGGTACTTCCGGAACATGTTCCGGTCCTTCCGGAAGATGTTCCGGCGCTTCCGGAACATGTTCCGGTCCTTCCGGAACATGTTCCGGCGCCTCCGGAACATGGTCCGGCGCCTCCGGAACATGTTCCGGTGCCTCCGGAACATGTTCCGGTGCTTCCGGAACATGTTCCGGTGCTTCCGGAACATGTTCCGGTCCTTCCGGAACATGTTCCGGCGCTTCCGGAACATGTTCCGGTCCTTCCGGAACATGTTCCGGCGCCTCCGGAACATGGTCCGGCGCCTCTGGAACATGTTCCGGTGCCTCCGGACCATGTTCCGGTGCGTCCGGAACATGTTCCGGTGCTTCCGGAACATGTTCCGGTCCTTCCCGAACATGTTCCGGTGCTTCCGGAACATGTTCCGGTGCTTCAGGAACATGTTCCGGTGCTTCCGGAACATGTTCCGGCGCTTCCGGAACATGTTCCGGTCCTTCCGTAACATGTTCGGGTCCTTCTGGAACATGTTCCGGTGCTTCCGGAACATGTTCCGGTGCTTCCGGAACATGTTCCGGTGCTTCCGAAACATGTTCCGGCGCTTCCGGAACATGTTCCGGCGCTTCCGGAACATGTTTCGGCGCTTCCGGAACATGTTCCGGTGCTTCCGGAACATGTTCCGGCGCCTCCGGAACACGTTCCGGTCCTTCCGGAACATGTTCCGGTCCTTCCGGAACATGTTCCGGTGCTTCCGGAACATGTTCCGGTCTTCCGGCGCTTCCGGAACATGTTCCGGTGCTTCCGGAACATGTTCCGGCGCTTCCGGAACATGTTCCGGTGCTTCCGGAACATGTTCCGGTGCTTCCGGAACATGTTCCGGTGCTTCCGGAACATGTTCCGGTCCTTCCGGAACATGTTCCGGTCCTTCTGGAACATGTTCCGGCGCTTCCGGAACATGTTCTTCCGGAACATGTTCCGGCGCTTCCGGAACATGTTCCGGTGCTTCCGGAACATGTTCCGGTGCTTCCGGAACATGTTCCGGTCCTTTCGGAACATGTTCCGGTCCTTCCGGAACATGTTCCGGCGCTTCCGGAACATGTTCCGGTCCTTCCGGAACATGTTCCGGCGCTTCGGGAACATGTTCCGGTACTTCCGGAACATGTTCCGGTCCTTCCGGAAGATGTTCCGGTGCTTCCGGAACATGTTCCGGTGCTTCCGGAACATGTTCCGGCGCTTCCGGAACATGTTCCGGCGCTTCCGGAAGATGTTCCGGCGCCTCCGGAACATGGTCCGGCGCCTCTGGAACATGGTCCGGCGCCTCCGGAACATGTTCCGGTGCCTCCGGAACATGTTCCGGTGCGTCCGGAACATGTTCCGGTGCTTCCGGAACATGTTCCGGTCCTTCCAGAACATGTTCCGGGGCTTCCGGAACATGTTCCGGTGCTTCCGGAACATGTTCCGGTGCTTTCGGAACATGTTCCGGAAGCATCGGAACATGTTCCGGTGCGTCCGGAACATGTTCCGGTGCTTCCGGAACATGTTCCGGTCCTTCCGGAACATGTTTCGGCGCTTCCGGAACATGTTCCGGTCCTTCCGGAACATGTTCCGGCGCTTCCGGAACACGTTCCGGTCCTTCCGGAACATGTTCCGGTCCTTCCGGAACATGTTCCGGTCCTTCTGGAACATGTTCCGGCGCTTCCGGAACATGTTTTTCAGGAACATGTTCCGGCGCTTCCGGAACATGTTCCGGCGCTTCCGCAACATGTTCCGGTGCTTCCGGAACATGTTCCGGTGCTTCCGGAACATGTTCCGGCGCTTCCGGAACATGTTCCGGTCCTTCCGGAACATGTTCCGGCGCTTCCGGAACATGTTCCGGCGCTTCCGGAACATGTTCCGGTCCTTCCGGAACATGTTCCGGTCCTTCCGGAACATGTTCCGGCGCTTCCGGAACATGTTCCGGCGCTTCCGGAACATGTTCCGGTCCTTCCGGAACATGTTCAGGTCCTTCCGGAACATGTTCCGGTCCTTCCGGAACATGTTCCGGTCCTTCCGGAAGATGTTCCGGTGCTTCCGGAACATGTTCCGGCGCTTCCGGAACATGTTCCGGCGCTTCCGGAACCTGTTCCGGCGCTTCCGGAACATGTTCCGGCAGGACCGGAACATGTTCCGAAAAGACCGGAACATGTTCCGGAACCGCCGGAACATCTTCCGGAAGGACCGGAACATGTTCCGGAAGTACCGGAACATGTTCCGGAAGCGCCGGAACATGTTCCGGAAGCTTCCGGTCCTTCCGGAACATGTTGCGGTGCTTCTGGCACATGTTCCGGTGCTTCCGGAACATGTTCCGGTCCTTCCGGAACATGTTCCGGCGCTTCCGGAACATGTTCCGGTCCTTCCGGAACATGTTCCGGCGCTTCCGGAACATGTTCCGGCGCTTCCGGAACATGTTCCGGCGCCTCCGGAACATGGTCCGGCGCCTCCGGAACATGTTCCGGTGCCTCCGGAACATGTTCCGGTGCGTCCGGAATATGTTCCGGTGCTTCCGGAACATGTTCCGGTCCTTCCGGAACATGTTCCGGTCCTTCCGGAACATGTTCCGGTGCGTCCGGAATATGTTCCGGTGCTTCCGGAACATGTTCCGGTCCTTCCGGAACATGTTCCGGTCCTTCCGGAACATGTTCCGGTCCTTCCGGAACATGTTCCGGTGCTTCCGGAACATGTTCCGGTCTTCCGGCGCTTCCGGAACATGTTCCGGTGCTTCCGGAACATGTTCCGGCGCTTCCGGAACACGTTCCGGTCCTTCCGGAACATGTTCCGGTCCTTCCGGAACATGTTCCGGTGCTTCCGGAACATGTTCCGGTGCTTCCGGAACATGTTCCGGTCTTCCGGCGCTTCCGGAACATGTTCCGGTGCTTCCGGAACATGTTCCGGCGCTTCCGGAACATGTTCCGGTCCTTCCGGAACATGTTCCGGTCCTTCCGGAACATGTTCCGGTCCTTCTGGAACATGTTCCGGCGCTTCCGGAACATGTTTTTCAGGAACATGTTCCGGCGCTTCCGGAACATGTTCCGGCGCTTCCGCAACATGTTCCGGTGCTTCCGGAACATGTTCTGGTGCTTCCGGAACATGTTCCGGCGCTTCCGGAACATGTTCCGGCGCTTCCGGAACATGTTCCGGTCCTTCCGGAACATGTTCCGGCGCTTCCGGAACATGTTCCGGTGCTTCCGGAACATGTTCCGGTCCTTCCGGAACATGTTCCGGTCCTGCCGGAACATGTTCCGGCGCTTCCGGAACATGTTCCGGCGCTTCCGGAACATGTTCTGGTCGTTCCGGAACATGTTCCGGAAGCGCCGGAACATGTTCCGGCAGGACCGGAACATGTTCCGAAAGGACCGGAACATGTTCCGGAACCGCCGGAACATCTTCCGGAAGGACCGGAACATGTTCCGGAAGTACCGGAACATGTTCCGGAAGCGCCGGAACATGTTCCGGAAGCTTCCGGTCCTTCCGGAACATGTTCCGGTGCTTCTGGCACATGTTCCGGTGCTTCTCGAACATGTTCCGGTCCTTCCGGAACATGTTCCGGCGCTTCCGGAACATGTTCCGGCGCTTCCGGAACATGTTCCGGCGCCTCCGGAACATGGTCCGGCGCCTCCGGAACATGGTCCGGTGCTTCCGGAACATGTTCCGGTCCTTGCGGAACATGTTCCGGTCCTTCCGGAACATGTTCCGGTGCGTCCGGAATATGTTCCGGTGCTTCCGGAACATGTTCCGGTCCTTCCGGAACATGTTCCGGTGCTTCCGGAACATGTTCCGGTGCTTCCGGAACATGTTCCGGTGCTTCCGGAACATGTTCCGCCGCTTCCGGAACATGTTCCGGTCCTTCCAGAACATGTTCCGGCGCTTCCGGAACATGTTCCGGTGCTTCCGGAACATGTTCCGGTGCTTTCGGAACATGTTCCGGAAGCATCGGAACATGTTCCGGTGCGTCCGGAACGTGTTCCGGTGCTTCCGGAACATGTTCTGGTCCTTCCGGAACATGTTCCGGTCCTTCCGGAACATGTTCCGGTCCTTCCGGAACATGTTCCGGTGCTTCCGGAACATGTTCTGGCGCTTCCGGAACATGTTCCGGTGCTTCCTAAACATGTTCCGGCGCTTGCGGAACATGTTCCGGTGCTTCTGGAACATGTTCCGGCGCTTCCGGAACATGTTCCGGTGCTTCCGAAACATGTTCCGGCGCTTCCGGAACATGTTCCGGTCCTTCCGCAACATGTTCCGGTGCTTCCGGAACATGTTCCGGTCCTTCCGGAACATGTTCCGGTGCTTCCGGAACATGTTCCGGTCCTTCCGGAAGATGTTCCGGCGGTTCCGGAACATGTTCCGGTGCTTCCGGAACATGTTTCGGTGCTTCCGGAACATGTTCCGGCGCTTCCGGAACATGTTCCGGTGCTTCCGGGACATGTTCCGGTCCTTCGGGAACATGTTCCGGCGCTTCCGGAACATGTTCCGGTCCTTCCGAAACATATTCCGGCGCTTCCGGAACATGTTCCGGTCCTTCCGAAACATGTTCCGGTGATTCCGGAACATGTTCCGGTGCTTCCGGGACATGTTCCGGCGCTTCCGGAACATGTTCCGGTGCTTCCGAAACATGTTCCGGCGCTTCCGGAACATGTTCCGGTCCTTCCGGAACATGTTCCGGTCCTTCCGGAACATGTTCCGGCGCCTCCGGAACATGGTCCGGCGCCTCCGGAACATGTTCCGGTGCCTCCGGAACATGTTCCGGTGCGTCCAGAATATGTTCCGGTGCTTCCGGAACATGTTCCGGTCCTTCCGGAACATGTTCCGGTCCTTGCGGAACATGTTCCGGTGCTTCCGGAACATGTTCCGGCGCTTCCGGAACATGTTCCAGCGCTTCCGGAACATGTTCCGGTGCTTCCGGAACATGTTCCGGCGCTTCCGGAACATGTTCCGGTGCTTCCGGAACATGTTCCGGTGTTTCCGGAACATGTTCCGGCGCTTCCGGAACATGTTCCGGCGCTTCCGGAACATGTTCCGGTCCTTCCGGAACATGTTCCGGTCCTTCCGGAACATGTTCCGGCGCCTCCGGAACATGGTCCGGCGCCTCCGGAACATGTTCCGGTGCCTCCGGAACATGTTCCGATGCGTCCAGAATATGTTCCGGTGCTTCCGGAACATGTTCCGGTCCTTCCGGAACATGTTCCGGTCCTTCCGGAACATGTTCCGGTGCTTCCGGAACATGTTCCGGCGCTTCCGGAACATGTTCCGGCGCTTCCGGAACATGTTCCGGTGCTTCCGGAACATGTTCCGGCGCTTCCGGAACATGTTCCGGTGCTTCCGGAACACGTTCCGGTGTTTCCGGAACATGTTCCGGCGCTTCCGGAACATGTTCCGGTCCTTCCGGAACATGTTCCGGTCCTTCCGGAACATGTTCCGGTCCTTCCGGAACATGTTCCGGTGCTTCCGGAACATGTTCCGGCGCTTCCGGAACATGTTCCGGTGCTTCCGAAACATGTTCCGGCGCTTCCGGAACATGTTCCGGTGCTTCCGGAACATGTTCCGGCGCTTCCGGAACATGTTCGGGTGCTTCCGAAACATGTTCCGGCGCTTCCGGAACATGTTCCGGTGCTTCCGGAACATGTTCCGGCGCTTCCGGAACATGTTCCGGTGCTTCCGGAACATGTTCCGGTGCTTCCGGAACATGTTCCGGTGCTTCCGGAACATGTTCCGGTCCTTCCGGAACATGTTCCGGCGGTTCCGGAACATGTTCCGGTCCTTCCGGAACATGTTCCGGTCCTTCCGGAACATGTTCCGGTCCTTCCGGAACATGTTCCGGCGGTTCCGGAACATGTTCCGGTCCTTCCGGAACATGTTCCGGTGCTTCCGGAACATGTTCCGGCGCTTCCGGAACATGTTCCGGTGCTTCCGAAACATGTTCCGGCGCTTCCGGAACATGTTCCGGTGCTTCCGGAACATGTTCCGGCGCTTCCGGAACATGTTCGGGTGCTTCCGAAACATGTTCCGGCGCTTCCGGAACATGTTCCGGTGCTTCCGGAACATGTTCCGGCGCTTCCGGAACATGTTCCGGTGCTTCCGGAACATGTTCCGGTGCTTCCGGAACATGTTCCGGTGCTTCCGGAACATGTTCCGGTCCTTCCGGAAGATGTTCCGGCGGTTCCGGAACATGTTCCGGTGCTTCCGGAACATGTTTCGGTGCTTCCGGAACATGTTCCGGCGCTTCCGGAACATGTTCCGGTGCTTCCGGAACATGTTGCGGCGCTTCCGGAACATGTTCTGGTGCTTCCGGAACATGTTCCGGTGCTTCCGGGACATGTTCCGGTCCTTCGGGAACATGTTCCGGCGCTTCCGGAACATGTTCCAGTCCTTCCGAAACATGTTCCGGCGCTTCCGGAACATGTTCCGGTGCTTCCGGAACATGTTCCGGTGCTTCCGGAACATGTTCCGGTGCTTCCGGAACATGTTCCGGCGCTTCCGGAACATGTTCCGGTGCTTCCGGAACATGTTCCGGTGCTTCCGGGACATGTTCCGGTCCTTCGGGAACATGTTCCGGCGCTTCCGGAACATGTTCCGGTCCTTCCGAAACATGTTCCGGCGCTTCCGGAACATGTTCCGGTCCTTCCGGAACATGTTCCGGTGCTTCCGGAACATGTTCCGGTCCTTCCGGAACATGTTCCGGTCCTTCCGGAAGATGTTCCGGCGGTTCCGGAACATGTTCCGGTGCTTCCGGAACATGTTTCGGTGCTTCCGGAACATGTTCCGGCGCTTCCGGAACATGTTCCGGTGCTTCCGGAACATGTTGCGGCGCTTCCGGAACATGTTCTGGTGCTTCCAGAACATGTTCCGGTGCTTCCGGGACATGTTCCGGTCCTTCGGGAACATGTTCCGGCGCTTCCGGAACATGTTCCGGTCCTTCCGAAACATGTTCCGACGCTTCCGGAACATGTTCCGGTCCTTCCGGAACATGTTCCGGTGCTTCCGGAACATGTTCCGGTGCTTCCGGGACATGTTCCCGTCCTTCGGGAACATGTTCCGGCGCTTCCGGAACATGTTCCGGTCCTTCCGAAACATGTTCCGGCGCTTCCGGAACATGTTCCGGTCCTTCCGGAACATGTTCCGGCGCCTCCGGAACATGGTCCGGCGCCTCCGGAACATGTTCCGGTGCCTCCGGAACATGTTCCGGTGCTTCCGGAACATGTTCCGGTCCTTCCGGAACATGTTCCGGTCCTTCCGGAACATGTTCCGGTGCTTCCGGAACATGTTCCGGTGCTTCCGGAACATGTTCCGGCGCTTCCGGAACATGTTCCGGTCCTTCCAGAACATGTTCCGGCGCTTCCGGAACATGTTCCGGTGCTTCCGGAACATGTTCCGGTGCTTTCGGAACATGTTCCGGAAGCATCGGAACATGTTCCGGTGCGTCTGGAACATGTTCCGGTGCTTCCGGAACATGTTCCGGTCCTTCCGGAACATGTTCCGGTCCTTCCGGAACATGTTCCGGTGCTTCCGAAACATGTTCCGGCGCTTCCGGAACATGTTCCGGTGCTTCCGGAACATGTTCCGGCGCTTCCGGAACATGTTCGGGTGCTTCCGAAACATGTTCCGGCGCTTCCGGAACATGTTCCGGTGCTTCCGGAACATGTTCCGGCGCTTCCGGAACATGTTCCGGTGCTTCCGGAACATGTTCCGGTGTTTCCGGAACATGTTCCGGTGCTTCCGGAACATGTTCCGGTCCTTCCGGAACATGTTCCGGTGCTTCCGGAACATGTTCCGGTCCTTCCGGAAGATGTTCCGGCGGTTCCGGAACATGTTCCGGTGCTTCCGGAACATGTTTCGGTGCTTCCGGAACATGTTCCGGCGCTTCCGGAACATGTTCCGGTGCTTCCGGAACATGTTGCGGCGCTTCCGGAATATGTTCTGGTGCTTCCGGAACATGTTCCGGTGCTTCCGGGACATGTTCCGGTCCTTCGGGAACATGTTCCGGCGCTTCCGGAACATGTTCCAGTCCTTCTGAAACATGTTCCGGCGCTTCCGGAACATGTTCCGGTCCTTCCGGAACATGTTCCGGTGCTTCGGGAACATGTTCCGGTGCTTCCGGAACATGTTCCGGTGCTTCCGGAACATGTTCCGGTGCTTCCGGAACATGTTCCGGTGCTTCCGGGACATGTTCCGGTCCTTCGGGAACATGTTCCGGCGCTTCCGGAACATGTTCCGGTCCTTCCGAAAAATGTTCCGGCGCTTCCGGAACATGTTCCGGTCCTTCCGGAACATGTTCCGGTGCTTCCGGAACATGTTCCGGTGCTTCCGTAACATGTTCCGGTCCTTCCGGAACATGTTCCGGTCTTCCGGCGCTTCCGGAACATGTTTGGGTGCTTCCGGAACATGTTCCGGCGCTTCCGGAACATGTTCCGGTGCTTCCGGAACATGTTCCGGTGCTTTCGGAACATGTTCCGGTGCTTCCGGAACATGTTCCGGTGCTTCCGGAACATGTTCCGGCGCTTCCGGAACATGTTCCGGCGCTTCCGGAACATGTTCCGGTCCTTCCGGAACATGTTCCGGTCTTCCGGCGCTTCCGGAACATGTTCCGGTGCTTCCGGAACATGTTCCGGTGCTTCCGGAACATGTTCCGGTGCTTCCGGAACATGTTCCGGCGCTTCCGGAACATTTTCCGGCGCTTCCGGAAGATGTTCCGGTCCTTCCGGAACATGTTCCGGCGGTTCCGGAACATGTTTTGGTCCTTCCGGAACATGTTCTGGCGCTTCCGGAACATGTTCCGGCGCATTAGGAACATTTTCCGGAAGCATCGGAACATGTTCCGGTGCTTCCGGAACATGTTCCGGTCCTTCCAGAACATGTTGCGGCGCTTCCGGAACATGTTCCGGTGCTTCCGGAACATGTTCCGGTGCTTCCAGAACATGTTCCGGTCCTTCGGGAACATGTTCCGGTGCTTCCGGAACATGTTTCGGCGCTTCCGGAACATGTTCCGGTCCTTCCGAAACATGTTCCGGCGGTTCCGGAACATGTTCCGGCGCTTCCGGAACATGTTCCGGTCCTTCCGGAACATGTTCCGGTCCTTCCGGAACATGTTCCGGTCCTTCCGGAACATGTTCCGGTCCTTCCGGAACATGTTCCGGTCCTTCCGGAACATGTTCCGGCGCTTCCGGAACGTGTTCCGGTGCTTCCGGAACATGTTCCGGTGCTTCCAGAACATGTTCCGGTCCTTCCGGAACATGTTCCGGTCCTTCCGGAAGATGTTCCGGTCCTTCCGGAACATGTTCCGGCGGTTCCGGAACATGTTCCGGTGCTTCCGGAACATGTTCCGGTGCTTCCGGAACATGTTCCGGTGCTTCCGGAACATGTTGCGGCGCTTCCGGAACATGTTCCGGTGCTTCCGGAACATGTTCCTGTGCTTCCGGGACATGTTCCGGTCCTTCGGGAACATGTTCCGGCGCTTCCGGAACATGTTCCGGTCCTTCCGAAACATGTTCCGGCGCTTCCGGAACATGTTCCGGTCCTTCCGGAACATGTTCCGGTCCTTCCGGAACATGTTCCGGTCCTTCCGGAACATGTTCCGGTGCTTCCGGAACATGTTCCGGCGCTTCCGGAACATGTTCCGGTCCTTCCGGAACATGTTCCGGTCCTTCCGAAACATGTTCCCGAAGCACCGGAACATGTTCCGGCGCTTCCGGAACATGTTCCGACGCTTTCGGAACATGTTCCGGAAGCATCGCAACATGTTCCGGTGCTTCCGGAACATGTTCCGGTCCTTCCGGAACATGTTGCGGCGCTTCCGGAACATGTTCCGGTGCTTCCGGAACATGTTCCGGTGCTTCCGGAACATGTTGCGGCGCTTCCGGAACATGTTCCGGTGCTTCCAGAACATGTTTCGGCGCTTCCGGAACATGTTCCGGTCCTTCCGGAACATGTTCCGGTGCTTCCGGAACATGTTCCGGTCCTTCCGGAACATGTTCCGGTCCTTCCGGAAGATGTTCCGGTCCTTCCGGAACATGTTCCGGCGGTTCCGGAACATGTTCCGGTCCTTCCGGAAAGTGTTCCCGAAGCATCGGAACATGTTCCGGTGCTTCCGGAACATGTTCCGGTCCTTCCGGAACATGTTGCGGCGCTTCCGGAACATGTTCCGGTGCTTCCGGAACATGTTCCGGTGCTTACGGAACATGTTCCGGTGCTTCCGGAACATGTTCCGGTGCTTCCGGAACATGTTCCGGTCCTTCGGGAACATGTTCCGGTGCTTCCGGAACATGTTTCGGCCCTTCCGGAACATGTTTCGGTCCTTCCGAAACATGTTCCGGTCCTTCCGGAACATGTTCCGGTCCTTCCGGAACATGTTCCGGTCCTTCCGGAACATGTTCCGGCGCTTCCGGAACATGTTCCGGTCCTTCCGGAACATGTTGCGGCGCTTCCGGAACATGTTCCGGTGCTTCCGGAACATGTTCCGGTGCTTCCGGAACATGTTCCGGTCCTTCGGGAACATGTTCCGGTGCTTCCGGAACATGTTTCGGCGCTTCCGGAACATGTTCCGGTCCTTCCGAAACATGTTATGGCGCTTCCGGAACATGTTCCGGCGCTTCCGGAACATGTTCCGGTCCTTCCGGAACATGTTCCGGTCCTTCCGGAACATGTTCCGGTCCTTCCGGAACATGTTCCGGTCCTTCCGAAACATGTTCCGGCGCTTCCGGAACATGTTCCGGTCCTTCCGGAACATGTTCCGGTCCTTCCGGAACATGTTCCGGTCCTTCCGGAACATGTTCCGGTGCTTCCGGAACATGTTCCGGCGCTTCCGGAACATGTTCCGGTCCTTCCGGAACATGTTCCGGCGCTTCCGGAACATGTTCCGGTCCTTCCGGAACGTGTTCCGGTCCTTCCGAAACATGTTCCCGAAGCACCGGAACATGTTCCGGCGCTTCCGGAACATGTTCCGGCGCTTTCGGAACATGTTCCGGAAGCATCGCAACATGTTCCGGTGCTTCCGGAACATGTTCCGGTCCTTCCGGAACATGTTGCGGCGCTTCCGGAACATGTTCCGGTGCTTCCGGAACATGTTCCGGTGCTTCCGGAACATGTTGCGGCGCTTCCGGAACATGTTCCGGTGCCTTCAGAACATGTTTCGGCGCTTCCGGAACATGTTCCGGTCCTTCCGGAACATGTTCCGGTGCTTCCGGAACATGTTCCGGTCCTTCCGGAACATGTTCCGGTCCTTCCGGAAGATGTTCCGGTCCTTCCGGAACATGTTCCGGCGGTTCCGGAACATGTTCCGGTCCTTCCGGAACGTGTTCCCGAAGCATCGGAACATGTTCCGGTGCTTCCGGAACATGTTCCGGTCCTTCCGGAACATGTTGCGGCGCTTCCGGAACATGTTCCGGTGCTTCCGGAACATGTTCCGGTGCTTACGGAACATGTTCCGGTGCTTCCGGAACATGTTCCGGTGCTTCCGGAACATGTTCCGGTCCTTCGGGAACATGTTCCGGTGCTTCCGGAACATGTTTCGGCCCTTCCGGAACATGTTTCGGTCCTTCCGAAACATGTTCCGGTCCTTCCGGAACATGTTCCGGTCCTTCCGGAACATGTTCCGGTCCTTCCGGAACATGTTCCGGCGCTTCCGGAACATGTTCCGGTCCTTCCGGAACATGTTGCGGCGCTTCCGGAACATGTTCCGGTGCTTCCGGAACATGTTCCGGTGCTTCCGGAACATGTTCCGGTCCTTCGGGAACATGTTCCGGTGCTTCCGGAACATGTTTCGGCGCTTCCGGAACATGTTCCGGTCCTTCCGAAACATGTTATGGCGCTTCCGGAACATGTTCCGGCGCTTCCGGAACATGTTCCGGTCCTTCCGGAACATGTTCCGGTCCTTCTGGAACATGTTCCGGTCCTTCCGGAACATGTTCCGGTCCTTCCGGAACATGTTCCGGTCCTTCCAGAAGATGTTCCGGTCCTTCCGGAACATGTTCCGGCGGTTCCGGAACATGTTCCGGTGCTTCCGGAACATGTTCCGGTGCTTCCGGAACATGTTCCGGTGCTTCCGGAACATGTTGCGGCGCTTCCGGAACATGTTCCGGTGCTTCCAGAACATGTTCCGGTGCTTCCGGGACATGTTCCGGTCCTTCGGGAACATGTTCCGGCGCTTCCGGAACATGTTCCGGTCCTTCCGAAACATGTTCCGGCGCTTCCGGAACATGTTCCGGTCCTTCCGGAACATGTTCCGGTCCTTCCGGAACATGTTCCGGTCCTTCCGGAACATGTTCCGGTGCTTCCGGAACATGTTCCGGTCCTTCCGGAACATGTTCCGGTCCTTCCGGAACATGTTCCGGTCTTCCGGCGCTTCCGGAACATGTTTGGGTGCTTCCGGAACATGTTCCGGCGCTTCCGGAACATGTTCCGGTGCTTCCGGAACATGTTCCGGTCCTTCCGGAACATGTTCCGGTCCTTCCGAAACATGTTCCCGAAGCACCGGAACATGTTCCGGCGCTTCCGGAACATGTTCCGGTGCTTCTGGAACATGTTCCGGTGCTTCCGGAACATGTTCCGGTGCTCCCGGAACATGTTCCGGTCCTTCGGGAACATGTTCCGGTGCTTCCAGAACATGTTTCGGCGCTTCCGGAACATGTTCCGGTCCTTCCGGAACATGTTCCTGTCCTTCCGGAACATGTCCCGGTGCTTCCGGAACATGTTCCGGTCCTTCCGGAACATGTTCTGGTCCTTCCGGAACATGTTGCGGTCCTTCCGGAACATGTTCTGGCGCTTCCGGAACATGTTCCGGTCCTTCCGGAACATGTTCCGGCGCTTCCGGGACATGTTCCGGCGCATTCGGAACATGTTCCGGAAGCATCGGAACATGTTCCGGTGCTTCCGGAACATGTTCCGGTCCTTCCGGAACATGTTGCGGCGCTTCCGGAACATGTTCCGGTGCTTCCGGAACATGTTCCGGTGCTTCCGGAACATGTTCCGGTCCTTCGGGAACATGTTCCGGTGCTTCCGGAACATGTTTCGGCCCTTCCGGAACATGTTCCGGTCCTTCCGAAACATGTTCCGGCGCTTCCGGAACATGTTCCGGCGCTTCCGGAACATGTTCCGGTCCTTCCGGAACATGTTCCGGTCCTTCCGGAACATGTTCCGGTCCTTCCGGAACATATTCCGGTCCTTCTGGAACATGTTCCGGCGCTTCCGGAACGTGTTCCGGTGCTTCCGGAACGTGTTCCGGTGCTTCCGGAACATGTTCCCGTCCTTCCGGAACATGTTCCGGTCCTTCCGGAAGATGTTCCGGTCCTTCCGGAACATGTTCCGGCGGTTCCGGAACATGTTCCGGTGCTTCCGGAACATGTTCCGGTGCTTCCGGAACATGTTCCGGTGCTTCCGGAACATGTTGCGGCGCTTCCGGAACATGTTCCGGTGCTTCCGGAACATGTTCCGGTGCTTCCGGGACATGTTCCGGCCCTTCTGGAACATGTTCCGGCGCTTCCGGAACATGTTCCGGTCCTTCCGAAACATGTTTCGGCGCTTCCGGAACATGTTCCGGTCCTTCCGGAACATGTTCCGGTCCTTCCGGAACATGTTCCGGTGCTTCCGGAACATGTTCCGGTGCTTCCGGAACATGTTCTGGTCCTTCCGGAACATGTTCCGGTCTTCCGGCGCTTCCGGAACATGTTTGGGTGCTTCCGGAACATGTCCCGGCGCTTCCGGAACATGTTCCGGTGCTTCCGGAACATGTTCCGGTGCTTCCGGAACATGTTCCGGCGCTTCCGGAACATGTTCCGGTCCTTCCGGAACATGTTCCGGTCCTTCCGGAACATGTTCTGGTCCTTCCGGAACATGTCCGATGCTTCCGGAACATGTTCCGGTGCTTCCGGAACATGTTCCGGTGCTTCCGGAACATGTTCCGGTCCTTCGGGAACATGTTCCGGTGCTTCCGGAACATGTTTCGGCGCTTCCGGAACATGTTCCGGTCCTTCCGAAACATGTTCCGGCGCTTCCGGAACATGTTCCGGTGCTTCCGGAACATGTTCCGGTGCTTCCGGAACATGTTCCGGCGCTTCCGGAACATGTTCCGGTGCTTCTGGAACATATTCCAGCGCTTCCGGAACATGTTCCGGCGCTTCCGGAACATGTTCCGGTCCTTCCGCAACATGTTCCGGCGCTTCCGGAACATGTTCCGGCGCTTCCGGAACATGTTCCGGTCCTTCCAGAACATGTTCCGGCGCTTCCGGAACATGTTCCGGTGCTTCCGGAACATGTTTCTGTCGCTTCCGGAACATGTTCCGGTCCTTCTGGAACATCTTCCGGTCCTTCCGGAACATGTTCTGGTCCTTCCAGAACATGTTCCGGTGCTTCCGGAACATGTTCCGGTGCTTCCAGAACATGTTCCGGCGCTTCCGGAACATTTTCCGGCGCTTCCGGAACATGTTCCGGTCTTTCCGGAACATGTTCCGGTGCTTCCGGAACATGTTCCGGCGCTTCCGGAACATGTTCCGGTCCTTCCGGAACATGTTCCGGCGCTTCCGGAACATGTTCCGGCGCTTCCGGAACATGTTCCGGCGCTTCCGGAACATGTTCCGGCGCTTCCGGAACATGTTCCGGCGCTTCCGGAACATGATCCGGTGCTTCCGGAACATGTTCCGGTCCTTCCGGAACATGTTCCGGTCTTTCCGGAACATGTTCCGGTGCTTCCGGAACATGTTCCGGCGCTTCCGGAACATGTTCCGGTCCCTCCGGAACATGTTCAGGCGATTCCGGAACATGTTCCGGTGCTTCCGGAACATGTTCCGGTCCTTCTGGAACATGTTCCGGCGCTTCCGGAACATGTTCCGGCGCTTCCGGAACATGTTCCGTCGCTTCCGGAACATGTTCCGGTGCTTCCGGAACATGTTCCGGTGCTTCCGGAACATGTTCCGGTCCTTCCGGAACATGTTCCGGCGCTTCCGGAACATGTTCCGGCGCTTCCGGAACATGTTCCGGTCCTTCCGGACCATGTTCCGGTCTTTCCGGAACATGTTCCGGTGCTTCTGGAACATGTTCCAGCGCTTCCGGATCATGTTCTGGCGCTTCCGGAACATGTTCCAGCGCTTCCGGAACATGTTCCGGTCCTTCCGGAACATGTTCCGGTCCTTCCGGAACATGTTCCGGCGCTTCCGGAACATGTTCCGGTCCTTCCGGAACATGTTCCGGCGCTTCCGGAACATGTTCCGGCGCTTCCGGAACATGTTCCGGTGCTTCCGGAACATGTTCCGGCGCTTCCGGAACATGTTCCGGTGCTTCTGGAACATGTTCCGGCGCTTCCGGAACATGTTTTGGCGCTTCGGGAACATGTTCCGGTCCTTCCGGAATATGTTCCGGCGCTTCCGGAACATGTTCCGGCGCTTCCGGAACATGTTCCGGTGCTTCCGGAACATGCTCCGGCGCTTCCGGAACATGTTCCGGCGCTTCCGGAACATGTTCCGGTGCTTCCGGAACATGTTCCGGTGCTTCCGGAACATGTTCTGGTGCTTCCGGAACATGTTCCGGTCCTTCCGGAACATGTTCCGGCGCTTCCGGAACATGTTCCGGCGCTTCCGGAACATGTTCCGGTCCTTCCGGAACATGTTCCGGTCCTTCCGGAACATGTTCCGGCGCTTCCGGAACATGTTCCAGCGCTTCTGGAACATGTTCCGGCGCTTCCGGAACATGTTCCGGTGCTTCCGGAACATGTTCCGGCGCTTTCGGAACATGTTCCGGCGCTTCCGGAACATGTTCCGGAAGGACCGGAACATGTTCCGGTGCTTCCGGAACATGTTCCGGTCCTTCCAAAACATGTTCCGGCGCTTCCGGAACATGTTCCGGCGCTTCCGGAACATGTTCTGGCGCTTCCGGAACATGTTCCGGCGCTTCCGGAACATGTTCCGGCGCTTCCGGAACATGTTCCGGTGCTTCCGGAACATGTTCCGGTGCTTCCGGAACATGTTCCGGTCCTTTCGGAACATGTTCCGGTCCATCCGGAACATGTTCCGGTCCTTCCGGAACATGTTCCGGCGCTTCCGGAACATGTTCCGGTCCTTCCGGAACATGTTCCGGCGCTTCCGGAACATGTTCCGTCGCTTCCGGAACATGTTCCGGCGCTTCCGGAACATGTTCCGGTGCTTCCGGAACATGTTCCGGTGCTTCCGGAACATGTTCCGGTCCTTTCGGAACATGTTCCCGCGCTTCCAGAACATGTTCCGGCGCTTCCGGAACATGTTCCGGCGCTTCTGGAACATGTTCCGGTGCTTCTGGAACATGTTCCGGCGCTTCCGGAACATGTTCCGGCGCTTCGGGAACATGTTCCGGTCCTTCCGGAATATGTTCCGGCGCTTCCGGAACATGTTCCGGCGCTTCCGGAACATGTTCCGGCGCTTCCGGAACATGTTCCGGCGCTTCCGGAACATGTTCCGGCGCTTCCGGAACATGTTCCGGTGCTTCCGGAACATGTTCCGTTGCTTCCGGAACATGTTCCGGTCCTTCCGGAACATGTTCCGGTCCTTCCGGAACATGTTCCAGCGCTTCTGGAACATGTTCCGGCGCTTCCGGAACATGTTCCGGTGCTTCCGGAACATGTTCCGGCGCTTCCGGAACATGTTCCGGCGCTTCCGGAACATGTTCCGGAAGGACCGGAACATGTTCCGGTGCTTCCGGAACATGTTCCGGTCCTTCCAAAACATGTTCCGGCGCTTCCGGAACATGTTCCGGCGCTTCCGGAACATGTTCCGGCGCTTCCGGAACATACTCCGGTGCTTCCGGAACATGTTCCGGTGCTTCCGGAACATGTTCCGGTCCTTCCGGAACATGTTCCGGTCCTTCCGGAACATGTTCCGGCGCTTCCGGAACATGTTCTGGTGCTTCCGGAACATGTTCCGGCGCTTCCGGAACATGTTCCGGTGCTTCCGGAACATGTTCCGGTCCTTCCGGAACATGTTCCGGTGCTTCCGGAACATGTTCCGGTCCTTCCGGAACATGTTCCGGTCCTTCCGGAACATGTTCCGGTGCTTCCGGAACATGTTCTGTCGCTTCCGGAACATGGTCCGGCGCTTCCGGAACATGTTCCGGCGCTTCCGGAACATGTTCCGGCGCTTCCGGAACATGTTCCGGTCCTTCCGGAACATGTTCCGGTGCTTCCGGAACATGTTCCGGTCCTTCCGGAACATGTTCCGGTCCTTCCGGAACATGTTCCGGTCCTTCCGGAACATGTTCCGGTCCTTCCGGAACATGTTCCGGCGCTTCCGGAACATGTTCCGGCGCTTCCGGAACATGTTCCGGCGCTTCCGGAACATGTTCCGGTCCTTCCGGAACATGTTCCGGTCCTTCCGGAACATGTTCCGGTCCTTCCGGAACATCTTCCGGTCTTTCCGGAACATGTTCCGGCGCTTCCGGAACATGTTCCGGCGCTTCCGGAACATGGTCCGGCGCTTCCGGAACATGTTCCGGTCCTTCCGAAACATGTTCCGGCGCTTCCGGAACATGTTCCGGCGCTTCCGGAACATGTTCCGGCGCTTCCGGAACATGTTCCGGTGCTTCCGGAACATGTTCCGGTCCTTCTGAAACATGTTCCGGCGCTTCCGGAACATGTTCCGGCGCTTCCGGAACATGTTCCGGCGCTTCCGGAACATACTCCGGTGCTTCCGGAACATGTTCTGGTGCTTCCGAAACATGTTCCGGCGCTTCTGGAACATGTTCCGGTCCTTCCGGAACATGTTCCGGCGCTTCCGGAACATGTTCCGGTCCTTCCGGAACATGTTCCGGTCCTTCCGGAACATGTTCCGGCGCTTCCGGAACATGTTCCGGCGCTTCCGGAACATGTTCCGGCGCTTCTGGAACATGTTCCGGTGCTTCCGGAACATGTTCCGGCGCTTCCGGAACATGTTCCGGCGCTTCCGGAACATGTTCCGGTGCTTCCGGAACATGTTCCGGTCCTTCCGGAACATGTTCCGGTGCTTCCGGAACATGTTCCGGTGCTTCCGGAACATGTTCCGGTGCTTCCGGAACATGTTCCGGCGCTTCCGGAACATGTTCCGGCGCTTCCGGAACATGTTCCGCCGCTTCCGGAATATGTTCCGGTCCTTCCAGAACATGTTCCGGCGCTTCCGGAACATGTTCCGGCGCTTCCGGAACATGTTCCGGTGCTTCCGGAACATGTTCCGGCGCTTCCGGAACATGTTCCGGCGCTTCCGGAACATGTTCCGGTCCTTCCGGAACATGTTCCGGTCCTTCCGGAACATGTTCCGGTCTTTCCGGAACATGTTCGGGTCTTTCCGGAACATGTTCCGGCGCTTCCGGAACATGTTCCGGTCCTTCCGGAACATGTTCCGGTCCTTCCGGAACATGTTCCGGTGCTTCCGGAACATGTTCCGGTCCTTCCGGAACATGTTCCGGTCCTTCCGGAACATGTTCCGGCGCTTCCGGAACATGTTCCGGCGCTTCCGGAACATGGTCCGGCGCTTCCGGAACATGGTCCGGCGCTTCCGGAACATGTTCCGGCGCTTCCAGAAAATGTTCCGGTGCTTCCGGAACATGTTCCGGTCCTTCCGGAACACGTTCCGGCCCTTCCAGAACATGTTCCGGCGCTTCCGGAACATGTTCCGTCGCTTCCGGAACACGTTCCGGTGCTTCCGGAACATGTTCCAGCGCTTCCGGAACATGTTCCGGCGCTTCCGGAACATGTTCTGGTGCTTCCGGAACATGGTCCGGTGCTTCCGGAACATGTTCCGGTGCTTCCGGAACATGTTCCGGTCCTTCCGGAACATGTTCCGTCGCTTCCGGAACATGTTCCGGTGCTTCCGGAACATGTTCCGGTGCTTCCGGAACATGTTCCGGTGCTTCCGGAACATGTTCTAGCGCTTCCGGAACATGTTCCGGCGCTTCCGGAACATGTTCCGGTGTTTCCGGAACATGTTCCGGTCCTTCCGGAACATGTTCCGGCGCTTCCGGAACATGTTCCGGTCCTTCCGGAACATGTTCCGGCGCTTCCGGAACATGTTCCGGTCCTTCCGGAACATGTTCCGGTCCTTCCGGAACATGTTCCGGTCCTTCCGGAACATGTTCCGGTCCTTCCGGAACATGTTCTGGTCCTTCCGGAACATGTTCCGGTGCTTCCGGAACATGTTCCGGCGCTTCCGGAACATGTTCCGGCGCTTCCGGAACATGTTCCGGCGCTTCCGGAACATGGTCCGGCGCTTCCGGAACATGGCCCGGCGCTTCCGGAACATGTTCCGGCGCTTCCCGAACATGTTCCGGTGCTTCCGGAACATGTTCCGGTCCTTCTGGAACATGTTCCGGACCTTCCGGAACATGTTCTGGCGCTTCCGGAACATGTTCCGGTGCTTCCGGAACATTTTTCGGTCCTTCCGGAACATGTTCCGGTGCTTCCGGAACATGTTCCGGCGCTTCCGGAACATGTTCCGGCGCTTCCGGAACATGATCCGGCGCTTCCGGAACATGTTCCGGTCCTTCCGGAACATGTTCCGGTCCTTCCGGAACATGTTCCGGTCCTTCCGGAACATGTTCCGGTGCTTCCGGAACATGTTCCGTCGCTTCCGGAACATGTTCTGGTGCTTCCGGAACATGTTCCAGCGCTTCCGGAACATGTTCCGGCGCTTCCGGAACATGTTCCGGCGCTTCAGGAACATGTTCCGGCGCTTCCAGAACATGTTGCGGTGCTTCCGGAACATGATCCGGTCCTTCCGGAACATGATCCGGTCCTTCCGGAACATGTTCCGGTCCTTCTGGAACATGTTCCGGTGCTTCCGGAACATGTTCCGGTGCTTCCGGAACACGTTCCAGCGCTTCCGGAACATGTTCCGGCGCTTCCGGAACATGTTCCGGTGCTTCCGGAACATGTTCCGGTGCTTCCGGAACATGTTCCGGTGCTTCCGGAACATGTTCTGGTGCTTCCGGAACATGTTCCGGCGCTTCCGGAACATGTTCCGGCGCTTCCGGAACATGTTCCGGCGCTTCCGGAACATGTTGCGGTGCTTCCGGAACATGTTCCGGTCCTTCCGGAACATATTCCGGTCCTTCCGGAACATGTTCCGGTCCTTCCGGAACATGTTCCGGCGCTTCCGGAACATGTTCCGGCGCTTCCGGAACATGTTCCGGTGCTTCTGGAACATGTTCCGGTCCTTCCGGAACATGTTCCGTCGCTTCCGGAACACGTTCCGGCGCTTCCGGAACATGGTCCGGTCCTTCCGGAACATGTTCCGGTCCTTCCGGAACATATTCCGGTCCTTCCGGAACATGTTCCGGTCCTTCCGGAACATGTTCCGGCGCTTCCGGAACATGTTCCGGTGCTTCTGGAACATGTTCCGGTCCTTCCGGAACATGTTCCGTCGCTTCCGGAACATGTTCCGGTGCTTCCGGAACATGTTCCGGTGCTTCCGGAACATGTTCCGGCGCTTCAGGAACATGTTTCCGGCGCTTCCGGAACATGTTCCGGTGCTTCCGGAACATGATCCGGTCCTTCTGGAACATGTTCCGGTGCTTCCGGAACATGTTCCGGTGCTTCCGGAACATGATCCGGTGCTTCCGGAACATGTTCCGGTGCTTCCGGAACATGATCCGGTCCTTCCGGAACATGTTCTGGTCCTTCCGGAACATGTTCCGGTGCTTCCGGAACATGTTCCGGTGCTTCCGGAACATGTTTTGGTGCTTCCGGAACATGTTCCAGCGCTTCCGGAACATGTTCCGGCGCTTCTGCAACATGTTCCGTCGCTCCCGGAACATGTTCTGGCGCTTCCGGAACATGTTCCGGTGCTTCCGGAACATGTACCGGTGCTTCCGGAACATGTTCCGGCGCTTCCGGAACATGTTCCGGCGCTTCCGGAACATGTTCCGGCGCTTCTGGAACATGTTTCGGCGCTTCCGGAACATGTTCCGGTCCTTCCGGAACATGTTCCGGCGCTTCCGGAACATGTTCCGGCACTTCCGGAACATGTTTCGGCAGTTCCGGAACAGGTGCTTCCGGAACATGTTCCGGTCCTTCCGGAACATGTTCCGGCGCTTCTGGAACACGTTCCGGCGCTTCCGGAACATGTTCCGGTCCTTCCCGAACATGTTCCGGTCCTTCCGGAACATATTCCGGTCCTTCCGGAACATGTTCCGGTGCTTCTGGAACATGTTCCGGCGCTTCCGGAACATGTTCCGGCGCTTCCGGAACATGTTCCGGCGCTTCCGGAACATGTTCCGTCGCTTCCGGAACGTGTTCCGATTGGGGAGGATGCGGGGAGGACCGGGGAGGATGCGGGGAGGACCGGGGGGGATGCGGGGGGGATGGGGGAGGATGCGGGGAGGTGCGGGGTGGATGCGGGGAGGCCCGGGGAGGATGCGGGGAGGATCGGGTAGGATGCGGGGAGGATGAGGGGAGGCTGCGGGGAGGATGTGAGGAGGATGCGGCGAGGATGTGGGGAGGATGCGGGGAGGATGCGGAGAGGATGCAGGGAGGATGCGCGGAGGACCGTGGAGGATGCGGGGAGGACCGGGGAGGATTCGGGGAGGATCGGGGAGGATGCAGGGAGGACCGGGGAGGATTCGGGGAGGATCGGGGAGGCTGCGGGGCGGACCGGGGGGGATGCGGGGAGGATCGGGGAGGACGCGGCGAGGATGCGGGGAGGATGCGGGGAGGATGCGGGAGGACCGGGGAGAATGCGAGGAGGATCGGGGAGGATGCGGGGAGGATCGGGGAGGATGCAGGGGAGGATGCGGGGAGTATCGGGGAGGATGCGGGGAGGACCGGGGAGGATGCGGGGAGGACCGGGGAGGATGCGGGGAGGACCGGGGAGGATGCGGGGAGGATGCGGGGAGGATGCGGGGAGGACCGGGGAGGATGCGCCCGCATCCTCCCCGATCCTCCCCGCATCCTCCCCGGTCCTCCCCGCATCCTCCCCGCATCCTCCCCGGTCCTCCCCGCATCCTCCCCGATACTCCCCGCATCCTCCCCTGCATCCTCCCCGATCCTCCCCGCATCCTCCCCGATCCTCCCCGCATTCTCCCCGGTCCTCCCGCATTCTCCCCGGTCCTCCCCCATCCTCCCCGCATCCTCCCCGCATCCTCCGCGCGTCCTCCCCGATCCTCCCCGCATCCCCCCCGGTCCGCCCCGCAGCCTCCCCGATCCTCCCCGAATCCTCCCCGGTCCTCCCTGCATCCTCCCCGATCCTCACCGAATCCTCCCCGGTCCTCCCCGCATCCTCCACGGTCCTCCGCGCATCCTCCCTGCATCCTCTCCGCATCCTCCCCGCATCCTCCCCACATCCTCGCCGCATCCTCCTCACATCCTCCCCGCAGCCTCCCCTCATCCTCCCCGCATCCTACCCGATCCTCCCCGCATCCTCCCCGGGCCTCCCCGCATCCTCCCCGGTCCTCCCCGCATCCTCCCTAGTCCTCCCCGCATCCTCCCCGATCCTCCCCGCATCCTCCCCGGTCCTCCCCGCATCCTCCCCGCATCCTCCCCGCATCCTCCCCGCATCCTCGCCGCGTCCTCCCCGATCCTCCCCGCATCCCCCCCGGTCCGCCCCGCAGCCTCCCCGATCCTCCCCGAATCCTCCCCGGTCCTCCCCGCATCCTCCCCGGTCCTCCCCGCATCCTCCCCGATCCTCCCCGCATCCTCCTTGGTCATCCCCGCATCCTCCCAGATCCTCCCCGCATCCTCCCCGGTCCTCCCCGCATCCTCCCCGGTCCTCTTCGCATCCTCCACGATCCTCCCCGCATCCTCCCCGGTCCTCCCCGCATCCTCCCCGATCCTCCCCGCATCCTCCCCGGTCCTCCCCGCATCCTCCCCGGTCCTCCCCGCATCCTCCCCGCATCCTCCCCGCATCCTCCCCGGTCCTACCCGCATCCTCCCCGATTCTCCCCGCATCCTCCCCGGTCCTCCCTGCATCCTCCCCGCATCCTCCTCGCACCGTCCCCGCATCCTCCCCGATCCTCCCTGCATCCTCCCCGGTCCTCCCCGCATCCTCCTTGATCCTCCCCGCATCCTCCCCGATCCTCCCCGCATCCTCCCCGATCCTCCCCGCATCCTCCCCGGTCCTCCCCGCATCCTCCCCGGCCCTCCCCGCATCCTCCCCGGTCCTCCCCGCATCCTCCCCGGTCCTCCCCGCATCCTCCCCGCATCCTCCCCGCATCCCCCCCGGTCCGCCCCGCAGCCTCCCCGATCCTCCCCGAATCCTCCCCGGTCCTCCCTGCATCCTCCCCGATCCTCACCGAATCCTCCCCGGTCCTCCCCGCATCCTCCACGGTCCTCCGCGCATCCTCCCTGCATCCTCTCCGCATCCTCCCCGCATCCTCCCCACATCCTCGCCGCATCCTCCTCACATCCTCCCCGCAGCCTCCCCTCATCCTCCCCGCATCCTACCCGATCCTCCCCGCATCCTCCCCGCATACTCCCCGCATCCTCCCTAGTCCTCCCCGCATCCTCCCCGATCCTCCCCGCATCCTCCCCGGTCCTCCCCGCATCCTCCCCGCATCCTCCCCGCATCCTCCCCGCATCCTCGCCGCGTCCTCCCCGATCCTCCCCGCATCCCCCCGGGTCCGCCCCGCAGCCTCCCCGATCCTCCCCGAATCCTCCCCGGTCCTCCCCGCATCCTCCCCGGTCCTCCCCGCATCCTCCCCGATCCTCCCCGCATCCTCCTTGGTCATCCCCGCATCCTCCCAGATCCTCCCCGCATCCTCCCCGGTCCTCCCCGCATCCTCCCCGGTCCTCTTCGCATCCTCCACGATCCTCCCCGCATCCTCCCCGGTCCTCCCCGCATCCTCCCCGATCCTCCCCGCATCCTCCCCGGTCCTCCCCGCATCCTCCCCGGTCCTCCCCGCATCCTCCCCGCATCCTCCCCGCATCCTCCCCGGTCCTACCCGCATCCTCCCTGATTCTCCCCGCATCCTCCCCGGTCCTCCCTGCATCCTCCTCGCATCCTCCTCGCACCGTCCCCGCATCCTCCCCGATCCTCCCTGCATCCTCCCCGGTCCTCCCAGCATCCTCCTTGATCCTCCCCGCATCCTCCCCGATCCTCCCCGCATCCTCCCCGATCCTCCCCGCATCCTCCCCGGTCCTCCCCGCATCCTCCCCGGTCCTCCCCGCATCCTCCCCGCATCCTCCCCGCATCCTCCCCGGTCCTACCCGCATCCTCCCCGATTCTCCCCGCATCCTCCCCGCATCCTCCCCGATCCTCCCCGCATCCTCCCCGGTACTCCCCGCATCCTCCCTGATCCTCCCCGCATCCTCCCCGATCCTCCCCGGAACCCTCCCCGATCGTCCCCGCATCCTCCCCGCATCCTCCCCGCATCCTCCCTGGTCCTCCCCGCATCCTCCCCGGTCCTCCCCGCATCCTCCCCGATCCTCCCCGCATCCTCCCCGATCCTCCCCGCATCCTCCCTGGTCCTCCCCGCATCCTCCGCGATCCTCCCCGCATCCTCCCCGGGATGCAGGGAGGATCGGGGAGGATGCGGGGAGGATTGGGGAGGGTGCGGGGAGGACCGGGGAGGATGCGGGGAGGATCGGGGAGGATGCGGGGAGGACCGGGGAGGATGCGGGGAGGACCGGGGAGGATGCGGGGATGATGCGGGGAGGATGCAGGGAGGATCAGGGAGGATGCGGGGAGGATCGGGGAGGATGCGGGGAGGATCAGGGAGGATGCGGGGAGCATCGGGGCGGATGCGGGGAGTATCAGGGAGGATGCGGGGAGGATCTGGGAGGATGCGGGGAGGACCGGGGGGGATGCGGGGAGGATGCAGGGAGGACGCGGGGAGGATGCGGGGAGGATACGGGGAGGATGCGGGGAGGATGCGGGGAGGATGCGGGGAGGACCGGGGAGGATGCGGGGAGGACCGGGGAGGATGCGGGGAGGATCAGGGAGGATGCGGGGAGGATCGGGGAGGATGCGGGGAGGATCAGGGAGGATGCGGGGAGCATCGGGGAGGATGCAGAGGGCATCGGGGAGGATACAGGGAGGATCGGGGAGGATGCGGGGCGAACCGGGGAGGATGCGGGGAGGATCAGGGAGGATGCGGGGAGGATCGGGGAGGACCGGGGAGGATGCGAAAAGGATCCGGGAGGATGCGTGGAGGACCGGGGAGGATGCGGGGAGGATCGGGGAGGATGCGGGGAGGATCGGGGAGGATGCGGGGAGGACCGGGGACGATGCGGGGAGGATCAGGGTGATGCGATCAGGACGGGGTAGGATGCCAGGAGGATCGGGGAGGATGCGGGGAGGACCGGGGAGGATGCGGGGGGGATCGGGGAGGATGCGGGGAGGACCGGGGAGGATGCGGGGAGGACCGCGAGGGATGCGGGGACGACCGGGGAGGATGCGGGGAGAATCGGGGAGGATCGGGGAGGATGCAGGGAGGACCGGGGAGGATGCGGGCGGAATCGGGGAGGATGCGGGGAGGACCGGGGAGGATGCGGGGAGGATGCGGGGAGGATGCGCGGAGCACCGTGGAGGATGCAGGGAGGACCGGGGAGGATGCGGAGAGGATCGGGGAGGATGCGGGGAGGACCGGGGAGGATGCAGGGAGGATCGGGGAGGAGGCGGGGAGGACCGGGGAGGATGCGGGGAGGACCGGGGAGGATGCGGGGAGGATCGGGGAGGATGCGGGGAGGACCAGTGAGGATGCGGGGAGGATCGAGGAGGATGCGGGGAGGACCGGGGAGGATGCGGGGAGGACCGGGGAGGATGCGGGGGGGACCGGGGAGGATCGGGGAGGATCGGGGAGGATGCGGGGCGGACCGGGGGGGATGCGGGGAGGATCGGGGAGGGGGCGGGGAGGATGCGGGGAGGATGCGGGGAGGATGCGGGGAGGATGCGGGACCACCGGGGAGAATGCGGGGAGGATCGGGGAGGATGCGGGGAGGAATCGGGGAGGATGCGGGGAGGATCGGGGAGGATGCGGGGAGGATCGCGGAGGATGCAGGGAGAATCGGGGAGGATGCGGGGAGGACCGGGGAGGATGCGGGGAGGATCCGGGAGGACCGGAGAGGATGCAGGGAGGACCGGGGAAGATGCGGGGAGGATCCGGGAGGCTGCGGGGAGGACCGGGGAGGATCCGGGGAGAATTGAGGAGGATGCGGGGGGGAACCAGGGAGGATGCGGGGAGGATCCCCGATCCTCCCCGCATCCTCCCCGCATCCTCCCCGCATCCTCCCCGCATCCTCCCCGCGTCCTCCCCGATCCTCCCCGCATCCTCCCAGTTCCTCCCCGCATCTTCCCCGCATCCTCCCTGATCCTCCCCGCATCCTCCCCGATCCTCCCCGCATCCTCCCCGATCCTCCCCGCATCCTCCCCGGTCCTCCCCGCATCCTCCCCGATCCTCCCCGCATCCTCCCCGGTCCTCCCCGCATCCTCCCCGCATCCTCTCCGCATCCTCCCCGCATCCTCCCCGCATCCTCCCCGGTCCTCCCCGCATCCTCCCCGATCCTCCCCGCATCCTCCCCGATCCTCCCCGCATCCTCCCCGGTCCTCCCCGCATCCTCCCCGCATCCTCCCCGGTCCTACCTGCATCCTCCCCGATTCTCCCCGCATCCTCCCCGGTCCTCCCTACATCCTCCCCGCATCCTCCTCGCACCGTCCCCGCATCCTCCCCGATCCTCCCCGCATCCTCCCCGGTCCTCCCCGCATCCTCCTTGATCCTCCCCGCATCCTCCCCGATCCTCCCCGCATCCTCCCCGATCCTCCCCGCATCCTCCCTGGTCCTCCCCGCATCCTCCCCGGTCCTCCCCGCATCCTCCCCGGTCCTCCCCGCATCCTCCCCGGTCCTCCCCGCATCCTCCCCGCATCCTCCCCGCATCCTCCCCGGTCCTACCCGCATCCTCCCCGATTCTCCCCGCATCCTCCCCGCATCCTCCCCGATCCTCCCCGCATCCTCCCCGGTCCTCCCCGCATCCTCCCTGATCCTCCCCGCATCCTCCCCGATCCTCCCCGCATCCTCCCCGATCCTCCCCGCATCCTCCCCGCATCCTCCCCGCATCCTCCCCGGTCCTCCCCGCATCCTCCCCGGTCCTCCCCGCATCCTCCCCGATCCTCCCCGCATCCTCCCCGATCCTCCCCGCATCCTCCCTGGTCCTCCCCGCATCCTCCGCGATCCTCCCCGCATCCTCCCCGGGATGCAGGGAGGATCGGGGAGGATGCGGGGAGGATTGGGGAGGGTGCGGGGAGGACCGGGGAGGATGCGGGGAGGATCGGGGAGGATGCGGGGAGGACCGGGGAGGATGCGGGGAGGACCGGGGAGGATGCGGGGATGATGCGGGGAGGATGCAGGGAGGATCAGGGAGGATGCGGGGAGGATCGGGGAGGATGCGGGGAGGATCAGGGAGGATGCGGGGAGCATCGGGGAGGATGCGGGGAGTATCAGGGAGGATGCGGGGAGGATCTGGGAGGATGCGGGGAGGACCGGGGGGGATGCGGGGAGGATCGCGGAGGATGCGGGGAGGATGCGGGGAGGATACGGGGAGGATGCGGGGAGGATGCGGGGAGGATGCGGGGAGGACCGGGGAGGATGCGGGGAGGACCGGGGAGGATGCGGGGAGGATCAGGGAGGATGCGGGGAGGATCGGGGAGGATGCGGGGAGGATCAGGGAGGATGCGGGGAGCATCGGGGAGGATGCAAAGAGCATCGGGGAGGATACAGGGAGGATCGGGGAGGATGCGGGGCGAACCGGGGAGGATGCGGGGAGGATCAGGGAGGATGCGGGGAGGATCGGGGAGGACCGGGGAGGATGCGAAAAGGATCCGGGAGGATGCGTGGAGGACCGGCGAGGATGCGGGGGGGATCGGGGAGGATGCGGGGAGGATCGGGGAGGATGCGGGGAGGACCGGGGACGATGCGGGGAGGATCAGGGTGATGCGATCAGGACGGGGGAGGATGCCAGGAGGATCGGGGAGGATGCGGGGAGGACCGGGGAGGATGCGGGGAGGATCGGGGAGGATGCGGGGAGGACCGGGGAGGATGCGGGGAGGACCGCGAGGGATGCGGGGACGACCGGGGAGGATGCGGGGAGAATCGGGGAGGATGCGGGGAGGATCGGGGAGGATGCAGGGAGGATCAGGGAGGATGCGGGGAGCACCGGGGAGGATGCGGGGAGGATCCGGGGAGGATGCAGGGAGGACCGGGGAGGATGCGGGGGGAATCGGGGAGGATGCGGGGAGGACCGGGGAGGATGCGGGGAGGATGCGGGGAGGATGCGGGGAGGATGCGCGGAGGACCGTGGAGGATGCAGGGAGGACCGGGGAGGATGCGGAGAGGATCGGGGAGGATGCGGGGAGGACCGGGGAGGATGCGGGGAGGATCGGGGAGGAGGCGGGGAGGACCGGGGAGGATGCGGGGAGGACCGGGGAGGATGCGGGGAGGATCGGGGAGGATGCGGGGAGGACCAGTGAGAATGCGGGGAGGATCGGGGAGGATGCGGGGAGGACCGGGGAGGATGCGGGGAGGACCGGGGAGGATGCGGGGGGGACCGGGGAGGATCGGGGAGGATCGGGGAGGATGCGGGGCAGACCGGGGGGGATGCGGGGAGGATCGGGGAGGGGGCGGGGAGGATGCGGGGAGGATGCGGGGAGGATGCGGGGAGGATGCGGGACCACCGGGGAGAATGCGGGGAGGATCGGGGAGGATGCGGGGAGGATCGGGGAGGATGCGGGGAGGATCGGGGAGGATGCGGGGAGGATCGCGGAGGATGCAGGGAGAATCGGGGAGGATGCGGGGAGGACCGGGGAGGATGCGGGGAGGATCCGGGAGGACCGGAGAGGATGCAGGGAGGACCGGGGAGGATGCGGGGAGGATCCGGGAGGCTGCGGGGAGGACCGGGGAGGATCCGGGGAGAATTGGGGAGGATGCGGGGGGGAACCAGGGAGGATGCGGGGAGGATCCCCGATCCTCCCCGCATCCTCCCCGCATCCTCCCCGCATCCTCCCCGCATCCTCCCCGCGTCCTCCCCGATCCTCCCCGCATCCTCCCAGGTCCTCCCCGCATCTTCCCCGCATCCTCCCTGATCCTCCCCGCATCCTCCCCGATCCTCCCCGCATCCTCCCTGATCCTTTCCGCATCCTCCCCGGTCCTCCCCGCATCCTCCCCGATCCTCCCCGCATCCTCCCCGGTCCTCCCCGCATCCTCCCCGCATCCTCTCCGCATCCTCCCCGCATCCTCCCCGCATCCTCCCCGGTCCTCCCCGCATCCTCCCCGATCCTCCCCGCATCCTCCCCGATCCTCCCCGCATCCTCCCCAGTCCTCTCCTCATCCTCCCCGATCCTCCCCGCATCCTCCCTGGTTCCTCCCCGCATCCTCCCCTATCCTTCCCGCATCCTCGGCGGGAGTCCCCCTGGTGGTCGTGCGACCGGCGCGCCAGGGCGAAAAACAGGTCGCAAGGCTCAGCGACACCGCGGTGCCCTGTGCGGGGCAGGCCGCACCGGAGGAGCACCGTGCGGTGACATCCAGCATGGGGGGGAGGGAAAACAGTGCGCGACACAAGGACTTCCGGGGAGGATCAGGGCCCACCTCCTGCCTCCTGGCCATGAAGCGACATGGCCCCTTTTCGTCCCCAGGTCACGTGCGTGACCATGAGCCATTTTTTATTCACTGGGATCGTGCGATCCCCCAGCCTGGATACCCCCAACCGTGACGCCGTGCGGCTATGGACGGCTCTGGGGCCCAGGCTCTGCCGTGTGGCAGCAACCAGACACCAGGTGTGCGCCTACCCCTGCCTGGATACCCCCAACCGTGACGCCGTGCGGCTATTGACGGCTCTGGGGCCCAGGCTCTGCCCTGTGGCAGCAACCAGACACCAGGTGTGCGCCGTGGGCATTGGGCGTGTGCCCATGCAGAAGTTATTGCTTTTGGCAGAACTGAAGGCGTTGGCCGTGTGCCCATGCAGAGCATATTACTTTTAGCAGAACTGGGGGCATTGGGCGTGTGTCCATGCAGAATTTATTTCTATTGGCAGAACTGAAGGCATAGGGCGTATGCCCATGCAGAATTTATTACTTTTGGCAGAACTGAAGGTATTGGGCATGTACCCATGCAGAATTTATTACTTTTGGCGGAACTGAAGGTATTGGGTGTGTGCCCATGCAGAATTTTTTATTTTTGGCAGAACTGGGAGCATTGGGTGAGTGCCCATGCAGAATATATTACTTTTGGCAGCACTGGGGGCATTGGGTGTGTGTCCCTGCAGAATTTATTACTTTTGGCAGAACTGAAGGCATAGGGCGTGTGCCCATGCAAACTTTGTTATTTTTGGCAGAACTGAAGGCGTAGGGCGTGTGCCCATGCAGAATATATTACTTTTGGCAGAACTGAAGGTATTGGGCACGTGTCCATGCAGAATTTATTACTATTGGCAGAACTGAAGGTATTGGGCATGTGTCCATGCAGAATATATTACTTTTGGCAGAACTGGGGGCATTGGGCGTGTGGCCATGCAGAAGTTATTACTTTTGGCAGAAATGGGAGCATAGGGCGTGTGCCCATGCAGAATTTATTACTTTTGGCAGAGCTGAAGGTATTGGGCATGTGTCCATGCAGAATTTATTACTATTGGCAGAACTGAAGGTATTGGGTGTGTGCCCATGCAGAATATATTACTTTTGGCAGAACTGAAGGTATTGGGCATGTGCCCATGCAGAATTTATTACTTTTGGCAGAACTGAAGGTATTGGGCGTGTGTCCATGCAGAATTTATTGTTTTTGGCAGAACTGGGAGCATTGGACGGACGTGTGCCCATGCAGAATTTATTACTTTTGGCAGAACTGAAGGTATTGGTCATGTGTCCATGCAGAATTTATTACTTTTGGCAGAACTGAAGGTATTGGGTGTGTGCCCATGCAGAATATATTACTTTTGGCAGAACTGAAGGTATTGGGCATGTGTCCATGCAGAATTTATTACTATTGGCAGAACTGAAGGTATTGGGCGTGTGTCCATGCAGAATTTATTACTTTTGGCAGAACTGAAGGTATTGCGTGTGTGCCCATGCAGAATATATTACTTTTGGCAGAACTGAAGGTATTGGGTGTGTGTCCATGCAGAATTTATTACTTTTGGCAGAACTGAAGGTATTGCGTGTGTGCCCATGCAGAATTTATTACTTTTGGCAGAACTGAAGGTATTGGGTGTGTGCCCATGCAGAATTTATTACTTTTGGCAGAACTGGGAGCATTGGACGTGTGCCCATGCAGAATTTATTACTTTTGGCAGAACGGGGGGAATTGGGCGTGTGTCCATGCAGAATTTATTACTATTGGCAGAACTGGGGGCATTGGGCGTGTGCCCATGCAGAATTTATTGTTTTTGGCAGCACTGGGAGCATTGGGCGTGTGCCCATGCAGGATTTATTACTTTTGGCAGAACTGAAGGCATTGGTCGTGTGTCCATGCAGAATTTATTGCTTTTGGCAGAACTGGGGGCATTGGGCGTGTGTCCATGCAGAATTTATTACCATTGACAGAACTGGGGGCATTGGTCGTGTGACCATGCAGAATTTATTACTGTTGGCAGAACTGAAGGCATAGGGCGTGTGCCCATGCAGAATATATTACTTTTGGCAGAACTGGGAGCATTGGGCGTGTGCCCATGCAGAATTTATTACTTTTGGCAGAACTGGGGGCATTGGGCGTGTGTCCATGCAGAATATATTACTTTTGGCAGAACTGAAGGCATAGGGCGTGTGCCCATGCGGATTGTCTCAGCGGGGACCCAGGGCAAGGGGGGGGGGACGTGGGGGAGACGAGAGCGACGCGATGGACGCTGCGCCCACCGCGGTGTGGCGACGTCCAGCCCAGCCTGGCCGGGGCGGCCGTATCCGGTGCCTCCGGTGGAATCGCCTCCAGGCACTCAGACACCAGACACCAGACACCTTCCCACATCCTCCTTGGTCCTCCCCGCATCCTCCCCGATCCTCCACGCATCCTCCTCGTTCCTCCCCGCATCCTCCCCGATCCTCCCCGCATCCCCTCCCCGGTCCTCCCCGCATCCTCCCCGGTCCTCCCCGCATCCTCCCCGCATCCTCCCCGCTCCTCGCCGCATCCTCCCCGGTCCTCCCCGCATCCTCCCCGGTCCTCCCCGCATCCTCCCTGGTCCTCCCCGCATCCTCCCCGGTCCTCTCCGCATCCTCCCCGGTCCTCCCCGCATCCCCCCGATCCTCCCCGCATCCTCCCCGGTCCTCCCCGCATCCTCCCCGATCCTCCCCGCATCCTCCGCGATCCTCCCCGCATCCTCCCTTGTCCTCCCCGCATCCGCCCTGGTCCTCCCCGCATCCTCTCCGGTCCTCTCCGCATCCTCCCCGGTCCTCCCTGCATCCCCCCGATCCTCCCCGCATCCTCCCCGGTCCTCCCCGCATCCTCTCCGATGCTCCCCGCATCCTCCCCGGCCCTCCCCGCATCCTCCCCGATCCTCCCCGCCTCCTCCCCAATCCTCCCCGCATCCCCCCAGATCTTCCGCGCATCCTCCCCGTTCCTCCCCGCATCCTCCCCGGTTCCTCCCCGCATCCTCCCCGCATCCTCCCCGCATCCTCCCCGCATCCTCCCCGATCCTTCCCGCATCCTCCCCGATCCTCCCCGCATCCTCCCCCGTCCTCCCCGCATCCTCCCCGATCCTCTCTGCATCCTCTGCGATCCTCCCCGCATACTCTCCGATCCCCCCCGCATCCTCCCCGATCCTCCCCGCATCCTCCCCGATCCTGCCCGCATCCTCCCTGGTCCTCCCGCATCCTCCCCACATCCTTTTCCGCATCCTGCCTGATCCTCCCCGCACCGTCCCCGGTCCTCCCCGCATCCTCCCCGATCCTCCCCGCATCCTCCCCGTTCCTCCCCGCATCCTCACCGATCCTCCCCGCATCCTCCCCGGTCCTCCCCGCATTCGCCCCGGTCCTCCCCGCATCCTCCCTGGTCATCTCGGCATCCTCCCCGCTCCTCTCCGCATCCTCCCCGATCCTCCCCGCATCCTCCCCGCATCCTCCCCGCATCCTCCCCGCGTCCTCCCCGATCCTCCCCGCATCCCCCCCGGTCCTTCCCGCATTCTCCCCGATCCTCCCCGCATCCTTCCAGATCCTCCCCGCATCTTCCCCGCATCCTCCCTGATCCTCCCCGCATCCTCCCCGATCCTCCCCGCATCCTCCCCGGTCCTCTCCGCATCCTCCCCGGTCCTCCCCGCATCCTCCCCAATCCTTCCCACATCCTCCCTGATCCTCCCCGCATCCTCCCCGGTCCTCCCCGCATCCTCCCCGATCCTCCCCGCATCCTCCCCGGTCCTCTCCGCATCCTCCCCGGTCCTCCCCGCATCCTCCCCAATCCTTCCCACATCCTCCCCGATCCTCCCCGCGTCCTCCCCGGTCCTCCCCGCATCCTCCCCGGTCCTCCCCGCATCCTCCCCGATCCTCCCCGCATCCTCCCCGATCCTCCCCGCATCCTCCCCTGTCCTCCCCTCATCCTCCCCGATCCTCCCCGCATCCTCCCCGGTTCCTCCCCGCATCCTCCCCAATCCTCCCCGCATCCTCCCTGGTCCTCCCCGCCTCCTCCCCGATCCTCCCCGCATCCTCTTCGTTCCTCCCCGCATCCTCCCCGATCCTCCCCGCATCCCCTCCCTGGTCCTCCCCGCATTCTCCCCGGTCCTCCCCGCATCCTCCCCGCATCCTCCCCGATCCACCCCGCATCCTCCCCGGTCCTCCCTGCATCCTCCCCGGTTCTCCCCGCATCCGCCCTTGTCCTCCCCGCATCCGCCCTGGTCCTGCCCGCATCCTCTCCGGTCCTCTCCGCATCCTCCCCGGTCCTCCCCGCATCCCCCCGATCCTCCCCGCATCCTCCCCGGTCCTCCCCGCATCCTCCCCGATGCTCCCCGCATCCTCCCCGGCCCTCCCCGCATCATCCCCGATTCTCCCCGCCTCCTCCCCGATCTTCCCCGCATCCCCCCAGATCCTCCGCGCATCCTCCCCGGTCCTCCCCGCATCCTCCCCGGTTCCTCCCCGCATCCTCCCCGCATCCTCCCCGCATCCTCCCCGCCTCCTCCCCGATCCTTCCCGCATCCTCCCCGATCCTCCCCGCATCCTCCCCCGTCCTCCCCGCATCCTCCCCGATCCTCCCTGCATCCTCTGCGATCCTCCCCGCATACTCTCCGATCCCCCCCGCATCCTCCCCGATCCTCCCCGCATCCTCCCCGATCCTGCCCGCATCCTCCCCGGTCCTCCCGCATCCTCCCCGCATCCTTTCCCGCATCCTGCCTTATCCTCCCCACACCGTCCCCGGTCCTCCCCGCATCCTTCCCGATCCTCCCCGCATCCTCCCCGTTCCTCCCCGCATCCTCACCGATCCTCCCCGCATCCTCCCCGGTCCTCTCCGCATTCGCCCCGGTCCTCCCCGCATCCTCCCTGGTCCTCTCGGCATCCTCCCCGCTCCTCTCCGCATCCTCCCCGGTCCTCCCTGCATCCTCCACGATCCTCCGCGCATCCTCCCTGATCCTCCCCGCATCCCCCCCGATCCTCCCCGCATCCTTTCGGGTCCTCCCCGCATCCTCCCCGGTCCTTCCGCATCCTCCCCGCATCCTCCCCGATCCTCCCTGCATCCTCCCCGATCCTCCCCGCATCCTCTCCTATCCTCCTCGCATCCTTCCCGATCCTCCCCGCATCCTCCCCGATCCTCGCCGCATCCTCCCTGGTCCTCCCGCATCCTCCCCTCATCCTCCCTGCATCCTCCCCGCATCCTCCCCGCATCCTCCCCGATCCTCCCCGCATCCCCCCCGGTCCTCCCCGCATCCTCCCCGCATCCTCCCCGTTCCTCCCTGCATCCTCCCCGTTCCTCCCCGCCTCCTCCCCGGTCCTCCCCGCAGCCTCCCTGGTCCTCCCCGCATCCTCCCCGCATCATCACCGGTCCTCCCCGCATCCTCCCCGATCCTCCCCGCATCCTCCTCGGTCCTCCCCGCATCCTCCCCGCATCCTCCCTGCATCCTCCCCGCATCCTCCCCGCATCCTCCCCGGTCCTCCCCGCATCCTCCCCGGTCGTCCCCGCATCCTCCCCGGTCCTCCCCGCATTCTCCCCGATCCTCTTCGCATCCTCCCCGGTTCCTCCCCGCATCCTCGCCAATCCTCCCCGCATCCTCCTCGATTCTCCCCGCATCCTCCCCGATCCTCCCCGCATCCTCCCCGGTCCTGCCCGCATCCTCCCCGATCCTCTTCGCATCCTCCCCGGTCCTCCCCGCATCCTCCCCGATCCTCCCCGCATCCTCCCCGGTTCCTCCCCGCATCCTCCTTGATCCTCCCCGCATCCTCCCCGATCCTCCCCGCATCCTCCCCGATCCTCTCCGCATTCTCCCCGGTCGTCCCGCATCCTCCCCGCATCCTTCCCGCATCCTCCCCGCGTCCTCCAGGGATCCTCCCCGATCCTCCCCGCATTCCGCCCGGTCCTCCCCGCATCCTCCCCAATCCTCCCCGCATCCTCCCCGATCCTCCCCGCATCCTCCCCGATCCTCCCCGCATACTCCCCGGTCCTCCCCGCATCCTCCCCGGTCCTCCCCGCATCCTCCCCGATCCTCCCCGCATCCTCCCCGATCCTCCCCGCATCCTCCCCGGTCCTCCCCGCATCCTCCCCGGTCCTCCCCTCATCCTTCCCGACCCTACCCGTATCCTCTCCGGTTCCTCCCTGCATCCTCCCCAATCCTCCCTGCATCCTCCCCGATCCTCCCCGCATCCTCCCCGGTACTCCCCGCATCCTCCCCGCATCCTCCCCGCATCCTCCCCGCATCCTCCCCGCATCCTCCCCGATCCTCCCCGCATCCTCCCCGATGCTCCCCGCATCCTCCCCGGTCCTCCCCGCATCCTCCCCGATCCTCCCCGCATCCTCCCCGATCCTCCCCGATCCTCCCCGCATCCTCCACGATCCTCCCGACATCCTCCCCGATCCTCCCCGCATACTGCCAGGTCCTCCCCGCATCCTCCCCAATCCTCCCCGCATCCTCCCCGGTCCTCCCCGCATCCTCCCCGATCCTCCCCGCATCCTCCTCAATCCTCCCCGCATCCTCCCCTGTCCTGCCCGCATCCTCCCCGATCCTCCCTGCATCCTCCCCGATCCTCCCCGCATCCTCTCCGATCCTCCCCGCATCCTCCCTGGTCCTCCCGCATCCTCCCCTCATCCTCCCTGCATCTTCCCCGCATCCTCCCCGCATCCTCCCCGATCCTCCCCGCATCCCCCCCGGTCCTCCCCGCATCCTCCCCGCATCCTTCCCGATCCTCCCCGCATCCTCCCCGATCCTCCCCGCATCCTCCCTGGTCCTCCCGCATCCTCCCCTCATCCTCCCTGCATCTTCCCCGCATCCTCCCCGCATCCTCCCCGCATCCTCCCCGCATCCTCCCTGGTCCTCCCCGCATCCTCCCCGCATCATCACCGGTCCTCCCCGCATCCTCCGCGATCCTGCCCGCATCCTCCCCGCATCCTCCCTGCATCCTCCCCGCATCCTCCCCGCATCCTCCCCGGTCCTCCCCGCATCCTCCCCGGTCGTCCCCGCATCCTCCCCAATCCTCCCCGCAGCCTCCCCGATCCTCTTCGCATCCTCCCCGGTTCCTCCCCGCATCCTCGCCAATCCTCCCCGCATCCTCCTGGATTCTCCCCGCATCCTCCCCGATCCTCCCCGCATCCACCCCGGTCCTGCCCGCATCCTCCCCGATCCTCTTCGCATCCTCCCCGGTTCCTCCCCGCATCCTCCCCAATCCTCCCTGCATCCTCCCCGGTCCTCCCCGCATCCTCCCCGATCCTCCCCGCATCCTCCCCTGTCCTCCCCGCATCCTCCTTGATCCTCCCCGCATCCTCTCCGGTCCTCCCCGCATCCTCCCCGATCCTCCCTGCATCTTCCTTGATCCTCCCCGCATCCTCCCCGATCCTCCCCGCATCCTCCCCGATCCTCCCCGCATCCTCCCCGATCCTCTCCG
The DNA here is from genome assembly GCA_964036045.1 of Eutreptiella sp. 'Long Island Sound 2002'. Classification (NCBI taxonomy): domain Eukaryota; phylum Euglenozoa; class Euglenophyceae; order Eutreptiales; family Eutreptiaceae; genus Eutreptiella; species Eutreptiella sp. 'Long Island Sound 2002'. Next base: position 2,076,301 of record OZ038381.1, on the reverse strand, counting down.
CATTCTCCCCGGTCGTCCCGCATCCTCCCCGCATCCTCCCCGATCCTCCCCGTATCCTCCCCGATTCCTCCCCGCATCCTCCCCGATCCTCCCCGCATCCTCCCCGGTACTCCCCGCAGCCTCCCCGATTCTCTCCGCATCCTCCTCGGTCCTCCCCGCATCCTCCCCGGTCCTCCCCGCATCCTCCCCGCATTCCCCCCGATCCTCCCCGGTCCTCTCCGCATCGTCCCCAATCCTCCCCGCATCCTCCCTGGTACTCCCCACATACTTCCAGGTCCTCCCCGCATCCTCCCCAATCCTCCCTGCATTCTCCCCGGTCCTCCCCGCATCCTCCCCGATCCTCCCCGCATCCTCCGCGGTCCTCTCCGCATCCTCCCTGATCCTCCCCGCATCCTCCCCGGTCCTCCCCGCACCCTCCCCGATCCTCCCTGCATCCTTCCTGATCCTCACCGCATCCTCCCCGATCCTCGCCGCATCCTCCCCGATCCTCCCCGCATCCTCCCCGGTCCTCCCCGCATCCTCCCCGGTCCTCACCGCATCCTCCCCGATCCTCCCCGCATCCTCCCTGATCCTCGCTGCATCCTCCCTGGTCCTCCCCGCATCCTCTTTGATGCTCCCCGCATCCTCCCCGGTTCTCCCCGCATCCTCCCCTATCCTCCTCGCATCCTCCCCGGTCCTCCCCGCATCCTCCCCGCATCCTCCCCGATCCTCCCCGCATCCTCTTTGATCCTCCCCGCATCCTCCCCGGTCCTCCCCGCGTCCTCCCCGGTCCTTCCCGCATCCTCCCCGGTCCTCCCCGCATCCTCCCGGATCCTCCCCGCATCCTCCCCGCCCCTCCCCGCATCCTCCCCGCTCCCCACCTCATCCTCCCCGATCCTCCCCGCATCCTCCCCTATCATCGCAGCATCCTCCCTGGTCCTCCCCGCATCCTCCCCGGTCCTCCCAGCATCCGCCCTGATCCTCCCCGCATCCTCCCCGATCCTCCCCGCATCCTCCCCGGTCCTCCCCGCATCCTCCCCGGTCCTCCCCGCATCCTCTCCGGTCCTCCCTGCATCCTCCCCGCATCCTCCCCGGTCCTCCCCGCATCCTCCCCGATCCTCACCGCATCCTCCCCGATCCTCCCCGCATCCTCGCCGGTCCTCCTCGCATGCTCCCCGATCCTCCCCACATCCTCCCCAGTACTCGCCGCATACTCCCCGATCCTCCCCGCATCCTCCTCGGTCCTCCCGGCATCCTCCCCGGTCCTCCCCGCATACTCCCCGCATCCTCCCCGATCCTCCCCGCATCCTCCCCGGTCCTCCCCGCATCCTCCCCGATCCTACCCGCATCTTCCCCGATCCTCCCCGCATCCTCCCCGGTCCTCCCCGCATCCTCCCCGCATCCTCCCCGATCCTCCCCGCATCCTCCCCGATCCTCCCCGCATCCTCCCCGGTCCTCGCCGCATCCTCCCTGATCCTCTCCGCATCCTCCCTAATGCTCCCCGCATCCTCCCCGGTTCTCCTCGCATCCTCCCCGGTCCTCCCCGCATCCTCCCCGGTCCTGACCGCATCCTTCTCGATCCTCCCCGCATCCTCCCTGATCCTCGCCGCATCCTCCCTGGTCCTCCCCGCATCCTCCCTGATGCTCCCCGCATCCTCCCCGGTTCTCCCCGCATCCTCCCCGGTCCTCCCCACATCCTCCCAGCATCCTCCCCGATCCTCCCCGCATCCTCCCCGATCCTCCCCGCATCCTCCCCAGTCCTCCCCGCATCGTCCCCGGTCCTTCCCGCATCCTCCCCGATCCTCCCCGCATCCCCCCCGCATCCTCCCCGGTCCTCCCCGCATCCTTCCCGATCCTCCCCGCATCCTCCCCGATCCTCCCCGCATCCTCGCCGGTCCTCCCCGCATGCTCCCCGATCCTCCCCGCATCCTCCCCGGTACTCCCCGCATCCTCCCCGCATCCTCCTTGCATCCTCCTCGGTCCTCCCCGCATCCTCCCCGGTCCTCCCCGCATACTCGCCGCATCCTCCCCGATCCTCCCCGCATCCTCCCCGGTCCTCCCCGCATCCTCCCCGATCCTCCCCGCATTTCTGCGATCCTCCCCGCATCCTCCCCGATCCCCCCCGCATCCTCCCCGGTCCTCCCCGCATCCTCCCCGATCCTCCCCGCATCCTCCCCGATCCTCCCCGCATGCTCCCCGATCCTCCCCGCATCCTCCCCGGTCCTCCCCGCATCCTCCCCGATCCTCCCCGCATTTCTGCGATCCTCCCCGCATCCTCCCCGATCCCCCCCGCATCCTCCCCGGTCCTCCCCGCATCCTCCCCGATCCTCCCCGCATCCTCCCCGATCCCCCCCGCATCCTCCCCGGTCCTCCCCGCATCCTCCCCGGTCCCACCCGCATCCTCCCCGATCCTCCCCGCATGCTCCCCGATCCTCCCCGCATCCTCCCCGGTCCTCCCCGCATCCTCCCCGGTCCTCCCCGCATCCTCCCCGGTCCTCCCCGCATCCTCCCCGGTCCTCCCCGCATCCTCCCCGCATCCTCCCCGATCCTCCCTGCATCCTCCCCGATCCTCCCCGCATCCTCCCCGGTCCTCCCCGCATCCTCCCCGGTCCTCACCGCATCCTCCCCGATCCTCCCCGCATCCTCCCCGATCCTCGCCGCATCCTCCCTGGTCCTCGCCGCATCCTCCCTGATGCTCCCCGCATCCTCCCCGGTTCTCCCCGCATCCTCCCCGATCCTCCCCGCATCCTCCCCGGTCCTCCCCGCATCCTCCCAGCATCCTCCCCGATCCTCCCCGCATCCTCCCCGATCCTCCTCGCATCCTCCCCGGTCCTCCCCGCATCCTCCCCGGTCCTTCCCGCATCCTCCCCGGTCCTCCCCGCATCCTCCCCGCATCCTCCCCGGTCCTCCCCGCATCCTCCCCGATCCTCCCCGCATCCTCCCCGATCCTCCCCGCATCCTCGCCGGTCCTCCCCGCATGCTCCCCGATCCTCCCCGCATCCTCCCCGGTACTCCCCGCATCCTCCCCGATCCTCCCCGCATCCTCCTCGGTCCTCCCCGCATCCTCCCCGGTCCTCCCCGCATACTCCCCGCATCCTCCCCGATCCTCCCGGCATCCTCCCCGGTCCTCCCCACCTCCTCCCCGATCCTCCTCGCATCCTCCCCGATCCTCCCCGCATCCTCCCCGGTCCCCCCCGCATCCTCCCCGATCCTCTCCGCATCCTCTCCGATCCAACCCGCATCCTCTCCGATCCTCCCCGCATCCTCCCCGATCCTCCCCGCATCCTCCCCGGTCCTCCCCGCATCCTCCCCGCATCTTCCCCGCATCCTCCCCGCATCCTCCCCGATCCTCCCCGCATCCTCCCTAGTCCTCCCGCATCCTCCCTGCATCCTCCCCGCATCCTCCCCGGTCCTCCCCGCATCCTCCCCGCCTCCTCCCCGGTCCTCCCCGCATCCTCCCTGGTCCTCCCCGCATCCTCCCCGCATCCTCCCCGATCCTCCCCGCATACTCCTCCGTCCTCCCCGCATCCTCCCCGCATCCTCCCTGCATCCTCCCCGCATCCTCCCCGCATCCTCCCCGGTCCTCCCCGCATCCTCTCCGGTCCTCCCCGCATCGTCCTCGATTCTCCCCGCATCCTCCCCGATCCTCCCCGCATCCTCCCCGGTCCTCCCCGCACCCTCCCCGATCCTCCCTGCATCCTCCCTGATCCTCACCGCATCCTCCCCGATCCTCCCCGCATCCTCCCCGATCCTCCCCGCATCGTCCCCGATCCTCCCCGCATCCTCCCCGGTTCCTCCCCGAATCCTCCGCAATCCTCCCCGCATCCTCCCCGGTCCTCCCCGCATCCTCCCCGATCCTCCCCGCATCCTCCCCGGTCCTCCCCGCATCCTCCCTGATCCTCCCCGCATCCTCTCCGATCCTCCCTGCATCCTCCCTGATCCTCCCAGCATCCTCCCCGATCCTCCCCGATCCTCCCCGCATCCTCCCCGATCCTCTCCGCATTCTCCCCGGTCGTCCCGCATCCTTCCCGCATCCTCCCGGCGTCCTCCACGCATCCTCCCCGATCTTTCCGCATCCCGCCCGGTCCTCCCGGCATCCTCCCCAATCCTCCCTGCATCCACCCCGGTCCTCTCCGCATCCTCCTCGATCCTCCCCGCATCCTCCCCGATCCTCCCCGCATCCTCCCTGGTCCTCCTAGCATCCTGCCTGATCCTCCCCGCATACTGCCAGGTCCTTCCCGCATCCTCCCCAATCCTCCCCGCATCCTCCCCGCATCCTCCCAGATCCTCCCCGCATCCTCCCCGGTCCTCCCTGCATCCTCCCTGTTCCTCCCCGCATCCTCCCCGATCCTCCCTGCATCCTCCCCGTATCCTCCCCGATTCCTCCCTGCATCCTCCCCAATCCTCCCCGCATCCTCCCCGATCCTCCCCGCATCCTCCCCGGTGCTCCCCGCATCCTCCCTGATTCTCCCCGCATCCTCCTCGGTCCTCCCCACATCCTTTCCGGTCCCCCCCGCATCCTCCCCGCATCCTCCCTGATCGTCCCCGGTCTCCTCCGCATCCTCCCCAATCCTCCCCGCATCCTCCCCGATCCTCCCCGCATACTGCCAGGTCCTCCCCGCATCCTCCCCAATCCTCCCCGCATCCTCCCCGGTGCTCCCCGCATCCTCCCTGATCCTCCCCGCATCCTCCCCGGTCCTCTTCGCATCCTCCCTGATCCTCCCCGCATTCTCCCCGGTCGTCCCCGCACCCTCCCCGATCCTCCCTTTGTCCTCCCCGATCCTCCCCGCATCCTCCCCGATCCTCCCCGCATCCTCCCCGATCCTCCCCGCATCCTCCCCGGTCCTCCCCGCATCCTCCCCGGTCCTCGCCGCATCCTCCCCGATCCTCCCCGCATGCTCCCCGGTCCTCCCCGCATCCTCCCTGATGCTCCCCTCATCCTCCCCGATTCTCCCCGCATCCTCCTCGGTCCTCCCTGCATCCTCCCCGGTCCTCTCCGCATCCTCCCCAATCCTCCCCGCATCCTCCCCGATCCTCCCCGCATCCTCCTCGGTCCTCCCCGCATCCTCCCCGGTCCTCCCCGCATCTTCCCCGCATCCTCCCCGATCGTCGCCGGTCTCCTCCGCATCCTCCCCAATCCTCCCCGCATCCTCCCCAATCCTCCCCGCATACCGCCAGGTCCTCCCCGCATCCTCCCCCATCCTCCCCGCTTCATCCCCGGTCCTCCCCGCATCCTCCCCGATCCTCCCCGCATCCTCCCCGGTCCTCCCCGCATCCTCCCCGGTCCTCGCCGCATCCTCCCCGATCCTCCCCGCATCCTCCCCGATCCTCCCCGCATCCTCCCCGGTACTCCCCGCATCCTCCCCGGTCCTCCCCTCATCCTTCCCGATCCTCCCCGCATCCTCGCTGATCCTCCCCGATCCTCCCCGCATACTCCCCGATCCTCCCCGCATCCTCCGTGATCCTCCCCGGCTCCTCCCCGCATCCTCCCCGATCCTCCCTACATCCACCCCGGTCCTCTCCGCATCCTCCTCGATCCTCCCCGCATCCTCCCCCGATCCTCCCCGCATCCTCCCTGGTCCTCCCCGCATCCTGCCCGATCCTCCCCACATCCTTCCCAATCCTCCCCGCATCCTCCCCGGTCCTCCCCGCATCCTCCCCGATCCTCCCCGCATCCTCCCCGGTCCTCCCCGTATCCTCCCCGTTCCTCCCCGCATCCTCCCCGATCCTCCCCGCATCCTCCCCGGTCCTCCCCTCATCCTTCCCGATCCTCCCCGTATCCTCCCGGATTCCTCCGTGCATCCTCCCCAATCCTCCCCGCATCCTCCCCGATCCTCCCCGCATCCTCCCTGGTGCTCCCCGCATCCTCCCCGATTCTCACCGCATCCTCCCCGGTCCTCCCCGCATCCTCCCCTCATCCTCCCCGATCGTCCCCGGTCTCCTCCGCATCCTCCCCAATACTCCCCGCATCCTCCCTGATCCTCCCCGCATACTTCCCGGTCCTCCCCGCATCCTCCCCAATCCTCCCCGCATCCTCCCTGATCCTCCCCGCATCCTCCCCGGTCCTCCCCGCACCCTCCCCGATCCTCCCTTTATCCTCCCTGATCCTCCCCGCATCCTCCCCGATCCTCCCCGCATCCTCCCTGATCCTCCCCGCATCCTCCCCGGTCCTCCCCGCATCCTCCCCGGTCCTCGCCGCATCCTCCCCGATCCTCCCCGCATGCTCCCCGGTCCTCCCCGCATCCTCCCTGATGCTCCCCTCATCCTTCCCGATCCTCCCCGTATCCTCCTCGACTCCTGCCTGCATCCTCCCCAATCCTCCCCGCATCCTCCCCGATCCTCCCCGCATCCTCCCCGGTACTCCCCACATCCTCCTCGATTCTCCCCGCATCCTCCTCGGTCCTCCCCGCATCGTCCCCGGTCCTCCCCCGCATCCTCCCCGCATCCTCCCCGATCCTCCCCGGTCTTCTCCGCATCCTCCCCGATCCTCCCCGCATACTGCCAGGTCCTCCCCGCATCCTCCCCAATCCTCCCTGCATCCTCTCCGGTCCTCCCCGCATCCTCCCCGTGCCTCCCCGCATCCTCCCCGGTCCTCTGCGCATCCTCCCTGATCCTCCCCGCATCCTCCCCGGTCCTCCCCGCATCCTCCCCGGTCCTTCCGCATCCTCCCCGGTCCTCCCGATCCTCCCTACATCCTCCCCGGTCCTCCCCGCATCCTCCCCGGACCTCGCCGCATCCTCCCCGATCCTCCCCGCATCCTCCCTGGTCCTCCCCGCATCCTCCCTGATGCCTCCCGCATCCTCCCCGGTTGTCCCTGCATCCTCCCCGACCCTCCCCGCATCCTCTCCGGTCCTCCCCGCATCCTCCCCGCATCCTCCCCGATCCTCCCCGCATCCTCCCCGGTCCTCGCCGCATCCTCCCTGATCCTCCCCGCATCCTCCCCGGTCCTCTCCGCATCCTCCCTGATCCTCCCCGCATCCTCCCCGGTCCTCCACGCACCCTCCCCGATCCTCCCTTTATCCTCCCTGATCCTCCCCGCATCCTCCCCGATCCTCCCCGCATCCTCCCCGATCCTCCCCGCATCCTCCCCGGTCCTCCCCGCATCCTCCCTGATGCTCCCCTCATCCTTCCCGATCCTCCCCGTATCCTCCTCGATTCCTGCCTGCATCCTCCCCAATCCTCCCCGCATCCTCCCCGATCCTCCCCGCATCCTCCCCGGTTGTCCCCGCATCCTCCCCGACCCTCCCCGCATCCTCCCCGGTCCTCCTCGCATCCTCCCCGCATCCTCCCCGATCCTCCCCGCATCCTCCGCGATCCTCCCCGCATCCTCCCCGGTCCTTCCCGCATCCTCCCCGGTCCTTCCCGCATCCTCCCCGATCCTCCCCGCATCCTCCCCGATACTTCCCGCATCCTCCCCGCATCCTCCCCGGTCCTCCCCGCATCCTCCCCGGTCCTCCCCGCATCCTCCCCGATCCTCCCCGCATCCTCCCCGATCCTCCCCGCATCCTCGCCGGTCCTCCCTGCATGCTCCCCGATCCTCCCCGCATCCTCCTCGGTACTCCCCGCATCCTCCCCGATCCTCCCCGCATCCTCCTCGGTCCTCCCCGCATCGTCCCCGGTCCTCCCCGCATACTCCCCGCATCCTCCCTGATCATCCCCGCATCCTCCCGGGTCCTCCCGGCATCCTCCCCGGTCCTCCCCGCATCCTCCCCAATCCTCCCTGCATCCTCTCCGGTCCTCCCCGCATCCTCCCCGTGCCTCCCCGCATCCTCCCCGGTCCTCTGCGCATCCTCCCTGATCCTCCCCGCATCCTCCCCGGTCCTCCCCGCATCCTCCCCGGTCCTTCCGCATCCTCCCCGGTCCTCCCGATCCTCCCTACATCCTCCCCGGTCCTCCCCGCATCCTCCCCGGACCTCGCCGCATCCTCCCCGATCCTCCCCGCATCCTCCCTGGTCCTCCCCGCATCCTCCCTGATGCCTCCCGCATCCTCCCCGGTTGTCCCTGCATCCTCCCCGACCCTCCCCGCATCCTCTCCGGTCCTCCCCGCATCCTCCCCGCATCCTCCCCGATCCTCCCCGCATCCTCCCCGGTCCTCGCCGCATCCTCCCTGATCCTCCCCGCATCCTCCCCGGTCCTCTCCGCATCCTCCCTGATCCTCCCCGCATCCTCCCCGGTCCTCCACGCACCCTCCCCGATCCTCCCTTTATCCTCCCTGATCCTCCCCGCATCCTCCCCGATCCTCCCCGCATCCTCCCCGATCCTCCCCGCATCCTCCCCGGTCCTCCCCGCATCCTCCCTGATGCTCCCCTCATCCTTCCCGATCCTCCCCGTATCCTCCTCGATTCCTGCCTGCATCCTCCCCAATCCTCCCCGCATCCTCCCCGATCCTCCCCGCATCCTCCCCGGTTGTCCCCGCATCCTCCCCGACCCTCCCCGCATCCTCCCCGGTCCTCCTCGCATCCTCCCCGCATCCTCCCCGATCCTCCCCGCATCCTCCGCGATCCTCCCCGCATCCTCCCCGGTCCTTCCCGCATCCTCCCCGGTCCTTCCCGCATCCTCCCCGATCCTCCCCGCATCCTCCCCGATACTTCCCGCATCCTCCCCGCATCCTCCCCGGTCCTCCCCGCATCCTCCCCGGTCCTCCCCGCATCCTCCCCGATCCTCCCCGCATCCTCCCCGATCCTCCCCGCATCCTCGCCGGTCCTCCCTGCATGCTCCCCGATCCTCCCCGCATCCTCCTCGGTACTCCCCGCATCCTCCCCGATCCTCCCCGCATCCTCCTCGGTCCTCCCCGCATCGTCCCCGGTCCTCCCCGCATACTCCCCGCATCCTCCCTGATCATCCCCGCATCCTCCCGGGTCCTCCCGGCATCCTCCCCGGTCCTCGCCGCATCCTCCCCGATCCTCCCCGCATCCTCCCCGCATCCTCCACGCATTCTTTGCGATCCTCCCCGCACCCCCCCCGGTCCTCCCCGCATCCTTCCCGATCCTCCCCGCATCCTCCCCGCATCCTCCCCGATCCTTCCCGCATCCTCCCCGATCCTCCCCGCATCCTCCCCGCATCCTCCCCGGTCCTCCCCGCATCCTCCCCGATCCTCCCCGCATCCTCCCCGATCCTCCCCGCATCCTCCCCGGTCCTCCCCGCATCCTCCCCGACGCTCCCCGCATCCTCCCCGGTCCTCCTCGCATCCTCCCCGATCCTCCCCGCATCCTCCCCGATCCTCCCCGATCCTCCCCGCATCCTCCCCGGTACTCCCCGCATCCTCCCCGATCCTCCCCGCATCCTCTCCGATCCTCCCCGCATCCTCCCCGATCTTCCCCGCATCCTCCCCGATCCTCCCCGCATCCTCCCCGGTCCTCCCGCATCCTCCCCGCATCCTCCCCGCATCCTCCCCGCATCCTCACCGGTCCTCCTCGCATCCTCCCCGGTCCTGCCCGCATCCACCCCGATCCTCACCGCATCGTCCCCGGTCCTCCCCGCATCCTCCCCGCATCCCCCCCGGTCCTCCCCGCATTTTCCCCGCATCCTCCTTGGTCCTCCCCGCATCCTCCCCGGTCCTCCCCGGCCGTCCCGCGTCCTCCCCGCATCCTCCCCGCATCCTCCACGCATCCTTTGCGATCCTCCCCGCACCCCCCCCGGTCCTCCCCGCATCCTCCCCGATCCACCCCGCATCCTCCCCGGTCCTCCCCGCTTCCTCCCCGCATCCTCCCCGATCCTCCCCGCATCCTCCCCGATCCTCCCCGCATCCTCCCCGGTCCTCCCCGCATCCTCCTCGGTCCTCCCCGCATCCTCCCCGGTCCTCCCCGCATCCTCCCCGGTCCTCCCGGCATCCTCCCCGGTCCTCGCCGCATCCTCCCCGATCCTCCCCGCATCCTCCCCGCATCCTCCCCGCATCCTCCCCGATGCTCCCCGCATTTTCCCCGCATCCTCCTCGGTCCTCCCCGCATCCTCCCCGGTCCTCCCCGGCCGTCCCGCGTCCTCCCCGCATCCTCCCCGCATCCTCCACGCATCCTTTGCGATCCTCCCCGCACCCCCCCCGGTCCTCCCCGCATCTTCCCCGATCCTCCCCGCATCCTCCCCGGTCCTCCCCGCTTCCTCCCCGCATCCTCCCCGATCCTTCCCGCATCCTCCCCGATCCTCCCCGCATCCTCCCCGGTCCTCCCCGCATCCTCCCCGGTCCTTCCCGCATCCTCCCCGATCCTCCCCGCATCCTCCCCGGTACTCCCGGCATCCTCCCCGGTCCTCGCCGCATCCTCCCCGATCCTCCCCGCATCCTCCCCGGTCCTCCCCGCATCCTCCCCGATGCTCCCCGCATCCTCCCCGCTCCTCCTCGCATCCTCCCCGAACCTCCCCGCATCCTCCCCGATCCTCCCCGATCCTCCCTGCATCCTCCCCGGTCCTCCCCGCATCCTCCCCGGTACTCCCCGCATCCTACCCGATCCTCCCCGCATCCTCCCCGATCTTCCCCGCATCCTCCCCGATCCTCCCCGCATCCTCCCCGGTCCTCCCGCATCCTCCCCGCATCCTCCCCGCATCCTCCCCGCATCCCCCCCGGTCCTCCCCGCATCCTCCCCGGTCCTCCCCGCATTTTCCCTGCATCCTCCTCGGTCCTCCCCGCATCCTCCCCGGTCCTCCACGACCGTCCCGCATCCTCCCCGCATCCTCCCCGCATCCTCCACGCATTCTTTGCGATCCTCCCCGCACCCCCCCCGGTCCTCCCCGCATCCTTCCCGATCCTCCCCGCATCCTCCCCGGTCCTCCCCGCATCCTCCCCGCATCCTCCCCGATCCTTCCCGCATCCTCCCCGATCCTCCCCGCATCCTCCCCGCATCCTCCCCGGTCCTTCCCGCATCCTCCCTGATCCTCCCCGCATCCTCCCCGATACTTCCCGCATCCTCCCCACATCCTCCCCAGTCCTCCCCGCATCCTCCCCGGTCCTCGCCGCATCCTCCCTGATCCTCCCCGCATCCTCCCCGATCCTCCCCGCATCCTCCCCGGTCCTCCCCGCATCCTCCCCGACGCTCCCCGCATCCTCCCCGGTCCTCCTCGCATCCTCCCCGATCCTCCCCGCATCCTCCCCGATTCTCCCTGATCCTCCCCGCATCCTCCCCGGTACTCCCCGCATCCTCCCCGATCCTCCCCGCATCCTCTCCGATCCTCCCCGCATCCTCCCCAATCTTCCCCGCATCCCCCCCGCATCCTCCCCGCATCCTCACCGGTACTCCTCGCATCCTCCCCGGTCCTGCCCGCATCCACCCCGATCCTCACCGCATCGTCCCCGGTCCTCCCCGCATCCTCCCCGCATCCCCCCCGGTCCTCCCCGCATTTTCCCCGCATCCTCCTCGGTCCTCCCCGCATCCTCCCCGGTCCTCCCCGGCCGTCCCGCGTCCTCCCCGCATCCTCCCTGCATCCTCCACGCATCCTTTGCGATCCTCCCCGCACCCCCCCCGGTCCTCCCCGCATCCTCCCCGATCCTCCCCGCATCCTCCCCGGTCCTCCCCGCTTCCTCCCCGCATCCTCCCCGATCCTTCCCGCATCCTCCCCGATCCTCCCCGCATCCTCCCCGGTCCTCCCCGCATCCTCCTCGGTCCTCTCCGCATCCTCCCCGGTCCTCCCCGCATCCTCCCCGGTCCTCCCGGCATCCTCCCCGGTCCTCGCCGCATCCTCCCCGATCCTCCCCGCATCCTCCCCGGTCCTCCCCGCATCCTCCCCGATGCTCCCCGCATCCTCCCCGGTCCTCCTCGCATCCTCCCCGATCCTCCCCGCATCCTCCCCGATCCTCCCCGATCCTCCCTGCATCCTCCCCGGTCCTCCCCGCATCCTCCCCGGTACTCCCCGCATCCTACCCGATCCTCCCCGCATCCTCCCCGATCTTCCCCGCATCCTCCCCGATCCTCCCCGCATCCTCCCCGGTCCTCCCGCATCCTCCCCGCATCCTCCCCGCATCCTCCCCGCATCCCCCCCGGTCCTCCCCGCATCCTCCCCGGTCCTCCCCGCATTTTCCCTGCATCCTCCTCGGTCCTCCCCGCATCCTCCCCGGTCCTCCACGACCGTCCCGCATCCTCCCTGCATCCTCCCCGCATCCTCCACGCATTCTTTGCGATCCTCCCCGCACCCCCCCCGGTCCTCCCCGCATCCTTCCCGATCCTCCCCGCATCCTCCCCGGTCCTCCCCGCATCCTCCCCGCATCCTCCCCGATCCTTCCCGCATCCTCCCCGATCCTCCCCGCATCCTCCCCGCATCCTCCCCGGTCCTTCCCGCATCCTCCCTGATCCTCCCCGCATCCTCCCCGATACTTCCCGCATCCTCCCCACATCCTCCCCAGTCCTCCCCGCCTCCTCCCCGGTCCTCCCCGCATCCTCCCCGATCCTCCCCGCATCCTCCCCGATCCTCCCCGCACCCCCCCGGTCCTCCCCGCATCCTCCCCGGTCCTCCCCGCATTTTCCCTGCATCCTCCTCGGTCCTCCCCGCATCCTCCCCGGTCCTCCACGACCATCCCGCATCCTCCCCGCATCCTCCCCGCATCCTCCACGCATTCTTTGCGATCCTCCCCGCACCCCCCCCGGTCCTCCCCGCATCCTTCCCGATCCTCCCCGCATCCTCCCCGGTCCTCCCCGCATCCTCCCCGCATCCTCCCCGATCCTTCCCGCATCCTCCCCGATCCTCCCCGCATCCTCCCTGGTCCTCCCCGCATCCTCCCCGGTCCTTCCCGCATCCTCCCTGATCCTCCCCGCATCCTCCCCGATACTTCCCGCATCCTCCCCACATCCTCCCCAGTCCTCCCCGCCTCCTCCCCGGTCCTCCCCGCATCCTCCCCGATCCTCCCCGCATCCTCCCCGATCCTCCCCGCATCCTCCCCGATCCTCCCCGCATCCACCCGTTCCTCCCGGCATCCTCCCCGGTCCTCCCGCATCCTCCCCGCATCCTCCCCGCATGCTCCCCGCATCCTCCCCGGTCCTCTCCGCATCCTCCCCGGTCCTCCCCGCATCCACCCCGATCCTCAACGCATCCCCCCCGGTCCTCCCCGCATCCCCCCCGGTCCTCATCGCATTTTCCCCGCATCCTCCTCGGTCCTCCCCGCATCCTCCCCGCATCCTCCACGCATCCTTTGCGATCCTCCCCGCACCCCCCCCGGTCCTCCCCGCATCCTCCCCGATCCTCCCCGCATCCTCCCCGGTCCTCCCCGCTTCCTCCCCGCATCCTCCCCGATCCTTCCCGCATCCTCCCCGATCCTCCCCGCATCCTCCCCGGTCCTCCCCGCATCCTCCCCGGTCCTTCCCGCATCCTCCCCGATCCTCCCCGCATCCTCCCCGGTACTCCCCGCATCCTCCTTGATCCTCCCCGCATCCTCCTCGGTCCTCCCCGCATCCTCCCCAGTCCTCCCCGCATCCTCCCCGGTCCTCCTGGCATCCTCCCCGGTCCTCGCCGCATCCTCCCCGATCCTCCCCGCATCCTCCCCGGTCCTCCCCGCATCCTCCCCGACGCTGCCCGCATCCTCCCCGGTCCTCCTCGCATCCTCCCCGATCCTCCCCGCATCCTCCCCGATCCTCCCCGATCCTCCCCGCATCCTCCCCGGTACTCCCCGCATCCTCCCCGATCCTCCCCGCATCCTCTCCGATCCTCCCCGCATCCTCCCCGATCTTCCCCGCATCCTCCCCGATCCTCCCCGCATCCTCCCCGGTCCTCCCGCATCCTCCCCGCATCCTCCCCGCATCCTCCCCGCATCCTCACCGGTCCTCCCCGCATCCTCCCCGGTCCTGCCCGCATCCACCCCGATCCTCACCGCATCGTCCCCGGTCCTCCCCGCATCCTCCCCGCATCCCCCCCGGTCCTCCCCGCATTTTCCCCGCATCCTCCTCGGTCCTCCCCGCATCCTCCCCGGTCCCCCCCGGCCGTCCCGCGTCCTCCCCGCATCCTCCCCGCATCCTCCACGCATCCTTTGCGATCATCCCCGCACCCCCCCCGGTCCTCCCCGCATCCTCCCCGATCCTCCCCGCATCCTCCCCGGTCCTCCCCGCTTCCTCCCCGCATCCTCCCCGATCCTTCCCGCATCCTCCCCGATCCTCCCCGCATCCTCCCCGGTCCTCCCCGCATCCTCCCCGGTCCTTCCCGCATCCTCCCCGATCCTCCCCGCATCCTCCCCGGTACTCCCGGCATCCTCCCCGGTCCTCGCCGCATCCTCCCCGATCCTCCCCGCATCCTCCCCGGTCCTCCCCGCATCCTCCCCGATGCTCCCCGCATCCTCCCCGGTCCTCCTCGCATCCTCCCCGATCCTCCCCGCATCCTCCCCGATCCTCCCCGATCCTCCCTGCATCCTCCCCGGTCCTCCCCGCATCCTCCCCGGTACTCCCCGCATCCTACCCGATCCTCCCCGCATCCTCTCCGATCTTCCCCGCATCCTCCCCGATCCTCCCCGCATCCTCCCCGGTCCTCCCGCATCCTCCCCGCATCCTCCCCGCATCCTCCCCGCATCCCCCCCGGTCCTCCCCGCATCCTCCCCGGTCCTCCCCGCATTTTCCCTGCATCCTCCTCGGTCCTCCCCGCATCCTCCCCGGTCCTCCACGACCGTCCCGCATCCTCCCCGCATCCTCCCCGCATCCTCCACGCATTCTTTGCGATCCTCCCCGCACCCCCCCCGGTCCTCCCCGCATCCTTCCCGATCCTCCCCGCATCCTCCCCGGTCCTCCCCGCATCCTCCCCGCATCCTCCCCGATCCTTCCCGCATCCTCCCCGATCCTCCCCGCATCCTCCCCGGTCCTCCCCGCATCCTCCCCGGTCCTTCCCGTATCCTCCCTGATCCTCCCCGCATCCTCCCCGATACTTCCCGCATCCTCCCCACATCCTCCCCAGTCCTCCCCGCCTCCTCCCCGGTCCTCCCCGCATCCTCCCCGATCCTCCCCGCATCCTCCCCGATCCTCCCCGCATCCTCCCCGGTCCTCCCCTCATCCTTCCCGATCCTCCCCGTATCCTCCCCGGTCCTCCCCGCATCCTCCCCGATCCTCCCTGCATCCTCCCCAATCCTCCCCGCATCCTCGCCGGTCCTCCCCGCATCCTCCCTGATCCTCCCCGCATCCTCCCTGGTACTCCCCGCATCCTCTCCGATCCCCCCCGCTTCCTCCTCGGTTCTCTCCGCATCCTCCCCAGTCCTCCCCGCATCCTCCCCGCATCCTCCCCGGTCCTCCCCGCATCCTCCCCGATCCTCCCCGCATCCTCCCCGGTCCTCCCCGCATGCTCCCCGATCCTCCCCGCATCCTCCCCGGTCCTTCCCGCATCCTCTCCGATCCTGCCCGTTCCCGCATCCTCCCCGCATCCTCCCCGATCCTCCCCGATCCTCCCCGCATCCTCCCTGATCCTCCCCGCATCCTCCCCGGTCCTCCCCGCATCCTCCCCAGTCCTCCCCGCATCCTCCCCGGTCCTCCCCGCATCCTCCCCGATCCTCCCCGCATCCTCCCCGATCCTCCCCGCATCCTCCCCGATCCTCCCCTCATCCTTCCCGATCCTCCGCATATCCTCCCCGCTTCCTCCCCGCATCCTCCCTGATCCTCCCTAATCCTCCCCGGTCCTCCCCGCATCCTTCCCGATCCTCCCCGAATCCTCCCCGGTTCCTCCCCGCATCCTCCCCGGTCCTCCCCGCTTCCTCTCTGATCCTCCCCGCATCCTCCCCGTTCCTCCCCGCATCCTCCCCGATCCTCCCCGCATCCTCCCCGGTCCTCCCCTCATCCTTCCCGATCCTCCCCGTATCCTCCCGGATTCCTCCGTGCATCCTCCCCAATCCTCCCCGCATCCTCCCCGATCCTCCCCGCATCCTCCCCGGTGCTCCCCGCATCCTCCCCGATTCTCCCCTCATCCTCCTCGGTCCTCCCCGCATCCTCCCCGGTCCTCCCCGCATCCTCCCCGCATCCTCCCCGATCGTCCCTGGTCTCCTCCGCATCTTCCCCAATCCTCCCCGCATCCTCCCCGATCCTCCCCGCATACTTCCAGGTCCTCCCCGCATCCTCCCCAATCCTCCCCGCATCCTCCCCGGTCCTCGCCGCATCCTCCCTGATCCTCCCCGCATCCTCCCCGGTCCTCTCCGCATCTTCCCTGATCCTCCCCGCATCCTCCCCGGTCCTCCCCGCACCCTCCCCGATCCTCCCTTTATCCTCCCTGATCCTCCCCGCATCCTCCCCGATCCTCCCCGCATCCTCCCCGATCCTCCCCGCATCCTCCCCGGTCCTCCCCGCATACTCCCCGGTCCTCGCCGCATCCTCCCCTATCCTCCCGGAATCCTCCCCGGTCCTCCTCGCATCCTCCTTGATGCTCCCCTCATCCTTCCCGATCCTCCCCGTATCCTCCTCGATTCCTCCCTGCATCCTCTCCAATCCTCCCCGCATCCTCCCCGATCCTCCCCGCATCCTCCCCGGTACTCCCCGCATCCTCCCCGATTCTCCCCGCATCCTCCTCGGTCCTCCCCGCATCCTCCCCGATCTTCCCCGCATCCTCCCCGATCCTCCCCGCATCCTCCCCGGTCCTCCCGCATCCTCCCCGCATCCTCCCCGCATCCTCCCCGCATCCTCACCGGTCCTCCTCGCATCCTCCCCGGTCCTGCCCGCATCCACCCCGATCCTCACCGCATCGTCCCCGGTCCTCCCCGCATCCTCCCCGCATCCCCCCCGGTCCTCCCCGCATTTTCCCCGCATCCTCCTCGGTCCTCCCCGCATCCTCCCCGGTCCTCCCCGGCCGTCCCGCGTCCTCCCCGCATCCTCCCCGCATCCTCCACGCATCCTTTGCGATCATCCCCGCACCCCCCCCGGTCCTCCCCGCATCCTCCCCGATCCTCCCCGCATCCTCCCCGGTCCTCCCCGCTTCCCCCCCGCATCCTCCCCGATCCTTCCTGCATCCTCCCCGATCCTCCCCGCATCCTCCCCGGTCCTCCCCGCATCCTCCCCGGTCCTTCCCGCATCCTCCCCGATCCTCCCCGCATCCTCCCCGGTACTCCCGGCATCCTCCCCGGTCCTCGCCGCATCCTCCCCGATCCTCCCCGCATCCTCCCCGGTCCTCCCCGCATCCTCCCCGATGCTCCCCGCATCCTCCCCGGTCCTCCTCGCATCCTCCCCGATCCTCCCCGCATCCTCCCCGATCCTCCCCGATCCTCCCTGCATCCTCCCCGGTCCTCCCCGCATCCTCCCCGGTACTCCCCGCATCCTACCCGATCCTCCCCGCATCCTCCCCGATCTTCCCCGCATCCTCCCCGATCCTCCCCGCATCCTCCCCGGTCCTCCCGCATCCTCCCCGCATCCTCCCCGCATCCTCCCCGCATCCCCCCCGGTCCTCCCCGCATCCTCCCCGGTCCTCCCCGCATTTTCCCTGCATCCTCCTCGGTCCTCCCCGCATCCTCCCCGGTCCTCCACGACCGTCCCGCATCCTCCCCGCATCCTCCCCGCATCCTCCACGCATTCTTTGCGATCCTCCCCGCACCCCCCCCGGTCCTCCCCGCATCCTTCCCGATCCTCCCCGCATCCTCCCCGGTCCTCCCCGCATCCTCCCCGCATCCTCCCTGATCCTTCCCGCATCCTCCCCGATCCTCCCCGCATCCTCCCCGGTCCTCCCCGCATCCTCCCCGGTCCTTCCCGCATCCTCCCTGATCCTCCCCGCATCCTCCCCGATACTTCCCGCATCCTCCCCACATCCTCCCCAGTCCTCCCCGCCTCCTCCCCGGTCCTCCCCGCATCCTCCCCGATCCTCCCCGCATCCTCCCCGATCCTCCCCGCATCCTCCCCGGTCCTCCCCTCATCCTTCCCGATCCTCCCCGTATCCTCCCCGGTCCTCCCCGCATCCTCCCTAATCCTCCCTGCATCCTCCCCAATCCTCCCCGCATCCTCGCCGGTCCTCCCCGCATCCTCCCTGATCCTCCCCGCATCCTCCCTGGTACTCCCCGCATCCTCTCCGATCCCCCCCGCTTCCTCCTCGGTTCTCTCCGCATCCTCCCCAATCCTCCCCGCATCCTCCCCGCATCCTCCCCGGTCCTCCCCGCATCCTCTTCGATCCTCCCCGCATCCTCCCCGGTCCTCCCCGCATGCTCCCCGATCCTCCCCGCATCCTCCCCGGTCCTTCCCGCATCCTCTCCGATCCTGCCCGTTCCCGCATCCTCCCCGCATCCTCCCCGATCCTCCCCGATCCTCCCCGCATCCTCCCTGATCCTCCCCGCATCCTCCCCGGTCCTCCCCGCATCATCCCCAGTCCTCCCCGCATCCTCCCCGGTCCTCCCCGCATCCTCCCCGATCCTCCCCGCATCCTCCCCGATCCTCCCCGCATCCTCCCCGATCCTCCCCTCATCCTTCCCGATCCTCCGCGTATCCTCCCCGCTTCCTCCCCGCATCCTCCCTGATCCTCCCTAATCCTCCCCGATCCTCCCCGCATCCTTCCCGATCATCCCCGAATCCTCCCCGGTTCCTCCCCGCATCCTCTCCGGTCCTCCCCGCTTCCTCCCTGATCCTCCCCGCATCCTCCCCGTTCCTCCCCGCATCCTCCCCGATCCTCCCCGCATCCTCCCCGGTCCTCCCCTCATCCTTCCCGATCCTCCCCGTATCCTCCCGGATTCCTCCGTGCATCCTCCCCAATCCTCCCCGCATCCTCCCCGATCCTCCCCGCATCCTCCCCGGTGCTCCCCGCATCCTCCCCGATTCTCCCCTCATCCTCCTCGGTCCTCCCCGCATCCTCCCCGGTCCTCCCCGCATCCTCCCCGCATCCTCCCCGATCGTCCCCGGTCTCCTCCGCATCTTCCCCAATCCTCCCCGCATCCTCCCCGATCCTCCCCGCATACTTCCAGGTCCTCCCCGCATCCTCCCTAATCCTCCCCGCATCCTCCCCGGTCCTCTCCGCATCCTCCCTGATCCTCCCCGCATCCTCCCCGGTCCTCCCCGCACCCTCCCTGATCCTCCCTTTACCCTCCCTGATCCTCCCCGCATCCTCCCCGATCCTCCCCGCATCCTCCCCGATCCTCCCCGCATCCTCCCCGGTCCTCCCCGCATACTCCCCGGTCCTCGCCGCATCCTCCCCTATCCTCCCGGAATCCTCCCCGGTCCTCCTCGCATCCTCCTTGATGCTCCCCTCATCCTTCCCGATCCTCCCCGTATCCTCCTCGATTCCTCCCTGCATCCTCTCCAATCCTCCCCGCATCCTCCACGATCCTCCCTGCATCCTCCCCGGTACTCCCCGCATCCTCCCCGATTCTCCCCGCATCCTCCTCGGTCCTCCCCGCATCCTCCCCGGTCCTCCCCGCATCCCTGTTTGTCTTGCCCCCTTTTCGTTTACGACAGGGGATCACTATCTCTCTGTGTGTACAGATTTGTTGAAAATTTATTGTGTTTTTGTGAAGCAGCATGCAGGTCTTTCGCTCCCCGTTTAAGAGTGCGTCGTCTGGGGCCCCAGACCAAGGAGCTTCGAGCTCTGGGGCTGACGCGCCGGTGCAGGACACCAGCCAGATGTCGCCTGAGGAGCTGCGCGCGTTGCTGCAGTCCCAGCAAGAGGCGATCGGGCACCTACAAGCACGGTTGGAGAGCCTGGCCGTCGCGGAGAGAAATTCAGTGCCGGACTTGACCGCGGAGGCAGTGGAGCAGATGCTGGGGGGCGACAAAGTAGCCAGTTGGATGCGCCAGTCAGGCGAGGCGCTGCGGGACTACGTTAGAAGCACAAGTGCAGCACCGGCCAGGCCGTCCGACGTGATGGGCAATGCGATGGAATGCCCGAGGGGCGACAGGCTGGCCTACAGGATTTGGGGTATCATCCTCGACTCCCAGCAGGCGTACGCCCAGAGGTTCGCGCCGGAGTCCAGCAGTCGGGCGGACCCGTCCAACCCGCTGGATGCCATGAGCTGGCCAGATGCGGTCAAAAACGGGGGACCGTCATTTAAGTATAAGGGCATCGACTTCGCTATGCGACAAGGCGTCCTTCATTGGATGACGAAGAAAGGAAGGTGGGTACCAATATCCGCCCGCCCGTCTGGCGACTGCCAGAGATGCGCCAAAGAGGGCGTCCCATCAGAGCAGTTGCGACACTGGCATTTCCAGTGTCCCCACTGGTCCTGACGGGACTGTCGCCACTGCGACAGGGCGGGGTGGGGATGGCCGTGTTGGTGTGAAGATTCCCAGCCCGCGCGTCCAATCCCCACCCGCGAGGCCTTACCTGCTACCAGAGCGACCTTCAGCGCGGCGGCGGCGGGGTGGGCAATGGCGATGGCAGCTGTTGGATCGTTTAGGTTGGCGGCCGTGGGCGTTCGGGGCTGAGCCCCAAAAACGCAAGCCCGATACCGTTCCGCCCTGTCCACGGTGGCGAAGTATGAGGGAACCAGGGCTTTGCGGACACCGCTTACTGACACGTTGTCTGACTTCTTGGCGTCAAGGGTCTCTATGGGGCAGGCTAGATCCACCCTCAGGGGTTATGTGTCCGCGACTCGAGCGGCGGAAGATATCAGGCTGCTCCCGGGCTGTGTTCAAGCCATCCACTAGAGACTTGCCAAGTCTGGAAAACCGACACCGGGACAGCCATACTTGGGACCGGAGGGTCTCAGCCTCCTGTGGGCCAGAGCGGCCTCACCGGTTGAGCAGGCAGTGGCGGCGTTGGCGAACCTCAGTTGGCTTCTCTTCTTGCGGGTCTCTGAAGCGGTGTCCATCACGCCAGCGGGACTGGCAAGCGATTCCGTGCTCCTGTTCGTCACTACCAAGGTTGGAGGCCACAGGGCAGTGCGGCGCCCGCTTTATGAGTGGGGACGCTCGTGGGTCCGATTCCTTAGATCCTACGCCGCGGCAAGCTGCGTCCCGGAGGGTCAACCGTTGGTTAGGGGAGGGGTTGAGGCAGTGGAGAACATCTTCGCAGACCTCCTCCGTGACTCCCCGTATAGTGACCATCGGTGGCATTCCCTGCGTCGGGGGGGCGCTGCGGCCGCCTTCCACCGCTCTCCAAATGTGGCCTATTTCGTTTGGCGGGGGAGGTGGAAACGGCTGGCCACGGCGTTGGAGTACGCTCTGGGCTACTCTGACCCTGCGGTGGTTGGGGCGTTGGTGCTTCCATGGCCTGTGGGTGGCCAGGCTCCTGGTGAGCGGTTGGCTGTGCTGCTGGCCGACCTGTGGGGTGACCCCATGTATGCTAATCCCGAGAGGAAGTCCCCGAAGGCGTCGCTGGAAAGCGCTGCCCCGGTGCCTGCGGGGCCTGTGGTATCTCTTCCTGATATGGATGTGGCGCCGCATCAAGGGGAAATGGAAGACGTGGAGTCCAGTTCGGATTCTTCGCCCGTCCCCTCGGAGTCTTCGGCCTCCGCCGTGTCCACAGCAGGCGCCTGTGGCTCCCCCGCGAAGCCCGCACCGCCCGGTGGTCCGGGGGAACGTCCTCCACAGTTCACGCCGGGAACCGGACCTCGGGTCGGGGGCGGCAAGAGGAGGCTGCGATCTAAGGGAGCCGGCAAGACACCGAGAAGTGGCGCAGCAGAGGTCGACGGCGACGGTAAACCGAGGCCCAAGCGGCGAGTCGTTGGTCTGGGCGGTTCCATATCTGTCCAGCGGCATCATGCGGCGAGCGCGAAGGTGGGCCTGGGTAATGCAAAAGCCAGGCGACCTGCCTCCAAGAGGAGGCATCCTGATGGGCCTCCAGTCGGGTCTGCCAGCAAAGTGGCTGTGCGTTCCCCACCGGAGTATCAGGGCCGAGGCGGCAGTGCAGCGGCAGGCAAATGCGGGGGGGGGGGTCGCCTGGAAATTCGCCCCCCGTGGGGGCGATTCGCGAAACCCCATCTGCCTGTGACGAGCCTGTTGGTGGCCCAGTGCTGAGTTCAGCGCAGGGATCACTGCAGGTTGTCACGTTGGCGGATGGGGGGCCCCGCCCTCTGACCAGGGCAGACCTGTTGTATCTGCGTTCGGAACCAGTTCCGTTGTTTGTGCAATTTTTGCAAGCCTTCTTTACATTCTTACCGTGGCTTCACCAGGCACTGTCTTGCGGGGTTCTGCTACTCATGAAGCGACTCCATTTGTTTGTGCTTCGCTTGTTTGTGACGTGTGAGGACTACCGTTTGCGGTCAGCGCCGGATATAATTTTTAACGCGCTGTCCGAATTTACCGCTGAGTCTTGGCAGGCTCTTTTGCATTTGTCTACGTCGCCAGTGCCGCAGGTGGGCAGGGTGCACCCGCAGCTGGTGGAGAGGGGTTTAGGGGCGGTGGGGAACTACACGATTTCCGATGATCTGTGGTGTGAGTTGGCCCCCCCTGATTTTGAGGCGTCTGTGTCCGATTTTCACTTGGAGAGAGAAAGTCGCTCGTCTAATAGGGAGGCTTTGGTGCGGCCCATGGTAAAATGGTTATTGCGTGAGGAGATAGTTACCATTATGGATGAGGATTGCCCTTTGAGGGCGACATGCTGGCCGTTTGTGATCCCAAAGTCCACAGAAAAAGTGTCCCTTATATTTAATCTCGTTGAGTTCAATGAGAGCTTACATAAGCCGCTGTCTTTCTCGTTGGATGGTTGGGAGCAAATCTCCAAGAAGTTGGCGGATTGGCCAGCCGATAGGCCGTTGTTTTGTACACACGTGGACCTTAAAAACGCCTTCTGGAGTTTTAAGTTGCCAAGACGACACGAGAGAGCCTTTCGGTTCCGGATGCGTTGGGAAGGTGTGGAGAGGGTGTTTTGTATGTCGCGGATGCCGTTTGGTTGGAAACATTCCCCGTTGTTCTGTCAGACGGCATTGGGAAGGATAGTGCGACCCTTGATCCCGGAGGGGTACACCCTCTTCCATTATTTAGATGATTTTTTGATTTTGGGGCCGGATCCAGCGCGTTTGCGTGTTGTGACTGCTCGCGTGGTCAGGGCGCTAGAGGAGGCTGGTTTTATTGCGTCGGGAAAGAGTACGTTGGAGCCGGTTACGGATATATTTTTCCTAGGGAAGTACATCAATTTGGGAGTGCGCACGATCCGTTCACATCCAAGGGCCTTTCTCCAGATGTTCAACATTTGGCTCAGGCTGGCCACGAGGTCCAGACCTTCTTCCCGGTTGCTCTCCAAGGCATTGGGCTTCATCCATTGGCACTTTCGACCCCGCCTGGGGGGGGGGGGGCACTGCTCGCGGGAAGCTATTGTTGTGATCGCTGGGGGGGGTTTGAGAGACCCACACCACTGAAGGTGTTGCATGGACTGTGTACCGCGATCGTCCGTTGTATGGATACTTGGGAACCCCCAACACCGGCGCGCCTTGCTGTGTTTCATGCGTTGTCTGCTACGCCCGATTTATGGGCTGTTCGACACTGTGTGATGTTTGGGGATGCTGCATTGGATATCATTCGATATAGAGGAGGGGCATTCATCCCGCGATTGTCAGGTGTCCGTTCCCAGGTGATCCCCCCTGCACGTCACACGCAGCAGAGCGCCGAGCTTTGGGTCTTGGTGTGGTTGGTAAGGTTGGCAATCAGGTTGGGGTGGAGTTTTGTTGTGCTGGTCACGGACTCCCTGGTATCTGCGTGCCAGTTGGTGGCCAGAGGTGAATTGTTGAATTGCCTTGGTGCTTTGTCCTTTGTGATCCTCCCCGGATCCTCCCCGATCCTCCCCGGTCCTCTCCGCATCCTCCCCAATCCTCCCCGCATCCTCCCCGATCCTCCCCGCATACTTCTAGGTCCTCCCCGCATCCTCCCCAATCCTCCCTGCATCCTCCCCGGTCCTCCCCGCATCCTCCCCGTGCCTCCCCGCATCCTCCCCGGTCCTCTGCGCATCCTCCTTGATCCTCCCCGCGTCCTCCCCGGTCCTCCCCTCATCCTTCCCGATCCTCCCCGTATCCTCCCGGATTCCTCCGTGCATCCTCCCCAATCCTCCCCGCATCCTCCCCGATCCTCCCCGCATCCTCCCCCGTGCTCCCCGCATCCTCCCTGATTCTCCCTGCATCCTCCTCGGTCCTCCCCGCATCCTCCCCGGTCCTCCCCGCATCCTCCCCGCATCCTCCCCGATCGTCCCCGGTCTCCTCCGCATCTTCCCCAATCCTCCCCGCATCCTCCCCGATCCTCCCCGCATACTTCCAGGTCCTCCCCGCATCCTCCCCAATCCTCCCCGCATCCTCCCCGGTCCTCGCCGCATCCTCCCTGATCCTCCCCTCATCCTCCCCGGTCCTCTCCGCATCCTCCCTGATCCTCCCCGCATCCTCCCCGGTCCTCCCCGCACCCTCCCCGATCCTCCCTTTATCCTCCCTGATCCTCCCCGCATCCTCCCCGATCCTCCCCGCATCCTCCCGGATCCTCCCCGCATCCTCCCCGGTCCTCCCCGCATCCTCCCCGGTCCTCGCCGCATCCTCCATGATCATCCCCGCATCCTCCCCGGTCCTCCCCGCATCCTCCTTGATGCTCCCCTCATCCTTCCCGATCCTCCCCGTATCCTCCTCGATTCCTGCCTGCATCCTCCCCAATCCTCCCCGCATCCTCCCCGATCCTCCCCGCATCCTCCCCGGTACTCCCCGCATCCTCCCCGATTCTCCCCGCATCCTCCTCGGTCCTCCCGGCAACCTCCCTGGTCCTCCCCGCATCCTCCCCGCATCCTCCCCGATCCTCCCCGGTCCTCTCCGCATCGTCCCCAATCCTCCCCGCATCCTCCCCGATCCTCCCCGCATACTTCCAGGTCCTCCCCGCATCCTCCCTGCATCCTCCCCGGTCCTCCCCGCATCCTCCCCGTGCCTCCCCGCATCCTCCCCGGTCCTCTGCGCATCCTCCCTGATCCTCCCCGCATCCTCCCCGGTCCTCCCCGCATCCTCTCCGGTCCTTCCGCATCCTCCCCGGTCCTCCCGATCCTCGCTGCATCCTCCCCGGTCCTCCCCGCATCCTCCCCGAACCTCGCCGCATCCTCCCCGATCCTCCCCGCATCCTCCCTGGTCCTCCCCGCATCCTCCCTGATGCCTCCCGCATCCTCCCCGGTTGTCCCCGCATCCTCCCCGACCCTCCCCGCATCCTCCCCGGTCCTCCCCGCATCCTCCCCGCATCCTCCCCGATCCTCCCCGCATCCTCCCCGATCCTCCCCGCATCCTCCCCGGTCCTCCCCGCATCCTCCCCGGTACTCCCCGCATCCTCCCCGATTCTCCCCGCATCCTCCTCGGTCCTCCCGGCAACCTCCCTGGTCCTCCCCGCATCCTCCCCGCATCCTCCCCGATCCTCCCCGGTCCTCTCCGCATCGTCCCCAATCCTCCCCGCATCCTCCCCGATCCTCCCCGCATACTTCCAGGTCCTCCCCGCATCCTCCCTGCATCCTCCCCGGTCCTCCCCGCATCCTCCCCGTGCCTCCCCGCATCCTCCCCGGTCCTCTGCGCATCCTCCCTGATCCTCCCCGCATCCTCCCCGGTCCTCCCCGCATCCTCTCCGGTCCTTCCGCATCCTCCCCGGTCCTCCCGATCCTCGCTGCATCCTCCCCGGTCCTCCCCGCATCCTCCCCGAACCTCGCCGCATCCTCCCCGATCCTCCCCGCATCCTCCCTGGTCCTCCCCGCATCCTCCCTGATGCCTCCCGCATCCTCCCCGGTTGTCCCCGCATCCTCCCCGACCCTCCCCGCATCCTCCCCGGTCCTCCCCGCATCCTCCCCGCATCCTCCCCGATCCTCCCCGCATCCTCCCCGATCCTCCCCGCATCCTCCCCGGTCCTCCCCGCATCCTCCCCGGTCCTTCCCGCATCCTCCCCGATCCTCCCCGCATCCTCCCCGATCCTCCCCGCATCCTCCCCGATCCTCCCCGCATCCTCGCCGGTCCTCCCCGCATGCTCCCCAATCCTCCCCGCATCCTCCCCCGTACTCCCCGCATCCTCCCCGATCCTCCCCGCATCCTCCTCGGTCCTCCCCGCATCCTCCCCGATCCTCCCCGCATCCTCCTCGGTCCTCCCCGCATCCTCCCTGATCCTCCCCGCATCCTCCCCGGCCCTCCCCGCATCCTCCCCGGTCCTCCCCGCATCCTCCCTTTATCCTCCCTGATCCTCCCCGCATCCTCCCCGATCCTCCCCGCATCCTCCCCGGTCCTCCCCGCATCCTCCCCGGTCCTCGCCGCATCCTCCCTGATCCTCCCCGCATCCTCCCCGGTGCTCCCCGCATCCTCCCTGATGCTCCCCTCATCCTTCCCGATCCTCCCCGTATCCTCCTCGATTCCTCCCTGCATCCTCCCCAATCCTCCCCGCATCCTCCCCGATCCTCCCCGCATCCTCCCCGGTACTCCCCGCATCCTCCCCGATTCTCCCCGCATCCTCCTGGGTCCTCCCCGCAACCTCCCCGGTCCTCCCCGCATCCTCCCCGCATCCTCCCCGATCCTCCCCGGTCCTCTCCGCATCGTCCCCAATCCTCCCCGCATCCTCCCCGATCCTCCCCGCATACTTCCAGGTCCTCCCCGCATCCTCCCTGCATCCTCCCCGGTCCTCCCCGCATCCTCCCCGTGCCTCCCCGCATCCTCCCCGGTCCTCTGCGCATCCTCCCTGATCCTCCCCGCATCCTCCCCGGTCCTCCCCGCATCCTCTCCGGTCCTTTCGCATCCTCCCCGGTCCTCCCGATCCTCCCTGCATCCTCCCCGGTCCTCCCCGCATCCTCCCCGAACCTCGCCGCATCCTCCCCGATCCCCCCCGCATCCTCCCTGGTCCTCCCCCCACCCTCCCTGATGCCTCCCGCATCCTCCCCGGTTGTCCCCGCATCCTCCCCGATCCTCCCCGCATTCTCCCCGGTCCTCCCCGCATCCTCCCCGGTCCTCCCCGCATCCTCCCCGGTCCTTCCCGCATCCTCCCCGATCCTCCCCGCATCCTCCCCGATCCCCCCCGTATCCTCCCCGATCCTCCCCGCATCCTCGCCGGTCCTCCCCGCGTGCTCCCCAATCCTCCCCGCATCCTCCCCCGTACTCCCCGCATCCTCCCCGATCCTCCCCGCATCCTCCTCGGTCCTCCCCGCATCCTCCCCGATCCTCCCCGCATCCTCCTCGGTCCTCCCCGCATCCTCCCCGATCCTCCCCGCATCCTCCCCGGTCCTCCCCGCATCCTCCCCGGTCCTCCCCGCATCCTCCCCGGTCCTCGCCGCATCCTCCTCGGTCCTCCCCGCATCCTCCCCGGTCCTCCCCGCATACTCCCCGATCCTCCCCGAATCCTCCCCGGTCCTCCCGGCATCCTCCCCGGTCCTCGCCGCATCCTCCCCGATCCTCCCCGCATCCTCCCCGGTCCTCCCCGCATCCTCCCCGATGCTCCCCGCATCCTCCCCGGTCCTCCCCGCATCCTCCCCGATCCTCCCCGCACGCTCCCCGATCCTCCCGGATCCTCCCCGCATCCTCCCCGGTCCCCCCCGCATCCTCCCCGATACTCCCCGCAACCTTTCCGATCCTCCCCGCATCCTCTCCGATCCTCCCCGCATCCTCCCCGATCCTCCCGGCATCCTCCCCGGCCCTTCCGCATCCTCCCCGCATCCTCCCCGGTCCTCCCCGCATCCACCCCGATCCTCACCGCATCCTCCCCGATCCTCCCCGCATCCTCCCCGCATCCCCCCCGCATCCTCCCCGGTCCTCCCCGCATCCTCCCCGGTCCTTCCCGCATCCTCCCCGATCCTCCCCGCATCCTCCCCGATCCTCCCCGCATCCTCCCCGATCCTCCCCGCATCCTCGCCGGTCCTCCCCGCATGCTCCCCAATCCTCCCCGCATCCTCCCCCGTACTCCCCGCATCCTCCCCGATCCTCCCCGCATCCTCCTCGGTCCTCCCCGCATCCTCCCCGATCCTCCCCGCATCCTCCTCGGTCCTCCCCGCATCCTCGCCGGTCCTCCCCGCATGCTCCCCGATCCTCCCCGCATCCTCCCCGGTACTCCCCGCATCCTCCCCGATCCTCCCCGCATCCTCCTCGGTCCTCCCCGCATCCTCCCCGGTCCTCCCCGCATACTCCCCGCATCCTTCCCGATCCTCCCCGCATCCTCCCCGGTCCTCCCGGCATCCCCCCCGGTCCTCGCCGCATCCTCCCCGATCCTCCCCGCATCCTCCCCGGTCCTCCCCGCATCCTCCCCGATGCTCCCCGCATCCTCCCCGGTCCTCCCCGCATCCTCCCCGATCCTCCCCGCATCCTCCCTGATCCTCCCGGATCCTCCCCGCATCCTCCCTGGTCCCCCCCGCATCCTCCCCGATACTCCCCGCAACCTTCCCGATCCTCCCCACATCCTCTCCGATCCTCCCCGCATCCTCCCCGATCCTCCCTGCATCCTCCCCGGTCCTCCCGCATCCTCCCCGCATCCTCCCCGGTCCTCCCCGCATCCACCCCGATCCTCACCGCATCCTCCCCGATCCTCTCCGCATCCTCCCCGCATCCCCCCCGCATCCTCCCCGCATCCTCCCCGATCCTCCCCGCATCCTCCCCGATCCTCCCCGATCCTCCCCGCATCCTTGCCGATCCTCCCCGCATCCTCCCCGGTCCTCCCCGCATCCTCCCCGCATCCTCCCCGATCCTCCCCGATCCTCCCCGCATCCTTGCCGATCCTCCCCGCATCCTCGCCGGTCCTCCCCGCATGCTCCCCAATCCTCCCCGCATCCTCCCCCGTACTCCCCGCATCCTCCCCGATCCTCCTCGCATCCTCCTCGGTCCTCCCCGCATCCTCCCCGATCCTCTCCGCATCCTCCTCGGTCCTCCTCGCATCCTCGCCGGTCCTCCCCGCATGCTCCCCGATCCTCCCCGCATCCTCCCCGGTACTCCCCGCATCCTCCCCGATCCTCCCCGCATCCTCCTCGGTCCTCCCCGCATCCTCCCCGGTCCTCCCCGCATACTCCCCGCATCCTTCCTGATCCTCCCCGCATCCTCCCCGGTCCTCCCGGCATCCTCCCCGGTCCTCGCCGCATCCTCCCCGATCCTCCCCGCATCCTCCCCGGTCCTCCCCGCATCCTCCCCGATGCTCCCCGCATCCTCCCCGGTCCTCCCCGCATCCTCCCCGATCCTCCCCGCATCCTCCCTGATCCTCCCGGATCCTCCCCGCATCCTCCCCGGTCCCCCCCGCATCCTCCCCGATACTCCCCGCAACCTTCCCGATCCTCCCCACATCCTCTCCGATCCTCCCCGCATCCTCCCCGATCCTCCCGGCATCCTCCCCGGTCCTCCCGCATCCTCCCCGCATCCTCCCCGGTCCTCCCCGCATCCACCCCGATCCTCACCGCATCCTCCCCGTTCCTCCCCGCATCCTCCCCGCATCCCCCCCGCATCCTCCCCGCATCCTCCCCGATCCTCCCCGCATCCTCCCCGATCCTCCCCGATCCTCCCCGCATCCTTGCCGATCCTCCCCGCATCCTCCCCGGTCCTCCCCGCATCCTCCCCGCATCCTCCCCGGTACTCCCCGCATCCTCCCCGGTCCTTCCCGCATCTTCTTCGATCCTCCCCGCATCCTCCCCAATGCTTCCCGCATCCTCCCCGCATCCTCCCCAGTCCTCCCCGCATCCTCCCCGGTCCTCCCCGCATCCTCCCCGATCCTCCCCGCATCCTCCCCGATCCTCCCCGCATCCTCCCCGGTCCTCCCCGCATCCTTCCCGATCCTCCCCGAATCCGCCCCGGTTCCTTCCCGCATCCTCCCCGGTCCTCCCCGCATCCTCCCTGGTCCTCCCCGCATCCTCCTCGATCCTCCCCGCATCCTCCCCGGTCCTCCCCGCATCCTCCTCGATCCTCCCCGCATCCTCCCCGGTCCTCCCCGCATCCTTCGCGATCCTCCCCGTATCCTCCCCGCATCCTCCCCGCATCCTCCCCGATCCTCCCCGCATCCTCCCCGATCCTCCCTGATCCTCCCCGCATCCTTGCCGATCCTCCCCGCATCCTCCCCGGTCCTCCCCGCATCCTCCCCGCATCCTCCCCGGTACTCCCCGCATCCTCCCCGGTCCTTCCCGCATCTTCTTCGATCCTCCCCGCATCCTCCCCAATGCTTCCCGCATCCTCCCCGCATCCTCCCCAGTCCTCCCCGCATCCTCCCCGGTCCTCCCCGCATCCTCCCCGATCCTCCCCGCATCCTCCCCGATCCTCCCCGCATCCTCCCCGGTCCTCCCCGCAACCTTCCCGATCCTCCCCGCATCCTCTCCGATCCTCCCCGCATCCTCCCCGATCCTCCCGGCATCCTCCCCG
This sequence comes from Eutreptiella sp. 'Long Island Sound 2002', assembly GCA_964036045.1. Taxonomy (NCBI): domain Eukaryota; phylum Euglenozoa; class Euglenophyceae; order Eutreptiales; family Eutreptiaceae; genus Eutreptiella; species Eutreptiella sp. 'Long Island Sound 2002'. Next base: position 2,046,246 of record OZ038381.1, on the reverse strand, counting down.
GTCCTCCCGCATCCTCCCCGCATCCTCCCCGGTCCTCCCCGCATCCTCCTCGATCCTCCCCGCATCCTCCCCGGTCCTCCCCGCATCCTCCTCGATCCTCCCCGCATCCTCCCCGGTCCTCCCCGCATCCTCGCCGGTCCTCCCCGCATGCTCCCCAATCCTCCCCGCATCCTCCCCCGTACTCCCCGCATCCTCCCCGATCCTCCCCGCATCCTCCTCGGTCCTCCCCGCATCCTCCCCGATCCTCCCCGCATCCTCCTCGGTCCTCCTCGCATCCTCGCCGGTCCTCCCCGCATGCTCCCCGATCCTCCCCGCATCCTCCTCGGTCCTCCCCGCATCCTCCCCGGTCCTCCCCGCATACTCCCCGCATCCTTCCCGATCCTCCCCGCATCCTCCCCGGTCCTCCCGGCATCCTCCCCGGTCCTCGCCGCATCCTCCCCGATCCTCCCCGCATCCTCCCCGGTCCTCCCCGCATCCTCCCCGATGCTCCCCGCATCCTCCCCGGTCCTCCCCGCATCCTCTGCGATCCTCCCCGCATCCTCCCTGATCCTCCCGGATCCTCCCCGCATCCTCCCCGGTCCCCCCCGCATCCTCCCCGATACTCCCCGCAACCTTCCGGATCCTCCCCACATCCTCTCCGATCCTCCCCGCATCCTCCCCGATCCTCCCGGCATCCTCCCCGGTCCTCCCGCATCCTCCCCGCATCCTCCCCGGTCCTCCCCGCATCCACCCCGATCCTCACCGCATCCTCCCCGATCCTCCCCGCATCCTCCCCGCATCCCCCCCGCATCCTCCCCGCATCCTCCCCGATCCTCCCCGCATCCTCCCCGATCCTCCCCGATCCTCCCCGCATCCTTGCCGATCCTCCCCGCATCCTCCCCGGTCCTCCCCGCATCCTCCCCGCATCCTCCCCGGTACTCCCCGCATCCTCCCCGGTCCTTCCCGCATCTTCTTCGATCCTCCCCGCTCCCCCCCTAATGCTTCCCGCATCCTCCCCGCATCCTCCCCAGTCCTCCCTGCATCCTCCCCGGTCCTCCCCGCATCCTCCCCGATCCTCCCCGCATCCTCCCCGATCCTCCCCGCATCCTCCCCGGTCCTCCCCCATCCTTCCCGATCCTCCCCGAATCCTCCCTGGTTCCTTCCCGCATCCTCCCCGGTCCTCCCCGCATCCTCCCTGGTCCTCCCCGCATCCTCCTCGATCCTCCCCGCATCCTCCCCGGTCCTCCCCGCATCCTCCTCGATCCTCCCCGCATCCTCCCCGGTCCTCCCCGCATCCTTCGCGATCCTCCCCGTATCCTCCCCGCTTCCTCCCCGCATCCTCCCTGATCCTCCCCAATCCTCCCCGGTCCTCCCCGCATTCTTCCCGGTCCTCCCCGAATCCTCCCCGGTTCCTCCCCGCATCCTCCCCGGTCCTCCCCGCATCCTCCCCGGTCCTACCCGCATCCTCCTCGATCCTCCCCGCATCCTCCCCGGTCCTCCCCGCATTCTCCCCGATCCTCCCCGCATCCTCCCCGATCCTCCCCGCATCCTCCCCGGTCCTCCCCGCATCCTCCCTGATCCTCCCCAATCCTCCCCGATTCTCCCCGCATCCTCCCTGGTCCTCCCCGCATCCTCCCCGATCCTTCCCGCATCCTCCCCGATCCTCCCCGCATCCTCCCCGGTCCTCCCCGCATCCTCCCCGATCCTCCCCGAATCCTCCCCGGTTCCTCCCCGCATCCTCCCCGGTCCTCCCCGCATCCCCCCCGGTCCTCCCCGCATCCTCCTCGATCCTCCCCGCATCCTCCCCGATCCTCCCCGCATCCTCCCCGATCCTCCCCGCATCCTCCCTAGTCCTCCCCGCATCCTCCCCGATGCTCCCCGCATCCTCCCCGGTTCTCCCCGCATCCTCCCCGATCCTCCCCGCATCCTCCCCGGTCCTACCCAATCCTCCCTGCATCCTCCCCGGTCCTCCCCGGTCCTCCCCGATCCTCCCCGCATCCTCTCCGATCCTCCCCTCATCCCCCCCGATCCTCCCCGCATCCTCCCTGATCCTCCCCGCATCCTCCCCGGTCCTCCTGCCTCCACCCCGCATCCTGCCCGCATCCTCCCCGGTCCTCCCCGCATCCTCCCCGGTCCTCCCCGCATCCCCCCCGATCCTCCCCGGATCTCCCCCGATCCCCCCCTGCATCCTCCCCGCATCCTCCCCGCATCCCCCCCGGTCCTCCCCGCATCCTCCCCGCATCCTCCTCGCATCCTCCCCGCATCCTCCCCGATCCTCCCTGCATCCTCCCCGGTCCTCCCCGCATCCTTCCTGATCCTCCCCGAATCCTCCCCGGTTCCTCCCCGCATCCTCCCCAATCCTCCCCGCATCATCCCCGGTCCTCCCCGCATCCTCCCCGGTCCTCCCCGCATTCTCCCCGCATCATCCCCGGTCCTCCCCGCATCATCCCCGGTTCCTCTCCGCATCCTCCCCGGTCCTCCCTGCATCCTCCCCGATGCTCCCTGCATCCTCCCCGGTCCTCCCCACATCCTCCTCGATTCTCCTTGCATCCTCCCCGATCCTCCCCGCATCCTCCCCGATCCTCCCCGCATCCTCCCCGGTCCTCCCCGCATCCTCCCCGGTCCTTCCGCATCCTCCCCGGTCCTCCCCGATACTTCCCGCATCCTCCCTGGACCTCCCCGACCCTCGCGGCATCCTCCCCGGTCCCCCCCGCATCCTCCCCGGTCCTCCTCGCATCCTCCCCGCATCCTCCCCGCATCCTCCCCGCATCTTCCCCGATCCTCCCCGCATACTGCCAGGTCCTCCCCGCATCCTCCCCGGTCCTCCCCGCATCCTCACTGGTCCTCCACGCATCCTCACCGGTCCTGACCGCATCCCCCCGATCCTCCCCGCATCCTCCCCGCATCCTCCCCGCATCCTCCCCGATCCTCCCCGCATCCTCCCCGGTCCTCACCGCATCCTCCCCGATCCTCCCCGCATCCTCCCCGGTCCTGACCGCATCCTCCTCACATTCTCCCCGCATCCTCCTCGATCCTCCCCGCATCCTCCCCGATCCTCCCCGCATCCTCTCGGTCCTTCCTGCATCCTCCCCGGTCCTCCCCGCATCCTCCCCGATCCTCCCCGCATCCTCCCTGAACGCCGCTGCATCCTCCTCGGTCCTTCCCGCATCCTCCTTGATCCGCCTCGCGTCCTCCCCGCTCCTCCCCGCATCCTCCCCGGTCCTCCCAGATCTTCCCCGCATCCTCCCCGGTCCTCCCCGCATCCTCCCCGGTCCTCCCCGCATCCTCCTCGACCCTCCCCGCTTCCTCCCCGACCCTCCCCGCATCCTCCGCGATGCTCCCTGCATCCTCCCCGATCATCCCTGCATCCTCCCCGGACCTCCCCGATCCTCCCGGCATTCCCTCCGGTCCCCCCCGTATCCTCCCCGGTCCTCTCCGCATCCTCCCCGATCCTCACCGCATCCTCCCCGGTCCTCCCGGCATCCTCCCCGGTCCTCCCCGCTTCCTCCCCGGTCCTCCCCGCATCCTCCCCGATCCTCCCCGCATCCTCTCCGCATCCTCCCCGCATCCTCCCCGCATCCTCCCGGATCCTCCCCGCATCCTCCCCGACCCTCCCCGCATCCTCCGCGATCCTCCCTGCATCCTCCCCGATCCTCCCTGCATCCACCCCGCATCCTCCCCGGTCCTCCCGGCATCCCACCCGGTCCTCCCCGCTTCCTCCCCGGTCCTCCCCGCATCCTCCCCGCATCCTCCCCGCATCCTCCCCGCATCCTCCCTGCATCCTCCCGGTCCTTCCCGCATCCTCCCCGGTCCTCCCCGCATCCTCCCCGATCCTCCCCGCATCCTCTCCGGTCCCCCCCCGCATCCTCACCGGTCCTGACCGCATCCCCCCGATCCTCCCCGCATCCTCCTTGCATCCTCCCCGCATCCTCCCCGATCCTCCCCGCATCCTCCCCGGTCCTGACCGCATCCTCCCCGCATCCTCCCCGCATCCTCCCCGATCCTTACCGCATCCTCCCCGATCCTCCCCGCATCCTCCCGGTCCTTCCCGCATCCTCCCCGGTCCTCCCCGCATCCTCCTCGGTCCTCCCCGCATCCTCCCCGATCCCCCCCGCATCCTTCCCGGTCCTCCCCGCATCCTCTCCGATCCGCCTCGCATCCTCCCCGGTCCTCCCCGCATCCTCCCCGCATCCTCCCCGGTCCTCCCCGCATCCTCCCCGGTCCTCCCCGCATCCTCCCCGGTCCTCCCCGCATCCTCCCCGGTCCTCCGCGCATCCTCTCCGGTCCTCCCCGCATCCTCCCCGGTCTTCTCCGCATCATCACCGATCCTCCCCGCATCCTCCCCGGTCCTCCCCGCATCCTCCCCGATCCTGCCAGCATCCTCCCCGGTCCTCCCCGCATCCTCCCCGGTCCTCCCCGCATCCTCTCCGATCCTCCCCGCATCCTCCCCGGTCCCCCCCGCATCCTCACTGGTCCTGACTGCATCCCCCCCGGTCCTCCCCGCATCCTCCCTGGTCCTCCCCGCATCCTCCCCGATCCTCCCCGCATCCTCCCCGCATCCTCCCCGCATCCTCCCCGATCATCTCCGCATCCTCCCCGGTCCTGACCGCATCCTCCCGCATCCTTGCCGCACCCTCCCCGATCCTCCCCGCATCCTCCCCGATCCTCCCCGCATCCTCCCGGTTCTTCCCGCATCCTCCCCGGTCCTCCCCGCATCCTCCCCGGTCCTCCCCGCATCCTCCCCGATCCGCCTCGCATCCTCCCCGGTCCTCCCCGCATCCTGCCCGGTCCTCCCCGCATCCTTCCGCATCCTCCCCGGTCCTCCCCGCATCCTCCCCGGTCCTCCCCGCATCCTTCCCGGTCCTCCCCGCATCCTCTCCGGTCCTCCTCGCATCCTCCCCGGTCTTCCCCGCATCCTCCCCGATCCTCCCTGCATCCTCCCGGATCCTCCCCGCATCCTCCCGGACCTTCCCCCATCCTCCCCGGTCCTCCCCGCATCCTCCCCGATCCTGCCAGCATCCTCCCCGATCCTCCCTGCCTCCTCCCCGGTCCTCCCGGCATCCTCCCCGGTCCTCCCCGCTTCCTCCCCGGTCCTCCCCGCATCCTCCCCGATCCTCCCCGCTTCCTCCCCGGTCCTCCCCGCATCCTCCCCGATCCTCCCCGCATCCTGCCCGCATCCTCCCCGCATCCTCCCCGCATCCTCCCCGATCCTCCCCGTGATCCTCCCCGCATCCTCCCCGCATCCTCCCCGCATCCTCCCCGCATCCTCTTCGATCCTCCCCGCATCCTCCCCGGTCCTCCCTGGCATCCTCCCCGATCCTCCATGCATCCTCCCCGGTCCTGACCGTATCCTCCCCGCATCCTCCCCGATCCTCCCCGCATCCTCCCTGGTCCTCCCCGCATCCTCCCCGATCCTCCCCGCATCCTCCCCGAACCCCCCCGCATCCTCCTCGGTCCTCCCCGCATCCTCCCCGATCCGCCTAGCATCCTCCTTGCTGGTCCCCGCATCCTCCCCGGTCCTCCCCGCATCTTCACCGCATCCTCCTCGATCCTCCCCGCATCCTCCCCGGTCCTCCCCGCATCCTCCCCGGTCCACCCTGCATCCTCTCCGGTCCTCCCTGCATCCTCCTCGATCCTCCCCGCATCCTCTTCGATCCTCCCCGCATCCTCTCCGGTGCTCCCCGCATCCTCCCCGGTCCTCCCCGCATCCTCCCCGATCCTCCCCGCATCCTCCCCGGTCATCCCCGCATCCTCCCCGGTCCTCCCCGCATTCTCCCCGGTCCTCCCCGCATCCTCCCCGATCCTCCTCGCATCCTTCCCGGTCCTCCTCGCATACTGCCCGCATCGTCCCCGGTCCTCCCCGCATCCTCCCCGATCCTCCCCGCATCCTCCCCGGTCCTCCCCGCATCCTCCCCGATCCTCCCTGCATCCTCCCCGGTCCCCCCCGCATCCTCCCCGGTCCTCCCCGCATCCTCCCCGCATCCTCCCCGGTCCTCCCCGCATCCTCCCTGATCCTCCGCGCATCCTCCCCGGTCCTCCCCGCATCCTCCCCGCATCCTCCCGGATCCCCCCCGCATCCTCCCCGATCCTCCCCGCATCCTCCGTGATCCGCCTCGCATCCTCCCCGATCCTCCCCGCATCCTCCCCGGTCCTCCCCGCATCCTCACCAACCCTCCCCGCATCCTCCCCGACCCTCCCCGCATCCTCCCCGATCCTTCCCGCATCCTCCCCGGAGCTCCCCGATCCTCCCCGCATCCTCCCCGGTCCCCCCCGCATCCTCCCCGATCCTTTTCGCATCCTCCCCGGTCCTCCCGGCATCCTCCCCGGTCCTCCCCGCATCCTCCCCGATTCTCCCCGCATCCTCCCCGCATCCTCCCCGCATCCTCCCCGGTCCTCTCCGCATCCTCCCTGGTACTCCCCACATACTGCCGGGTCCTCCCCACATCTTCCCCGATCCTCCCCGCATCCTCCCCGGTCCTCCCCGCATCCTCCCCGCATCCTCCCCGGTCCTGACCGCATCCTCCCCGCATCCTCCCCGCATCCTCCCCGATCCTCCCCGCATCCTCCCCGATCCTCCCCGCATCCTCCCGGTCCTTCCCGCATCCTCCCCGGTCCTCCCCGCATCCTCCCCGATCCTCCCCGCATCCTCCCCGCATCCTCCCCGCATCCTCCCCGCATCCTCCCCGATCCTCTCCGCATCCTCCCTGGTACTCCCCGCATACTGCCAGGTCCTCCCTGCATCCTCCCCGATCCTCCCCGCATCCTTTCCGGTCCTCCCCGCATCCTCCCTGGTCCTCCCCGCATCCTCCCCGCATCCTCCCCGCATCCTCTGCGCATCCTCCCCGCATCCTCCCCGCATCCTCCCCGCATCCTCCCCGCATCCTCCCCGCATCCTCCCCGATCCTCCCCGCATCCTCCCCGGTCCTCCCCGCATCCTCCCCGGTCCTCCCCGCATCCTTCTTGGTCCTCCCCGCATCCTCCCCGGTCCTCCACGCGTCCTCCCCGGTCCCCCCCGCTTCGTCCCCGGTCCTCCCCGCATCCTCCCCGGTCCCCGTCGCATCCTCCCCGGTCCTTCCCGCATCCTCCCCGATCCTCCTCGCATCCTCCCCAATCCGTGCATCCTCCGCGCATCCTCCGCACACCCTCCCCGCATCCTCCCCGCATCCTCCCCGGTCCTCCCCGCATCCTCCCCGGACCTCCCCGCATCCTCCCCGGTCCCCCCCGCATCCTCCCCGGTCCTCCGCGCATCCACCCCGCATCCTCCCCGATCCTCCCCGCATCCTCCCCGGTCCTCCCCGCATCCTCGCCGGTCCTCCCCGCATCCTCCCCGGTCCTCCCCGCATCCTCCCCGGTCCTCCCCGCATCCTCCCCGGTCCTCCCCGCATCCTCCCCGATCCTCCCCGCATCCTCCATGGTGCTCCCCGCATCGTCCTCGGTCCTCCCCGCATCGTCCCCGACCCTCCCCGCATCCTCCCCGCGTCCTCCCCGCATCATCCCCGCATCCTCCCCGCATCCTGCCCGCATCCTCCCCGCATCCTGCCCGGTCCTCCCCGCATCCTCCCCGCATCCCCTCCGATCCTCCCCGCATCCTCCCCAGTCCTCCCCGCACCCTCCCCGATCCTCCCCGCATCCTCCCCGGTCCTCCCCCCATCCTCCCCGGTCCTCCCCGCATCCTCCCCAATCCTCCCCGCATCCTGCCCAATCCTCCCCCGCATCCTCACCGGTCCTCCTCGCATCCTCCCCGGTCTTCCCCGCATCCTCCCCATCCTCCCTGCATCCTCCCCGATCCTCCCCGCATCCTCCGTGATCCTTCCCGCATCCTCCCCGGTCCTCCCCGCATCCTCCCCGGTCCTCTCCTCATCCTCCCCGCATCCTCCCTGGTCCTCCCCGCATCCTTCCCGATCCTCCCCGCATCCTCCCCGGTCCTCCCGGCATCCTCCTCGGTCCTCCCCGCTTCCTCCCCGGTCCTCCCCGCATCCTCCCCGATCCTCCCCGCATCCTGCCCGCATACCCCCGCATCCTCCCCGCATCCTCCCCGATCCTCCCCGCGATCCTCCCCGCATCCTCCCCGCATCCTCCCCGCATGCTCCCCGCATCCTCTTCGATCCTCTCCGCATCCTCCCCGGTCCTCCCTGGCATCCTCCCCGATGCTCCATGCATCCTCCCCGGTCCTGACCATATCCTCCCCGCATCCTCCCCGATCCTCCCAGCATCCTCCCTGGTCCTCCCCGCATCCTCCCTGATCCTCCCCGCATCCTCCCGGAACCCCCCCGCATCCTCCTCGGTCCTCCCCGCATCCTCCTCGATCCGCCTTGCATCCTCCCCGCTACTCCCCGCATCCTCCCCGGTCCTCCCCGCATCTTCACCGCATCCTCCCCGATCCTCCCCGCATCCTCCCCGGTCCCCCCCGCATCCTCTCCGGTCCTCCCTGCATCCTCCTCGATCCTCCCCGCATCCTCTTCCATCCTCCCCGCATCCTCCCCGGTCCTCCCCGCATCCTCCCCGGTCCTCCCCGCATCCTCCCTGGTCCTCCACGCATCCTCCCCGGTCCTCCCCGCAACCCCCCCGGTCCTTCTGGCATCCTCCCCGACCCTCTCGGCATCCTCCCCGCATCCTCACCGGTCCTCCCTGCATCCTCCCCGATCCTCCCCGCATCCTCCCCGGTCCTCCCCGCATCCTCCCCGTTCTTCCCCGCATCCTCCCCGGTCCTCCCCGGATCCTCCCCGGTCCTCCCCGCATCCTCCCCGCATCCTCCCCGGTCCTCCCCGCATCCTCCCCGATCCTCCACGCATCCTCCCCGGTCCTCACCGCATCCTCCCCGCACCCTCCCCGATCCTCTTCGCACCCTCCCCGATCCTCCATGCATCCTCCCCGCATCCTCCCCGATCCTCCCCGCATCCTCCCCGGTCCTCCCCGCATCCTCCCCGGTTCTCCCCGCATCCTCCCGGATCCTCCCCGCATCCTCCCCGATCCTCCCCGCATCCTCCCTGATCCGCCTCGCATCCTCCCCGATCCTCCCCGCATGCTCTCCGGTCCTCCCCGCATCCTCACCAACCCTCCCCGCATCCTCCCCGACCCTCCCCGCATCCTCCCCGATCCTTCCCGCATCCTCCCTGGACCTCCCCGATCCTCCCCGCATCCTCCCCGGACCCCCCTCATCCTCCCCGATCCTCCCCGCATGCTCCCCGGTCCTCCCGGCATCCTCCCCGGTCCTCCCCGCATCCTCACCGATTCTCCCCGCATCCTCCCCGCATCCTCCCCGCATCCTCCCCGATCCTCTCCGCATCCTCCCTGGTACTCCCCACATACTGCCAGGTCCTCCCCGCATCCTCCCCGATCCTCCCCGCATCCTCCCCGGTCCTCCCCGCATCCTTACCGGTCCTGACCGCATCCTCCCCGCATCCTCCCCGCATCCTCCGCGATCCTCCCCGCATCCTCCCGGTCCTTCCCGCATCCTCCCTGGTCCTCCCCGCATCCTCCCCGATCCTCCCCGCATCCTCCCCGCATCCTCCATGCATCCTCCCCGCATCCTCCCCGATCCTCCTTGCATCCTGCCTGGTACTCCCCGCATACTGCCAGGTCCTCCCCCCACCCCCCTTGATCCTCCCCGCATCCTTCCCGCTCCTCCCCGCATCCTCCCCGCATCCTCCCCGCATCCTCCCCGCATCCTCCCGGCATCCTCCCCGCATCCTCCCCGCATCCTCCCCGCATCCTCCCCGCATCCTCCCCGATCCTCCCCGCATCCTCCCCGGTCCTTGCCGCATCCTCCCCGGTCCTCCCCGCATCCTTCTTGGTCCTCCCCGCATGCTCCCCGGTCCTCCACGCGTCCTCCCCGGTCCCCCCCGCTTCGTCCCCGGTCCTCCCCGCATGCTCCCCGGTCCTCCCTGCATCCTCCCCGGTCCCCCCCGCATCCTCCCCGGTCCTTCCCGCATCCTTCCCGATCCTCCTCGCATCCTCCCCAATCCTCCGTGCATCCTCCGCGCATCCTCCCCACACCCTCCCCGCATCCTCCCCGCATCCTCCCCGATCCCCCCCGCATCCTCCCCGGTCCTCCCCGCATCCTCCCCGGACCTCCCCGCATCCTCCCCGGTCCCCCCCGCATCCCCCCCGGTCCTCCCCGATCCTCCTCGCATCCTCCCCGCATCCTCCCCGGTCTTCCCCGCATCCACCCCGGTCCTCCCCGCATCCTCCCCGGTCCTCCCCGCATCCTCCCCGATCCTCCCCGCATCCTCCCCGGTCCTCCCCGCATCCTCCCCGGTCCTCCCCGCATCCTCCCCGATCCTCCGCGCATCCTCCCCGGTTCTCACCGCATCCTCCCCGCACCCTCCCCGATCCTCCCCGCATCCTCCCCGATCCTCCCCGCATCCTCCCCGATCCTCCCCGCATCCTCCCCGGTCCTCCCCGCATCCTCCCGGATCCTCCCCGCATCCTCCCCGATCCTCCCCGCATCCTCCCTGATCCCCCTCGCATCCTCACCAACCCTCCCCGCATCCTCCCCGACCCTCCCCGCATCCTCCCGGATCCTCCCCGCATCCTCCCCGATCCTCCCCGCATCCTCCCTGATCCCCCTCGCATCCTCACCAACCCTCCCCGCATCCTCCCCGGTCCCCCCCTCATCCTCCCCGATCCTCCCCGCATCCTCCCCGGTCCTCCCGGCATCCTCCCCGGTCCTCCCCGCATCCTCCCTGATTCTCCCGGCATCCTCCCCGCATCCTCCCCGCATCCTCCCCGATCCTCTCCGCATCCTCCCTGGTACTCCCCACATACTGCCAGGTCCTCCCCGCATCCTCCCCGATCCTCCCCGCATCCTCCCCGGTCCTCCCGCATCCTCCCCGCATCCTCCCCGGTCCTGACCGCATCCTCCCCGCATCCTCCCCGCATCCTCCCCGATCCTCCCCGCATCCTCCCCGATCCTCCCCGCATCCTCCCGGTCCTTCCCGCATCCTCCCCGGTCTTCCCCGCATCCTCTCCGATCCTCCCCGCATCCTCCCCGCTTCCTCCATGCATCCTCCCCGCATCCTCCCCGATCCTCCTTGCATCCTGCCTGGTACTCCCCCCATTCTGCCAGGTCCTCCCCGCATCCTCCCCGATCCTCCCCGCATCCTTCCCGGTCCTCCCCGCATCCTCCCCGGTCCTCCCCGCATCCTCCCCGCATCCTCCCCGCATCCTCTGCGCATCCTCCCCGTATCCTCCCCGCATCCTCCCCGCATCCTCCCCGCATCCTCCCCGCATCCTCCCCGATCCTCCCCGCATCCTCCCCGGTCCTTGCCGCATCCTCCCCGGTCCTCCCCGCATCCTTCTTGGTCCTCCCCGCATCCTCCCCGGTCCTCCACGCGTCCTCCCCGGTCCCCCCCGCTTCGTCCCCGGTCCTCCCCGCATGCTCCCCGGTCCTCCCTGCATCCTCCCCGGTCCCCCCCGCATCCTCCCCGGTCCTTCCCGCATCCTTCCCCATCATCCTCGCATCCTCCCCAATCCTCCGTGCATCCTCCGCGCATCCTCCCCACACCCTCCCCGCATCCTCCCCGCATCCTCCCCGATCCTCCCCGCATCCTCCCCGGTCCTCCCCGCATCCTCCCCGCATCGCATAAACAGTCTGTAGACTGAGTTGCTCATTGCTATGGGGCGCCACCTATCAGGGTCTTGCCATTTTCCTTTGCCTTTAAAAATGCAAAAGGTTTCAGAGATGAGCCAATCGTCAGGTAAATAGCCCTCATTGTAGCACGCGACCAAACATTCATGCACTAGCTTGAATGCCGCGTCGGGGAGGATGTATAAGAGGTATGGGGGTACTTGGTCTGGTCCTGGGGATTTTTTTCGTGATGCACGTGCCAGTTTACGGAGGTCCATCAGGCTGGGTGGGGGTACATCAGGGAGGCGTTGGTGGAGCGGGACGTGATCCATGGCATTGGAGGACCATGGGGCATTACGCCGCAAAATGCGTTGGATTTTGCGTGTGGGGGTTGGCAGGGTTGATTGGGATGGGGGTGCCAGCAGTGTATGCTTTATTCTCCTATAAAAGACTTTGGAGCGCCGTTTGGCTTGACGGGCAAGCTGACGGACTACCGAAGACCAATCACTGGGGTCGTCAGCGGGTGGGGGAGGGGGGGGCTTAGAGGCGTTGATCTCTCGCATAGTTTGGAGCATGAGTGAGGAGAGTTGTGTGTATGTGCGTGCGCAGTCCTGGGCACTGCTTGGTGCAGCAATGTCAGAGGTGAGTGCACCCATCGCCCTCTGGAAACGGGAGACATCCCTGCGGTTCCAGAGCGCACATCGCGCTTCTGGCATCGCTGGTCTGGACCAGGGGCAGGTGTGCACCAGTATGGGGTCATGGTCCTGAATTCCGAGCACGCCACAGAAATCCAGGACCCTGGCATCTGTGGCTTGGAAGAGGGATAGAAAGAGTCGGGACCCGTAGGCCCTGTCAATGTAGCTCTTTGTGCCTCCGTAGCGGCGGACTCGTGTGTATCGGATGGAGGATTGATGGGGTGTCAGCAGGTCAGTGAGAGTACCCGCACGTTCCCTGGCAACCAACCACGGCCAGATGGGTGCCTTCAAGGCAGTTGTATGGCTGGGGTGCGTGACCGCATTATAATCACCAAGGGTGATGGCACATTCCCTGGCTAACTGTGATAGCGGGCTCTCACAGAGCCGTCTTCCACTAGCAGAGTGTGGTCCGTAAAAGGAGGCCACCTGAACTGGAGGCTTAGATGGGTCACTGTGCAAGGGTATGGAGGCGGAGATGAGTCTTCCAGCAATATGTTCCCGCATGGCTGGGCGGTGTGGGGATATGGAAGTGTGTATCAGGAGCGCAACACCCTCTTTCTTGGAAGGCGCGCTGACTAGCAGATGATATCCCCAAAACATGGCAACCCTCTCGTGGTCCCGCAGCGAGGACGTGGAGGAGGGCCGGAATTCCTGTAGTGACAGGGAGTGCGGCAGGGGTTTAAAGCCCGATAAGAGGTGACAGAAACGGTTTGGAGTAATTTCGACACCACCGACATTGAGTGAACCAAATGTCAATGTGTTGTATGTTTGCGTGCGCGCCGCGTGCGTCATGGGGGGTAGGGCACTGTTACCGGAGACATTCGCAGAAGCGGTATCTCCAGAGGAGGTCCCACAGTCCACCGAAGCGCTCAAGCATGAGGATGGCCGTATATTGACTCCTGAGGCGGGGGCGGGGTGTAATTTATTCGAAGCTAGTAAACTGCAAAAGGTGTACGTGAGAGCCAGTATTACAGCGAACAGATAGGCCCCTGTGAGTAGGAGGAAGGAGAGCAGGGGGGAGTATGCAGAGAGACCTTGGCATACGTGGAGGGGATATGCAGAGGTGGGTGCCCGTGTGTCCACAGCCGCATCGCGTTGCGTGGTGTTGCCACCTGGGCAGATGGGGGTGGTGGCGGTGATCGCAGGACGCGCGTGTAACAAGGGCACACTCCGAAGGGCAAGTCGTGACAGGCGGACCAGACAAGATGCGTTTATAATGGTTGTCATACACACAAGAATGGCTGAAACAACGAGGCGACTGTGCACCTTGTGCATTGCAACCAGTAAGGCATATGTGGCATGGATGTGGTATCTGGGCTGACACGCGCAAAGTAGGGTGTGCAAAGCCTCACTGGAATCGGCAGTGTTTGCGCGCGGTCGAAACAGAGCATCTCGGGGGAGTGAGAAACCACAGAGTCGGTGGCTTCCTTCGAGTGGAGGGCATCGGTCACTCTGGGGAATGCATGGGCCTGAATAGGAATCAGCGAAAGAGGGACGATGCTGATGGCGCGGCAGAGGGGGGGGCAGACGGGACAGGGGAGCGAGGGTGTGAGTTGAGATCAGGGACTGAGAAATCTTTCAGTCCGACTGCTGCCAGATTGGTTTCATTCAAGACTGCATGAGGCATCTCGACCAGGCTGACCTTCTCTAGTCTGTTGGCTAGGGGTAGAGTGGCATCAAGGGATTCCGAGCCTGAGGTAACGTACACTGGACCCGGGAGGGTGGCACCATAGGCGATTCGTGCAGAATCAAGCGACTGGTACTTGACCATGAGGGTTCCCGACTGTTGGAAAATTTGGTGGGAGGCAACAGGGCCAAAGCAGGCTACTGACTGCAGAACGTCCGGGACACTAAACGCTGGAGAAAAGCGAACAAGCGCGTATGGTGGTTCTACTTGCCTCGCGACTTCTCGTGCAAAGACTCGTTGTTGGGTGTGCGTGGAAATGCAGATGAGGTCGCCCATGTTTTCCACTTCTGGTACTGTGGGTTGGACGAGCATGGGTTCGTGGACCATGCCGAACAAATCATATTTGTTCAGCAGTACCAAAAAACCAAACTTTCGATACAGTGGTTGGTTCATTTCAATGGCCACGCGGATGTCGTTCGCCGGCATCTTTTTTTGTGGTTTCTGACCTTTTTCATATTTGGGTTGTTGTGTGATGATGATGGATGTTTCCTTTTTGGACCTGTCCAGTAGTCCTATGGAAATGCCCCACTCCATGAGGGCGGGTTGTTCATCGTAGAACTTGCCCACGACATCGTAAGGCACAAAAAAATCGAAGAGCTTGAAGCCTTCCGGGGCCGACTTAATCATTATTGGCCAATAGCTCTTAGTGGTACGAGGGATTTGAATCTCATTTAAAATCGTTGATGAATCGTCGGGCGAGAGCCCATTGATAAGTAGCATCAAGGGCAGTGAGCCCGAGATGCGCCACCGGACTTCTGTGCCGTCAATTTCCTTATTTATTTCGGTGGGTATATCTAGCCTCAAGTCATGCAGAGTGGACTTTGGTTTGTGGATGGTTGGATGGGAGTCAGGGACGTCCACATCACGAGGGAAATACCCTATGGTTTTTGGTATGTGGCTTTTGGGGAGTGGGAAGGACGTGAGCTGGAAGAGGATGAGTGGATGGTCGGTGGGGCTGGGGGAAGTGACTATCTGTTCGGAGTTCGAGTGGCGAGTTGCATAGTGAGCAATGGGGCAAACCACGGAGAGCCATAGAAAACCAAGGGCGGGTATGAGATCGACGCGCCGGTCCAATATGGTGGCTAGCTCAACATCCGATACATCCGCACGCGATTCGTACGCAAGCCATATGGTGGTTGGTTTTTGCATCTTTTTGGCGGTGCGGAGAGTGGCCACTGTATTTTTGACTATTGAGCGGTGAGAGAAAAAGGGACTATCATCTTGAAAGGGGGCGAAGTTGGGTAGGAGTAGAAAGGTTACAAGGCCTATTAGTTTGGACCATTCAAAATTGGGCATGTCGGCCACTGAAAAACTGCGTAGAAATCCCGGATACGGGAGCCCGTCACCGTACATTAAAATTTGGGGATTTGGTGTGAGGGCGGCAAGTAGCTCCGGTGAGGGTAATGGGTTGGTATCACGGTAGATCACGGGCTCGGGAGTCAAAACATCAACTTTGGAGTATCTATTTTGTCCGCGTACCGCTACTTTACCAGCGAGTACATCTTTCGTGAGGTCCCTTGTCTCGGGGAAACCCACGGGTAGGGCTCCGTTTGATCGAAATTCGCGGCTTCCTAAGGCTTTTATTGGGTTCCCTATTAGGGAAGTGGGCAAGGTTTCAAGTGGAGGGGGATTGGGGGCGGGTGGGTCGGGGGGGCTTGGTTTGTGTGGTGTTTTGTTTGGGGAGGGTGCATGGAAGGCATGGTGTGTTACCTTGTCATCATCGTGCATGTCGGAAGAAATGTCCAACCGGTCGGTGCCGGAGACGCCGTCCTCACTGGCAGTGGGTGCATCGGCATGTTGTGTTCCCTTTGGAGAGAGAGGTAGTGTAGGGAAGAGTGGAGGATGGGAGGCATTGGGATCATCGTGTTCAGGAGACGCCGCGAGGTCATCTTCCTCAATATGGATGGCAACATCGACGTCACTCGGAGCCGTGTTGTCATCTTCGTCCTTTTTTTCCTCTTCATCTTTTTTTGGTTCGCATTTTTTTTCACAACCGTCTTTTTTTTCGGTATCAAGAGAGGGGGCAACGGTCTTCTCATTGGAAGAAACGGGCATTCCCTTTGGCGGCCGAGGAATTGGCGATACCAATCCGTCGGTGATTTTTTTGAAGGATCATCTTTTTTTTGGTTATCTTCTCGATTCGGATCAAAGGAGTCCATGGAAGGAAATGGGAGAGCGGAGGAGGCGCGTGAATTCAAAGATTGCGACGCCAAAGAAGGGTCCTGAGATTCAGGGACGGGTTGAAGCTTTGACATAATGACACTACGAATGTCTTTCGTGTTTATAGGGGCGGATGGAGTGCCGTGCTTGACGCTACTCCCCGCGCGAGAGGTTGCCTTGGACAAGGCACACTGCTTTTTTTCTGAAGTGACGGAAGGCATGCCCAAGGTACAGAAGGTAGCGGAAACGGTATCTCGGGGTTCAGAATATACGCAATAATTCAGGGGCAGACAAAAACGTCAAATGTCTAGCGTAAACGCTTAGTTCCGAAAGGAAAAATGTCGGCAGGCGCTGTGGCTCAAAGTCTTGTGCTGCAGTCGCACGCGCGCACGTCGGATGACCTCCCCGCATCCTCTTTGGTCCCCCCCGCATCCTCCCCGGTCCTCCCCGATCCTCCCCGCATCCTCCCCGCATCCTCCCCGGTCCTCCCCGCATCCTCCCCGGTCCTCCCCGCATCCTCCTCGGTCCTCCCCGCATCCTCCCCGATCCTCCCCGCATCCTCCCCGGTCCTCCCCGCATCCTCCCCGCATCCTCCTGAATCCTCCCCGCATCCTCCCCGCATCCTCCCCGCATCCGCCCCGCATCCTCCCCGATCCTCCCCGCATCCTCCCCGGTCCTCCCCGCATCCTCGCCGGTCCTCCCCGCATCCTCCCCGGTCCTCCCCGCATCCTCCCCGGTCCTCCCCGCATCCTCCCTGGCCCTCCCCGCTTCGTCCCCTGTCCTCCCCGCATCCTCCCCGGTACTCCCTGCATCCTCCCCGGTCCCCCCCGCATCCTCCCCGGTCCTCCCCGCATCCTCCCCGATCATCCCCGCATCCTCCCCGGTCCTTCCCGCATCGTCCCCGGTCCTCCCCGCATCGTCCCCGACCCTCCCCGCGTCCTCCCCGCATCATCCCCGCGTCCTCCCCGCATCCTCCCCGCATCCTCCCCGGTCCTCCCCGCATCCTCCCCGATCCTCCCCGCATCCTGCCCAATCCTCCCCCGCATCCTCCCCGGTCCTCCCCGCGTTCTCTCCGCATCCTCCCAGCATCCTCCCCGATCCTCCCCGCATCGTCCCCGGTCCTCTCCGCATCCTCCCCGATGCTCTCCGCATCCTCCCCGATCCTCCCCGCATCCACCCCGGTCCTCCCCGCATCCCCTCCGCATCCTCCCCGATCCTCCCCGCATCCTCCCCGGTCCTCCCCGCATCCTCCCCGGTCCTCCCCGCATCCTCCCCGGTCCTCCCCACATCCTCCCCGGTCCTCCCCGCATCCTCCCCGGGTCTCCCCGCATCCTCCCCGATCCGCCCCGCATCCTCCCCGGTCCTCCCCGCATCCTCCCCGATCCTCCCCCGCATCCTCCCCGCGTCCTCCCCGCATCCTCCCCGCGTCCTCCCCGCATCCTCCCCGCATCCTCCCCGGTCCTCCCCGCATCCTCCCCGATCCTCCCCGCATCGTCCCCGATCCTCCCCGCATCCTCCCCGGTCCTCCCCGCGTCCTCCCCGTATCCTCCCCGCATCCTCCCCGATCCTCTTCGCATCCTCCCCTGTCCTCCCCGCATCCTCCCCTATCCTCCCAGCATCCTCCCCGATCCTCCCCGTATCCTCCCCGATTCTCCCCGCAACCTCCCCGCATCCTCCCCGCATCCTCCCCGCATCCTCCCCGATCCTCCCCGCATCCTCCCCGGTTCTCCGCGCATCCTCCCCGATCCTCCCAGCATCCTCTCCGATCCTTCCCGCATCCTCTCCGATCCTCCCCGCATCCTCCCCGGTCCTGGGTCTGGGTCTGGGTCTGGGTGTCGCCTTTTCCCGGGAGACGCCCCCTCTGCCCCCTTACCCTTGTGTGCACCTGCATGCCTATTTGTTGTGCTACACCCAGAGCCAAAACCTGAACCAGGCACCTATCCCGGCTTGGCTCGGCCCTGCTCCCGCGTCTCCCGGCTCTTGCGCTATGCTTCTTTGCTCTTGCCTACTTGAATCTTTAGTCCTACGTCTTTTCGTGAATTTTTTGTTTTTGTTGCTCTCTGGTCCGTTGCCCCGCCAAATGGTGGAGGGCTATACCGTGCTGCCGATGGCGAATGGACCATTCTCCCCTCTTACCTTGGACGTTGCGGGTTTTTTCGTTTTTTTTTTTTTGGTATCATGGGACCTCGCTCTGCCCTGTGAGACTGGGTTCTGGGACTCTGCTTCATTTTGGTTGGAGGTGTGTTCTGCTTTTACGGCCCAGCTCTCCTCCTACCACGATAGAAACTGGAGCATATGTATGCTCACTGCTGCCACACCATGCATACGGCATATGTTGGGCTCATTGATTCCTGAGACCATGCCCTGCCCTGAGTAAACTAGTCTTGTGGGCCGGCCGACCGTGATGAGCTCCCATATCCCAAGACGCACCTTTGCCCTCCCCTCGGCACGAAATACTGCCCCCTGTGAAATACGACACATCCAATGGTCAACTGCCCATCAACCTCATTGTTGTCTTTGTGCGCCACTCCCATGGTTTGGCAGGCATGCTACCTGCGCATTGCAGTCCGCACTTTGGATGGGAACCACTGACAAAAAATCAGGACCAGGCGCTGGCGTTATATGGGCAGAAAAAAGGGAAGTTGCTGCAGGGCAAACGGCTCACCGCTGTAGCACGATCCTCAAGTGTAGCCACCCTTAGGGGCACTTAGCAGAATATATTGAAGAACACATCTGCCCGAGCCAGCCCCCACAAACGACTATTGCCAGAAAAACAAAGGACGACTCATACTGAAAACTGGCTTGCCTGGCAGGGAGGTAACAACCCACATCATCAGGTGGACCTTGCAGATGCACCATTTAGGCGGCAACAGCCAGTGCGCATGCACTGTATATCGACCAGAGAGTGAAGCCATCCCCGACACTATTCAGCCACAGGCGGGCTGCTATCTCCAATGCTGACGATCAACCTTACCTCCAGAAACGAAGGAGGTCCTCTGCTGCCACGACCGCCCTGACGACGCCCTCTGCTGAGCCCTCTGCTCATAGAACTTTTGGCCTGCAGAAATCACAACGCCCCTTGCCTTTGGCCGTCGGGTGCTCGGGCTGACTGCGAATCGCCTGCGCCAGAGCCTGCATATGCCTGGACCTCGACACAACCACTGATACCGCTGCTCCTCGGATCCTCCAGCGGCGTTCCTCCTGTCCGTCTGGAAACATGCGCTGCACTGAGGCCACACAGAGGTTCAGTCGGTCCTGGGCCTTGCCATCGCACGCCCCAGCCAGCAGGGAGTACATGTTCGCGAGGTTGTTGAAGGTGAACTCGGCATTGACCAACTTGGCAACTGTGGCTGGATCTGCCCCTCTGAGGCATGTCAAGGTGATCACTTCAATGCTCTGTGCGGCGGTCGTGACATCCTGGTAGCTGGGCCTTTCTTTTCATCTTCCGACCCCGACCAATCCTCACCATGCTTCAGGGCTCTGGGCTGCTTATGGAGCTTGCGCAGCTCTTTCTGGTGCTGTGCATCCTTCTGCTCCGCCCCCGCTGTGTCGTCGCCGTCTGTGTCAACCCTAACCGCTGCCGCCCGGTCTTTGGCTTTTTGGTCATCGTCTCGCTTGTACTGATCCTCACGGCGATGTCGGTCGGCCTCGCGCTTGCGCTCACGTTCCACTTCAGCATCTCTCGCCCTCTCTTGCACGCCCAAGCGCTCCCTCTCGTTGCGCAACCGGACGATCTCCCGAACGATATTTGAAGCAATCACCGATGATGCCCATCCCGTCGGCGGTGTTCTGGTCATCAAGCACTTGCTGCATGGCATTGGGCACATCGTCCAACTCTCCTTGCATGATGTCCATGGCTTTGACTTTGGTGTTGGTGGCACGGATGTAGTCCCAGTGGTCCAACACTACCCTGTACCATACTCCCATCTCGGACGTGTCCTGCGGGGCGAACTTCAGCATGACCTTGCGGGACTGGGCTTTTGGTTTGTCAATGTTCTCATCCTCCGTCAACGGTTTGGACTTTGGCGGCTGTGCAGCTGCTGGGCGATCAGCGACCTCAAAACCACATTCCATCATTGCACGCACAATCTGGGGGCGCCACAACGGCTGGTTCCACTCTGACGCCTGGAATTGCTTGTGTACATCGTATCCTGCATATTTTTCAGACGGACGCATCGTACCTGCCACCACTTTGAACGCGACCTCCAGCTTCTTAATTAAGGGAATGCCCTCCATCGTGGTCAGGTCTGCGTCCTCATCACAGCCGGCCTCCCCCAGCGTGTCCGTCAATAAGTGCAGAGCCGGTAACCGAGACGGTGCTCTCCAGGCTTGATCAGCGGCCTTGGACACGACCTCCTGGTACTCGATGTCCTTCACAGCCCCTTCGATGTCCTTCCACTTCAGCAGGGCACCTGTGCCATCACTGCCGCGCGACACAGACACCCAGGACCCCAGCGTGTCCGGGCGGACGGCTCCTTGAAGAGGTGGCATTGCTATACAACGAACATACAACAGCACATGCAATAGCACGTCGACCCACTCCAGCAATCAAGCCTAACACTTCCGATCGGGGCATGCACGTCTCTACTTGATTCTTTGCACGTCGCGCTCCGGTGTCTATGTATGCTGGCTGCACACTTCATCGGACCGACGTTACCTCACGCAATGCACTCGTCGCACCCACGTACAAACCACCAAGGGTACTGTGGTACCCCTCCTGCCTTTGCGCAGGGCCATACTTTCCTCTGTATCCCAGATACCAGGGGCCACGCCCCCTCCTGCACCTCCGCAGGGCCCGTAACATGACACTGTACATGACTCTGCGCTCTTGCCAGGTCGCACGTCGCACTGTAACCCCAGCTCCAGAGGCCCTGCCCCCTCCCGCACCGGTGCAGGGCATGCTTCAGTTTATGGGGGTATATCGCCACAGGGCATTGCCCCTCCCGGCTAAAGCCGGGGATGCTCTCAGCACATCTGGGCTGGGACCAAGTCGCCCGATGATGGTTGTTGAGGCAGATGACGTGGTCCACTCTCTCTACAGGGCTGGGACCCAGACGCCCGATGGTGGTGAGGTGGAAGCCGGCCGGCAGTGCACGCAACAACACTCTCACATCCGTGTACGCAGAGGTCCACAGTAGCGGCAGGCGCAGCACCATCCTGCATGCGCTCTGAGCCGGGCGTCCTGTCAGTGGCATCCCGAGCACACACAGCCGAGTAACCACACGCTCTCTACTGTCCAGGGCCGCAGAACCCTGGTACCTTTCCTGCGTTCTTGCCGGGTTGCACGTCGCATTGTAACTCCAGCTCCAGAGGCCGTGCCCCCTCCTGCACTGGTGCAGGGCACGCTTCCGCTTATGGGGGTATATCGCCACCGGGCGTTGCCCCTCCCGGCCATGGTCGGGGATGCTCGCAACACACCAGCTGTGCACACAACAGCACTCTCATATCCGTGTAAGCAGCGGTCCACAGTAGCGGCAGGCGCAACACCATCCTGCATGCGCCCTCAGCCGGGCTCCTTGTCAGTGGCATTCCGAGCACACAAAGCCGAGGAGCCAGAGACTGCCCTGCCTTGTAAGCGGAGCAGAGCTCTGATGCCAGCAGCCTCCAAGGGGCTATATCCAGAGGCACATCGCTGCTGCACCCTGCAAGCTCCGTCAACGACATGGCAGCCCCCGTCGCACAACCGCACCACCGCGGACCGCCATCATGTACAACAGCAGAGACACAAGCTGCATTGTCCGGCGTGCGGCGCCAGCAATGCCCCGCGGCGACGAAGACAGCGACAGTCGGCGGCAGCCTCCAGGGGCTATATCCAGAGGCACATCGCTGCTGCACTCTGCAAGCTCCGTCAACGACATGGCAGCCCCCGTCGCACAAGCGCACCGCCGCGGACCGCCATCATGTACAGCAGCAGAGACACAAGCTGCATTGTCCCGCGTGCGGCGCCAGCAATGCCCCGCGGCGACGAAGACAGCGACGGTGGGCGGCAGCCTCCAAGGGCTATATCCAGAGGCACATCGCTGCTGCACTCTGCAAGCTCCGTCAACGACATGGCAGCCACCGTCGCACAAGCGCACCGCTGCTGACCGCCATCATGTACGGCAGCAGAGACGCAAGCTGCATTGTCCCGCGTGCGGAGCCAGCAATGCCCCGCGGCGACGAAGACAGCGACTGTGGGCGGCAAGAGCGTGGCACGCGGTGATCCCCAGATGCACGCCGCCGCTGCTCCTGTCGATAGCCTCGCTGCACCCACGCTTCATTGTCCCTTTCTCGTCGTCATCCTTGACCGCTGTCCATCGCACTCGTTGTTGACTCTGTTCACCGGCCCATCGCTGAGACACGGCTGCACAGAAGCAACAAGACGAGTGCGCACCTTAGATCACAAATGCATGCATTTGGGGTGCGGTTAAGGACGGAGAACTCCCCGGTCCTACCTGCATCCTCCCCGTATCCTCCCCAATCCTCCGCGAGTCCTCCCCGCATCCTCCCCGCATCCTCCCCGCATCCTCCCCGCATCCTCCCCGCATCCTCCCCGGTCCTCCCCGCATCCTCCCCGGTCCTCCCCGCATCCTCCCCGGTCCTCCCCGCATCCTCGCCGATCCTCCCCTCATCCTCCCCTCATCCTCCCCGCTTCCTCCCCGGTCCTCCCCGCATCATCCCTGGTCCTCCCCGCATCCTCCCCGGTCCTCCCCGCATCCTCCCCGATCCTCCCCCGCATCCTCTACGGTCCTCCCCGCATCCTCCCCGCATCCTCCCCGCATCCTCTCCGATCCTCCCGGCATCCTCCCCGGTCCTCTCCGCATCCTCCCTGATCCTCCCCGCATCCTCCCCGATCCTCCCCGCATCCTCCCCAGTCCTCCCCGCATCCTCGCCGCATCCTCCCCGGTCCTCCCCGCATCCTCCCCGATCCTCCCCGCATCCTCCCTGGTCCTCTCCGCATTCTCCCCAATCCTCCCCGCATCCTCCCCCATCCTCCCCGCATCCTCCCCGGTCCTCCCCGCATTCCCCCTGGTCCTCCCCGCATCCTCCCCGATCCTCCCCGCATCCTCCCCGGTCCTCCCCGCATCCTCCCCGCATCCTCCCCAATCCTCCGCGCATCCTCCCCAGTCCTCCCCGCATCCTCCCCGGTCCTCCGTTCATCCTCCCCGGTCCTTCCCGCATCCTCCCCGGTCCTCACCGCATCCTCCCCGGTCCCCCCCGCTTCGTCCCCGGTCCCCCCCGCATCCTCCCCGGTCCTCCCCCCATCCTCCCCCATCCTCCCCGCATCCTCTCCAATCATCCGCGCATCCTCCCCGCATCCTCCCCGCATCGTCCCCGCATCCTCCCCGCATCCTCCCCGATCGTCCCCGCATCCTCCCCGGTCCTCCCCGCATCTTCCCCGGTCCTCCCCTCATCCTCCCCCATCCTCCCCGCATCCTCTCCAATCATCCGCGCATCCTCCCCGCATCCTCCCCGCATCGTCCCCGCATCCTCCCCGCATCCTCCCCGATCGTCCCCGCATCCTCCCCGGTCCCCCCCGCATCCTCCCCGGTCCTCCCCGCATCCTCCCCGGTCCTCCCCGCATCCTCCCCGGTCCTCCCCGCATCCTCTCCGATCCTCTCCGCATCCTCCCCGGTCCTCCCCGCATCCTCCCCGATCCTCCCCGTATCCTCCCTGGTCCTCCCCGCATCCTCCCCGCATCCTCCGCGCATCCTCCCCGCATCCGCCCCGCATCCTCCCCGATCCTCCCCGTATCCTCCCTGGTCCTCCCCGCATCCTCCCCGGTCCTCCCCGTAT
The DNA here is from genome assembly GCA_964036045.1 of Eutreptiella sp. 'Long Island Sound 2002'. Lineage (NCBI taxonomy): Eukaryota > Euglenozoa > Euglenophyceae > Eutreptiales > Eutreptiaceae > Eutreptiella > Eutreptiella sp. 'Long Island Sound 2002'. Next base: position 2,022,380 of record OZ038381.1, on the reverse strand, counting down.
CCTCCGCGGTCCTCCCCGCATCCTCCCCGGTCCTCTCCGCATCCTCCCCGGTCCTCCCCGCTTCGTACCCGGTCCTCCCCGCATCCTCTCCGATCCTCCCCGCATCCTCCCCGGTCCTCCCCGTATCCTCCCCGATCCTCCCAGCATCCTCCCCGATCCTCCCCGCATCGTCCCCGACCCTCCCCGCATCCTCCTTGCGTCCTCCCCGCATCCTCCCCGACCCTCCCCGCATCCTCCCTGCGTCCTCCCCGCATCCTCCCCGATCCTCCCCCGCATCCTCCCCGGTCCTCCCCGCGTCCTCCCCGTATCCTCCCCGCATCCTCCCCGATCCTCCCCGCATCCTCCCCGGTCCTCCCCGCATCCTCCCCGGTCCTCCCAGCATCCTCCCCGATCCTCCCCGCATCCTCCCTGATCCTCCCCGCATCCTCCCCGGTCCTCCCCGCATCCTCCCCGCATCCTCCCAAATCCTCCGCGCATCGTCCCCGCATCCTCCCCGCATCCTCCCCGCATCCTCCCTGAATCCTTCCCGATCCTCCCCGCATCCTCCCTGGTCCTCCCCGCATTTTCCCCGGTCCTCCCCGCATCCTCCCCGGTCCTCCCCGCATCCTCCTCGGTCCTCCCCGCATCCTCCCCGCATCCTCCGCGCATCCTCCCCGCATCCGCCCCGCATCCTCCCCGATCCTCCCCGTATCCTCCCTGGTCCTCCCCGCATCCTCCCCGGTCCTCCCCGTATCCTCCCCGGTCCTCCCCGCATCCTCCCCGGTCCTCTCCGCATCCTCCCCGGTCCTCTTCGCTTCGTACCCGGTCCTCCCCGCATCCTCTCCGATCCTCCCCGCATCCTCCCCGGTCCACCCTGTATCCTCCCCGATCTTCCCAGCATCCTCCCCGATCCTCCCCGCATCGTCCCCGACCCTCCCCGCATCCTCCTTGCGTCCTCCCCGCATCCTCCCCGACCCTCCCCGCATCCTCCCTGCGTCCTCCCCGCATCCTCCCCGATCCTCCCCCGCATCCTCCCCGGTCCTCCCCGCGTCCTCCCCGTATCCTCCCTGCATCCTCCCCGATCCTCCCCGCATCCTCCCCGGTCCTCCCCGCATCCTGCCCGGTCCTCCCAGCATCCTCCCCGATCCTCCCCGCATCCTCCCCGATCCTCCCCGCATCCTCCCCGGTCCTCCCCGCATCCTCCCCGCATCCTCCCCAATCCTCCGCGCATCGTCCCCGCATCCTCCCCGCATCCTCCCCGCATCCTCCCTGCATCCTTCCCGATCCTCCCCGCATCCTCCCTGGTCCTCCCCGCATCCTCCCCGGTCCTCCCCGCATCCTCCCCGGTCCTCCCTGCATCCTCCTCGGTCCTCCCCGCATCCTCCCCGGTCCTCCCCGCATCCTCCCCGCTCCTCCCCGCATCCTCCCCGATCCTCCCCGCATCCTCCCCGGTCCTCCCCGCATCCTCCCCGATCCTCCCCCGCATCCTCCCCGGTCCTCCCCGCGTCCTCCCTGCATCCTCCCCGCATCCTCTCCGATCCTCCCGGCATCCTCCCCGGTCCTCTCCGCATCCTTCCCTGATCCTCCTCGCATCCTCCCCGATCCTCCCCGCATCCTCCCCGGTCCTCCCCGCATCCTCCCCGCATCCTCCCCGGTCCTCCCCGCATCCTCCCCGATCCTCCCCGCATCCTCTCCGGTCCCCCCCGCATTCTCCCCAATCCTCCCCGCATCCACCCCGACCCTCCCCGCATCCTCCCCGGTCCTCCCCGCATCGTCCCCGACCCTCCCCGCATCCTCCCTGGTCCTCCTCGCATCCTCCCCGGTCCTCCCCGCACCCTCCCCGGTCCTCCCCGCATCCTCCCCGCATCCTCCCAGGTCCTCCCCGCATCCTCCCCGATCCTCCCCGCATCCTCCCCGGTCCTCCCGGCATCCTCCCCGGTCCTCCCCGCATCCTCCCCGGTCCTCCCCGCATCCTCCCCGGTCCTCCCCGCATCCTCCCCGATCCTCCCCGCATCCTCCCCGATCCTCCCCGCATCCTCCCCGGTCCTCCCTGCATCCTCCCGGTCCTTCCCGCATCCTCGCCGGTCCTCCCCGCATCCTCCCCGGTCCTTCCCGCATCCTCCCCGATCCTCCCCGCATCCTCTTCGATCCTCCCCGCACCCTCCCCGGTCCTCCCCGCATCCTCCCCGCATCCTCCCCGGTCCTCCCCGCATCCTCCCTCATCCTCCCCGCATCCTCCCTGGTCCTCCCCGCATTCTCCCCAATCCTCCCCGCATCGTCCCCGACCCTCCCCGCATCCTCCTAGCGTCCTCCCCGCATCCTCCCCGGTCCTCCCCGTATCCTCCCCGATCCTCCCCGCATCCTCCCCGATCCTCCCCGCATCGTCCCCGACCCTCCCCGCATCCTCCCCGATCCTCCCCGCATCCTCCCTGGTCCTCCCCGCATTCTCCCCAATCCTCCCCGCATCCTCCCCGATCCTCCCCGCATCCTCCCCGTTCCTCCCCGCATTCCCCCCGGTCCTCCCCGCATCCTCCCCGATCCTCCCCGCATCCTCCTCGGTCCTCCCCGCATCCTCCCCGCATCCTCCCCGATCCTCCGCGCATCCTCCCCAGTCCTCCCCGCATTCTCCCCGGTCCTCCGCGCATCCTCCCCGGTCCTCACCGCATCCTCCCCGGTCCCCCCCGCTTCGTCCCCGGTCCCCCCCGCATCCTCCCCGGTCCTCCCTTCATCCTCCCCGATCCTCCGCGCATCCTCCCCAATCCTCCGCGCATCCTCCCCGCATCCTCCCCGCATCGTACCCGCATCCTCCCCGCATCCTCCCCGATCGTCCCCGCATCCTCCCCGGTCCTCCCCACATCCTCCCCGGTCCTCCCCGCATCCTCCCCAGTCCTCCCCGCATCCTCCCCGATCCTCCCCGCATTCCCCCCGGTCCTCCCCGCATCCTCCCCGATCCTCCCCGCATCCTCCTCGGTCCTCCCCGCATCCTCCCCGCATCCTCCCCGATCCTCCGCGCATCCTCCCCAGTCCTCCCCGCATTCTCCCCGGTCCTCCGCGCATCCTCTCCGGTCCTCACCGCATCCTCCCCGGTCCCCCCCGCTTCGTCCCCGGTCCCCCCCGCATCCTCCCCGGTCCTCCCTTCATCCTCCCCGATCCTCCCCGCATCCTCCCCAATCCTCCGCGCATCCTCCCCGCATCCTCCCCGCATCGTACCCGCATCCTCCCCGCATCCTCCCCGATCGTCCCCGCATCCTCCCCGGTCCTCCCCGCATCCTCCCCGGTCCTCCCCGCATCCTCCCCAGTCCTCCCCGCATCCTCCCCTGTCCTCCCCGCATCCTCCCCGGTCCTCCCCGCATCCTCCCCGGTCCTCCCCGCATCCTCTCCGATCCTCTCCGCATCCTCCCCGGTCCTCCCCGCATCCTCCCCGGTCCTCCCCGCATCCTCCCCGGTCCTCCCCGCATCCTCCCCGGTCCTCCCCGCATCCTCCCCGGTCCTCCCCGCATCCTCCCCGATCCTCCCCGCATCCTCCCCGATCCTCCCCGCATCCTCCCCGGTCCTCCCTGCATCCTCCCGGTCCTTCCCACATCCTCGCCGGTCCTCCCCGCATCCTCCCCGGTCCTCCCCGCATCCTCCCCGGTCCTCCCCGCATCCTCCCCAGTCCCCCCCGCAACCTCCCCGGTCCTTCCCGCATTCTTTCCGATCCTCTCCGCATCCTCCCCGATCCTCCCCGCATCCTCTCCGATCCTCCCTGCACCCTCCCCGGTCCTCCCCGCATCCTCCCCGCATCCTCCCCGGTCCTCCCCGCATCCTCCCCGATCCTCCCCGCATCCTCCCTGGTCCTCCCCGCATTCTCCCCAATCCTCCCCGCATCGTCCCCGACCCTCCCCGCATCCTCCTAGCGTCCTCCCCGCATCCTCCCCGGTCCTCCCCGTATCCTCCCCGATCCTCCCCGCATCCTCCCCGCATCGTCCCCGACCCTCCCCGCATCCTCCCCGATCCTCCCCGCATCCTCCCTGGTCCTCCCAGCATCCTCCCCGATCCTCCCCGCATCCTCCCCGATCCTCCCCGCATCCTCCCCGTTCCTCCCCGCATTCCCCCCGGTCCTCCCCGCATCCTCCCCGATCCTCCCCGCATCCTCCTCGGTCCTCCCCGCATCCTCCCCGCATCCTCCCCGATCCTCCGCGCATCCTCCCCAGTCCTCCCCGCATTCTCTCCGGTCCTCCGCGCATCCTCCCCGGTCCTCACCGCATCCTCCCCGGTCCCCCCCGCTTCGTCCCCGGTCCCCCCCGCATCCTCCCCGGTCCTCCCTTCATCCTCCCCGATCCTCCCCGCATCCTCCCCAATCCTCCGCGCATCCTGCCCGCATCCTCCCCGCATCGTCCCCGCATCCTCCCCGCATCCTCCCCGATCGTCCCCGCATCCTCCCCGGTCCTCCCCGCATCCTCCCCGGTCCTCCCCGCATCCTCCCCGGTCCTCCCCGCATCCTCCCCGGTCCTCCCCGCATCCTCCCCGGTCCTCCCCGCATCCTCCCCGGTCCTCCACGCATCCTCCCCGATCCTCTCCGCATCCTCCCCGGTCCTCCCCGCATCCTCCCCGGTCCTCCCCGCATCCTCCCCGGTCCTCCCCGCATCCTCCCCGGTCCTCCCCGCATCCTCCCCGCATCCTCCCCGCATCCTCTCCGGTCCTCCCCGCTTCGTCCCCGGTCCTCCCCGCATCCTCTCCGATCCTCCCCGCATCCTCCCCGGTCCTCCCCGTATCCTCCCCAATCCTCCCAGCATCCTCCCCGATCCTCCCCGCATCGTCCCCGACCCTCCCCGCATCCTCCTTGCGTCCTCCCCGCATCCTCCCCCGTCCTCCCCGCATCCTCCCCGATCCTCCCAGCATCCTCCCCGATCCTCCCCGCATCCTCCCCGATCCTCCCCGCATCCTCCCCGGTCCTCCCCGCATCCTCCCCGGTCCTCCCCGCATCCTCCCCGGTCCTCCCCGCATCCTCCCCGGTCCTCCCCGCATCCTCCCCGCATCCTCCCCGCATCCTCTCCGGTCCTCCCCGCTTCGTCCCCGGTCCTCCCCGCATCCTCTCCGATCCTCCCCGCATCCTCCCCGGTCCTCCCCGTATCCTCCCCAATCCTCCCAGCATCCTCCCCGATCCTCCCCGCATCGTCCCCGACCCTCCCCGCATCCTCCTTGCGTCCTCCCCGCATCCTCCCCGGTCCTCCCCGCATCCTCCCCGATCCTCCCAGCATCCTCCCCGATCCTCCCCGCATCGTCCCCGACCCTCCCCGCATCCTCCCTGCGTCCTCCCCGCATCCTCCCCGATCCTCCCCCGCATCCTCCCCGGTCCTCCCAGCATCCTCCCCGATCCTCCCCGCATCCTCCCCGATCCTCCCCGCATCATCCCCGGTCCTCCCCGCATCCTCCCCGCATCCTCCCCAATCCTCCGCGCATCGTCCCCGCATCCTCTCCGCATCCTCCCCGCATCCTCCCTGCATCCTTCCCGATGCTCCCCGCATCCTCCCCGGTCCTCCCCGCATCCTCCCCGGTCCTCCCCGCATCCTCCCCGGTCCTCCCCGCATCCTCCCCGGTCCTTCCCGCATCCTCCCCGGTCCTCCCCGCTTCCTCCCTGGTCCTCCCCGCATCCTCCCCGGTCCTCCCCGCATCCTCTCCGGTCCTCCCCGCATCCTCCCCGATCCTCCCCCGCATCCTCCCCGGTCCTCCCCGCGTCCTCCCCGCATCCTCCCCGCATCCTGTCCGATCCTCCCGGCATCCTCCCTGGTCCTCCCTCCATACTCCCCGATCCTCCCCGCATCCTCCCCAATCCTCCGCGCATTCTCCCCGCATCCTCCCCGCATCGTCCCCGCATCCTCCCCGCATCCTCCCCGATCGTCCCCGCATCCTCCCCGGTCCTCCCCGCATCCTCCCCGGTCCTCCCCGCATCCTCCCCGGTCCTCCCCGCATCCTCCCCGGTCCTCCCCGCATCCTCCCTGGTCCTCCCCGCATCCTCCCCGGTCCTCCCCGCATCCTCCCCGATCCTCTCCGCATCCTCCCCGGTCCTCCCCGCATCCTCCCCGATCCTCCCCGCATCCTCCCCGATCCTCCCCGCATCCTCCCCGGTCCTCCCCGCATCCTCCCCGCATCCTCCCTGGTCCTCCCCGCATCCTCCCCGGTCCTCCCCGCATCCTCCCCGATCCTCTCCGCATCCTCCCCGGTCCTCCCCGCATCCTCCCCGATCCTCCCCGCATCCTCCCCGATCCTCCCCGCATCCTCCCCGGTCCTCCCCGCATTCTCCCCAATCCTCCCCGCATCCTCCCCAATCCTCCCCGCATCCTCCCCGGTCCTCCCCGCATCGTCCCCGATCCTCCCCGCATCCTCCCCGGTCCGCCCCGCATCCTCCCCGGTCCTCCCCGCATCCTCCCCGATCCTCCCCTCATCCTCCCAAGTCCTCCCCGCATCCTCCCCGGTCCGCCCCGCATCCTCCCCGGTCCTCCCCGCATCCTCCCCGCTCCTCCCCGCATCCTCCCCGGTCCTCCTCGCATCCTCCCCGGTCCTCCCCGCACCCTCCCCGCATCCTCCCCGCATCCTCCCCGGTTCTCCCCGCATCCTCCCCGGTCCTCCCCGCATCCTCCCCGGTCCATCCCGCATCCTCCCCGGTCCTCCCCGCTTCGTCCCCGGTCCTCCCCGCATCCTCTCCGATCCTCCCCGCATCCTCCCCGGTCCTCCCCGTATCCTCCCCGATCCTCCCAGCATCCTCCCCGATCCTCCCCGCATCGTCCCCGACCCTCCCCGCATCCTCCTTGCGTCCTCCCCGCATCCTCCCCGGTCCTCCCCGCATCCTCCCCGATCCTCCCAGCATCCTCCCCGATCCTCCCCGCATCGTCCCCGACCCTCCCCGCATCCTCCCTGCGTCCTCCCCGCATCCTCCCCGATCCTTCCCCGCATCCTTCCCGGTCCTCCCAGCATCCTCCCCGATCCTCCCAGCATCCTCCCCGATCCTCCCCGCATCCTCCCCGATCCTCCCAGCATCCTCCCCGATCCTCCCCGCATCGTCCCCGACCCTCCCCGCATCCTCCCTGCGTCCTCCCCGCATCCTCGCCGATCCTCCCCCGCATCCTTCCCGGTCCTCCCAGCATCCTCACCGATCCTGCCCGCATCCTCCCCGATCCTCCCCGCATCCTCCCCGGTCCTCCCCGCATCCTCTCCGATCCTCCCCGCATCCTCCCCGGTCCTCCCTTCATCCTCCCCGATCCTCCCCGCATCCTCCCCAATCCTCCGCGCATCTTCCCCGCATCCTCCCCGCATCGTCCCCGCATCCTCCCCGCATCCTCCCCGATCGTCCCCGCATCCTCCCCGGTCCTCCCCGCATCCTCCCCGGTCCTCCCCGCATCCTCCCCGGTCCTCCCCGCATCCTCCCCGGTCCTCTCCGCATCCTCCCCGGTCCTCCCCGCATCCTCCCCGGTCCTCCACGCATCCTCCCCGATCCTCTCCGCATCCTCCCCGGTCCTCCCTGCATCCTCGCCGATCCTCCCCGCATCCTCCCCGATCCTCCCCGCATCCTCCCCGGTCCTCCCCGCATCCTCTCCGCATCCTCCCCGGTCCTCCCCGCATCCTCCCCGATCCTCCCCGCATCCTCCCCGGTCCTCCCCGCATTCTTCCCAATCCTCCCCGCATCCTCCCCGATCCTCCCCGCATCCTCCCCGGTCCTCTCCGCATCCTCCCCCATCCTCCCCGCATCCTCCCCGGTCCGCCCCGCATCCTCCCCGGTCCTCTCCGCATCCTCCCCGGTCCTCCCTGCATCCTCCCCGATCCTCCCCGCATCCTCCCCGATCCTCCCCGCATCCTCCCCGGTCCTCTTCGCATCCTCTCCGCATCCTCCCCGGTCCTCCCCGCATCCTCCCCGATCCTCCCCGCATCCTCCCCGGTCCTCCCCGCATTCTTCCCAATCCTCCCCGCATCCTCCCCGATCCTCCCCGCATCCTCCCCGGTCCTTCCCGCACCCTCCCCGGTCCTCCCCGCATCCTCCCCACATCCTCCCAGGTCCTCCCCGCATCCTCCCCGATCCTCCCCGCATCCTCCCCGGTCCTCTCCGCATCCTCCACGGTCCTCCCCGCATCCTCCCCGGTCCTCCCTGCATCCTCCCCGGTCCTCCCCGCATCCTCCCCGATCCTCCCCGCATCCTCCCCGATCCTCCCCGCATCCTCCCCGGTCCTCCCCGCATCCTCCCCGCATCCTCCCCGGTCCTCCCCGCAGCCTCCCCGGTCCTCCCCGCATCCTCCCCGGTCCTCCCCGCATCCTCCCCAGTCCCCCCCGCAACCTCCCCGGTCCTTCCCGCATCCTCCCCGATCCTCCCCGCATCCTCCCCGATCCTCTCCGCATCCTCTCCGATCCTCCCCGCATCCTCCCCGGTTCTCCCCGCATCCTCCCCGGTCCTCCCCGCATCCTCCCCGGTCCTCTCCGCATCCTCCCCGATCCTCCCCGCATCCTCCCCGATCCTCCCCGCATCCTCCCCGGTCCTCCCCGCATCCCTGCATCCTCCCCGATCCTCCCCGCATCCTCCCCGATCCTTCCCGCATGCTCCCGGATCCTCCCCGCATCCTCCCCGATCCTCCCCGCATCCTCCCCACATCCTCCCCGCATCCTCCCCGGTCCTCCCCGCATCCTCCCCGGTCCCCCCCGCATCCTCCATGGTCCTTCCCGCATCCTCCCCGATCCTCTCCGCATCCTCCCCGATCCTCTTCGCATCCTCCCCGATCCTCCCCGCATCCTCCCCGGTCCTCCCCGCATGCTCCCCGGTCCTCCGCGCATCCTCCCCGGTCCTCCCCGTATCCTCCCCGGTCCTCCTCACATCCTCCCCGCATCCTCTCCGATCCTCCCCGCATCCTCCCCGATCCTCCTCGCATCCTCCCCGATCCTCCCCGCATCCTCTGCGGTCCTCTGCGCATCCTCCCCGATCCTCCCCGCATTCTCCCCGGTCCTCCCCGCATCCACCCCGATCCTCCCCGCATCCTCCCCGATCCTCCCCGCATCCTCCCCGGTCCTCCCCGCATCCTCCCCGGTCCCCCCCGCATCCTCCCCGGTCCTCCCCGCATCCTCCCCGATCCTCCCTGCATCCTCCCCGGTCCTCCCCGCATCCTCCCCGGTCCCCCCCGCATCCTCCCCGATCCTCCCCGCATCCTCCCCGGTCCTCCCCGGTCTTCCCCGGTCCTCCCCGATCCGCCTCGCATCCTCTACGATCCTCCCCGCATCCTCCCCGCATCCTCCCCGGTCCTCCCCGCATCCTCCCCGGTCCCCCCCGCATCCTCCATGGTCCTTCCCGCATCCTCCCCGATCCTCTCCGCATCCTCCCCGGTCCTCCCCGCATCATCCCCGATCCTCCCCGCATCCTCCCCGATCCTCCCCGCATCCTCCCCGGTCCTCCCGGCATCCTCCCCGCATCCTCCCCGGTCCTCCCCGCATCCTCCCCGATCCTCCCCGCATCCTCCCCGGTCCTCCCCGCATTCTCCCCAATCCTCCTCGCATCCTCCCCAATCCTCTTCGCATCCTCCCCGGTCCTCCCCGCATCGTCCCCGATCCTCCCCGCATCCTCCCCGGTCCGCCCCGCATCCTCACCGGTCCTCCCCGCATCCTCCCCCATCCTCCCCGCATCCTCCCCGGTCCTCCCCGCATCCTCCCCGGTCCGCCCCGCATCCTCCCCGGTCCTCCCCGCATCCTCCCCGCTCCTCCCCGCATCCTCCCCGGTCCTCCTCGCATCCTCCCCGGTCCTCCCCGCACCCTCCCCGCATCCTCCCCGCATCCTCCCCGGTCCTCCCCGCATCCTCCCCGGTCCTCCCCGCATCCTCCCCGGTCCTTCCCGCATCCTCCCCGGTCCTCCCTGCTTCGTCCCCGGTCCTCCCCGCATCCTCTCCGATCCTCCCCGCATCCTCCCCGGTCCTCCCAGTATCCTCCCCGATCCTCCCAGCATCCTCCCCGATCCTCCCTGCATCGTCCCCGACCCTCCCCGCATCATCCCTGCGTCCTCCCCGCATCCTCCCCGATCCTCACCCGCATCCTCCCCGGTCCTCCCAGCATCCTCCCCGATCCTCCCCGCATCCTCCCCGATCCTCCCCGCATCCTCCCCGGTCCTCCCCGCATCCTCCCCGCATCCTCCCCAATCCTCTGCGCATCGTCCCCGCATCCTCTCCGCATCCTCCCCGCATCCTCCCTGCATCCTTCCCGATCCTCCCCGCATCCTCCCCGGTCCTCCCCGCATCCTCCCCGGTCCTCCCCGCATCCTCCCCGGTCCTCCCCGCATCCTCCCCGGTCCTCCCCGCATCCTCCCTGGTCCTCCCTGCTTCCTCCCTGGTCCTCCCCGCATCCTCCCCGGTCCTCCCCGCAACCTCCCCGGTCCTCCCCGCATCCTCCCCGATCCTCCCCCGCATCCTCCCCCGTCCTCCCCGCGTCCTCCCCGCATCCTCCCCGCATCCTCTCCGATCCTCCCGGCATCCTCCCCGGATCCCCCCCGCATCCTCCCCGATCCTCCCCGCATCCTCCCCAATCCTCCCCGCATCCTCCCTGCATCCTCCCCGCATCGTCCCCGCATGCTCCCCGCATCCTCCCCGATCGTCCCCGCATCCTGCCCGGTCCTCCCCGTGTCCTCCCCGGTCCTCCCCGCATCCTCCCCGGTCCTCCCCGCATCCTCCCCGGTCCTCCCCGCATCCTCCCCAGTCCTCCACGCATCCTCCCCGATCCTCTCCGCATCCTCCCCGGTCCTCCCCGCATCCTCCCCGATCCTCCCCGCATCCTCCCCGATCCTCCCCGCATCCTCCCCGGTCCTCCCCGCATCCTCCCCGCATCCTCCCCGGTCCTCCCCGCATCCTCCCCGATCCTCCCCGCATCCTCCCCGGTCCTCCCCGCATTCTCCCCAATCCTCCCCGCATCCTCCCCGATCCTCCCCCCATCCTTCCCGGTCCTCTCCGCATCCTCCCCCATCCTCCCCGCATCCTCCCCGGTCCGCCCCGCATCCTCCCCGGTCCTCCCCGCATACTCCCCGATCCTCCCCGCATCCTCCCCGGTCCTCCTCGCATCCTCCCCGGTCCTCCCCGCACCCTCCCCGGTCCTCCCCGCATCCTCCCCGCATCCTCCCCGGTCCTCCCCGCATCCTCCCCGATCCTCCCCGCATCCTCTCCGATCCTCCCCGCATCCTCCCCGGTCCTCCCCGCATCCTCCCCGCATCCTCCTCGGTCCTCCCCGCAGCCTCCCCGGTCCTCCCCGCATCCTCCCCGGTCCTCCCCGCATCCTCCCCGGTCCTCCCCGCATCCTCCCCGGTCCTCCCCGCATCCTCCCCAGTCCCCCCCGCAACCTCCCCGGTCCTTCCCGCATCCTCCCCGATCCTCCCCGCATCCTCCCCGATCCTCCTCGCATCCTCTCCGATCCTCCCCGCATCCTCCCCGGTTCTCCCCGCATCCTCCCCGGTCCTCCCCGCATCCTCCCCGGTTCTCTCCGCATCCTCCCCGGTCCTCCCCGCATCCTCCCCGGTCCTCTCCGCATCCTCCCCGATCCTCCCCGCATCCTCCCCGATCCTCCCCGCATCCTCCCCGGTCCTCCCCGCATCCCCGCATCCTCCCCGATCCTCCCCGCATCCTCCCCGATCCTTCCCGCATGCTCCCGGATCCTCCCCGCATCCTCCCCGATCCTCCCCGCATCCTCCCCACATCCTCCCCGCATCCTCCCCGGTCCTCCCCGCATCCTCCCCGGTCCCCCCCGCATCCTCCATGGTCCTTCCCGCATCCTCCCCGATCCTCTCCGCATCCCCCCCGATCCTCTCTGCATCCTCCCTGATCCTCCCCGCATCCTCCCCGATCCTCCCCGCATCCTCCCCGGTCCTCCCCGCATGCTCCCCGGTCCTCCGCGCATCCTCCCCGGTCCTCCCCGTATCCTCCCCGGTCCTCCTCGCATCCTCCCCGCATCCTCCCCGATCCTCTCCGCATCCTCCCCGATCCTCCTCGCATCCTCCACGATCCTCCCCGCATCCTCTGCGGTCCTCTGCGCATCCTCCCCGATCCTCCCCGCATTCTCCCCGGTCCTCCCCGCATCCACCCCGATCCTCCCCGCATCCTCCCCGATCCTCCCCGCATCCTCCCCGGTCCTCCCCGCATCCTCCCCGGTCCCCCCCGCATCCTCCCCGATCCTCCCCGCATCCTCCCCGATCCTCCCTGCATCCTCCCCGGTCCTCCCCGCATCCTCCCCGGTCCCCCCCGCATCCTCCCCGATCCTCCCCGCATCCTCTCCGGTCCTCCCCGGTCCTCCCCGGTCCTCCCCGATCCGCCTCGCATCCTCTACGATCCTGCCCGCATCCTCTCCGGTCCTCCCCGCATCCTCCTCGATCCTTCACGCATCCTCCCCGATCCTCCCCGCATCCTCCCCGCATCCTCCCCGGTCCTCCCCGCAGCCTCCCCGGTCCTCCCCGCATCCTCCCCGGTCCTCCCCGCATCCTCCCCGGTCCTCCCCGCATCCTCCCCGGTCCTCCCCGCATCCTCCCCAGTCCCCCCCGCAACCTCCCCGGTCCTTCCCGCATCCTCCCCAATCCTCTCCGCATCCTCCCCGATCCACCCCGCATCCTCTCCGATCCTCCCCGCATCCTCCCCGGTTCTCTCCGCATCCTCCCCGGTCCTCCCCGCATCCTCCCCGGTCCTCCCCGCATCCTCCCCGATCCACCCCGCATCCTCCCCGATCCTCCCCGCATCCTCCCCGGTCCTCCCCGCATCCCTGCATCCTCCCCGATCCTCCCCGCATCCTCCCCGATCCTTCCCACATGCTCCCCTATCATCCCCGCATCCTCCCCGATCCTCCCCGCATCCTCCCCGATCCTCCTGGCATCCTCCCCACGTCCTCCCCGCATCCTCCCCGGTCCTCCCCGCATCCTCCCCGGTCCCCCCCACATCCTCCATTGTCCTTCCCGCATCCTCCCCGATCCTCTCCGCATCCTCCCCGGTCCTCTCCGCATCCTCCCTGATCCTCCCCGCATCCTCCCCGATCCTCCCCGCATCCCCCCCTGGTCCTCCCCGCATGCTCCCCGGTCCTCCGCGCATCCTCCCCGGTCCTCCCCGTATCCTCTCCGGTCCTCCTCGCATCCTCCCCGCATCCTCCCCGATCCTCCCGGCATCCTCCCCGATCCTCCTCGCATCCTCCCCGTTCCTCCCCGCATCCTCTGCGGTCCTCTGCGCATGCTCCCCGATCCTCCCCGCATCCTCCCCGGTCCCCCCGGTCCTCTCCGCATCCACCCCGATCCTCCCCGCATCCTCCCCGATCCTCCCCGCATCCTCCCCGGTCCTCCCCGCATCCTCCCCGGTCCCCCCGGCATCCTCCCCGATCCTCCCCGCATCCTCCCCGATCCTCCCTGCATCCTCCCCGATCCTCCCCGCATCCTCCCCGGTCCTCCCCGGTCCTCCCCGATCCGCCTCGCATCCTCTACGATCCTGCCCGCATCCTCCCTGGTCCTCCCCGGATCCTCCTCGATCCTTCACGCATCCTCCCCGATCCTCCCTGCATCCTCCCCGGTCCTCCTTGCATCCTCCCCAGTCCTCCCCGCATCCTCCCCAGTCCTTCCCGCATCCCCCCCGCATCCTCCCCGGTCCTCCCCGCATCCTCCCCGGTCCTCCCCGCATCCTCCCCGGTCCTCCCCGCATCCTCCCCGATCCTTCCCGCATCCTCCCCGATCATCCCGGCATCCTCCCCGATCCTCCCTGCATCCTCCCCGGTCCTCCCCGCATCGTCCCCGGTCCTCCCCGCATCCTCCCCGATCCTCCCCGCATCCTCCCCGATCCTCCTCGCGTCCTCCCCGATCCTCCCCGCATCCTTTGAGGTCCTCTGCGCATCCTCCCCGATCCTCCCCGCATTCTCCCTGGTCCTCCCCGCATCCACCCTGATCCTCCCCGCATCCTCCCCGATCCTCCCCGCATTCTCCCCGGTCCTCCCCGCATCCTCCCCGATCCTCTGCGCCTCCTCCCCGATCCCCCCCGCATCCTCCCCGGTCTTCCCCGCATCCTCCCTGCATCCTCCCCGGTCCTCCCCGCATACTCCCCGATCCTCCCCGCATCCTCCCCGGTCTTCCCCGCATCCTCCCTGCATCCTCCCCGGTCCTCCCCGCATCCTCCCCGATCCTCCCCGCCTCCTCCCCGATCCCCCCCGCATACTCCCCGATCCTCCCCGCATCCTCCCCGGTCTTCCCCGCATCCTCCCTGAATACTCCCCGGTCCTCCCCGCATCCTCCCCGATCCTCCCCGCATCCTCCCCGGTCCTCCACGCACCCCCCCCCCGATCCTCCCCGCTTCCTCCCCGATCCTCCCCGCATCCTCCCCGATCCTCCCCGCATCCTCCCCGATCATCCCCGCATCCTCCCCGATCCTCCCTGCATCCTCCCCGATCCTCCTCGCATCCTCTCCGATCCTCCCCGCATCCTCCCCGGTCCTCCACGCACCCCCCCCGATCCTCCCCGCTTCCTCCCCGATCCTCCCCGCATCCTCCCCGATCCTCCCCGCACCCTCCCCGATCCTCCCCGCATACTCCCCGATCCTCCCCGCATCCTCCCCGCATCCTCCCCGCATCCTCCCCCGTCCTCCCCGCATCCTCCCCGATCCTCCCCGCATCCTCCCCGGTCCTTCACGCACCCCCCCCCCCGATCCTCCCCGCTTCCTCCCCGATCCTCCCCGCATCCTCCCCGATCCTCCCGCATCCTCCCCGATCCTCCCCGCATACTCCCCGCATACTCCCCGATCCTCCCCGCATCCTCCCCGATTCTCCCCGCATCCTCCCCGGTCCTCCCCGCATCCTCCCCGGTCCTCCCCGCATCCTCCCCGGTCCTTTCCGCATCCTCCCCGGTCCTCCCCGCATCCTTCCTGGTCCTCCCCGCCTCCTCCCCGGTCCTCCCCGCATCCTCCGCTGTCCTCTCCGCTCTTCCCCGGTCCTCCCCGCTTCCTCCCCGATCCGCCTCGCATCCTCTACGATCCTGCCCGCATCCTCCCCGATCCTCCCCGCATTCTTCCCGGTCCTCCTCGCATCCTCCCCGGTCCTCCCCGCATCCTACCCGGTCCTTCCCGCATCCCCCCCGCATCCTCCCCGGTCCTCCCCGCATCCTCCCCGGTCCTCCCCGCATCCTCCTCGATCCTCCCCGCATCCTCCCTGATCCTCCCCGCATCCTCCCTGATCCTCCCCGCATCCTCCCCGATTCTCCCCGCATCCTCCCCGGTCCTCCACGCATCCTCCCCGGTCCTCCCCGCATCCTCCCCGGTCCTCCCCGCATCCTCCCCGGTCCTCCCCGCATCCTCCCCGGTCCCCCCCGCAACCTCCCCGGTCCTTCCCGCATCCTCCCGGATCCTCTCCACATCCTCCCTGATCCTCCCCGCATCCTCTCCGATCCTCCCCGCATCCTCCCCGGTTCTCCCCGCATCCTCCCCGGTCCTCCCCGCATCCTCCCCGGTCCTCCCCGCATCCTGCCCGATCCTCTGCGCATCCTCCCCGATCCTCCCCGCATCCTCCCCGGTCCTCCCCGCATCCCTGCATCCTCCCCGATCCTCCCCGCATCCTCCCCGGTCCTCCCCGCATCCTCCCCGATCCTTCTCGCATGCTCCCCGATCATCCCCGCATCCTCCCCGATCCTCCCCGCATCCTCCCCGATCCTCCCCGCATCTTCCCCACATCCTCCCCGCATCCTCCCCGGTCCTCCCCGCATCCTCCCCGGTCCCCCCGGCATCCTCCCCGGTCCTTCCCGCATCCTCCCCGATCCTCTCCGCATCCTCCCCGATCCTCCCCGCATCCTCCCCGGTCCTCCTCGCATCCTCCCCGGTCCTCCCCGCATCCTCCCCGGTCCTTCCCGCATCCTCCCCGATCCTCCCCGCATCCTCCCTGATCCTCCCCGCATCCTCCCTGATCCTCCCCGCATCCTCCCCGATTCTCCCCGCATCCTCCCCGGTCCTCCACGCATCCTCCCCGGTCCTCCCCGCATCCTCCCCGGTCCTCCCCGCATCCTCCCCGGTCCTCCCCGCATCCTCCCCGGTCCCCCCCGCAACCTCCCCGGTCCTTCCCGCATCCTCCCGGATCCTCTCCACATCCTCCCTGATCCTCCCCGCATCCTCTCCGATCCTCCCCGCATCCTCCCCGGTTCTCCCCGCATCCTCTCCGGTCCTCCCCGCATCCTCTCCGGTCCTCCCCGCATCCTGCCCGATCCTCTGCGCATCCTCCCCGATCCTCCCCGCATCCTCCCCGATCATCCCCGCATCCTCCCCGATCCTCCCCGCATCCTCCCCGATCCTCCCCGCATCTTCCCCACATCCTCCCCGCATCCTCCCCGGTCCTCCCCGCATCCTCCCCGGTCCCCCCGGCATCCTCCCCGGTCCTTCCCGCATCCTCCCCGGTCCTCCCCGCATCCTCCCCGATCCTCCCCGCATCCTCCCCGGTCCTCCTCGCATCCTCCTCGGTCCTCCCCGCATCCTCCCCGGTCCTTCCCGCATCCCCCCCGCATCCTCCCCGGTCCTCCCCGCATCCTCCCCGGTCCTCCCCGCATCCTCCCCGGTCCTCCCCGCATCCTCCCCGATCCTCCCCGCATCCTCCCCGGTCCTCCCCGCATCGTCCCCGGTCCTCCCCGCATTCTCCCCGGTCCCCCCCGCATCCTCCCCGGTCCTTCCCGCATCCTCCCCGATCCTCTCCGCATCCTCCCTGATCCTCCCCGCATCCTCCCCGATCCTCCCCGCATCCTCCCCGATCCTCCCCGCATCCTCCCCGGTCCTCCCCGCATCCTCCCCGGTCCTCCGCGCATCCTCTGCAGTCCTCCCCGTATCCTCCCCGGTCCTCCTCACATCCTCCCCGCATCCTCTCCGATCCTCCCCGCATCCTCCCCAATCCTCCTCGCATCCTCCCCGATCCTCCCCGCATCCTCTGCGGTCCTCTGCGCATCCTCCCCGATCCTCCCCGCATTCTCCTCGGTCCTCCCCGCATCCACCCCTATCCTCCCCGCATCCTCCCCGATCCTCCCCGCATCCTCCCCGGTCCTCCCCGCATTCTCTCCGATCCTCCCTGCATCCTCCCCGATACTCCCCGCATCCTCCTCGATCCTCCCCGCATCCTCCCCGGTCCTCCCCGCATCCTCTCCGACCCTCCTCGCATCTTCCCCGGTCCTCCCCGCATCCTCCCTGATCCTCCCCGCATCCTCCTCGATCCTCCCCGTATCCTCCCCGGTCCTCCCCGCATCCTCCCCGATCCTCCCCGCATCCTCCGCTGCATCCTCCCCGATCCTCCGCGCATCCTCCCCGGTCCTCCACGCTTCCTCCCCGATCCTCCCCGCATCCTCCCCGATCCTCCCCGGCTCCTCCCCGATCCCCCCCGCATACTCCCCGATCCTCCCCGCATCCTCCCCGGTCCTCCCCGCATCCTCCCTGCATCCTCCCCGGTCCTCCACGCATCCCCCCCGATCCTCCCCGCATCCTCCCCGATCATCCCCGCATCCTCCCCGATCCTCCCCGCATCCTCCCCGATCCTCCCTGCATCCTCCCCGATCCTCCCCGCATCCTCCCCGGTCCTCCCCGCATCCTCCCCGATCCTCCTCGCATCCTCCCCGGTACTCCACGCACCCCCCCCGATCCTCCCCGCTTCCTCCCCGATCCTCCCCGCATCCTCCCCGATCCTTCCCGCATCCTCCCCGATCCTCCCCGCATACTCCCCGATCATCCCCGCATCCTCCCCGATCCTCCCCGCATCCTCCCCGGTCCTCCCCGCATCCTCCCCGGTCCTCCCCGCATCCTCCCCGGTCCTCCCCGCATCCTCCCCGGTCCTCCCCGCATCCTCCCCGGGCCTCCCCGCATCCTCCCTGGTCCTCCCCGCCTCCTCCCCACTCCCCCCCGCATCCTCCCCGGTCCTCCCCGCATCCTCCCCGGTCCTCCCCGCATCCTCCTCGATCCGCCTCGCATCCTCTACGATCCTGCCCGCATCCTCCCCGGTCCTCCCTGCATCCTCCTCGATCCTTCGCGCATCCTCCCCCGATCCTCCCCGGTCCTCCTCGCATCCTCCCCGGTCCTCCCCGCATCCTCCCCGGTCCTTCCCGCATCCCCCCCGCATCTTCCCCGGTCCTCCCCGCATCCTCCCCGGTCCTCCCCGCATCCTCCTCGATCCTCCCCCCATCCTCCCTGATCCTCCCCGCATCCTCCCTGATCCTCCCCGCATCCTCCCCGATTCTCTCCGCATCCTCCCCGGTCCTCCTCGCATCCTCCCCGGTCCTCCCCGCATCCTCCCCGGTCCTCCCCGCATCCTCCCCGGTCCTCCCCGCATCCTCCCCGGTCCTCCCCGCATCCTCCCTGGTCCCCCCCGCAACCTCCCCGGTCCTTCCCGCATCCTCCCGGATCCTCTCCGCATCCTCCCCGATCCTCCCTGCATCCTCTCCGATCCTCCCCGCATCCTCCCCGGTTCTCCCCGCATCCTCCCCGGTCCTCCCCGCATCCTCCCTGGTCCTCCCCACATCCTCCCCACATCCTCCCCGATCCTCCCCGCATCCTCCCCGATCCTCCCCGCATCCTCCCCGGTCCTCCCCGCATCCCTGCATCCTCCCCGATCCCCCCCCGCATCCTCCGTGGTCCTCCCCGCATCCTCCTCGATCCTTCCCGCATGATCCCCGATCATCCCCGCATCCTCTCCGATCCTCACCGCATCCTCCCCGGTTCTCCCCGCATCCTCTCCAATCCTCCCCGCATCCTCCCCGATCCTCCCCGCATCCTCCCCACATCCTCCCCGCATCCTCCCCGGTCCTCCCCGCATCCTCCCCGGTCCCCCCCGCATCCCCCCCGGTCCTTCCCACACCCTCCCCGATCCTCTCCGCATCCTCCCCGCTCCTCTCCGCATCCTACCTGATCCTCCCCGCATCCTCCCCGATCCCCCCCGCATCCTCCCCGGTCCTCCCCGCATGCTCCCCGGCCCTCCGCGCATCCTCCCCGGTCCTCCCCGTATCCTCCCCGGTCCTCCTCGCATCCTCCCCGCATCCTCCCCGATCCTCCCCGCATCCTCCCCGATCCTCCTCGCATCCTCCCCGATCCTCCCCGCATCCTCTGCGGTCCTCTGCGCATCCTCCCCGATCCTCCCCGCATTCTCCCCGATTCTCCCCGCATCCACCCCGATCCTCCCCGCATCCTCTCCGATCCTCCCCGCATCCTCCCCGATCCTCCCTGCATCCTCCCCGGTCCTTCCCGCATCCCCCCCGCATCCTCCCTTGTCCTCCCCGCATCCTGCCCGGTCCTCCGCGCATCCTCCCCGGTCCCCCCCGCATCCTCCCCGGTCCTTCCCGCATCCTCCCCGATCCTCTCCGCATCCTCCCCGATCCTCCCCGCATCCTCCCCAATCCTCCCCGCATCCTCCCCGATCCTCCCCGCATCCTCCCTGGTCCTCCCCGCATCCTCCCCGGTCCTCCGCGCATCCTCCCCGGTCCTCCCCGTATCCTCCCCGGTCCTCCTCACATCCTCCCCGCATCCTCCCGATCCTCCCCGCATCCTCGCCGATCCTCCTCGCATCCTCCCCGATCCTCCCCGCATCCTCTGCGGTCCTCTGCGCATCCTCCCCGATCCTCCCCGCATTCTCCCCGGTCCTCCCCGCATCCACCCCGATCCTCCCCGCATCCTCCCCGATACTCCCCGCATCCTCCTCGATCCTCCCCGCATCCTCCCCGGTCCTTCCCGCATCCTCTCCGACCCTCCTCGCATCTTCCCCGGTCCTCCCCGCATCCTCCCTGATCCTCCCCGCATCCTCTCGATCCTCCCCGTATCCTCCCCGGTCCTCCCCGCATCCTCCCCGATCCTCCCCGCATCCTCTCCTGCATCCTCCCCGCTCCTCCCCGCATCCTCTCCGGTCCTCCACGCATCCTCCCCGATCCCCCCCTGCTTCCTCCCCGATCCTCCCCGCATCCTCCCCGATCCTCCCCGCCTCCTCCCCGATCCCCCCCGCATCCTCCCCGATCCTCCCCGCATCCTCCCCGGTCCTCCCCGCATCCTCCCTGCATCCTCCCCGGTCGTCCCCGCATCCTCCCCGATCCTCCCCGCATCCTCCCCGGTCCTCCTCGCATCCTCCCCGGTCCTCCCCGCATCCTCCCCGGTCCTTCCCGCATCCCCCCCGCATCTTCCCCGGTCCTCCCCGCATCCTCCCCGGTCCTCCCCGCATCCTCCTCGATCCTCCCCCCATCCTCCCTGATCCTCCCCGCATCCTCCCTGATCCTCCCCGCATCCTCCCTGATTCTCTCTGCATCCTCCCCGGTCCTCCTCGCATCCTCCCCGGTCCTCCCCGCATCCTCCCCGGTCCTCCCCGCATCCTCCCCGGTCCTCCCCGCATCCTCCCCGGTCCTCCCCGCATCCTCCCTGGTCCCCAACGCAACCTCCCCGGTCCTTCCCGCATCCTCCCGGATCCTCTCCGCATCCTCCCCGATCCTCCCTGCATCCTCTCCGATCCTCCCCGCTCCTCCCCGGTCCTCCCCGCATCCTCACCGATCCGCCTCGCATCCTCTACGATCCTGCCCGCATCCTCCCCGGTCCTCCCCGCATCCTCCTCGATCCTTCACGCATCCTCCCCGGTCCTCCCCGCATCCTCCCCGATCCTCCCCGCATCCTCCCCGGTCCTCCCCGCATCCTCCACGGTCCTCCCCGCATCCTCCCTGCATCCTCCCCGATCCTCCCCGCATCCTCCCCGCATCCTCCCCACTTCCTCCCCGCATCCTCCCCGATCCTCCCCGCATCCTTCCCGGTCCTCCCCGCATCCTCCCCGGTCCTCCCCGCATCCTCCCCGGTCCTCCCCGCATCCTCCCCGGTCCTCCCCGCATCCCCCCCGCTCCTCC
Organism: Eutreptiella sp. 'Long Island Sound 2002'; assembly: GCA_964036045.1. NCBI lineage: Eukaryota > Euglenozoa > Euglenophyceae > Eutreptiales > Eutreptiaceae > Eutreptiella > Eutreptiella sp. 'Long Island Sound 2002'. The sequence goes on along the minus strand of OZ038381.1, from coordinate 2,001,577 downwards.
CCGCATCCTCCCCGATCCTCCCCGATCCTCCCCGCATCCTCCCCGATCCTCCCTGCATCCTCCCCGGTCCTCCCTGCATCCTACCCGGTCCTCCCTGCATCCTCCCCGGTCGTCCCCGCATCCTCCCCGATCCTCCCCGCATCCTCCCCGGTCCTCCACGCATCCCCCCCGCTCCTCCCCGCATCCTCCCCGATCCTCCCCGATCCTCCCCGCATCCTCCCCGATCCTCCCTGCATCCTCCCCGGTCCTCCCTGCATCCTCCCCGATCCTCCCCGCATCCTCCCCGGTCCTCCACAGCCCCCCCCCGATTCTCCCCGCTTCCTCCCTGATCCTCCCCGCATCCTCCCCGATCCTCCCCGCATCCTCCTCGATCCTCCCCGCATCCTCCCCGGTCCTCCCCGCATCCTCCCCGGTCCTCCCCGCATCCTCCCCGATCCTCCCCGCATCCTCCCCGGTCCTCCCCGCATCCTCCCCGGTCCTCCCCGCATCCTCTCTGGTCCTCCCCGCATCCTCCCCGGTCCTCCCCGCATCCTCCCCGGTCCTCCCCGCTCCTCCCCGGTCCTCCCCGCATCCTCCCCGATCCGCCTCGCATCCTCTACGATCCTGCCCGCATCCTCCCCGGTCCTCCCCGCATCCTCCTCGATCCTTCACGCATCCTCCCCGGTCCTCCCCGCATCCTCCCCGATCCTCCCCGCATCCTTCCCGGTCCTCCCCGCATCCTCCCCGGTCCTCCCCGCATCCTCCCTGCATCCTCCCCGATCCTCCCCGCATCCTCCCCGCATCCTCCCCACATCCTCCCCGCATCCTCCCCGATCCTCCCCGCATCCTTCCCGGTCCTCCCCGCATCCTCCCCGGTCCTCCCCGCATCCTCCCCGGTCCTCCCCGCATCCTCCCTAGTCCTCCTCGCATCCTCCCCGGTCCTCCCCGCATCACCCCCGGTCCTCCCCGCATCCTCCCCGGTTATCCCCGCATCCTTCCCGGGTCCTCCCCGCATCCTCCCCCATCCTCCCCGCATCCTCCCGGATGCTCCCCGCATCCTCCCCGATCCTCCCCGCATCCTCCCCGATCATCCCCGCATCCTCCCTGGTCCTCCCCGCATCCTCCCCGGTCCTCCCCGCATCCTTCCCCATCCTCCCTGCATCCTCCCCGGTCCTCCCCGCATCCTCCCCGCATCCTCCCCGGTCCTCCCCGCATCCTCCCCGGTCCTCCCCGCATCCTCCCCAGTCCTCCTCGCACCCTCCCCGGTCCTCCACGCATCACCCCTAGTCCTCCCCGCATCCCCCCCGTTTATCCCCGCATCCTCCCGGGTCCTCCCCGCATCCTCCCCGATCCTCCTCGCATCCTCCCTGATCTTCCCGGCATCCTCCTCGGTCCTCCCCGCATCCTCCTCGACCCTCCTCGCATCCTCCCCGGTCCTCCCCGCATCCTCCCCGGTCCTCCCCGCATCCTCCCCGATCCTCCCTGCATCCTCCCCCGATCCTCCCCGCATCCTCCCTGATCCTCCCCGCATCCTCCCCGGTCCTCCCCGCATCCCCACCAATCCTCCCCGCTTCCTCCCCGGTCCTCCCCGCATCCTCCCCGATCCTCCCCGCATCCTCCCCGATCCTCCCCACATACTCCCCGATCCTCCTTGCACCCTCCCCGATCCTCCCCGAAAGCTCCGCGATCCTCCCCGCATCCTCCCCGGTCCTCCCCGCATCCTCCCCGGTCCTCCCCGCATCCTCTCCGGCCCTCCCCGATCCTCCCCGCATCCTCCCCGATCCTCCCCGCATCCTCCCCGGTCCTCCCCGCATCCTCCCCGGTCCTCCGCGCATCCTCCTTGATCCTCCCCGCATCCTCCCCGATCCTCCCCGCATCCTCCCCGGTCCTCCCCGCATCCTCCCCGGTCCTCCCCGCATCCTCCCCGGTCCTCCCCGCATCCTCCCCGGTCCTCCCCGGTCCTCTCGGGTCCTCCCCGCATCCACCCCGATCCGCCTCGCATCCTCCCCGATCCTCCCCGCATCCTCCCCGGTCCTCCCCGCATCCTCCTCGATCCTCCCCGCATCCTTCCCGATCCTCCCCGCATGCTCCCCGATCCTCCCCGCATCCTCCCCGATCCTCCCTTTATCCTCCCTGGTCCCCCTCGCATCCTCCCCGGTCCTTCCCGCATCCTCTTCGCATCCTCCCCGGTCCTCCCGCATCCTTCCTGATGCTACCCGCATCCTCCCCGGTCCTCCTGGCATCCTCCCCGATCCTCCCCGCATCCTCCCCGATCCTCCCCTCATCCTCCCCGGTCCCCCTCGCATCCTCCCCGGTCCTTCCCGCATCCTCCCCGCATCCTCCCCGGTCCTCCCGCATCCTCCCCGATCCTTGCCGCATCCTCTCCGGTCCTCTTCGCATCCTCCCCGGTCCTCTCCGCATCCTCGCCGGTCCTCCCGCATCCTCCCCGGTCCTCCCCGCATCCTCCCCGGTCCTCCCTGCATCCTCCCCTGTTCTCCCCGCATCCTCCCCGATCCTCCCCACATACTCCCCGATCCTCCTTGCACCCTCCCCGATCCTCCCCGAAAGCTCCGCGATCCTCCCCGCATCCTCCCCGGTCCTCCCCGCATCCTCCCCGGTCCTCCCCGCATCCTCTCCGGCCCTCCCCGATCCTCCCCGCATCCTCCCCGGTCCTCCCCGCATCCTCCCCGACCCTCCCTACATCCTCCCCGACCCTCCCCGCGTCCTCCCCGGTCCTCCCCGCATCCTCCCCGATCCTCCCCGCATCCTCCCCGGTCCTCCCCGCATCCTCCCCGATCCTCCCCGCAATCTCCCCGATCCTCCGCGCATCCTCCCCGATCCTCCCCGCATCCTCCCTGATCCTCCCCGCGTCCCCCCCGTGTCCCGCCCGCATCCTCCCCGCATCCTCCCCGCATCCTCCCCGCATCCTCCCCGATCCTCCCCGCATCCTCCCCGGTCCTCCCCGCATCCTTCCCGATCCTCCCCGCATCCTCCCTGATCCTCCCCGCATCCTCCCCGCGCCCCCCCCGCATCCTCCCCGCATCCTCCCCGCATCCTCCCCGCATCCTCCCCGATCCTCCCCGCATCCTCCGCGATCCTCCCCGCATCCTCCCCGCATCCTCCCCGGTCCACCCCGCATCCTCCCCGCATCCTCCCCGCCTCCTCCCCGCATCCTCCCCGCATTCTCCCCGATCCTCCCCGCATCCTTCCCGGTCCTCACCGCGTCCTCCCCGCATCCTACCCGCATCCTCCCCGCATCCTCCGCGATCCTCCCCGCATCCTCCCATCATCCTCCCCGCATCCACCCCGCATCCTCCCCGCATCCTCCCCGGTCCTCCCCGCATCCTCCCCGATACTCCCCGCATCCATCTAATCCTCCCCGCATGCTCCCCGATCCTCCCCGCATCCTCCCCGATCCTCCCCGCATCCTCCCCGATCTTCCCGAGATCCTTCCCGGTCCTCTCCGCATCCTCCCTGATCCTCCCCGCATCCTCCCCGGTCCTCGCCGCATCCTCCCCGCGTCCTCCTCGCATCCTCCCCGCATCCTTCCCGCATCCTCCCCGGTTCTCCCGGCATCCTTCCCGATCCTCCCCGCATGCTCCCTGATCCTCCCCACATCCTCCCCGGTCCTGCCCGTTCCTCTCCGGTCCTCCCCGCATCCCCTACGGTCGTCCCCGATCCTCCCCTGTCCTCCCCGCATCCCCCCCGTTCCTCCGCGCATCCTCCCCGATCCTCCCTGCGTCCTCCCCGATCCTCCCCGCATCCTCCCCGATCCTCCCCGCATCCTCCCCGGTCCTTCCCGCATCCTCCCCGGTCCCCCCCGCATCCTCCCCGATCCGCCTCGCATCCGCCCCGAATCCTCCCCGTATCCTCCGCGGTCCTCCTTGGTCCTCCCCGATCCTCCCTGCATCCTCCCTGATCCTCCCCGCATCCTCCCTGTTCCTCGCCGCATCCTCCCCGGTCATCCCCGCATCCTCCCCGATCCCCTGCATCCTCCCCGATCCTCCCTGCATCCTCCCCGCGTCCTCCCCGCATCCTTCCAGATCCTCCCTCCATCCTCCCCGATCCTTTCCGCATCCTCCCTGTTCCTCTTCGCATCCTCCCCGATCCTCCCCGCATCCTCCCCGGTCCTCTCCGCATCCTCCCCGATCCTCCCCGCACCCTCCCCGATCCTCCCTGCATCCTCCTCGATCCTCCCCGCATCCTCCCTGTTCCTCCCCGCATCCTCCCCGATCCTCCCCGCATCCTCCCCGCATCCTCCCCGCATCCTCCCCGCATCCTCCCCGCATCCTCCCTGCATGCTCCCCGGTCCTCCCCGCATCCTCCCCGGTCCTCCCCGCATCCTCCCCGATCCTCCCTGCATCCTCCCCGATCCTCCCCGATCCTCCCCGATCCTCCCGGCATCCTCCCTGGTCATCCCCACATCCTCCCCGATCCTCCTGCATCCTCCCTGATCCTCCCCGCATCCTCCCCGCGTCCTCCCCGCATCCTCACCGCATCCTCCCTGCATCATCCCCGCATCCTCCCCAGTCCTCTCCGCATCCTCCGCGGTCGTCCCCGCATCCTCCGGGATCCTCCCCGCATCCTCCCCGGTCCTCCCCGCATCCTCCCCGATCCTCCCCGCATCCTCCCCGATCCTCCCCGCAACCTCCCTGGTCATCTCCGCATCCCCCCCGATCCTCCCCGCATCCTCCCCGATCCTCCCCCCATCCTCCCCGCGTCCTCCCCGCATCCTCCCCGATCCTCCCTCCATCCTCCTCGATCCTCCCCGCATCCTCCCTGTTCCTCCCCGCATCCTCCCCGATCCTCCCGGCATCCTCCCCGTTCCTCTCCGCACCCTCCCCGATCCTCCCTCCATCCTCCCCGATCCTCCCCGCATCCTCCCCGCGTCCTCCCCGCATCCTCCCTGCATCCTCCCCGGTCCTCCCCGCATCCTCCCCGAATCTCCCTGCATCCTCCCTGATCCTCCCCGCATCCTCCCTGTTCCTCGCCGCATCCTCCCCGGTCATCCCCGCATCCTCCCCAATCCTCCCCGCATCCTCCCCGATCCTCCCCGCATCCTCCCTGATCCTCCCTGCATCCTCCCCGATCCTTTCCGCATCCTCCCTGTTCCTCTTCGCATCCTCCCCGATCCTCCCGCATCCTCCCCGGTCCTCTCCGCATCCTCCCCGATCCTCCCTGCATCCTCCCCGATCCTCCCCGCATCCTCCCTGTTCCTCCCCGCATCCTCCCCGGTCATCCCCGCATCCTCCCCGATCCTCCCCGCATCCTCCCCGCATCCTCCCCGCGTCCTCCCCGCATCCTCCCCGATCCTCCCTGCATCCTCCTCGATCCTCCCCGCATCCTCCCTGTTCCTCCCCGCATCCTCCCCGATCCTCCCCGCATCCTCCCCGGTCCTCTCCGCATCCTCCCCGATCCTCCCTCCATCCTCCCCGATCCTCCCCGCATCCTCCCCGCATCCTCCCCGTATCCTCCCCGCGTCCTCCCCGCATCCTCCCTGCATGCTCCCCGGTCCTCCCCGCATCCTCCCCGATCCTCCCCGCATCCTCCCCGCATCCTCCCCGCATCCTCCCCGGTCCCCCTTGCATCCTCCCCGATCCTCCTTGCATCCTACCCGATTCTCCCCGCATCCTTCCCGATCCTCCCCGCATCCTCCCCGGTCCTCCCTGCATCCTCCCCGATCCTCCCTGCATCCTCCCCGATTCTCCCCGCATCCTTCCCGATCCTCCCCGCATCCTCCCCGGTCCTCCCCGCATCCTCCCCGATCCTCCCTGCATCCTCCCCGATCCTCCCCGCATCCTCCCTGTTCCTCCCCGCATCCTCCCCGGTCATCCCCGCATCCTCCCCGATCCTCCCCGCATCCTCCCCGATCCTCCCTGCATCCTCCCTGATCCTCCCCGCATCCTCCCTGTTCCTCTTCGCATCCTCCCCGATTCTCCCCGCATCCTCCCCGGTCCTCTCCGCATCCTCCCCGATCCTCCCTCCATCCTCCCCGATCCTCCCCGCATCCTCCCTGTTCCTCCCCGCATCCTCCCCGGTCATCCCCGCATCCTCCCCGATCCTCTCCGCATCCTTGCCGATCCTCCCCACATCCTCCCCGACCCTTCCCGCATCCTCCCCGCATCCTCCCCGGTCCTCTCCGATCCTCCCCGCATCCCCCCCGATCCTCCCCGCATCCTGCCCGCATCCTCCCCGGTCCTCCCCGCCTCCTCCCCGATCCTCCCTGCATCCTCCCCGATACTCCCTGCATCCTCCCCGGTCCTCCCCGCATCCTCCCCGATCCTCCCCGCATCCTCCCCGCATCCTCCCCGCATCCTCCCCGGTCCTCCCCGCATCCTCCCCGATCCTCCCCGCATCCTCCCCGCATCCTCCCCGCATCCTCCCCGGTCCTCCTTGCATCCTCCCCGATCCTCCCTGCATCCTCCCCGATTCTCCCCGGATCCTTCCCGATCCTCCCCGCATCCCCCCCGGTCCTCCCCGCATCCTCCCCGATCCTCCCTGCATCCTCCCCGATCCTCCATGCATCCTCCCTGTTCCTCCCCGCATCCTCCCCGGTCGTCCCCGCATCCTCCCCGATCACCCCCGCATCCTCCCCGATCCTCCCCGCATCCTCCCCGCGTCCTCCCCGCATCCTCCCCGACCCTCCCTGCATCCTCCCCAATCCTCCCCGCATCCTCCCTGTTCCTCTTCGCATCCTCCCCGATCCTCCCCGCATCCTCCCCGGTCCTCTCCGCATCCTCCCCGCGTCCCCTCCCCGCATCCTCCCCGCATCCTCTCCGGTCCTCCCCGCATCCCCTACGGTCGTCCCCGATCCTCCCCTGTCCTCCCCGCATCCCCCCCGGACCTCCGCGCATCCTCCCCGATCCTCCCTGCATCCTCCCCGATCCTCCCCGCATCCTCCCCGATCCTTTCCACATCCTCCCCGACCCTTCCTGCATCCTCCCCGCATCCTCCCCGGTCCTCTCCGATCCTCCCCGCATCCCCCCCGATTCTCCCCGCATCTTGCCCGCATCCTCCCCGGTCCTCCCCGCCTCCTCCCCGATCCTCCCTGCATCCTCCCCGATCCTCCCCGCATCCTCCCCGATCCTCCCCGATCCTCCCGGCATCCTCCTCGGTCATCCCCGCATCCTCCCCGATCCTCCCGCATCCTCCCCGATCCTCACCGCATCCTCCCCGCGTCCTCCCCGCATCCTCCCTGCATCCTCCCCGCATCCTCCCCGCATCCTCCCCGGTCCTCCCCGCATCCTCCCCGATCCTCCCCGCATCCTCTCGTTCCTCCCCGCATCCTCGCCGGTCCTCCCCAAATCCTCACCGATCGTCCCTGCATCCTCCCTGATCCTCCCCGCATCCTCCCCCGTCCTCTCCGCATCCTCACCGATCCTCCCCGCATCCTCACCGCATCCTCCCTGCATCCTCCCCGCATCCTCTCCACTCCTCCCCGCATCCTCCCTGCATGCTCCCCGGTCCTCCCCGCATCCTCCCCGATCCTCCCTCCATCCTCCCCGATCCTCCCCGCATCCTCCCTGTTCCTCCCCGCATCCTCCCCGGTCATCCCCGCATCCTCCCCGATCCTCCCCGCATCCTCCCCGCATCCTCCCCGCATCCTCCCCGCGTCCTCCCCGCATCCTCCCCGATCCTCCCTGCATCCTCCTCGATCCTCCCCGCATCCTCCCTGTTCCCCCCCGCATCCTCCCCGATCCTCCCCGCATCCTCCCCGGTCCTCTCCGCATCCTCCCCGGTCCTCCCTCCATCCTCCCCGATCCTCCCCGCATCCTCCCCGCATCCTCCCCGCATCCTCCCCGCGTCCTCCCCGCATCCTCCCTGCATGCTCCCCGGTCCTCCCGGCATCCTCCCCGATCCTCCCCGCATCCTCCCCGCATCCTCCCCGCATCCTCCCCGGTCCTCCTTGCATCCTCCCCGATCCTCCTTGCATCCTACCTGATTCTCCCCGCATCCTTCCCGATCCTCCCCGCATCCTCCCCGGTCCTCCCTGCATCCTCCCCGATCCTCCCCGCATCCTCCCCGGTCCTCCCCGCATCCTCCCCGATCCTCCCTGCATCCTCCCCGATCCTCCCCGCATCCTCCCTGTTCCTCCCCGCATCCTCCCCGGTCATCCCCGCATCCTCCCCGATCCTCCCCGCATCCTCCTTGATCCTCCCTGCATCCTGCCTGATCCTCCCTGCATCCTCCCTGTTCCTCTTCGCATCCTCCCCGATCCTCCCCGCATCCTCCCCAGTCCTCTCCGCATCCACCCCGATCCTCCCCGCATCCTCCTTGTCCCTCCCCGCATCCTCCCCGGTCATCCCCGCATCCTCCCCTCATCCTTGCCGATCCTCCCCACATCCTCCCCGACCCTTCCCGCATCCTCCCCGCATCCTCCCCGGTCCTCTCCGATCCTCCCCGCATCCCCCCCGATCCTCCCCGCATCCTGCCCGCATCCTCCCCGGTACTCCCCGCCTCCTCCCCGATCCTCCCTGCATCCTCCCCGATCCTCCCTGCATCCTCCCCGGTCCTCCCCGCATCCTCCCCGATCCTCCCTCCATCCTCCCCGATCCTCCCCGCATCCTCCCCGCATCCTCCCCGCATGCTCCCCGCGTCCTCCCCGCATCCTCCCAGCATGCTCCCCGGTCCTCCCCGCATCCTCCCCGATCCTCCCCGCATCCTCCCCGCATCCTCCCCGGTCCTCCTTGCATCCTCCCCCATCCTCCCCGCATCCTCCCCGATTCTCCCCGCATCCTTCCCCATCCTCCCCGCATCCTCCCCGGTCCTCCCTGCATCCTCCCCGATCCTCCCTGCATCCTCCCCGATTCTCCCCGCATCCTTCCCGATCCTCCCCGCATCCTCCCCGGTCCTCCCCGCATCCTCCCCGATCCTCCCTGCATCCTCCCCGATCCTCCCCGCATCCTCCCCGATCCTTTCCACATCCTCCCCGACCCTTCCTGCATCCTCCCCGCATCCTCCCCGGTCCTCTCCGATCCTCCCCGCATCCCCCCCGATTCTCCCCGCATCTTGCCCGCATCCTCCCCGGTCCTCCCCGCCTCCTCCCCGATCCTCCCTGCATCCTCCCCGATCCTCCCCGCATCCTCCCTGATCCTCCCCGATCCTCCCGGCATCCTCCTCGGTCATCCCCGCATCCTCCCCGATCCTCCCGCATCCTCCCCGATCCTCACCGCATCCTCCCCGCGTCCTCCCCGCATCCTCCCTGCATCCTCCCCGCATCCTCCCCGCATCCTCCCCGGTCCTCCCCGCATCCTCCCCGATCCTCCCCGCATCCTCTCGTTCCTCCCCGCATCCTCGCCGGTCCTCCCCAAATCCTCACCGATCGTCCCTGCATCCTCCCTGATCCTCCCCGCATCCTCCCCCGTCCTCTCCGCATCCTCACCGATCCTCCCCGCATCCTCACCGCATCCTCCCTGCATCCTCCCCGCATCCTCTCCACTCCTCCCCGCATCCTCCCTGCATGCTCCCCGGTCCTCCCCGCATCCTCCCCGATCCTCCCTCCATCCTCCCCGATCCTCCCCGCATCCTCCCTGTTCCTCCCCGCATCCTCCCCGGTCATCCCCGCATCCTCCCCGATCCTCCCCGCATCCTCCCCGCATCCTCCCCGCATCCTCCCCGCGTCCTCCCCGCATCCTCCCCGATCCTCCCTGCATCCTCCTCGATCCTCCCCGCATCCTCCCTGTTCCCCCCCGCATCCTCCCCGATCCTCCCCGCATCCTCCCCGTTCCTCTCCGCATCCTCCCCGGTCCTCCCTCCATCCTCCCCGCTCCTCCCCGCATCCTCCCCGCATCCTCCCCGCATCCTCCCCGCGTCCTCCCCGCATCCTCCCTGCATGGTCCCCGGTCCTCCCGGCATCCTCCCCGATCCTCCCCGCATCCTCCCCGCATCCTCCCCGCATCCTCCCCGGTCCTCCTTGCATCCTCCCCGATCCTCCTTGCATCCTACCTGATTCTCCCCGCATCCTTCCCGATCCTCCCCGCATCCTCCCCGGTCCTCCCTGCATCCTCCCCGATCCTCCCCGCATCCTCCCCGGTCCTCCCCGCATCCTCCCCGATCCTCCCTGCATCCTCCCCGATCCTCCCCGCATCCTCCCTGTTCCTCCCCGCATCCTCCCCGGTCATCCCCGCATCCTCCCCGATCCTCCCCGCATCCTCCTTGATCCTCCCTGCATCCTGCCTGATCCTCCCTGCATCCTCCCTGTTCCTCTTCGCATCCTCCCCGATCCTCCCCGCATCCTCCCCAGTCCTCTCCGCATCCACCCCGATCCTCCCCGCATCCTCCTTGTCCCTCCCCGCATCCTCCCCGGTCATCCCCGCATCCTCCCCTCATCCTTGCCGATCCTCCCCACATCCTCCCCGACCCTTCCCGCATCCTCCGCGCATCCTCCCCGGTCCTCTCCGATCCTCCCCGCATCCCCCCCGATCCTCCCCGCATCCTGCCCGCATCCTCCCCGGTACTCCCCGCCTCCTCCCCGATCCCCCCTGCATCCTCCCCGATCCTCCCTGCATCCTCCCCGGTCCTCCCCGCATCCTCCCCGATCCTCCCTCCATCCTCCCCGATCCTCCCCGCATCCTCCCCGCATCCTCCCCGCATGCTCCCCGCGTCCTCCCCGCATCCTCCCTGCATGCTCCCCGGTCCTCCCCGCATCCTCCCCGATCCTCCCCGCATCCTCCCCGCATCCTCCCCGCATCCTCCCCGGTCCTCCTTGCATCCTCCCCCGTCCTCCCCGCATCCTCCCCGATTCTCCCCGCATCCTTCCCCATCCTCCCCGCATCCTCCCCGGTCCTCCCTGCATCCTCCCCGATCCTCCCTGCATCCTCCCCGATTCTCCCCGCATCCTTCCCGATCCTCCCCGCATCCTCCCCGGTCCTCCCCGCATCCTCCCCGATCCTCCCTGCATCCTCCCCGATCCTCCCCGCATCCTCCCTGTTCCTCCCCGCATCCTCCCCGGTCATCCCCGCATCCTCCCCGATCCTTCCGGCATCCTCCCCGATCCTCCCCGCATCCTCCCCGCGTCCTCCCCGCATCCTCCCCGATCCTCCCCGCATCCTCCCTGTTCCTCTTCGCATCCTCCCCGATCCTCCCCGCATCCTCCCCGATCCTCCCTCCATCCTCCCCGATCCTCCCCGCATCCTCCCTGTTCCTCCCCGCATCCTCCCCGGTCATCCCCGCATCCTCCCCGATCCTCCCCGCATCCTCCCCGCATCCTCCCCGCATCCTCCCCGGTCCTCCTTGCATCCTCCCTGATCCTCCCTGCATCCTCCCCGATTCTCCCCGCATCCATCCCGATCCTCCCCGCATCCTCCCCGGTCCTCCCCGCATCCTCCCCGATCCTCCCTGCATCCTCCCTGATCCTCCCCGCATCCTCCCCGGTCCTCCGCGCATCCTCCCCGATCCTCCCTGCATCCTCCCCGGTCCTCCCCGCATCCTCCCCGCGTCCCCTCCCCGCATCCTCCCCGCATCCTCTCCGGTCCTCCCCGCATCCCCTACGGTCGTCCCCGATCCTCCCCTGTCCTCCCCGCATCCCCCCCGGACCTCCGCGCATCCTCCCTGATCCCCCCTGCATCCTCCCCGATCCTCCCCGCATCCTCCCCGATCCTCCCCACATCCTCCCCGACCCTTCCCGCATCCTCCCCGCATCCTCCCCGGTCCTCTCCGATCCTCCCCGCATCCCCCCCGATCCTCCCCGCATCCTGCCCGCATCCTCCCCGGTCCTCCCCGCCTCCTCCCCGATCCTCCCTGCATCCTCCCCGATCCTCCCCGCATCCTCCCCGATCCTCCCCGATCCTCCCGGCATCCTCCTCGGTCATCCCCGCATCCTCCCCGATCCTGCCGCATCCTCCCCGATCCTCACCGCATCCTCCCCGCGTCCTCCCCGCATCCTCCCTGCATCCTCCCCGCATCCTCCCCGCATCCTCCCCGGTCCTCCCCGCATCCTCCCCGATCCTCCCCGCATCCTCTCGTTCCTCCCCGCATCCTCCCCGGTCCTCCCCGCATCCTCACCGATCGTCCCTGCATCCTCCCTGATCCTCCCCGCATCCTCCCCCGTCCTCCCCGCATCCTCCCTGCATGCTCCCCGGTCCTCCCCGCATCCTCCCCGATCCTCCCCGCATCCTCTCCGCATCCTCCCCGCATCCTCCCCGGTCCTCCTTGCATCCTTCCCGATCCTCCCTGCATCCTCCCCGATTCTCCCCGCATCCTTCCCGATCCTCCCCGCATCCTCCCCGGTCCTCCCTGCATCCTCCCCAATCCTCCCTGCATCCTCCCCGATTCTCCCCGCATCCTTCCTGATCCTCCCCGCATCCTCCCCGGTCCTCCCCGCATCCTCCCCGATCCTCCCTGCATCCTCCCCGATCCTTCCCGCATCCTCCTTGTTCCTCCCCGCATCCTCCCCGGTCATCCCCGCATCCTCCCCGATCCTTCCCGCATCCTCCCCGATCCCCCCCGCATCCTCCCCGCGTCCTCCCCGCATCCTCCCCGACCCTCCCTGCATCCTCCCCAATCCTCCCCGCATCATCCCTGTTCCTCTTCGCATCCTCCCCGATCCTCCCCGCATCCTCCCTGGTCCTCTCCGCATCCTCCCCGATCCTCCCTCCATCCTCCCCGATCCTCCCCGCATCCTCCCTGTTCCTCCCCGCATCCTCCCTGGTCATCCCCGCATCCTCCCCGATCCTCCCCGCATCCTCCCCGCATCTTCCCCGCATCCTCCCCGGTCCTCCCTGCATCCTCCCTGATCCTCCCTGCATCCTCCCTGATTCTCCCCGCATCCATCCCGATCCTCCCCGCATCCTCCCCGGTCCTCCCCGCATCCTCCCCGCGTCCCCTCCCCGCATCCTCCCCGCATCCTCTCCGGTCCTCCCCGCATCCCCTACGGTCGTCCCCGATCCTCCCCTGTCCTCCCCGCATCCCCCCCGGACCTCCGCGCATCCTCCCCGATCCTCCCTGCATCCTCCCCGATCCTCCCCGCATCCTCCCCGATCCTCCCCACATCCTCCCCGACCCTTCCCGCATCCTCCCCGCATCCTCCCCGGTCCTCTCCGATCCTCCCCGCATCCCCCCAGACCCTCCCCGCATCCTGCCCGCATCCTCCCCGGTCCTCCCCGCCTCCTCCCCGATCCTCCCTGCATCCTTCCCGATCCTCCCTGCATCCTCCCCGGTCCTCCCCGCATCCTCCCCGATCCTCCCCGATCCTCCCGGCATCCTCCCCGGTCATCCCCGCATCCTCCCCGATCCTCCCGCATCCTCCCCGATCCTCACCGCATCCTCCCCGCGTCCTCCCCGCATTCTCCTTGCATCCTCCCCGCATCCTCCCCGCATCCTCCCCGGTCCTCCCCGCATCCTCCCCGATCCTCCCCGCATCCTCTCGTTCCTCCCCGCATCCTCCCCGGTCCTCCCCGCATCCTCACCGATCGTCCCTGCATCCTCCCTGATCCTCCCCGCATCCTCCCCTGTCCTCTCCGCATCCTCACCGATCCTCCCCGCATCCTCCCCGCATCCTCCCTGCATCCTCCCCGCATCCTCCCCAGTCCTCCCCGCATCCTCCCCGGTCGTCCCCGCATCCTCCCCGATCCTCCCCGCATCCTCCCCGGTCCTCCCCGCATCCTCCCCGCATCCTCCCCTGTCCTCTCCGCATCCTCACCGATCCTCCCCGCATCCTCCCCGCATCCTCCCTGCATCCTCCCCGCATCCTCCCCAGTCCTCCCCGCATCCTGCCCGCATCCTCCCCGCATCCTCCCCGATCCTCCCCGCATCCTCCGCGATCCTCCCCGCATCCTCCCCGCATCCTCCCCGCATCCTCCCCGCATCCTCCCCGCATCCTCCCCGGTCCTCCCCGCATCCTCCCCGATCCTCCCCACATTCTCCCTGGTCCTGCCCGATCCTCTCCGGTCCTCCCCGCATCCCCTACGGTCGTCCCCGATCCTCCCCTGTCCTCCCCGCATCCCCCCCGGACCTCCGCGCATCCTCCTCGATCCTCCCTGCATCCTCCCGGATCCTCCCCGCATCCTCCCCGATCCTCCCCACATCCTCCCCGACCCTTCCCGCATCCTCCCCGCATCCTCCCCGGTCCTCTCCGATCCTCCCTGCATCCCCCCCGATCCTCCCCGCATCCTCCCCGGTCCTCCCCGCCTCCTCCCCGATCCTCCCTGCATCCTCCCCGATCCTCCCTGCATCCTCCCCGGTCCTCCTCGCATCCTTCCCAATCCTCTCCGATCCTCCCGGCATCCTCCCCGGTCATCCCCGCATCCTCCCCGATCCTCCCGCATCCTCCCCGATCCTCCCCGCATCCTCCCCGCGTCCTCCCCGCATCCTCCCCGCATCCTCCTCGCATCCTCCCCGCATCCTCCCCGGTCCTCCCCGCATCCTCCCCGATCCTCCCGCATCCTCCCCGATCCTCACTGCATCCTCCCCGCGTCCTCCCCGCATCCTCCTTGCATCCTCCCCGCATCCTCCCCGCATCCTCCCCGGTCCTCCCCGCATCCTCCCCGATCCTCCCCGCATCCTCTCGTTCCTCCCCGCATCCTCCCCGGTCCTCCCCGCATCCTCACCGATCGTCCCTGCATCCTCCCTGATCCTCCCCGCATCCTCCCTTGTCCTCTCCGCACCCTCCCCGATCCTCCCCGATCCTCCCTGCACCCTCCCCGGTCATCCCCGCATCCTCCCCGATCCTCCCCGCATCCTTGCCGATCCTCCCCACATCCTCCCCCGTCCACTCCGCATCCTCCCCGCATCCTCACCGCATCCTCCCTGCATCCTCCCCGCAACCTCCCCAGTCCTCCCCGCATCCTCCCCGGTCGTCCCCGCATCCTCCCCGATCCTCCCCGCATCCTCCCCGGTCCTCCCCGCATCCTCCCCGATCCTCCCTGCATCCTCCCCGATCCTCCCCGCATCCTCCCCGGTCATCCCCGCATCCTCCCCGATCCTCCCCGCATCCTCCCCGATCCTCCCCGCATCCTCCCCGCGTCCTCCCCGCATCCTTCCCAATCCTCCCTGCATCCTCCCCGATCCTCCCCGCACCCTCCCCGGTCATCCCCGCATCCTCCCCGATCCTCCCCGCATCCTTGCCGATCCTCCCCGCATCCTCCCTGTTCCTCCCCGCATCCTCCCCGATCCTCCCTGCATCCTCCCCGGTCCTCTCCGCATCCTCCCCGGTCCTCCCTCCATCCTCCCCGATCCTCCCCGCATCCTCCCCGCATCCTCTCCGCGTCCTCCCCGCATCCTCCCTGCATGCTCCCCGGTCCTCCCCGCATCCTCCCTGATCCTCCCCTCATCCTCCCCGCATCCTCCCCGCATCCTCCCCGGTCCTCCCCGCATCCTCTCCGATCCTCCCCGCATCCTCCCCGGTCCTCCCCGCATCCTCCCCGCGTCCTCCCCGCATCCTCCCCGCATCCTCGCCGCATCCTCTCCGCATCCTCCCCGGTCCTCCCCGCATCCTCCCCGATCCTTTTCACATCCCACCCGATCCTCCCCGCATCCTCCCCGCATCCTCCCCGGTCCTCGCCGCATCCTCCCCGATCCTCCCCGGTCCCCCCCGCATCCTCCCCGATCCTCCCCGCGTCCCCCCCGCATCCTCCCCGCATCCTCCCCGCATGGTCCCCGCATCCTCCGCCATCCTCCCCACCTCCTTCCCGGTCCTCACCGCATCCTCCCCGATCCTCCCCGCATCCTCCCCGATCCTTCCCGCATCCTCCCCGTATCCTCCCCGGTCCTCCCCGCATCCTCCCCGATCCTCCCCGCATCCATCTGATCCTCCCTGCATCCTCCCCGTTCCTCCCCGCATCCTCCCCGATCCTCCCTGCATCCCCCCTGATCCTCCCCGCATCCTCCCAGATCCTCCCCGCATCCTCCCCGATCCTCCCTGCATCCTTCCTGGTCCTCCCCGCATCCTCCCCGATCCTCCCCGCATCCTCCGCGGTCATCCCCGCATCCTCCCCGATCCTCCCCGCACCCTCCCCGATCCTCCCCGCATCCTCCCCGCGTCCTCCCCGCATCCTCCGCGATCCTCCCCGCATCCTCCCTGTTCCTCCTCGCATCCTCCCCGAGCCTCCCCGCATCCTCCCCGGTCCTCTCCGCATCCTCCCCGATCCTCCCCGATCCTCCCTGCATCCCTTGCGATCCTCCCCGCATCCTCCCTGTTCCTCCCCGCATGCTCCCCGCATCCTCCCCGAGCCTCCCCGCATTCTCCCCGGTCCTCTCCGCATCCTCCCCGATCCTCCCTCCATCCTCCCCGATCCTCCCCGCATCCTCCCCGCATCCTCCCCATATCCTCCCCGCGTCCTCCCCGCATCCTCCCTGCATGCTCCCCGGTCCTCCCTGCATCCTCCCCGATCCTCCCCGCATCCTCCCCGGTCCTCCGCGCATCCTCCCCGATCCTCCCCGCATCCTCCCCGGTCCTCCACGCATCCTCCCCGGTCCTCCTCGCATGCCCCCCGATCCTCCCCGCATCCTCCCTCCATCCTCTCCGCATCCTCCCCGCATCCTCCCCGCATCCACCCCAGTCCTCGCCGAATCCTCGCCGATCCTCCCCGCATCCTCCCCGGTCCTCCCCGCATCCTCCCCGATCCTCCCCGCATCCATCTGATCCTCCCCGCATCCTCCCCGGTCCTCCCCGCATCCTCCCCGATCCACCCTGCATCCTCTCCGATCCTCCCCGCATCCTCCCCGGTCCTCCCGGCATCCTCCCCGATCCTCCCGGCATCCTTCATGGTCCTCCCCGCATCCTCCCTGATCCTCCCCGCATCCTTCCCGATCCTCCCCGCATCCTCCCCCGTCCCCTCCGCATCCTCACCGATCCTCCCCGCATCCTCACCGCATCCTCCTTGCATCCTCCCCGCATCCTCCCTGCATTCTCCCCGGTCCTCCCCGCATCCTCCCCGATCCTCCCTCCATCCTCCCCGATCCTCCCCGCATCCTCCCTGTTCCTCCCCGCATCCTCCCCGGTCATCCCCGCATCCTCCCCGATCCTCCCCGCATCCTCCCCGCATCCTCCCCGCGTCCTCCCCGCATCCTCCCCGATCCTCCCTGCATCCTCCTCGATCCTCCCCGCATCCTCCCTGTTCGTGCCTGCATCCTCCCCGATCCTCCTCGCATCCTCCCCGGTCCTCTCCGCATCCTCGCCGATCCTCCCTCCATCCTCCCCGATCCTCCCCGCATCCTCCCCGCATCCTCCCCGCATCCTCCCCGCGTCCTCCCCGCATCCTCCCTTCATGCTCCCCGGTCCTCCCCGCATCCTCCCCGATCCTCCCTGCATCATCCCCGATCCTCCCCGCATCCTCCCCGGTCCTCCTTGCATCCTCTCCGATCCCCCCTGCATCCTACCCGATTCTCCCCGCATCCTTCCCGATCCTCCCCGCATCCTCCCCTTCCTCCCTGCATCCTCCCCGATCCTCCCCGCATCCTCCCCGGTCCTCCCCGCATCCTCCCCGATCCTCCCTGCATCCTCTGCGATCCTCCCCGCATCCTCCCTGTTCCTCCCCGCATCCTCCCCGGTCATCCCCGCATCCTCCCCGATCCTCCCCGCATCCTCCCCGATCCTCCCTGCATCCTCCCCGATCCTCTCCGCATCCTCCCTGTTCCTCTTCGCATCCTCCCCGATCCACCCCGCATCCTCCCCGGTCCTCTCCGCATCCTCCCCGATCCTCCCTCCATCCTCCCCGATCCTCCCCGCATCCTCCCTGTTCCTCCCCGCATCCTCCCCGGTCATCCCCGCATCCTACCCGATCCTCCCCGCATCCTTGCGGATCCTCCCCACATCCTCCCCGACCCTTCCCGCATCCTCCCCGCATCCTCCCCGGTCCTCTCCGATCCTCCCCGCATCCCCCCCGATCCTCCCCGCATCCTGCCCGCATCCTCCCCGGTCCTCCCCGCCTCCTCCCCGATCCTCCCTGCATCCTCCCCGATCCTCCCTGCATCCTCCCCGGTCCTCCCCGCATCCTCCCCGATCCTCCCTCCATCCTCCCCGATCCTCCCCGCATCCTCCCCGCATCCTCCCCGCATCCTCCCCGCGTTCTCCCCGCATCCTCCCTGCATGCTCCCCGGTCCTCCCCGCATCCTCCCCGATCCTCCCCGCATCCTCCCCGCATCCTCCCCGCATCCTCCCCGGTCCTCCTTGCATCCTCCCCGATCCTCCCTGCATCCTCCCCGATTCTCCCCGCATTCTTCCCGATCCTCCCCGCATCCTCCCCGGTCCTCCCTGCATCCTCCCCGATCCTCCCTGCATCCTCCCCGATTCTCCCCGCATCCTTCCCGATCCTCCCCGCATCCTCCCCGGTCCTCCCCGCATCCTCCCCGATCCTCCCTGCATCCTCCCCGATCCTCCCCGCATCCTCCCTGTTCCTCCCCGCATCCTCCCCGGTCATCCCCGCATCCTCCCCGATCCTTCCCGCATCCTCCCCGATCCTCCCCGCATCCTCCCCGCGTCCTCCCCGCATCCTCCCCGATCCTCCCTGCATCCTCCCCGTTCCTCCCCGCATCCTCCCTCTTCCTCTTCGCATCCTCCCTCATCCTCCCCGCATCCTCCCCGGTCCTCTCCGCATCCTCCCCGATCCTCCCTCCATCCTCCCCGATCCTCCCCGCATCCTCCCTGTTCCTCCCCGCATCCTCCCCGGTCCTCCCCGCATCCTCCCCGATCCTCCCCGCATCCGCCCCGCATCCTCCCCGCATCCTCCCCGCATCCTCCCCGGTCCTCCCCGCATCCTCCCCGATCCTCCCCGCATCCTCCCTGCATCCTCCCCGATTCTCCCCGCATCCTCCCCGGTCCTCTCCGCATCCTCCCCGATCCTCCCTCCATCCTCCCCAATCCTCCCCGCATCCTCCCTGTTCCTCCCCGCATCCTCCCCGGTCATCCCCGCATCCTCCCCGATCCTCCCCGCATCCTCCCCGCATCCTCCCCGGTCCTCCTTGCATCCTCCCTGATCCTCCCTGCATCCATCCCGATCCTCCCCGCATCCTCCCCGGTCCTCCCCGCATCCTCCCCGATACCCCCTGCATCCTCCCCGATCCTCCCCGCATCCTCGGCGGTCCTCCGCGCATCCTCCCCGATCCTCCCTGCATCCTCCCCGGTCCTCCCCGCATCCTCCCCGCGTCCCCTCCCCGCATCCTCCCCGCATCCTCTCCGGTCCTCCCCGCATCCCCTACGGTCGTCCCCGATCCTCCCCTGTCCTCCCCGCATCCCCCCCGGACCTCCGCGCATCCTCCCCGATCCTCCCTGCATCCTCCCCGATCCTCCCCGCATCCTCCCCGATCCTCCCCACATCCTCCCCGACCCTTCCCGCATCCTCCCCGCATCCTCCCCGGTCCTCTCCGATCCTCCCCGCATCCCCCCCGATCCTCCCCGCATCCTGCCCGCATCCTCCCCGGTCCTACCCGCCTCCTCCCCGATCCTCCCTGCATCCTCCCCGATCCTCCCCGCATCCTCCCCGATCCTCCCCGATCCTCCCGGCATCCTCCTCGGTCATCCCCGCATCCTCCCCGATCCTCCCGCATCCTCACCGATCCACCCCGCATCCTCCCCGCGTCCTCCCCGCATCCTCCCTGCATCCTCCCCGCATCCTCCCCGCATCCTCCCCGGTCCTCCCCGCATCCTCCCCGATCCTCCCCGCATCCTCTCGTTCCTCCCTGCATCCTCCCCGGTCCTCCCCGCATCCTCCCCGATCCTCCCCGCATCCTCCCCGCGTCCTCCCCGCATCCTCCCCGATCCTCCCTGCATCCTCCCCGTTCCTCCCCGCATCCTCCCTCTTCCTCTTCGCATCCTCCCTGATCCTCCCCGCATCCTCCCCGGTCCTCTCCGCATCCTCCCCCATCCTCCCTCCATCCTCCCCGATCCTCCCCGCATCCTCCCTGTTCCTCCCCGCATCCTCCCCGGTCATCCCCGCATCCTCCCCGATCCTCCCCGCATCCGCCCCGCATCCTCCCCGCATCCTCCCCGGTCCTCCTTGCATCCTCCTTGATCCTCCCTGCATCCTCCCCGATTCTCCCCGCATCCTCCCCGGTCCTCTCCGCATCCTCCCCGATCCTCCCTCCATCCCCCCCAATCCTCCCCGCATCCTCCCTGTTCCTCCCCGCATCCTCCCCGGTCATCCCCGCATCCTCCCCGATCCTCCCCGCATCCTCCCCGCATCCTCCCCGGTCCTCCTTGCATCCTCCCTGATCCTCCCTGCATCCATCCCGATCCTCCCCGCATCCTCCCCGGTCCTCCCCGCATCCTCCCCGTTACCCCTTGCATCCTCCCCGATCCTCCCCGCATCCTCGGCGGTCCTCCGCGCATCCTCCCCGATCCTCCCTGCATCCTCCCCGGTCCTCCCCGCATCCTCCCCGCGTCCCCTCCCCGCATCCTCCCCGCATCCTCTCCGGTCCTCCCCGCATCCCCTACGGTCGTCCCCGATCCTCCCCTGTCCTCCCCGCATCCCCCCCGGACCTCCGCGCATCCTCCCCGATCCTCCCTGCATCCTCCCCGATCCTCCCCGCATCCTCCCCGATCCTCCCCACATCCTCCCCGACCCTTCCCGCATCCTCCCCGCATCCTCCCCGGTCCTCTCCGATCCTCCCCGCATCCCCCCCGATCCTCCCCGCATCCTGCCCGCATCCTCCCCGGTCCTACCCGCCTCCTCTGCGATCCTCCCTGCATCCTCCCCGATCCTCCCCGCATCCTCCCCGATCCTCCCCGATCCTCCCGGCATCCTCCTCGGTCATCCCCGCATCCTCCCCGATCCTCCCGCATCCTCACCGATCCACCCCGCATCCTCCCCGCGTCCTCCCCGCATCCTCCCTGCATCCTCCCCGCATCCTCCCCGCATCCTCCCCGGTCCTCCCCGCATCCTCCCCGATCCTCCCCGCATCCTCTCGTTCCTCCCTGCATCCTCCCCGGTCCTCCCCGCATCCTCACCGATCGTCCCTGCATCCTCCCTGATCCTCCCCGCATCCTCCCCCGTCCTCTCCGCATCCTCACCGATCCTCCCCGCATCCTCACCGCATCCTCCCTGCATCCTCCCCGCATCCTCCCCAGTCCTCCCCGCATCCTCCCTGCATGCTCCCCGGTCTTCCCCGCATCCTCCCCGATCCTCCCCGCATCCTCCCCGCATCCTCCCCGCATCCTCCCCGGTCCTCCTTGCATCCTCCCCGATCCTCCCTGCATCCTCCCCGATTCTCCCCGCATCCTTCCCGATCCTCCCCGCATTCCCCCCGGTCCTCCCCGCATCCTCCCTGATCCTCCCTCCATCCTCCCCGATCCTCCCCGCATCCTCCCTGTTCCTCCCCGCATCCTCCCCGGTCATCCCCGCATCCTCCCCGATCCTTCCCGCATCCTCCCTGATCCTCCCCGCATCCTCCCCGCGTCCTCCCCGCATCCTCCCCGACCCTCCCTGTATCCTCCCCGATCCTCCCCGCATCCTCCCTGTTCCTCTTCGCATCCTCCCCGATCCTCCCCGCATCCTCCCCGGTCCTCTCCGCATCCTCCCCGATCCTCCCTCCATCCTCCCCAATCCTCCCCGCATCCTCCCTGTTCCTCCCCGCATCCTCCCTGGTCATCCCCGCATCCTCCCCGATCCTCCCCGCATCCTCCCCGCATCCTCCCCGGTCCTCCCTGCATCCTCCCTGATCCTCCCTGCATCCTCCCTGATTCTCCCCGCATCCATCCCGATCCTCCCTGCATCCTCCCCGATCCTCGCCGCATCCTCCCCGGTCCTCCGCGCATCCTCCCCGATCCTCCCTGCATCCTCCCCGGTCCTCCCCGCATCCTCCCCGCGTCCCCTCCCCGCATCCTCCCCGCATCCTCTCCGGTCCTCCCCACATCCCCTACGGTCGTCCCCGATCCTCCCCTGTCCTCCCCGCATCCCCCCCGGACCTCCGCGCATCCTCCCCGATCCTCACTGCATCCTCTCCGATCCTCCCCGCATCCTCCCCGATCCTCCCCACATCCTCCCCGACCCTTCCCGCATCCTCCCCGCATCCTCCCCACATCCTCCCCGACCCTTCCCGCATCCTCCCCGCATCCTCCCCGGTCCTCTCCGATCCTCCCCGCATCCCCCCCGATCCTCCCCGCATCCTGCCCGCATCCTCCCCGGTCCTACCCGCCTCCTCCCCGATCCTCCCTGCATCCTCCCCGATCCTCCCCGCATCCTCCCCGATCCTCCCCGATCCTCCCGGCATCCTCCTCGGTCATCCCCGCATCCTCCCCGATCCTCCCGCATCCTCACCGATCCACCCCGCATCCTCCCCGCGTCCTCCCCGCATCCTCCCTGCATCCTCCCCGCATCCTCCCCGCATCCTCCCCGGTCCTCCCCGCATCCTCCCCGATCCTCCCCGCATCCTCTCGTTCCTCCCTGCATCCTCCCCGGTCCTCCCCGCATCCTCACCGATCGTCCCTGCATCCTCCCTGATCCTCCCCGCATCCTCCCCCGTCCTCTCCGCATCCTCACCGATCCTCCCCGCATCCTCACCGCATCCTCCCTGCATCCTCCCCGCATCCTCCCCAGTCCTCCCCGCATCCTCCCTGCATGCTCCCCGGTCCTCCCCGCATCCTCCCCGATCCTCCCCGCATCCTCCCCGCATCCTCCCCGCATCCTCCCCGGTCCTCCTTGCATCCTCCCCGATCCTCCCCGCATCCTCCCCGATCCTCCCCGCATTCCCCCCGGTCCTCCCCGCATCCTCCCTGATCCTCCCTGCATCCTCCCCGATCCTCCCCGCATCCTCCCTGTTCCTCCCCGCATCCTCCCCGGTCATCCCCGCATCCTCCCCGATCCTTCCCGCATCCTCCCTGACCCTCCCCGCATCCTCCCCGCGTCCTCCCCGCATCCTCCCCGACCCTCCCTGCATCCTCCCCGATCCTCCCCGCATCCTCCCTGTTCCTCTTCGCATCCTCCCCGATCCTCCCCGCATCCTCCCCGGTCCTCTCCGCATCCTCCCCGATCCTCCCTCCATCCTCCCCAATCCTCCCCGCATCCTCCCTGTTCCTCCCCGCATCCTCCCTGGTCATCCCCGCATCCTCCCCGATCCTCCCCGCATCCTCCCCGCATCCTCCCCGGTCCTCCCTGCATCCTCCCTGATCCTCCCTGCATCCTCCCTGATTCTCCCCGCATCCATCCCGATCCTCCGTGCATCCTCCCCGGTCCTCCGCGCATCCTCCCCGGTCCTCCCTGCATCCTCCCCGGTCCTCCCCGCATCCTCCCCGCGTCCCCTCCCCGCATCCTCCCCGCATCCTCTCCGGTCCTGCCCGCATCCCCTACGGTCGTCCCCGATCCTCCCCTGTCCTCCCCGCATCCCCCCCGGACCTCCGCGCATCCTCCCCGATCCTCCCTGCATCCTCTCCGATCCTCCCCGCATCCTCCCCGATCCTCCCCACATCCTCCCCGACCCTTCCCGCATCCTCCCCGCATCCTCCCCGGTCCTCTCCGATCCTCCCCGCATCCCCCCCAATCCTCCCCGCATCCTGCCCGCATCCTCCCCGGTCCTCCCCGCCTCCTCCCCGATCCTCCCTGCATCCTCCCCGATCCTCCCTGGATCCTCCCCGGTCCTCCCCGCATCCTCTCCGATCCTCCCCGATCCTCCCGGCATCTTCCCCGGTCATCCCCGCATCCTCCCCGATCCTCCCGCATCCTCCCCGATCCTCACCGCATCCTCCCCGCGTCCTCCCCGCATCTTCCCTGCATCCTCCCCGCATCCTCCCCGCATCCTCCCCGGTCCTCCCCGCATCCTCCCCGATCCTCCCCGCATCCTCTCGTTCCTCCCCGCATCCTCCCCGGTCCTCCCCGCATCCTCACCGATCGTCCCTGCATCCTCCCTGATCCTCCCCGCATCCTCCCCCGTCCTCTCAGCATCCTCACCGATCCTCCCCGCATCCTCCCCGCATCCTCCCTGCATCCTCCCCGCATCCTCCCCAGTCCTCCCCGCATCCTCCCCGGTCGTCCCCGCATCCTCCCCAATCCTCCCCGCATCCTCCCCGGTCCTCCCCGCATCCTCCCCGATCCTCCCTGCATCCTCCCAGATCCTCCCCGCATCCTCCCCGGTCATCCCCGCATCCTCCCCGATCCTCTTCGCATCCTCCCCGATCCTCCCCGCATCCTCCCCGATCCTCCCCGCATCCTCCCCGCGTCCTCCCCGCATCCTCCCCGCCCCCTCGCCGCATCCTCCCCGCATCCTCCCCGGTCCTCCCCGCATCCACCCCGATCCTTTTCACATCCCACCCGATCCTCACCGCATCCTCCCCGATCCTCCCCGTGTCCTCCGCGATCCTCCCCGCATCCTCCCCGCATCCTCCCCGCATCCTCCCCGCATCCTCCCCGCATCCTCCCCGGTCCTCCCCGCATCCTCCCCGATCCTCCCCACATTCTCCCTGGTCCTGCCCGATCCTCTCCGGTCCTCCCCGCATCCTCCCCTGTCCTCCCCGCATCCCCCCAGGACCTCCGCGCATCCTCCCCGATCCTCCCCGATCCTCCCTCCTCCCCGATCCTCCCTCCATCCTCCCCGATCCTCCCCGCATCCTCCCCGCATCCTCCCCGCATCCTCCCCGCGTCCTCCCCGCATCCTCCCTGCATGCTCCCCGGTCCTCCCCGCATCCTCCCCGATCCTCCCCGCATCCTCCCCGCATCCTCCCCGCATCCTCCCCGGTCCTCCTTGCATCCTCCCCGATCCTCCCTGCATCCTACCCGATTCTCCCCACATCCTTCCCGATCCTCCCCGCATCCTCCCCGGTCCTCCCTGCATCCTCCCCGATCCTCCCCGCATCCTCCCCGGTCCTCCCCGCATCCTCCCCGATCCTCCCTGCATCCTCCCCGATCCTCCCCGCATCCTCCCTGTTCCTCCCCGCATCCTCCCCGGTCATCCCCGCATCCTCCCCGATCCTCCCCGCTGCGGAGAGGACCGGGGAGGATGCGGGGAGGATCGGGGAGGATGCAGGGAGGAACACTGAGGATGCGGGGAGGATCGAGGAGGATGCAAGGAGGATCGGGGAGGATGCGGGAAGGACGCGGCTAGGATGCGGGGAGGATGCGGGGAGGATGCGGGGAGGATCGGGGAGGATGCGGGGATGACCGGGGAGGATGCGGGGAGGAACAGGGAGGATGCGGGGAGGATCGGGGAGGATGGACATCCTCCCCGATCCTCCCTGCATCCTCCCCGCATCCTCCCTGTTCCTCTTCGCATCCTCCCCGATCCTCCCCGCATCCTCCCCGGTCCTCTCCGCATCCTCCGCGATCCTCCCTCCATCCTCCCCGATCCTCCCCGCATCCTCCCTGTTCCTCCCCGCATCCTCCCCGGTCATCCCCGCATCCTCCCCGATCCTCCCCGCATCCTTGCCGATCCTCCCCACATCCTCCCCGACCCTTCCCGCATCCTGCCCGCATCCTCCCAGGTCCTCTCCGATCCTCCCCGCATCCCCCCCGATCCTCCCTGCATCCTGCCCGCATCCTCCCCGGTCCTCCCCGCCTCCTCCCCGATCCTCCCTGCATCCTCCCCGATCCTCCCTGCTTCCTCCCCGGTCCTCCCCGCATCCTCCCCGCATCCTCCCCGCATCCTCCCCGCGTCCTCCCCGCATCCTCCCTGCATGCTCCCCGGTCCTCCCCGCATCCTCCCCGATCCTCCCCGCATCCTCCCCGCATCCTCCCCGCATCCTCTCCGGCCCTCCTTGCATCCTCCCCGATCCTCCCTGCATCCTCCCCGATTCTCCCCGCATCCTTCCCGATCCTCCCCGCATCGGCCCCGGTTCTCCCCGCATCCTCCCTGATCCTCCCTGCATCCTCCCCGATCCTCCCCGCATCCTCCCTGTTCCTCCCCGCATCCTCCCCGGTCATCCCCGCATCCTCCCCGATCCTTCCCGCATCCTCCCCGATCCTCCCCGCATCCTCCCCGCGTCCTCCCCGCATCCTCCCCGATCCTCCCTGCATCCTCCCCGATCCTCCCCGCATCCTCCCTCTTCCTCTTCGCATCCTCCCCGATCCTCCCCGCATCCTCCCCGGTCCTCTCCGCATCCTCCCCGATCCTCCCTCCATCCTCCCCGATCCTCCCCGCATCCTCCCTGTTCCTCCCCGCATCCTCCCCGGTCATCCCCGCATCCTCCCCGATCCTCCCCGCATCCGCCCCGCATCCTCCCCGCATCCTCCCCGGTCCTCCTTGCATCCTCCCTGATCCTCCCTGCATCCTCCCCGATTCTCCCCGCATCCTCCCCGGTCCTCTCCGCATCCTCCCCGATCCTCCCTTCATCCTCCCCGATCCTCCCCGCATCCCCCTCGATCCTCCCCGCATCCTGCCCGCATCCTCCCCGGTCATCCCCGCATCCTCCCTGATCCTCTTCGCATCCTCCCCGATCCTCCCCGCATCCTCCCCGCGTCCTCCCCGCATCCTCCCCGCCCCCTCGCCGCATCCTCTCCGCATCCTCCCCGGTCCTCCCCGCATCCTCCCCGATCCTTTTCACATCCCACCCGATCCTCACCGCATCCTCCCCGATCCTCCCCGTGTCCTCCGCGATCCTCCCCGCATCCTCCCCGCATCCTCCCCGCATCCTCCCCGCATCCTCCCCGCATCCTCCCCGGTCCTCCCCGCATCCTCCCCGATCCTCCACACATTCTCCCTGGTCCTGCCCGATCCTCTCCGGTCCTCCCCGCATCCTCCCCTGTCCTCCCCGCATCCCCCCCGGACCTCCGCGCATCCTCCCCGATCCTCCCCGATCCTCCCTCCATCCTCCCCGATCCTCCCCGCATCCTCCCTGTTCCTCCCCGCATCCTCCCCGGTCATCCCCGCATCCTCCCCGATCCTCCCCGCATCCTCCCCGCATCCTCCCCGCATCCTAGCCGCGTCCTTCCCGCATCCTCCCCGATCCTCCCTGCATCCTCCTCGATCCTCCCCGCATCCTCCTTGTTCCTCCCTGCATCCTCCCCGATCCTCCCCGCATCCTCCCCGGTCCTCTCCGCATCCTCCCCGATCCTCCCTCCATCCTCCCCGATCCTCCCCGCATCCTCCCCGCATCCTCCCCGCGTCCTCCCCGCATCCTCCCTGCATGCTCCCCGGTCCTCCCCGCATCCTCCCCGATCCTCCCCGCATCCTCCCCGCATCCTCCCCGCATCCTCCCCGGTCCTCCTTGCATCCTCCCCGATCCTCCCTGCATCCTACCCGATTCTCCCCGCATCCTTCCCGATCCTCCTCGCATCCTCCCCGGTCCTCCCTGCATCCTCCCCGATCCTCCCCGCATCCTCCCCGCTCCTCCCCGCATCCTCCCCGATCCTCCCTGCATCCTCCCTGATCCTCCCCGCATCCTCCCTGTTCCTCCCCGCATCCTCCCCGGTCATCCCCGCATCCTCCCCGATCCTCCCCGCATCCTCCCCGATCCTCCCTGCATCCTCCCCGATCCTCCCCGCATCCTCCCTGTTCCTCTTCGCATCCTCCCCGATCCTCCCCGCATCCTCCCCGGTCCTCTCCGCATCCTCCGCGATCCTCCCTCCATCCTCCCCGATCCTCCCCGCATCCTCCCTGTTCCTCCCCGCATCCTCCCCGGTCATCCCCGCATCCTCCCCGATCCTCCCTGCATCCTTGCCGATCCTCCCCACATCCTCCCCGACCCTTCCCGCATCCTGCCCGCATCCTCCCCGGTCCTCCCCGCCTCCTCCCCGATCCTCCCTGCATCCTCCCCGAGCCTCCCTGCATCCTCCCCGGTCCTCCCCGCATCCTCCCCGCATCCTCCCCGCATCCTCCCCGCATCCTCCCCGCATCCTAGCCGCGTCCTTCCCGCATCCTCCCCGATCCTCCCTGCATCCTCCTCGATCCTCCCCGCATCCTCCCTGTTCCTCCCTGCATCCTCCCCGATCCTCCCCGCATCCTCCCCGGTCCTCTCCGCATCCTCCCCGATCCTCCCTCCATCCTCCCCGATCCTCCCCGCATCCTCCCCGATCCTCCCCGCATCCTCCCTGTTCCTCCCCGCATCCTCCCCGGTCATCCCCGCATCCTCCCCGATCCTCCCCGCATCCTCCCCGCATCCTCCCCGCATCCTAGCCGCGTCCTTCCCGCATCCTCCCCGATCCTCCCTGCATCCTCCTCGATCCTCCCCGCATCCTCCCTGTTCCTCCCTGCATCCTCCCCGATCCTCCCCGCATCCTCCCCGGTCCTCTCCGCATCCTCCCCGATCCTCCCTCCATCCTCCCCGATCCTCCCCGCATCCTCCCCGCATCCTCCCCGCGTCCTCCCCGCATCCTCCCTGCATGCTCCCCGGTCCTCCCCGCATCCTCCCCGATCCTCCCCGCATCCTCCCCGCATCCTCCCCGCATCCTCCCCGGTCCTCCTTGCATCCTCCCCGATCCTCCCTGCATCCTACCCGATTCTCCCCGCATCCTTCCCGATCCTCCCCGCATCCTCCCCGGTCCTCCCTGCATCCTCCCCGATCCTCCCCGCATCCTCCCCGCTCCTCCCCGCATCCTCCCCGATCCTCCCTGCATCCTCCCCGATCCTCCCCGCATCCTCCCTGTTCTTCCCCGCATCCTCCCCGGTCATCCCCGCATCCTCCCCGATCCTCCCCGCATCCTCCCCGATCCTCCCTGCATCCTCCCCGATCCTCTCCGCATCCTCCCTGTTCCTCTTCGCATCCTCCCCGATCCTCCCCGCATCCTCCCCGGTCCTCTCCGCATCCTCCGCGATCCTCCCTCCATCCTCCCCGATCCTCCCCGCATCCTCCCTGTTCCTCCCCGCATCCTCCCCGGTCATCCCCGCATCCTCCCCGATCCTCCCTGCATCCTTGCCGATCCTCCCCACATCCTCCCCGACCCTTCCCGCATCCTGCCCGCATCCTCCCAGGTCCTCTCCGATCCTCCCCGCATCCCCCCCGATCCTCCCCGCATCCTGCCCGCATCCTCCCCGGTCCTCCCCGCCTCCTCCCCGATCCTCCCTGCATCCTCCCCGAGCCTCCCTGCATCCTCCCCGGTCCTCCCCGCATCCTCCCCGCATCCTCCCCGCATCCTCCCCGCGTCCTCCCCGCATCCTCCCTGCATGCTCCCCGGTCCTCCCCGCATCCTCCCCGATCCTCCCCGCATCCTCCCCGCATCCTCCCCGCATCCTCCCCGTATCCTCCCCGCATCCTCCCCGATCCTCCCTGCATCCTCCCCGATTCTCCCCGCATCCTTCCCGATCCTCCCCGCATCGGCCCCGGTTCTCCCCGCATCCTCCCCGATCCTCCCTGCATCCTCCCCGATCCTCCCCGCATCCTCCCTGTTCCTCCCCGCATCCTCCCCGGTCATCCCCGCATCCTCCCCGATCCTTCCCGCATCCTCCCCGATCCTCCCCGCATCCTCCCCGCATCCTCCCCGATCCTCCCTGCATCCTCCCGGATCCTCCCCGCATCCTCCCTCTTCCTCTTCGCATCCTCCCCGATCCTCCCCGCATCCTCCCCGGTCCTCTTCGCATCCTCCCCGATCCTCCCCGCGTCCTCCCCGCATCCTCCCTGCATCCTCCCCGCATCCTCCCCGCATCCTCCCCGGTCCTCCCCGCATCCTTCCTGATCCTCCCCGCATCCTCTCGTTCCTCCCCGCATCCTCCCCGGTCCTCCCCGCATCCTCACTGATCGTCCCCGCATCCTCACCGATCCTCCCGGCATCCTCCCCGCATCCTCCCTGCATCCTCCCCGCATCCTCCCCAGTCCTCCCCGCATCCTCCCCGGTCGTCCCCGCATCCTCCCCGATCCTCCCCGCATCCTCCCCGGTCCTCCCCGCATCCTCCCCGATCCTCCCTGCATCCTCCCAGATCCTCCCCGCATCCTCCCCGGTCATCCCCGCATCCTCCCCGATCCTCTTCGCACCCTCCCCGATCCTCCCCGCATCCTCCCCGATCCTCCCCGCATCCTCCCCGCGTCCTCCCCGCATCCTCCCCGCCCCCTCGCCGTATCCTCCCCGCATCCTCCCCGGTCCTCCCCGCATCCTCCCCGATCCTTTTCACATCCCACTCGATCCTCACCGCATCCTCCCCGATCCTCCCCGTATCCTCCGCGATCCTCCCCGCATCCTCCCCGCATCCTCCCCGCATCCTCCCCGCATCCTCCCCGCATCCTCCCCGGTCCTCCCCGCATCCTCCCCGATCCTCCCCACATTCTCCACGGTCCTGCCCGATCCTCTCCGGTCCTCCCCGCATCCCCTACGGTCGTCCCCGATCCTCCCCTGTCCTCCCCGCATCCCCCCCGGACCTCCGCGCATCCTCCCCGATCCTCCCTGCATCCTCCCCGATCCTCCCTGCATCCTCCCCGATCCTCCCTGCATCCTCCCCGGTCCTCCCCGCATCCTCCCCGATCCTCTCCGATCCTCCCGGCATCCTCCCCGGTCATCCCCGCATCCTCCCCGATCCTCCCGCATCCTCCCCGATCCTCCCCGCATCCTCCCCGCGTCCTCCCCGCATCCTCCCCGCATCCTCCTCGGATCCTCCACGCATCCTCCCTGGTCCTCCCCGCATCCTCCCCGATCCTCCCCGCATCCTCACCGATCGTCCCTGCATCC
This sequence comes from Eutreptiella sp. 'Long Island Sound 2002', assembly GCA_964036045.1. Taxonomy (NCBI): domain Eukaryota; phylum Euglenozoa; class Euglenophyceae; order Eutreptiales; family Eutreptiaceae; genus Eutreptiella; species Eutreptiella sp. 'Long Island Sound 2002'. The sequence continues at coordinate 1,971,146 of OZ038381.1, read as the reverse complement.
TCCCTGATCCTCCCCGCATCCTCCCCCGTCCACTCCGCATCCTCCCCGGTCCTCCCCGCATCCTCCCCGTGTCCTCCCCGCATCCTCACCGCATCCTCCCTGCATCCTCCCCGCAACCTCCCCAGTCCTCCCCGCATCCAACCCGGTCGTCCCCGCATCCTCCATGCATCCTCCCCGCATACTCCCCGGTCATCCCCGCATCCTCCCCGATCCTCCCTGCATCCTCCCCGATCCTCCCCGCATCCTCCCCGCGTCCTCCCCGCATCCTCCCCGATCCTCCCTACATCTTCCCCGATCCTCCCCGCACCCTCCCCGGTCATCCCCGCATCCTCCCCGATCCTCCCCGCATCCTTGCCGATCCTCCCCGCATCCTCCCTGTTCCTCCCCGCATCCTCCCCGATCCTCCCCGCATCCTCCCTGCATGCTCCCCGGTCCTCCCTGCATCCTCCCTGATCCTCCCCTCATCCTCCCCGCATCCTCCCCGCATCCTCCCCGCTCCTCCCTGCATCCTCCCCGATCCTCCCTGCATCCTCCCCAATTCCCCCCGCATCCCTCCCGATCCTCCCCGCATCCTCCCCGGTCCTCCCCGCATCCTCCCCGATCCTCCCCGCATCCTCCCCGGTCCTCCCCGCATCCTCCCCGCATCCTCTCCGCATCCTCCCCGGTCCTCCCCGCATCCTCCCCGATCCTTTTCACATCCCACCCGATCCTCCCCGCATCCTCCCCGCATCCTCCCCGGTCCTCGCCGCATCCTCCCCGATCCTCCCCGGTCCCCCCCGCATCCTCCCCGATCCTCCCCGCATCCTCCCCGCGTCCCCCCCGCATCCTCCCCGCATCCTCCCCGCATGGTCCCCGCATCCTCCGCCATCCTCCCCACATCCTTCCCGGTCCTCACCGCATCCTCCCCGATCCTCCCCGCATCCTCCCTGATCCTTCCCGCATCCTCCCCGATCCTCCCCGCATCCATCTGATCCTCCCTGCATCCTCCCCGGTCCTCCCCGCATCCTCCCCGATCCTCCCTGCATCCCCCCTGATCCTCCCCGCATCCTCCCAGATCCTCCCCGCATCCTCCCCGATCCTCCCTGCATCCTTCCTGGTCCTCCCCGCATCCTCCCCGATCCTCCCCGCATCCTTCCCAGTCATCCCCGCATCCTCCCCGATCCTCCCCGCATCCTCCCCGATCCTTTGCGCATCCTCCCCGTATCCTCCCCGGTCCTCCCCGCATCCTCCCCGATCCTTCCCGCATCCATCTGATCCTCCCTGCATCCTCCCCGGTCCACCCCGCATCCTCCCCGATCCTCCCTGCATCCCCCCTGATCCTCCCCGCATCCTCCCAGATCCTCCCCGCATCCTCCCCGATCCTCCCTGCATCCTTCATGGTCCTCCCCGCATCCTCCCCGATCCTCCCCGCATCCTCCCCGCGTCCTCCCCGCATCCTCCCCGATCCTCCCTGCATCCTCCGCGATCCTCCCCGCATCCTCCCTGTTCCTCCCCGCATCCTCCCCGAGCCTCCCCGCATCCTCCCCGGTCCTCTCCGCATCCTCCCCGATCCTCCTCGCATCCTCCCCGCGTCCTCCGCACATCCTCCCCGATCCTCCCTGCATCCTCTGCGATCCTCCCTGCATCCTCCCTGTTCTTCCCCGCATGCTCCCCGCATCCTCCCCGAGCCTCCCCGCATCCTCCCCGGTCCTCTCCGCATCCTCCCCGATCCTCCCTCCATCCTCCCCGATCCTCCCCGCATCCTCCCTGCATCCTCCCCACATCCTCCCCGCGTCCTCCCCGCATCCTCCCCGCATGCCCCCCGGTCCTCCCTGCATCCTCCCCGATCCTCCCCGCATCCTCCCCGGTCCTCCGCGCATCCTCCCCGATCCTCCCCGCATCCTCCCCGGTCCTCCACGCATCCTCCCCGGTCCTCCCCGCATGCTCCCCGATCCTCCCCGCATCCTCCCCGCATCCTCTCCGCATCCTCCCCGCATCCTCCCCGCATCCACCCCAGTCCTCGCCGAATCCTCCCCGATCCTCCCCGCATCCTCCCCGCATCCTCCCCGCATCCTCCCCGCATCCTCCGCCATCCTCCCCGCATCCTTCCCGGTCCTCACCGCATCCTCCCTGATCCTCCCCGCATCCTCCCCGATGGTCCCCGCATCCTCCCCGCATCCTCCCCGGTCCTCCCCGCATCCTCCCCGGTCCTCCCGGCATCCTCCCCGATCCTCCCCGCATCCTTCATGGTCCTCCCCGCATCCTCCTTGATCCTCCCCGCATCCTCCCCGATCCTCCCCGCATCCTCCCCGGTCCTCCACGCATCCTCCCCGGTCCTCCCCGCATGCTCCCCGATCCTCCCCGCATCCTCCCCGCATCCTCTCCGCATCCTCCCCGCATCCTCCCGCATCCTCCCCGAGTCCTCCTCGGTCCTCCCCGCATCCTCCCCGATCCTCCCCGCATCCTCCCAGATCCTCCCCGCGTCCTCCCCGCATCCTCCCCGCATCCTCCCCGCATCCTCCCCGCATCCTCCCCGCCTCCTGCCCCGATCCCCCCCGCATCCTCCCCGCCTCCTGCCCCGATCCTCCCCGCATCCTCCCCGGTCCTCCCCGCATCCCCCCCGGTCCTCCCCGCATCCTCCCCGATCCTCCGTGCATCCTCGCCGATCCTCCCCGCATCTTCCCCGGTCTTTCCCGCATCGTCCCCGATCCTCCCCGCATCCTCCGCGATCCTCCACGCATCCTCCCCGGTCCTCCCCGCATCCTCCCCGATCCACCCCGCATCCTCCCCAATCCTCCCCGCATCCTCCCCGCGTCCTCCCCGCATCCTCCTCGATCCTCCACGCATCCTCCCCGGTCCTCCCCGCATCCTCCCCGATCCTCCCCGCATCCTCCCCAATCCTCCCCGCATCCTCCCCGCGTCCTCCCCGCATCCCCGCCGCGTCCTTCCCGCATCCTCCCCGCATCCTCCCCGCATCCTCCCCGCATCCTCCCCAATCCGACCCGCATCCTCCCCGCGTCCTCCCCGCATCCTCGCCGCATCCTCCCCGCATCCTCCCCGCATCCTCCCCGCATCCTCCCCGCCTCCTGCCCTGATCCTCCCCGCATCCTCCCCGGTCCTCCCCGCATCCTCCCCGGTCCTCCCCGCATCCTCCCCGATCCTCCGTGCATACTCGCCGATCCTCCCCGCATCCTCACCGGTCCTCCCCGCATCCTCCCCGGTCCTCCCCGCATCCTCTCCGGTCCTCCCCACATCCTCCGCGATCCTCCGCGCATCCTCCCCGGTCCTCCCCGCATCCTCCCCGATCCTCCCCGCATCCTCCCCGGTCCTCCCCGCATCCTCCCCGCGTCCTCCCCTCATCCTCCCCGCATCCTCGCCACATCCTCCCCGCATCCTACCCGCGTCCTCCCCGCATCCTCGCCGCGTCCTCGCCGCATCCTCGCCGGTCCTCCCCGCATCCTCCCCAATCCTTTGCACATCCCACCCGATCCTCCCCGCATCCTCGCCGGTCCCCCCCGCATCCTCCCCGTCTTCCCCGCATCCTCCCCGATCCTCCCCGCATCCTCCCCGGCCCTCCCTGCAACCTCCCCGGTCCTCCCCGCATCCTCCCCGGTCCTCCCCGCATCCTCCCCGGTCCTCCCCGCATCCTCCCCGGTCCGCCCCGCATCCTTCCCGGTCCCCACCGCATCCTCCGCGATCCTCCCCGCATCCTCCCCGATGCTCCCCGCATCCTCCCCGCATCCTCCCCGGTCCTCCCCGCATCCTCCCCGATCCTCCCCGCATCCATCTGATCCTCCCCGCATCCTCCCCGGTCCTCCCCGCATCCTCCCCGATCCACCCTGCATCCTCTCCGATCCTCCCCGCATCCTTCCCGATCCTCCCCGCATCCTCCCCGATCCTCGCCGCATCCTCCCCGGTCCTCCCCGCATCCTCCCCGATCCTCCCCGCATCCTCCCGCATCCTCCCCGCATCCTCCTCGGTCCCCCCCGCATCCGCCCCGATCCTCCCCGCATCCTCCCAGATCCTCCCCGCGTCCTCCCCGCATCCTCCCCACATCCTCCCCACATCCTCCCCGCATCCTCCCCGCATCCTCCCCGCCTCCTGCCCCGATCCTCCCCATATCCTCCCCGGTCCTCCCCGCATCCTCCCCGGTCATCCCCGCATCCTCCTCGGTCCTCCCCACATCCTCCCCGATCCTCCCCGCATCCTCCCCGATCCTCCCCGCATCCTCCCCGCGTCCTCCCCTCATCCTGCGTGCTCCAGTGCGTGTGCCGGGTAAGGGCTGAGGAGTGCAGTGATGAGCCGAGGAAACACATCAACAACAACGGGCCCTGGGCAGACGGTGTAGCGCACCGGAACAAGCGCAGTGCATCCATCCATCCATCCATCCATCCGCTCATCCTCCCCGCATCCTCGCCGCATCCTCCCCGCATCCTCCCCGCATCCTCCCCGCATCCTCGCCGCATCCTCGCCGCATCCTCCCCGCATCCTCGCCGGTCCTCCCCGCATCCTCCCCGATCCTTTGCACATCCCACCCGATCCTCCCCGCATCCTCCCCGGTCCTCCCCGCATCCTCCCCGTCTTCCCCGCATCCTCCCCGATCCTCCCCGCATCCTCCCCGGCCCTCCCTGCATCCCCCCCGGTCCTCCCCGCATCCTCCCCGGTCCTCCCCGCATCCTCCCTGGTCCTCCCCGCATCCTCCCCGGTCCTCCCCGCATCCTCCCCGGTCCGCCCCGCATCCTTCCCGGTCCTCACCGCATCCTCCCCAATCCTCCCCGCATCCTCCCCGCATCCTCCCCGGTCCTCCCCGCATCCTCCCCGATCCTCCCCGCATCCATCTGATCCTCCCCGCATCATCCCCGGTCCTCCCCGCATCCTCCCCGATCCACCCTGCATCCTCTCCGATCCTCCCCGCATCCTCCCCGGTCCTCCCGGCATCCTCCCCGATCCTCCCCGCATCCTTCATGGTCCTCCCCACATCCTCCCTCATCCTCCCCGCATCCTTCCCGATCCTCCCCGCATCCTCCCCGATCCTCCCCGCATCCTCCCCGGTCCTCCCCGCATCCTCCCCGATCCTCCCCGCATCCTCCCGCATCCTCCCGGCATCCTCCTCGGTCCCCCCCGCATCCCCCCAATCCTCCCCGCATCCTTCCCGGTCCTCCCCGCATCCTCCCCGGTCCTCCCCCCATCCCCCCCCCGGTCCTGACCGCATCCTCCTCGATCCTCCCTGCTTCCTCCCCGCATCCTCCCCGCATCCTCCCCGCATCCTCCCCGCCTCCTGCCCCGATCCTCCCCGCATCCTCCCCGGTCCTCCCCGCATCCTCCCCGGTCCTCCCCGCATCCTCCCCGATCCTCCGTGCATCCTCGCCGATCCTCCCCGCATCCTCCCCGGTCCTCCCCGCATCCTCCCCGATCCTCCCCGCATCCTCCCCAATCCTCGACCATGCAGCTCCGTCTCTACGCCCTGGCCCCCTCCCCAGCAGAAGTGGGCTGCTACCCCTGCCCCTTTTGCCTCACCTCAGTGCATCATCTCCCCTCGCACATCCGGGATCACTGCGCCTACGCCTGCGCGGCCCTCATCCGAGCGGCCAGCGTCCTATGGACCAGCTCGTATGTCCTACGCGCCACTGAACTAATCGGGGTGACGCCCTTGCAGCTCACGGCGTGGATGACCAGCGATGGAATCACCCTGTGCGACCCCCGCACCTCCATAGCCTTCGGGGTTCAGTTTGGCACATCAATCCCAGTACCCAGTCAAGCTATGCAGACTGCAGTGGTGTACTCACTGGCAGGCCTCTGGCACGTTCGGTCTCCCCCCGGTCAACCCCCAGCTATTGGCCCAGAAGACCAGTCGTCCCTCGTGCGCCGTCTCTCCAGCATCACAGGCTCACTACGACCCAGACAGACGCTGCCCGAGGTGCTACGGGCCATCCCCCACACCATCTCAGCACGCCCTGTTGCGTGGAGGACGCCGACATATCCAGATTGTCACACTCGCGTCATCCTCGATCCATCTGAACAACTCCCCATAGATCAAAGCTTCCTTCTGACCTTTGTCATGCGACTCCTGCCTTGGAGTGGGCTGTACCTTGCCAACGCACCAGCGCTCGCCCTTCCGGCGCCCTCGCTCACCCCTGATGAGCTATATATCGTTTGTGCACTGGGGGCCTCACCCCAGCAATGGCACCGCCTGCAAGCCCTCACGACGGGGTGGTGCCCCCGAGTATATGTCTTGCCCTGCCTATGGAGTGCAGCGACAGAACTATTGGCTTGTGCCCCGGTTCGAAACGTCTACACAGGACAAGACGCACAGGTCGTCATCACACATGGGGTGCCATGGGACAATCACCCGTTTACAGCGCCGCGCCCTCAGCCATGCGAATGAAATATACATGTCCAATGCCCGCGTCTTGTGTCAGGGCAGGGAGGTGGCAGGTGAGGACAGGGGGTATGGCAGCACGCTGCCACAGAGAGCGGTGGCCCAGGCTTCGGCGGTGCAGGGACATGCACGCCCAATAAACCAAGCACCACTCCACCAGCCTACCAGACACACCACCCCGCCGGCAAACATCCTACGAGCAGGGCAGGAACCACCATACACCCACCAGCACACTCCACGACCAAACAACCAGCAAGCGGCGCTACCGTGAAACACCAGCAAACACGCACTCCCCGGGCACAAAGCAGAGACCGCAGCAGGAGCAAGAACAGGAGAGAAGCGGCACAGCCGCGAAGGGGAGCGTATACAACGGGATAAGGCGCCAGCAAGGTGGATCCCGGCGTGCCTTCCCCGGACCAGCCGCAGCGCCGTCGTGCGCCGCTAGCGCACGCCTTGCCAGCAGAGCGACGCGACGGGCTGCACCCCTCCCGTCGCTATGGGTGGCTCTGGGTAAAGCCGCGCTCGTGACCGCCGGCGGCCGCTCTCAACCGGCAAGGCGTGAGGCTGCCTCCGAGGTAAGCCAATAGCGTACGGCCATCCTGAACCTGAACCCGAACTGCATCCTGCCCGATCCTCCCCGCATCCTCCCCCATCCTCTCCGCATCCTCCCCGCATCCTCCCCGGTCCTCGCCGCATCCTCCCCGATATTCCCCGCATCCTCCCCGATCCTCCCCGGTCCTCCCCGCATCCTCCCGGATCCTCCCTGCATCCTCCCCGATCCTCTGCGCATCCTCCCCAGTCATCCCCGCATCCTCCCCGATCCTCCCTGCATCCTCCCCGGTCCTCCCTGCATCCTCCCCGATCCCCCCCGCATCCTCCCCGGTCCTCCCCGCTTCCTCCCCGATCCTCGCCGCATCCTCACCGAGCATCCCCGCATCCCCCCCGGTCCTCCCCGCATCCTCCCCGATCCTCCCCGCATCCTCCCCGCTCCTCCCCGCATCCTTCCCGGTCCTCCCCGCATCCTCCCCGCGTCCTCTCCGCATCCTCCCCGCATCCTCCCCGCATCCTCCCCGATCACCCCCGCATCCTCCCCGATCCTCCTCGCATCCTCCCCGCGTCCTCTCCGCATCCTCCCCGCATCCTCCCCGCATCCTCCCCGGTCCTCGCCGCATCCTCCCCGCATCCCCCCTGATCCTCCCTGCATGCGGGGAGGATCGGGGAGGATGCGGGGAGGACCGGGAAGGATGCGGGGAGGAGCGGGGAGGATGCGGGGAGGATGCGGGGAGGACGCGGGGAGGATGCGAGGAGGATCGGGGAGGATGCGGGGAGGACCGGGGGGGGATGCGGGGATGATCGGTGAGGATGCGGGGAGGATCGGGGAGGATGCGGGGAGGACCGGGGAGGATGCGGGGGGGATCAGGGAGGATGCGGGGAGGACCGGGGAGGATGCAGGGAGGATCGGGGAGGATGCGGGGATGACCGGGGAGGATGCGGGGAGGATGCGGGGAGGATTGGGGAGGATGCGGTGAGGACCGGGAAGGATGCGGGGCGGACCGGGGAGGATGCGGCGAGGATGCGTGGACGATGCGGGGAGGACGCGGGGAGGATGCGGGGAGGATCGGGGAGGATGCGGGGAGGACCGGGGCGGATGCAGGGAGGACCGGGGAGGATGCGGGGAGGATCGGGGAGGATGCAGGGAGGATCGGGGAGGATGCGGGGAGGACCGGGGCGGATGCGGCGAGGACCGGGGAGGATGCGGCGAGGACCGGGGAGGATTCGGGGAGGATCGGGGAGGATGCGGAGAGGATCGGGGAGGATGCGGGCATGATCGGGGAGGATGCGGGGAGGATCGGGGAGGATGCGGGGAGGACCGGGAAGGATGCGGAAAGGATGCGGGGAGGATTGGGGAGGATGCGGTGAGGACCGGGAAGGATGCGGGGCGGACCAAGGAGGATGCGGCGAGGATGCGTGGACGATGCGGGGAGGATGCGGAAAGGACCGGGGAGGATGCGGGGAGGATCGGGGAGGATGCGGGGAGGACCGGGGAGGATGCGGGGAGGATCGGGGAGGATGCAGGGAGGATCGGGGAGGATGCGAGGAGGACCGGGGCGGATGCGGGGAGGACCGGGGAGGATGCGGGGAGGATCGGGGAGGATGCAGGGAGGATCGGGGAGGATGCGGGGAGGACCGGGGCGGATGCGGCGAGGACCAGGCAGGATGCGGGGAGGATCGGGGAGGATGCAGAGAGGATCCGGGAGGATGCGGGGATGATCGGGGAGGATGCGGAAAGGATCGGGGAGGATGCGGGGAGGACCGGGAAGGATGCAGGGAGGAGCGGGGAGGATGCGGGGAGGATGCGGGGAGGACCAGGAAGGGTCGGGGGAGAATGCGGGGAGGATCGGGGAGGATGCGGGGAGGACCGGGGGGGATGCGGGGATGATCGGTGAGGATGCGGCGAGGATCGGGGAGGAAGCGGGGAGGACCGGGGAGGATGCGGGGGGGATCGGGGAGGATGCGGGGAGGACCGGGGAGGATGCAGGGAGGATCGGGGAGGATGCCGGGATGACCGGGGAGGATGCGCAGAGGATCAGGGAGGATGCAGGGAGGATCCGGGAGGATGCGGGGAGGACCGGGGAGGATCGGGGAGGATGCGGGGAAGATCGGGGAGGATGCGGCGAGGACCGGGGAGGATGCGGGGAGGATGCGGAGAGGATGCGGGGAGGATGCGGAGAGGATCGGGGAGGATGCGGGGAGGATCGGGGAGGATGCGGTTCAGGTTCAGGTTCAGGATGCCCGTACGCTATTGGCTTACCTCGGAGGCAACCTCACGCATTGCCGGTTGAGAGCGGCCGCCGGCGGTCACGAGCGCGGCTTTACCCAGAGCCACCCATAGCGACGGGAGGGGTGCAGCCCGTCGCGTCGCTCTGCTGGCAAGGCGTGCGCTAGCGGCGCACGACGGCGCTGCGGCTGGTCCGGGGAAGGCACGCCGGGATCCACCTTGCTGGCGCCTTGTCCCGTTGTATACGCTCCCCTTCGCGGCTGTGCCGCTTCTCTCCTGTTCTTGCTCCTGCTGCGGTCTCCGCTTTGTGCCCGGGGAGTGCGTGTTTGCTGGTGTTTCACGGTAGCGCCGCTTGCTGGTTGTTTGGTCGTGGAGTGTGCTGGTGGGTGTATGGTGGTTCCTGCCCTGCGCGTAGGATGTTTGCCGGCGGGGTGGTGTGTCTGGTAGGCTGGTGGAGTGGTGCTTGGTTTATTGGGCGTGCATGTCCCTGCACCGCCGAAGCCTGGGCCACCGCTCTCTGTGGCAGCGTGCTGCCATACCCCCTGTCCTCACCTGCCACCTCCCTGCCCTGACACAAGACGCGGGCATTGGACATGTATATTTCATTCGCATGGCTGAGGGCGCGGCGCTGTAAACGGGTGATTGTCCCATGGCACCCCATGTGTGATGACGACCTGTGCGTCCTGTCCTGTGTAGACAGTTCGAACCGGGGCATAAGCCAATAGTTCTGTCGCTGCACTCCATAGGCAGGGCAAGACATATACTCGGGGGCACCACCCCGTCGTGAGGGCTTGCAGGCGGTGCCATTGCTGGGGTGAGGCCCCCAGTGCATAGACGATATATAGCTCATCAGGGGTGAGCGAGGGCGCCGGAAGGGCGAGCGCTGGTGCGTTGGCAAGGTACAGCCCACTCCAAGGCAGGAGTCGCATGACAAAGGTCAGAAGGAAGCTTTGATCTATGGGGAGTTGTTCAGATGGATCGAGGATGACGCGAGTGTGACAGTCTGGATATGTCGGCGTCCTCCACGCAACAGGGCGTGCTGAGATGGTGTGGGGGATGGCCCGTAGCACCTCGGGCAGCGTCTGTCTGGGTCGTAGTGGGCCTGTGATGCTGGAGAGACGGCGCATGAGGGACGACTGGTCTTCTGGGCCAATAGCTGGGGGTTGACCGGGAGGAGACCGAACGTGCCAGAGGCCTGCCACTGAATACACCACCGCAGTCTGCATAGCTTGACTGGGTACTGGGATTGACGTGCCAAACTGAACACCGAAGGCTATGGAGGTGCGGGGGTCGCACAGGGTGATTCCATCGCCGGTCATCCACGCCGTGAGCTGCAAGGGCGTCACCCCGATTAGTTCAGTGGCGCGTAGGTCATACGAGCTGGTCCATAGGACGCTGGCCGCTCGGATGAGGGTCGCGCAGGCGTAGGCGCAGTGATCCCGGATGTGCGAGGGGAGATGATGCGCTGAGGTGAGGCAAAAGGGGCAGGGGTAGCAGCCCACTTCTGCTGGGGAGGGGGCCAGGGCGTAGAGACGGGGCTGCATGGTCGAGGATTGGGGAGGATGCGGGGAGGATCGGGGAGGATGGGGGGAGGACCGGGGAGGATGCGTGGAGGATCGCGGGGGATGCGGGGAGGATCGGGGACGATGCGGGAAGGACCGGGGAGGATGCGGGGAGGATCGGCGAGGATGCACGGAGGATCGGGCAGGATGCGGGGAGGACCGGGGGGGATGCGGGGAGGACCGGGGAGGATGCGGGGAGGATCGGGGCAGGAGGCGGGGAGGATGCGGGGAGGATGCGGGGAGGATGCGGGGAGGAAGCAGGGAGGATCGAGGAGGATGCGGTCAGGAGCGGGGGGGGATGGGGGGAGGACCGGGGAGGATGCGGGGAGGACCGGGGAGGATGCAGGAGGATTGGGGGGATGCGGGGGGGACCGAGGAGGATGCGGGGAGGATGCGGGAGGATGCGGGGAGGATCGGGGAGGATGCGGGGAGGACCGGGGAGGATGCGGGGAAGATCGGGGAGGATGCGGGGAGGATCGGGAAGGATGTGGGGAGGATCAGGGAGGATGCGGGGAGGACCGTGAAGGATGCGTGGAGGATCGGGGAGGATGCCGGGAGGACCGGGGAGGATGCGGGGAGGATCGGAGAGGATGCAGGGTGGATCGGGGAGGATGCGGGGAGGACCGGGGAGGATGCGGGGAGGATCAGATGGATGCGGGCAGGATCGGGGAGGATGCGGGGAGGACCGGGGAGGATGCGGGGAGGATGCAGGGACGATTGGGGAGGATGCGGTGAGGACCGGGAAGGATGCGGGGCGGACCGGCGAGGATGCGGCGAGGATGCGTGGTCCTCGCCGCATCCTCCCCGGTCCTCGCCGCATCCGCCCCGGTCCTCCCCGCATCCTCCCCGATCCTCCCTGCATTGATGCGGGGAGGATCGGGGAGGATGCGGGGAGGACCGGGGAGGATGCGGGGAGGACCTGGGAGGATGCGGGGTGGGCCGGGGAGGATGCGGGGAGGATCAGATGGATGCGGGGAGGATCAGGAAGGATGCAGAGAGGACCGGAGAGGATGCGGGGAGGATGCGGGGAGGATCGGGGAGGATGCGGGGAGGATCGGGGAGGATGCTGTGAGGACCGGGAAGGATGCGGGGAGGATGGCGGAGGATGCGGGGACGATGCGGGGAGGATGCGGGGGGGACGCGGGGAGGATGCGGGGAGGATCGGGGAGGATGCGGGGGGGACCGGGGAGGATCGGGGAGGATGCGGCGAGGACCGGGGAGGATGCGGGGAGGATGCGGAGAGGATGCGGGGAGGATGCGGGGAGGATCGGGGAGGATGCGGGGAGGATCGGGGAGCATGCGGGGAGGACCGCGGAGGATGCGGGGAGGATCGGGTGGGATGTGAAAAGGATCGGGGAGGACCGGGGAGGATCAGAGAGGACCTAGGGGGATGCGTGGAGGACCGGGGAGGTTCGGGGAGGACCGGGGAGGATGCCGGGAGGATCGGGGAGGATGCGGGGAGGATACGGGGAGGATCAGGGAGGATGCGGGGAGGACCGGGGGGGATGCCGGGTGGACCGGGGAGGATGCGGGGAGGACCGGGGAGGATGCGGGGGGGGGCCGGGGAGGATGCGGGGAGGATCGGGGAGGATGCGGGGAAGACGGGGAGGATGCGATAAGGACCGAGGAGGATGCGAGGAGGATCAGGGAGGAGGCGGGGAGGATCGGGGAGGATGCCGGGTGGACCGGGGAGGATGCGGGGAGGACCGGGGAGGATCGGAGAGGACCTAGGGGGATGCGTGGAGGACCGGGGAGGATCGGGGAGGACCGGGGAGGATGCGGGGAGGATCGGGGAGGATGCGGTGAGGATCGGGGAGGATGCGGGGAGGATCGGGGACGATGCGGGGAGGACCGGGGAGGATGCCGGGTGGACCGGGGAGGATGCGGGGAGGAGCGGAGAGGATGCGGGGAGGACCTGGGAGGATACGGGGAGGATCCGGGCGGATGCGGGGAGGATCAGGGAGGATGCGGGAAGGATGGGGGGGATGCGGGGAGGATCGGGGAGGATGCGGGGAGGATCGGGGACGATGCGGGGAGGACCGGGGAGGATGCGGGGAGGATCGGGGAGGATGCGGGGAGGACCGGAGAGGATGCGGGGAGGACCTGGGAGGATACGGGGAGGATCCGGGCGGATGCGGGGAGGATCAGGGAGGATGCGGGAAGGATGGGGGGGATGCGGGGAGGATCGGGGAGGATGCGGGGAGGATCGGCGAGGATGCGGGGAGGACCGGGGAGGATGCGGGGAGGACCGGGGAGGATGCGGGGAGGACCGGGGAGGATGCGGGGAGGATCGGAGAGGATGCGGGCAGGATCGGGGAGGATGCGGGCAGGACCGGGGAGGATGCGGGGAGGACCGGGGAGGATGCGGGCAGGATCGGGGAGGATGCGGGCAGGACCGGGGAGGATGCGGGGAGGACCGGGGACGATGCGGGCAGGATCAGGGAGGATGCGGGGAGGACCGAGGTTGATGCGGGGAGGATCGGGGAGGATGCAGGGAGGACCGGGGGGGATAAGGGCAGGATCGGGGAGGATGTGGGGTGGGCCGGGGAGGATGCGGGGAGGACCGGGGAGGATGCGAGGAGGACCGGGGAGGATGCGGGGAGGATCGGAGAGGATGCGGGCAGGACCGGGGAGGATAAGGGCAGGATCGGGGAGGATGCGGGGAGGACCGTGGAGGATGCGGGGAGGACCGAGGTTGATGCGGGGAGGATCGGGGAGGATGCAGGGAGGACCGGGGAGGATGCGGTGAGGACCGGGGAGGATGCGGGGAGGATCGGAGAGGATGCGGGGAGGATCGGGGAGGATGCAGGGAGGATCGGGGAGGATGCGGGGAGGATCGGGGAGGATGCGGGGAGGACCGGGGAGGATGCGGTCAGGACCGGGGGGGATGCGGGGAGGACCGGGGAGGATCGGGAAGGATCGGGGAGGGTGCGGGGAGGACCGGAGAGGATGCGGGGAGGATCAGGGAGGATGCGGGAAGGACCGGGGAGGATGCGGGGAGGATCGGGGAGCATGCGGGGAGGACGCGGGAAGGATGTGGGGAGAAACGAGGAGGATGCGGGGAGGACCTAGGAGGATGCGGGGAGGATCGGGGAGGATGCTGGGAGGACCGGGGAGGATGCGAAAAGGACCGGGGAGGATGCGGGGAGGATCGGGGAGGATGCGGGGAGGATCAGGGAGGATGCGGGGTGGACCGGGGAGGATGCGAGGAGGACCGGGGAGGATCGGAGAGGACCTAGGGGGATGCGTGGAGGATCGGGGAGGGTCGGGGAGGACCGGGGAGGATGCGGGTAGGATCGGGGGGGATGCGGGGAGGATCGGGGAGGATGCGGGGAGGATCAGGGAGGATGCGGGGAGGACCGGGGAGGATGCCGGGTGGAGCGGGGAGGATGCGGAAAGGATCGGGGAGGATGCCGGGTGGACCGGGGAGGATGCGGGCAGGACCGGGGAGGATCGGAGAGGACCTAGGGGGATGCGTGGAGGACCGGGGAGGATCGGGAAGGACCGGGGAGGATGCGGGGAGGATCGGGGAGGATGCGGGGAGGATCAGGGAGGATGCGGGGAGGACCGGGGAGGATGCCGGGTGGACCGGGGCGGGTGCGGGGAGGACCGGAGAGGATGCGGGAAGGATCAGGGAGGATGCGGGGAGGACCGGAGAGGATGCGGGGAGGACCTGGGAGGATGCGGGGAGGATCCGGGAGGATGCGGGGAGGATCGGGGAGGATGCGGGGAGGATCAGGGGGATGCGGGGAGGATCGGGGAGGATGCGGGGAAGATCGGCGAGGGTGCGGGGAGGACCGGGGAGGATGCGGGAGGACCGGAGAGGATGCGGGGAGGACCGGGGAGGATGCGGAGAGGATCGGAGAGGATGCGGGCAGGACCGGGGAGGATGCGGGGAGGACCGGGGAGGATGCAGGCAGGATCGGGGAGGATGCGGGCAGGACCGGGGAGGATGCGGGGAGGACCGGGGAGGATGCGGGCAGGATCAGGGAGGATGCGGGCAGGATCAGGGAGGATGCGGGGAGGACCGAGGTTGATGCGGGGAGGATCGGGGAGGATGCAGGGAGGACCGGGGAGGATGCGGGGAGGACCGGAGAGGATGCGGGGAGGACCTGGGAGGATGCGGGGAGGACCGGGGATGATGCGGGGAGGACCGGGGAGGATGCGGGGAGGATCAGATGGATGTGGGGAGGATCGGGGAGGATGCAGGGAGGACCGGGGAGGATGCGGGGAGGATGCGGGGAGGATCGGGGAGGATGCGGGGAGGATCGGGGAGGAGGGGGTGAGGACCGGGAAGGATGCGGGGAGGATGGCGGAGGATGCGGGGACGATGCGGGGAGGATGCGAGGAGGATGCGGGGAGGATCGGGGAGGATGCGGGGGGGACCGGGAAGGATCGGGGAGGATGCGGCGAGGACCGGGGAGGATGCGGGGAGGATGCGGAGAGGATGCGGGGAGGATGCGGGGAGGATCGGGGAGGATGCGGGGAGGATCGGGGAGCATGCAGGGAGGAGGATGCGGGGAGGATGCGGGGAGGACCGGGGAGGATGCCGGGTGGACCGGGGAGGATGCGGGGAGGACCGGGGAGGATGCGGGGGGGACCGGGGAGGATGCGGGGAGGATCGGGGAGGATGCGGGGAGGATCGGGGAGGATGCCGGGTGGACCGGGGAGGATGCGGGGAGGACCGGCGAGGATCGGAGAGGACCTAGGGGGATGCGTGGAGGACCGGGGAGGATCGGGGAGGACCGGGGAGGATGCGGGGAGGATCGGGGAGGATGCGGGGAGGATCGGGGAGGATGCGGGGAGGATCAGGGAGGATGCGGAGAGGACCGGGGAGGATGCCGGGTGGACCGGGGAGGATGCGGGGAGGAGCGGAGAGGATGCGGGGAGGATCGGGGAGGATGCGGGGAGGACCGGAGAGGATGTGGGGAGGACCTGGGAGGATGCGGGGAGGATCCGGGAGGATGCGGGGAGGATCGGGGAGGATGCAGGGAGGATCGGGGGGATGCGGGGAGGATCGGGGAGGATGCGGGGAGGATCGGCGAGGATGCGGGGAGGACCGGGGAGGATGCGGGGAGGACCGGGGAGGATGCGGGGAGGACCGGGGAGGATGCGGGGAGGATCGGAGAGGATGCGGGCAGGACCGGGGAGGATGCGGGGAGGACCGGGGAGGATGCGGGCGGGATCGGGGAGGATGCGGGCAGGACCGGGGAGGATGCGGGGAGGATCGGGGAGGATGCGGGCAGGATCAGGGAGGATGAGGGGGGGACCGAGGTTGATGCTGGGAGGATCGGAGAGGATGCAGGGAGGATGCGGGGAGGACCGGGGAGGATGCGGGGAGGACCGGGGAGGATGCGGGGAGGACCGGGGAGGATGCGGGGAGGATCGGAGAGGATGCGGGCAGGACCGGGGAGGATGCGGGGAGGACCGGGGAGGATGCGGGCAGGACCGGGGAGGATGCGGGGAGGACCGGGGAGGATGCGGGGAGGACCTGGGAGGATGCGGGGTGGGCCGGGGAGGATGCGAGGAGGACCGGGGAGGATGCGGGGAGGATCGGAGAGCATGCGGGCAGGACCGGGGAGGATGCGGGGAGGATCGGGGAGGATGCAGAGAGGACCGGGGGGGATGCGGTGAGGACCAGGGAGGATGCGGTGAGGACCGGGGAGGATGCGGCGAGGATCGGGGAGGATGCGGGGAGGATCGGGGAGGATGCGGGGAGGACCGGGGAGGATGCGGTCAGGACCGGGGGGGATGCGGGGAGGACCGGGGAGGATCGGGGAGGATCGGGGAGGATGCGGAGAGGATCGGGGAGGATGCAGGGGGGGACCGGGGAGGATGCGGGGAGGATCGGGGAGGATGCGGGGAGGACGCGGGAAGGATGTGGGGAGAAACGGGGAGGATGCGGGGAGGACCTAGGAGGATGCGGGGAGGATCGGGGAGGATGCCGGGAGGACCGGGGAGGATGCGGGAAGGACCGGGGAGGGTTCGGGGAGGATCCGGGAGGATGCGGGGAGGATCGGGAAGGATGCCGGGTGGACAGGGGAGGATGCGGGGAGGACCGAGGAGGATCGGAGAGGACCGGGGAGCATGCGGGGAGGACCTGGGAGGATGCGGGGAGGATCGGGGAGGATGCGGGGAGGATCGGGGAGGATGCGGGGAAGATCGGGGAGGATGCGGGGAGGATCGGGAAGGATGCAGGGAGGATCAGGGAGGATGCGGGGAGCATCGGGGAGGACGCGAGGAGGATGCGGGGAGGATCGAGGAGGATGCCGGGAGGACCGCAGAGGATGCGGGGAGAACCGGGGAGGATGCGGGGAGGATCGGGGAGGATGCGGGGAGGATCAAGGAGGAGGCGGGGAGGACCGGGGAGGATGCGGGGAGAACCGGGGAGGATGCGGGGAGGACCGGGTAGGATGCGGGGAGGACCAGGGAGGATGCGGGGAGGACCGGAAAGGATGCGGGGAGGACCGGGGAGGATGCGGGGAGGATCAGGGAGGATGCCGGGAGGATCGGGCAGTATGCGGGGAGGATCGGGGAGGATGCGGGGAGGAGCGGGGGGGATGCGGGGGGGACCGGGGAGGATGCGGGGAAGATCGGGGAGGGTGCGGGGAGGATCGGGGAGGATGCGGGGAGGATCGGGGAGGACCGGCGAGGATGCGGGGTGGATCGGGGAGGATGCGGGGAGGATCGGGGAGGATGCGGGGAGGATCGGGGAGCACCGCGGAGGATGCAGGGAGGATCGAGGAGGATGCGGGGAGGACCGGGGAGGATGCGGGGAGGATCGTGGAGGATGCGGGCTGGACCGGGGAGGATGCGGGGAGGACCGGGGAGGATGAGGAGAGGACCGGGGAGGATGCGGGGAGGATCGGGGAGGATGCGGGGAGGATCAGGGAGGATGCGGGGAGGATCGGGGAGGATGCGGGGAGGACCGGGGAGGATGCAGGGAGGACCGGGGAGGATGCGGGGAGGACCGGGGAGGATGCGGGGAGGACCGGGGAGGATGCGGGGAGGACCGGGGAGGATGCGGGGCGGATCGGGGAGGATGAGGGGGGGGTGCGGGGAGGATGCGGGGAGGACCGGGGCGCATGCGGTGAGGACCGGGGAGTATGCAGGGAGGATCAGGGAGGATGCGGGGCGGATCGGGGAGGATGAGAGGAGGATCGGGGAGGATGCGGGGAGGACCGGGGAGGATGCGGGGAGGACCGGGGAGGATGCGGGGAGGATCGGGGTGGATGCGGGGAGGACGTGGGAGGATGCGGGGAGGATCGGGGAGAATGCGGGGAGGATCGGGGAGGATGCGGGGAGGATCGGGGAGGATGCGGGGAGGACCGGGGAGGATGCAGGGAGGATCAGGGAGGATGCGGGGAGCATCAGGGAGGACACGAGGAGGATGCGGGGAGGATCGAGGAGGATGCCGGGAGGACCGGAGAGGATGCGGGGAGGACCGGGGAGGATGCGGGGAGGATGCGGGGAGGATCGGGGAGGATGCGGGGAGGACCGGGGAGGATGCGGGGAGAACCGGGGAGGATGCGGGGAGGACCGGGTAGGATGCGGGGAGGACCGGGGAGGATGCGGGGAGGACCAGGAAGGATGCGGGGAGGACCGGGGAGGATGCAAGGAGGATCAGGGAGGATGCGGGGAGGATCGGGCAGTATGCGGGGAGGATCGGGGAGGATGCGGGGAGGAGCGGGGAGGATGCGGGGACGACCGGGGAGGATGCGGGGAGGATCGGAGATGATGCGGGGAGGATCGGGGAGGATGCGGGGAGGATCGGGGAGGATGCGGGGAGGATCGGGGAGGATGCGGGGAGGACCGGAGAGGATGCGGGGAGGACCGGAGAGGATGCAGGGAGGACCGGGGAGGATGCGGGGAGGACCGGGGAGGATGCGGGGAGGACCGGGGAGGATGCGGGGAGTATCGGGGAGGATGCGAAGAGGATCGGGGAGGATGCGGGGAGGATCGGGGAGGATGCGGGGAGGACCGGAGAGGATGCGCGGAGGATCGGGGAGGATGCGGGGAGGACCGGGGAGGATGCGAGGAGGACCGGGGAGGATGCGGGGAGGACCAGGGAGGATGCGGGGAGGATCGGGGAGGATGCGGGGAGGATCGGGGAGGATGCGGGGCGGATCGGGGAGGATGAGGGGAGGATGGGGGAGGATGCGGGGAGGACCGGGGAGGATGCGGGGAGGACCGGGGAGGATGCGGGGAGGATCGGGGAGGATGCGGGGAGGATCGCAGAGGATGCGGGGAGGATCGGGGAGGATGCCGGGTGGACCGGGGAGGATGCGGGGAGGACCGGGGAGGATCGGAGAGGACCTAGGGGGATGCGTGGAGGACCGGGGAGGATCGGGGAGGACCGGCGAGGATGCGGGGACGATCGGGGGGGATGCGGGGAGGATCGGGGAGGATGCGGGGAGGATCAGGGAGGATGCGGGGAGGACCGGGGAGGATGCCGGGTGGACCGGGGAGGATGCGGGGAGGACCAGGGAGGATGCGGGGAGGACCGGGGAGCATGCGGGGAGGACCGGGGAGGATGCAGGGAGGATCAGGGAGGATGCGGGGCGGATCGGGGAGAATGAGAGGAGGATCGGGGAGGATGCGGGGAGCACCGGGGAGGATGCGGGGAGGACCGGGGAGGATGCGGGGAGGATCGTGGTGGATGCGGGGAGGACCTGGGAGGATGCGGGGAGGATCGGGGAGGATGCGGGGAGGATCGGGGAGGATGCGGGGAGGATCAGGGAGGATGCGGGGAGCATCGGGGAGGACGCGGGGAGGATGCGGGGGGGATCAAGGAGGATGCCGGGAGGACCGGAGAGGATGCGGGGAGAACCGGGGAGGATGCGGGGAGGATGCGGGGAGTATCGGGGAGGAGGCGGGGAGGACCGGATAGGATGCGGGGAGAACCGGGGAGGATGCGGGGAGGACCGGGTAGGATGCGGGGAGGATCGGGGAGGATGCGGGGAGGACCGGCAAGGATGCGGGGAGGACCGGGGAGGATGCGGGGAGGATCAGGGAGGATGCGGGGAGGATCGGGCAGTATGCGGGGAGGATCAGGGAGGATGCGGGGAGGAGCGGGGAGGATGCGGGGGGGGACCGGCGAGGATGCGGGCAGAATCGGGGAGGGTGCGGGGAGGATCGGGGAGGATGCGGGGAGGACCGGGGAGGATGCGGGGAGGATCGGGGAGGATGCGGGGAGGATCGGGAAGGATGCAGGGAGGATCAGGGAGGATGCGGGGAGCATGGGGGAGGACGCGGGGAGGATGCGGGGGGGATCCAGGAGGATGCCGGGAGGACCGGAGAGGATGCGGGGAGAACCGGGGAGGATGCGGGGAGGATGCGGGGAGGACCGGGTAGGATGCGGGGAGGATCGGGGAGGATGCGGGGAGGACCGGCAAGGATGCGGGGAGGACCGGGGAGGATGCGGGGAGGATCAGGGAGGATGCGGGGAGGATCGGGCAGTATGCGGGGAGGATCGGGGAGGATGCGGGGAGGAGCGGAGAGGATGCGGGGGGGACCGGGGAGGATGCGGGGAGGATCGGGGAGGGTGCGGGGAGGATCGGGGAGGATGCGGGGAGGATCGGGGAGGACCCGGGAGGATGCGGGGTGGATCGGGGAGGATGCGGGAAGGATCGGGGAGGATGCGGGGAGGATCGGGGAGGATGCGGGGTGGACCGGGGAGGATGCGGGGGGGCCGGGGAGGATGCGGGGAGGATCGGGGAGGATGCGGGGAGGATCGGGGAGGATGCGGGGAGGATCGGGGAGGATGCGGGGAGGACCGGGGAGGATGCGGGGAGGACCGGGGAGGATGCGGGGAGGATCGGGGAGGATGCGGGGAGGACCGGGCAGGATGCGGGGAGGATCTGGGAGGATGCGGGGAGGATCGGGGAGGATGCGGGGAGGAGCGGGGAGGATGCGGGGAGGAGCGGGGAGGATGCGGGGAGGATCGGGGAGGATGCGGGGAGGATCGGGGAGGATGCGGGGAGGACCAGAGAGGAGGCGGAGAGGACCGGGGAGGATGCGGGGAGGACCGGGGAGGATGCGGGGAGGACCGGGGAGGATGCGGGAAGGACCAGGGAGGATGCGGGGAGGATCCGGGAGGATGCGGAAAGGATCGGAGAGGATGCGGGGCGGATCGGGGAGGATGAGGGGAGGATGGGGGAGGATGCGGGGAGGACCGGGGAGGATGCGGGGAGGACCGGGGAGGATGCGGGGAGGATCGGGGAGGATGCGGGGAGGATCGGGGAGGATGCGGGGAGGATCGGGGAGGATGCAGGGAGGATCGGGGAGGATGCGGGGAGGACCGGAGAGGATGCGGGGAGGACCGGGGAGGATGCGGGGAGGACCGGGGAGGATGAGGAGAGGACCGGGGAGGATGCGGGGAGGATCGGGGAGCATCGGGGAGGACGCGGGGAGGATGCGGGGAGGATCGAGGAGGATGCCGGGAGGGCTGGAGAGCATGCGGGGAGAACCGGGGAGGATGCGGGGAGGATGCGGGGAGGGTCGGGGAGGATGCGGGGAGGACCGGGGAGGAAGCGGGGAGAACCGGGGAGGATGCGGGGAGGACCGGGGAGGATGCGGGGAGGACCAGGAAGGATGCGGGGAGGACCGGGGAGGATGCGGGGAGGATCAGGGAGGATGCGGGGAGGATCGGGGAGGATGCAGGGAGGAGCGGGGAGGATGCGGGGAGGAGCGGGGAGGATGCGGGGAGGATCGGGGAGGATGCGGGGAGGATCGGGGAGGATGCGGGGAGGACCGGAGATGAGGCGGGGAGGACCGGGGAGGATGCGGGGAGGACCGGGGAGGATGCGGGGAGGACCGGGGAGGATGCATGGAGGACCAGGGAGGATGCGGGGAGGATCCGGGAGGATGCGGGGAGGATCGGGGAGGATGCGGGGAGGACCGGAGAGGATGCGGGGAGGATCGGGGAGGATGCGGGGAGGACCGGGGAGGATGCGGGGAGGACCGGGGAGGATGCGGGGAGGATCGGGGAGGATGCGGGGAGGATCGGGGAGGATGCGGGGAGGATCGGGGAGGATGCGGGGAGGATCGGGGAGGATGCGGGGAGGACCGGAGAGGATGCGGGGAGGACCGGGGAGGATGCGGGGAGGACCGGGGAGGATGAGGAGAGGACCGGGGAGGATGCGGGGAGGATCGGGGAGGATGCGGGGAGGATCGGGGAGGATGCGGGGAGGATCGGGGAGGATGCAGAGAGGACCGGAGAGGATGCGGGAAGGACCGGGGAGGATGCGGGGAGGACCGGCAGGATGCGGGGAGGACCGGGGAGGATGCGGGGAGGACCAGGGAGGATGCGGGGAGGATCGGGGAGGATGTGGGGAGAATCGGGGAGGATGCAGGGCGGATCGGGGAGGACCGGGGAGGATGCGGGGAGGACCGGGGAGGATGCGGGGAGGATTGGGGTGGATGCGGGGAGGACCGGGGAGGATGCGGGGAGGACCGGGGAGGATGCGGGGAGGATCGGGGAGGATGCGGGGAGGATCGGGGAGGATGCGGGGAGGACCGGGGAGGATGCGGGGAGGACCGGGGAGGATGCGGGGAGGACCGGGGAGGATGCGGGGAGGATCGGGGAGGATGTGGGGAGGATCGGGGAGGATGCGCGGAGGATCGGGGAGGATGCGGGGCGGAAAGGGGAGGATGAGGGGAGGATCGGGGAGGATGCGGGGAGGACCTGGGAGGATGCGGGGAGGACCGGGGAGGATGCGGGGAGGATTGGGGTGGATGCGCGGAGGACCGGGGAGGATGCGGGGAGGACCGGGGAGGATGCGGGGAGGACCGGGGAGGATGCGGGGAGGATCGGGGAGGATGCGGGGAGGATCGGGGAGGATGCGGGGAGGATCGGGGAGGATGCGGGGCGGATCCAGGAGGATGAGGGGAGGATCGGGGAGGATGCGGGGAGGACCTGGGAGGATGCGGGGAGGACCGGGGAGGATGCCGGGAGGACCCGGGAAGAGGCGCAGAGGATCGGGGAGGATGCGGGGAGGATCGGGGAGGATGCGGGGAGGATCCCGGGAGGATGCGGGGAGGATGCCGGGAGGATCAGGGAGGACCGGGAAGGATGCGTAGAGGATCAGGGTGGATGCGGGGAGGATCGGGCAGGATGCGGGGAGGATCGGGGCGGATGCGGGGAGGATCGGGGAGGATGCGGGGAGGATCGGGGAGGATGCGGGGTGCATTGGGCAGGACCGGGGAGGATGTGGGGAAGATCAGGGAGGATGCGGGGAGGACCGGGGAGGATGCGGGGAGGACCGGGGAGGATGCGGGGAGGACCGGGGAGGATGCGGGGAGGACCGGGGAGGATGCGGGGAGGACCGGGGAGGATGCGGGGATGATCGGGGAGGATGCGGGGAGGATCGGGGAGGATGCGGGGCGGATCAGGGAGGATGCGGGGAGGACCGGGGAGGATGCGGGGAGGATCGGGGAGGATGAGGGGAGGATGCGGGGAGGATGCGGGGAGGACCGGGGAGCATGCGGGGAGGACCGGGGAGGATGCAGAGAGGATCGGGGAGGATGCGGGGCGGATCGGGGAGGATGAGAGGAGTATCGGGGAGGATGCGGGGAGGACCGGGGAGGATGCGGGGAGGACCGGGGAGGATGCGGGGAGGATCGGGGTGGATGCGGGGAGGACGTGGGAGGATGCGGGGAGGATCAGGGAGGATGCGGGGAGGATCGGGGAGGATGCGGGGAGGATCGGGGAGGATGCGGGGAGGATCGGGAAGGATGCAGGGAGGATCAGGGAGGATGCGGGGAGCATCGGGGAGGACGCGGGGAGGATGCAGGGAGGATCGAGGAGGATGCCGGGAGGATCGAGGAGGAATACGGGAGGACCGGAGAGGATGCGGGGAGAACCGGGGAGGATGCGGGGAGGATGCGGGGAGGATCGGGGAGGATGAGGGGAGGACCGGGGAGGATGCGGAGAGAACCGGGGAGGATGCGGGGAGGACCGGGTAGGATGCGGGGAGGACCGGGGAGGATGCGGGGAGGATCGGGGAGGACCGGGGAGGATGCGGGGTTGATCGGGGAGGATGCGGGGAGGATCGGGGGGGATGCGGGGAAGATCGGGGAGGACCGGGGAGGATGCAGGGAGGATCGAGGAGGATGCGGGGAGGGACGGGGAGGATGCGGGGAGGATCGTGGAGGATGCGGGGTGGACCGGGGAGGATGCGGGGAGGACCGGGGAGGATGAGGAGAGGACCGGGGAGGATGCGGGGTGGACCGGGGAAGATGCGAGGAGGACCGGGGAGGATGCGGGGAGGACCGGGGAGGATGAGGAGAGGACTGGAGAGGATGCGGGGAGGATCGGGGAGGATGCATGGAGGATCGGGGAGGATGCAGGGAGGATCGGGGAGGATGCGGGGAGGACCGGAGAGGATGCGGGGAGGACCGGGGAGGATGCGGGGAGGATCGGGGTGGATGCGGGGAGGACGTGGCAGGATGCGGGGAGGATCAGGGAGGATGCGGGGAGGATCGGGGAGGATGCGGGGAGGATCGGGGAGGATGCGGGGAGGATCGGGAAGGATGCAGGGAGGATCAGGGAGGATGCGGGGAGCATCGGGGAGGACGCGGGGAGGATGCAGGGAGGATCGAGGAGGATGCCGGGAGGATCGAGGAGGAATACGGGAGGACCGGAGAGGATGCGGGGAGAACCGGGGAGGATGCGGGGAGGATGCGGGGAGGATCGGGGAGGATGAGGGGAGGACCGGGGAGGATGCGGAGAGAACCGGGGAGGATGCGGGGAGGACCGGGTAGGATGCGGGGAGGACCGGGGAGGATGCGGGGAGGATCGGGGAGGACCGGGGAGGATGCGGGGTTGATCGGGGAGGATGCGGGGAGGATCGGGGGGGATGCGGGGAAGATCGGGGAGGACCGGGGAGGATGCAGGGAGGATCGAGGAGGATGCGGGGAGGGACGGGGAGGATGCGGGGAGGATCGTGGAGGATGCGGGGTGGACCGGGGAGGATGCAGGGAGGACCGGGGAGGTTGAGGAGAGGACCGGGGAGGATGCGGGGTGGACCGGGGAAGATGCGAGGAGGACCGGGGAGGATGCGGGGAGGACCGGGGAGGATGAGGAGAGGACCGGGGAGGATGCGGGGAGGATCGGGGAGGATGCATGGAGGAGCGGGGAGGATGCAGGGAGGATCGGGGAGGATGCGGGGAGGACCGGAGAGGATGCGGGGAGGACCGGGGAGGATGCGGGGCGGATCGGGGAGGATGAGGGGAGGATGGGGGAGGATGCGCGGAGGACCGGGGAGGATGCGGGGAGGACCGGGGAGGATGCGGGGAGGATTGGGGTGGATGCGGGGAGGACCGGGGAGGATGCGGGGAGGATCGGGGAGGATGCGGGGAGGATCTTGGAGGATGCGTGGAGGACCGGGGAGGATGCGGGGAGGACCGGGGAGGATGCGGGGAGGACTGGGGAGGATGCGGGGAGGATCAGGGAGGATGCGGAGAGTATCGGGGAGGATGCGGGGTGGATCGGGGAGGATGAGGGGAGGATCGGGGAGGACCGGGGAGGATGCGGGGAGGACCGGGGAGGATGCGGGGAGGATTGGGGTGGATGCGGGGAGGACCGGGGAGGATGCGGGGAGGACCGGGGAGGATGCGGGGAGGATCGGGGAGGATGCGGGGAGGATCGGGGAGGATGCGGGGAGGACCGGGGAGGATGCGGGGAGGACCGGGGAAGATGCGCGGAGGATCGGGGAGGATGCGGAGAGGATCGGGGAGGATGCGGGGAGGATCCCGGGAGGATGCGGGGAGGATGCCGGGAGGATCAGGGAGGACCGGGAAGGATGCGTAGAGGATCAGGGTGGATGCGGGGAGGATCGGGCAGGATGCGGGGAGGATCGGGGAGGATGCGGGGAGGATCGGGGAGGATGCGGGGAGGAACGGGGAGGACCGGGGAGGATGCGGGGTGCATTGGGGAGGACCGGGGAGGATGTGGGGAGGAACAAGGAGGATGCGGGGAGGATCGGGGAGGATGCAGGGAGGATCGGGGAGGATGCGGCGAGGACCGGGGAGGATGCGGGGAGGATCGGGCAGGATGCGGGGAGGATCGGGGAGGATGCGGGGAGGATCGGGGAGGATGCGGGGAGGATCGGGGAGGACCGGGGAGGATGCGGCGTGCATTGGAGAGGACCGGGGAGGATGCGGGGTGGATCGGGGAGGATGCGGAGAGCATCAGGGAGGATGTGGGGAGGATCGGCGAGGACCGGGGAGGATGCGGGGAGGACCGGGGAGGATGCGGGGAGGACCGGTGAGGATGCGGAGAGGACCGGGGAGGATGCGGGGAGGATCGGGGAGGATGTGGGGAGGATCGGGGAGGATGCGGGGAGGATCGGGGAGGATGCGGCGAGGACCGGGGAGGATGCGGGGAGGATCGGGGAGGATGCGGGGAGGATCGGAGTGGATGCGGAGAGGATCAGGGAGGATGCGGGGAGGATCCGGCAGGAGGCGGGGAGACCGGGGAGGGTGCGGGGAGGATCGGGAAGGATGCAGGGAGGATCAGGGAGGATGCGGGGAGCATCGGGGAGGACGCGGGGGGGATGCGGGGAGGATCGAGGAGGATGCCGGGAGGACCGGAGAGGATGCGGGGAGAACCGGGGAGGATGCGGGGAGGATGGGGGAGGATGCGGGGCGGATCGGGGAGGATGAGGCAGGGATCGGGGAGGATGCGATAAGGACCGGGGAGGATGCGGGGAGAACCGGGGAGGATGCGGGGAGGACCGGGGAGGATGCCGTGAGGGTCGGGGAGGATGCGGGGAGTATCGGGGAGGATGCGGGGAGGACCGAAAAGGATGCGGGGAGGACCGGGGAGGATGAGGAGAGGACCGGGGAGGATGCGGGGTGGACCGGGGAAGATGCGAGGAGGACCGGGGCGGATGCGGGGAGGACCGGGGAGGATGAGGAGAGGACCTGAGAGGATGCGGGGAGGATCGGGGAGGATGCGGGGAGGATCGGGGAGGATGCAGGGAGGATCGGGGAGGATGCGGGGAGGACCGGAGAGGATGCGGGGAGGACCGGGGAGGATGCGGGGAGGACCGGGGAGGATGCGGGGAGGACTGGGGAGGATGCGGGGAGGACCGGGGAGGATACGGGGCGGATCGGGGAGGATGAGGGGAGGATGGGAGAGGATGCGCGGAGGACCGGGGAGGATGCGGGGAGGATCGGGAAGGACGCATGGAGGATGCGGGGAGGATGCGGGGAGGACCGGGGAGGATGCGAGGAGGACCGGGGAGGATGCGGGGAGGATCGGGGAGGATGCGGGGAGGATCTTGGAGGATGCGGGGAGGACCGGGGAGGATGCGGGGAGGACCGGGGAGGATGCGGGGAGGACTGGGGAGGATGCGGGGAGGATCGGGGAGGATGCGGAGAGTATCGGGGAGGATGCGGGGCGGATCGGGGAGGATGAGGGGAGGATCGGGGAGGACCGGGGAGGATGCGGGGAGGACCGGGGAGGATGCGGGGAGGATTGGGGTGGATGCGGGCAGGACCGGGGAGGATGCGGGGAGGACCGGGGAGGATGCGGGGAGGATCGGGGAGGATGCGGGGAGGATCGGGGAGGATGCGGGGAGGACCGGGGAGGATGCGGGGAGGACCGGGGAAGATGCGCGGAGGATCGGGGAGGATGCGGAGAGGATCGGGGAGGATGCGGGGAGGATCCCGGGAGGATGCGGGGAGGATGCCGGGAGGATCAGGGAGGACCGGGAAGGATGCGTAGAGGATCAGGGTGGATGCGGGGAGGATCGGGCAGGATGCGGGGAGGATCGGGGAGGATGCGGGGAGGATCGGGGAGGATGCGGGGAGGATCGGGGAGGACCGGGGAGGATGCGGGGAGGATCGGGGAGGACCGGGGAGGATGTGGGGAGGATCAAGGAGGATGCGGGGAGGATCGGGGAGGATGCAGGGAGGATCGGAGAGGATGCGGCGAGGACCGGGGAGGATGCGGGGAGGATCGGGCAGGATGCGGGGAGGATCGGGGAGGATGCGGGGAGGATCGGGGAGGATGCGGGGAGGATCGGGGAGCACCGGAGAGGATGCGGGGTGCATTGGAGAGGACCGGGGAGGATGCGGGGTGGATCGGGGAGGATGCGGAGAGCATCAGGGAGGATGTGGGGAGGATCGGCGAGGACCGGGGAGGATGCGGGGTGGACCGGGGAGGATGCGGGCAGGACCGGTGAGGATGCGGAGAGGACCGGGGAGGATGCGGGGAGGATCGGGGAGGATGTGGGGAGGATCGGGGAGGATGCGGGGAGGATCGGGGAGGATGCGGGGAGGACCGGGGAGGATGCGGGGAGGACCGGGAAGGATGCGGGGAGGATCGGGGTGGATGCGGAGAGGATCAGGGAGGATGCGGGGAGGATCCGGCAGGAGGCGGGGAGACCGGGGAGGATGCGGGGAGGATCGGGAAGGATGCAGGGAGGATCAGGGAGGATGCGGGGAGCATCGGGGAGGACGCGGGGGGGATGCGGGGAGGATCGAGGAGGATGCCGGGAGGACCGGAGAGGATGCGGGGAGAACCGGGGAGGATGCGGGGAGGATGGGGGAGGATGCGGGGCGGATCGGGGAGGATGAGGCAGGGATCGGGGAGGATGCGGGAAGGACCGGGGAGGATGCGGGGAGAACCGGGGAGGATGCGGGGAGGACCGGGGAGGATGCCGTGAGGGTCGGGGAGGATGCGGGGAGTATCGGGGAGGATGCGGGGAGGACCGGGGAGGATGCGGGGAGGACCGGGGAGGATGCGGGGAGGATCGGGGAGGATGTGGAAAGGACCGGGGAGGATGCGGGGATGATCGGGCAGGATGCGGGGAGGATCGGGGAGGATGCGGGGAGGACCGGGGAGGATGCGGGGAGGATCGGGGAGGATGCGGGGAGGATCGGGGAGCATGCGGGGAGGATCAGGGAGGACCGGGGAGGACCGGGGAGGATCGGGGAGGATGCGGGGAGGACCGCGGAGGATGCAGGGAGGATTGCAGAGGACCGGCGAGGATGCGGGGAGGACCGGGGAGGATGCGGGGAGGACCAAGGAGGATGCGGGGAGGACCGGGGAGGATTTGGGGAGGACCGGGGAGGATGCGGGAAGGATCGGGGAGGATGCTGGGAGGATCGAGGAGGATGCGGGAGGGATCAGGGAGGATGCGGGGAGGATCGGGGAGGATGCGGGGAGGACCGGGGAGGATGCGGGGAGGATCGGGGAGGATGCAGGGAGGAATGGGGAGGATGCGGGGATGACTGGGGAGGATGCGGGGAGGACCGGGGAGGATGCAAGGAGGATCGGAGAGGATGCGGGGAGGATCTGGGAGGATGCGGGGAGGACCGGCGAGGATGCAGGGAGGATCGGTGAGGATGCGGAGAGGATCAGGGAGGATGCGGGGAGGATCGGGGAGGATGCGGGGAGGATGCGGGGAGGATGCGGGGAGGATCAGGGAGGATGCAGGGAGGATCAGGGAGGATGCGGGGAGGACCGGGGAGGATGCGGGGAGAAGCGGGGAGGAGTCGGGAAGGACTGCGGAGGATGCGGGGAGGATCGGGGAGGATGCGGGGAGGACCGGAGAGGATGCGGGGAGGATCGGGGAGGATGCGGGGAGGATCAGGGAGGATGCGGGCAGGATCGGGGAGGACCGGGGAGGATGCGGGGAGGACCGGGGAGGATGCGGGGAGGACCGGGGAGGATTCGGGGTGGACCGGGGAGGATGCGGGGAGGACCGGGGAGGATGCAGGAAGGATCGGGGAGGATGCGGGGAGGACCGGGGAGGATGCGTGGAGGACCGGGGAGGATGCGGGGAGGAACGGGGAGGGTACGGGGAGGACCGGGGAGGATGCGGGTAGGATGCGAAGAGGATGCCCGGAGGATCGGAAAGGATGTGGAGAGGACAGGGGAGGATGCGAGGAGGACCGGGGTGGATGCGGGGATGATGCGGGGAGGATGCGGGAAGGATGCGGGGAGGATAGGGGAGGATGCGGGGAGGATCAGGGAGGATGCGGGGAGGACCGGGGAGGATGCGGGGAGGATCGGCAAGGATGCGGGGAGGATCGGGGAGGATGCGGGGAGGACCGCGGAGGATGCGGGGAGGATCGGGGAGGATGCGGGGAGGATCGAGGAGGATGCGGGGAGGTTCGGGGAGGACCGGGGAGGATGCGTGGTGCATTGGGGAGGACCGCAGAGGATGCGGGGTGGATCGGGGAGGATGCGGAGAGCATCGGGGAGGATGTGGGGAGGATCAGGAAGGATGCGGGGAGGATCCGGCAGGAGGTGGGGAGGACCGGGGAGGATGCGGGGAGGATCGGGAAGGATGCAGGGAGGATCAGGGAGGATGCGGGGAGCATCAGGGAGGACGCGGGGAGTATGCGGGGAGGATCGAGGAGGATGCCGGGAGGACCGGAGAGGATGCGGGGAGAACCGGGGAGGATGCAAGGAGGATCGGGGAGGATGCGGGGCGGATCAGGGAGGATGAGGGGGGGATCGGGGAGGATGCGGGAAGGACCGGGGAGGATGCGGGGAGAACCGGGGAGGATGCGGGGAGGACCAGGGAGGATGCGGTGAGGGTTGGGGGGAGGATGCGGGGACGACCGGGGAGGATGCGGGAGGACCGGGGAGGATGCGGGGAGGACCGGGGAGGATGCGGGGAGGATCGGGGAGGATGTGGGGAGGACCGGGGAGGATGCGGGGAGGACCGGGGAGAATGCGGGGAGGATTGGGGAGGATGCGGGGAGGATCATGGAGGATGCGGGGATGATCGGGCAGGATGCGGGGAGGATCAGGGAGGATGCGGGGAGGACCGGGGAGGATGCGGGGAGGATCGGGGAGGATGCGGGGAGGATCGGGGAGCATGCGGGGAGGACCAGGGAAGACCGGGGAGGATGCGGGGAGGATCGGGGAGGATGCAGGGAGGATCGGAGAGGATGCGGGGAGGATCTGGGAGGATACGGGGAGGATCGTACAGGATGCGGGGAGGACCGGGGAGGATGCCAGGAGGACCGGGGAGGATGCGGGGAGGATCGGGGAGGATGCGGGGAGGACCAGGGAGGATGCGGGGAGGATCGGGGAGGACCGGGGAGGATGCAGGGAGGGTCGGGGAGGATGCCGGGAGGACCGGGGAGGATGCGGGGAGGACCGGGGAGGATGCGGGGAGGACCGGGGAGGATGCGGGGCGGATCGGGGAGGATGCGGGGAGAACCAGGGAGGATGCGGGGAGGATCGGGGAGGATGCGGGGAGGAACGGGGAGGATGCGGGGAGGACCGCGGAGGATGCGGGGAGGATCGGGGAGGATGCCGGGAGGATCGGGGAGGAGGCGGGGAGGACCGGGGAGGGTGCGGGGAGGATCAGGGAGGATGCGGGGAGGATCCGAGTGGATGCGGGGAGGATCGGGGAGGATGTGGGGAGGATGCGGGGAGGATCGGGTAGGATGCCGGGAGGATCAAGGAGGATTCGGGGAGGACCGGGTAGGATGCGGAGAGGACCGGGGAGGATGCGGGGAGGACCGGGGAGGATGCGAAAAGGAACAAGGAGGGAACGGGGAGGATCGGGGAGGATGCGAGGAGGACCGGAGAGGGTGCCAGGAGGACCGGGGAGGATGCGGGGAGGATCGGGGAGGATGCGGGGAGGATCAGGGAGGATGCAGGGAGGATCTGGGAGGACCGGGGAGGATGCGGGGAGGATCGGGGAGGATGCCGGGAGGACCGGGGAGGATGCGGGGAGGACCGGGGAGGATGCGGGGAGGATCGGGGAGGATGCGGGGAGGACCAGGAAGGATGCTGGCAGGATTGGGGAGGACCGGGGAGGATGCAGGGAGGATCGGGGAGGATGCCGGGAGGACCGGGGAGGATGCGGGGAGGATCGGGGAGGACCGGGGAGGATGCGGAGAGGATCGGGGAGGATGCGGGGCTGATCAGGGAGGATGCGGGGAGGAACGGGGAGGATGCGGGGAGGACCGCGGAGGATGCGGGGAGGACCGGAGAGGATGCGGGGAGGATCGGGGAGGATGCGCGGAGGACCGGGGAGGGTGCGGGGAGGACCGGGGAGGATGCGGGGAGGATCCGAGAGGATGCGGGGAGGACCGGGGAGGATGCGAGGAGGATCACGGAGGATGCGAGGAGGGTCGGGGAGGATGCGGGGAGGACCGGGGAGGATGCAGGGAGGACCGGGGAGAATGCGGGGAGTATCAGAGAGGATGCGGGGATCGGGGAGGATGCGGGGAGGATCGGGGAGGATGCGGGGAGGATCGGGGAGGATGCGGGGAGGACCGGGGAGGGTGCGGGGAGGACCGCAGAGGATGCGGGGAGGATGCGGGGAGGATGCGGGGAGGATGCGGGGAGGACGCGGGGAGGATGCGGGGAGGATCGGGGAGGATGCGGGGAGGATCGGGGAGGATGCGGGGAGGACCGGGGAGGATGCGGGGAGGATCGGGGACGATGCGGGGAGGACCGGGGAGGATGCGGGGAGGATCGGGGAGGATGCGAGGAGGACTGGAGAGGATGCGGGGAGGATATGGGAGGATGCGGGGAGGACCGGGGAGGATGCAGGGAGGATCGGGGAGGATGCACGGAGGATCGGGGAGGATGCGGGGAGGACCAGGGAGGATGCGGGGAGGATCGGGGAGGATGCGGGGAGGATCGGGGAGGATGCGGGGAGGACCGGGGGGGATGCGGGGAGGATCGGGGTGGATGCGGGGAGGACCGGGGAGGATGCGGGGAGGATCGGGGAGGATGCAGGAAGGATCATGGAGGATGCGGGGAGGACCGGGGAGGATGCGGGGAGGACCGGGGAGGATGCGGGGAGGATCGGGGAGGATGCGGGGAGGAGCGGGGAGGATGTGGGGAGGATCAGGGAGGATGCGGGGAGGATCGGGGGGGATGCAGGGAGGATCGGGGAGGATGCGGAGAGGACCGGGGAGGATGCGGGGAGGATGCGGGGAGGATGCGGGGAGGATTGGGGAGGATGCGGGGAGGATCGGGGAGGATGCGGGGAGGACCGGTGAAGATCCGGGGAGGACCCGGGAGGATGCGGCCAGGACTGGGGAGGATGCAGGGAGGATCTGGGATGATGCGGGGAGGATCGGGGAGGATGCGGGGAGGACCAGGGAGGACGCGGGGAGGATCGGGGGGATGCGGTCAGGACCGGGGAGGATGCGGGGAGGACCGGGGAGGATGCGGGGAGGATCCGGGAAGATGCGGGCAGGATCGGGGAGGAGGCGGGGAGGACCGGTAAGGATGCGGGCAGGATCGGGGAGGATGCGGGGACGACCGGGGAGGATGCGGGGAGGATCGGGGAGGATGCAGGGAGGATCGGGGGGGATGCGGGGAGGGGGGGATCGGGGAGGATGCGGGGAGGACCGGGGAGGATGCAGGGAGGATCGGGGAGGATGCGAGGAGGACTGGAGAGGATGCGGGGAGGATAGGGGAGGATGCGGGGAGGACCGGGGAGGATGCAGGGAGGATCGGGGAGGATGCACGGAGGATCGGGGAGGATGCGGGGAGGACGCGGGGGGGATGCGGGGAGGATCGGGGTGGATGCGGGGAGGACCGGGGAGGATGCGGGGAGGATCGGGGAGGATGCAGGGAGGATCATGGAGGATGCGGGGAGGACCGGGGAGGATGCGGGGAGGACCGGGGAGGATGCGGGGAGGATCGGGGAGGATGCGGGGAGGAGCGGGGAGGATGTGGGGAGGATCAGGGAGGATGCGGGGAGGATCGGGGGGGATGCAGGGAGGATCGGGAAGGATGCGGAGAGGACCGGGGAGGATGCGGGGAGGATGCGGGGAGGATTGGGGAGGATGCGGGGAGGATCGGGGAGGATGCGGGGAGGACCGGAGAAGATCCGGGGAGGACCGGGGAGGATGCGGCCAGGAATGGGGAGGATGCGGGGAGGATCTGGGAGGATGCGGGGAGGATCGGGGAGGATGCGGGGAGGACCGGGGAGGATGCGGGGAGGATCGGGGAGGATGCAGGCAGGTGCGGGGAGGATGCGGGGAGGACCGGGGAGGATGCGGAGGGGATCGGGGAGGATGCGGGGAGGACCGGGGAGGACGCGGGGAGAATGCGGAGAGGATGCGGGGAGGATGCAAGGAGGATGCGGGGAGGACCAAGGAGGGCGCGGGGAGGATCGGGGGGATGCGGTCAGGACCGGGGAGGATGCGGGGAGGACCGGGGAGGATGCGGGGAGGATCCGGGAAGATGCGGGCAGGATCGGGGAGGAGGCGGGGAGGACCGGTAAGGATGCGGGCAGGATCGGGGAGGATGCGGGGACGACCGGGGAGGATGCGGGGAGGATCGGGGAGGATGCAGGGAGGATCGGGGGGGATGCGGGGAGGGGGGGATCGGGGAGGATGCGGGGAGGACCGGGGAGGATGCAGGGAGGAGCGGGGAGGATGCGGGGAGGATCGGGGAGGATGCGGGGAGGATGCGGGGAGGACCGGGGAGGACGCGGGGACGATGCGGAGAGGATCGTGGAGGATGCGGGGAGGACCGGAAAGGATGCGGGGGGGATCAGGGAGGATGCGGGGAGGACCGGGGAGGATGCGGGGAGGACCAGGGAGGATGCGGGGAGGATCGGGGAGGATGCGGGGAGGATCGGGGAGGATGCGGGGAGGACCGGGGGGGATGCGGGGAGGATCCGGGAGGATGCGGGGAGGACCGGGGAGGATGCGGGGAGGATCGGGGAGGATGCAGGGAGGATCATGGAGGATGCGGGGAGGACCGGGGAGGATGCGGGGAGGACCGGGGAGGATGCGGGGAGGATCGGGGAGGATGCGGGGAGGAGCGGGGAGGATGTGGGGAGGATCAAGGAGGATGCGGGGAGGATCGGGGGGGATGCAGGGAGGATCGGGGAGGATGCGGAGAGGACCGGGGAGGATGCGGGGAGGATGCGGGGAGGATGCAGGGAGGATTGCGGAGGATGCGGGGAGGATCGAGGAGGATGCGGGGAGGACCGGAGAAGATCCGGGGAGGACCGGGGAGGATGCGGCCAGGACTGGGGAGGATGCGGGGAGGATCTGGGATGATGCGGGGAGGATCGGGGAGGATGCGGGGAGGACCGGGGAGGATGCGGGGAGGATCGGGGAGGATGCAGGCAGGACCGGTTCTCCGTCCTTACCCGCACCCCAAATGCATGCATTTGTGATCTAAGATGCGCACTCGTTGTTACTTCTGTGCAGCCGTGTCTCAGCGATGGGCCGGTGAACAGAGCCAACGACGAGTGCCGTTCCGCACAACCGCACAGCCGCACCTTCGACGTTGCGTGTGGCGCTGAGTGCGGTAGACAGCGGACCATGATGACGACAAGAACAGGAGCGTGGGCGCAGCGAGACCATCGACAAGGGCAGCGGCGACGGGCATCTGAGGATCAACACGTGCCGTGCTCGTGCCGCCCACAGTCGCTGTCTTAGTCGCCGTGAGGCATTGCTGGCACCGCACGCGGGACAATGCAGCTGGAGTCTCCGCAGCGGTACATGCTGGCGATCGGCGGCGGTGCGCTTGTGCGACGATGGCTGCCAAGTCGTGGATGGGGCTTGCAGAGAGCAGCAGGAGTGTGCCTCTGGATGTAGCCCCAGGAGAATGCCACCCGCGGTCGCAGCCTTGGCCCCCTGTCCGCGAGAGGAGGCCTGCCCGCCGCAACTAACCAAGGCCAGCGAGCACGCTAAGGCGGGAAGGGCGGCGACGGCCCAGACCTCTCCGGTGCCTTACTAGACACGCCCGGCGCGGACGGCGGTGGGGACGGCGGCGGTACCAGCCCCGGCGACTCCCCTCCTGGAGTGGCCCCGGTGTCCGGACCCCCGACCTGGCTGGAGGGTGTCTATACGCCCACAGCCCACGAGGGCGCCCCAGGGCGAGGCGATGGCACTGGGTCCCCCCCGGGGGCGGGGGCCTGCCCGGGCAGTGGCACGGGGCCCCACGCTATCGTGGGGGGTTGGCGGTACAGCAGGAGGCGCAGCCGCCGCGGCACTGCGGCTCCTCCTGGCGCCGGGCGTGACCAGGACGGTGGCATCGCTGCAAGGCATTGCTGGCACCGCACGCAGAACAATGCAGCTTGGGTCTCTGCTGATGTACATGATGGAGGTCAGCTGCGGTGCGTTGGTGCGACGGTGGCTACCAAGTCGTTGAAGGAGCCTGAGGCGTGCGGCAGCGATGTGCCTCTGGATGTAGCCCCGAGGGGCTGCCGCCCACTGTCGCTGTCTTCGTTCATGCAGTGCATTGCTAGCGCCGCGCACAAGACAATGCAGCTTGGGTCTCTGCTGCTGTACATGAAGGCAGTCCGCGGCAAGGCGCTTGTGTGACGAGTGCTGCCATGTCGGTGACGGAGGGTGTAGAGTGCAGCGGCGATGTGCCTTGGGTTATAGCCCCTTGGTTGCTGCTGTCATCAGAGCTCCGCTCCGCTTACGAGGCAGGGCAGTCTCATGCCCTGCGGCTGGGGGTGCCCGGAATGCCATAGACGAGGAGCCCGGCTGAAGGCGCATGCAGGATGGTGTTGCGCCTGCCGCAGCTGTGGACTGCCGCTTACAAGGATGTGCGAGTGCGGTTGCGTGCACGGCTGGTGTGCAGCGGACGTCCCCGGCCGTGGCCGGGAGGGGCAACGCCCTGTGGTGATACACCACCATGAACAGCGGTATGCCCTGCGCCAGTGCAGGAGGGGGCAGAGCCTCTGAAGCTGGAGTTAAAAAGGCTGGGTGTGCTCAGGACGCCACGGACGGGAAGCCCGGCTCAGGGCGCAAGCAGGATGGCGCTGCACCAACCGCTACTGTGGACCGGCGTACGCGGATGTAAGCCAGATATGCTGTGAGCATCCCCGGCTTTAGCCGGGAGGGGCAAGGCCCTGTAGCGATATACCCCCGCAGCTTGACGCATGCCCTGCACCGGTGCAGGAGGAGGCAGGGCCTCTGGAGCTAGGGTACAGTGCGGAGTGCGAACTGGCACGAACGCTGAGTCAAGTACAGCGTCAAGTTACGAGCCATGCAGAGGTGCAGGAGGGGGCGAGGCCCCTGGTATCCGGGATACAGAGGATAGTA
This sequence comes from Eutreptiella sp. 'Long Island Sound 2002', assembly GCA_964036045.1. Lineage (NCBI taxonomy): Eukaryota > Euglenozoa > Euglenophyceae > Eutreptiales > Eutreptiaceae > Eutreptiella > Eutreptiella sp. 'Long Island Sound 2002'. Next base: position 1,934,434 of record OZ038381.1, on the reverse strand, counting down.
TGGCCCAGCGCGAGGACAGGAGGGGTACCACAGTACCCTTGGTGATCTGTGCGTGGACACCCTGTTGGTTGAGGTGCTAGTGGCGAGTTCGCTGCGGCGCCTTCCACGGGGTCTGCGCATGGAAACAACCAGGAGTCCAGAAATCCCTGTCCAGGAACTAACTCGATTAACAGTGTTTACTCTCTCTCCCTGCATTGCGTGAAGTAACATCGACTAGATGAAGCGTGCAGCCGGCATACATAGGCACCGGTGCGGGAAGTGCAAAGGACCAAGTAGAGTCGTGATGCGGAAGGGTTAGCCTTGACTGCAGGAAAGCGTCGACGTGCTGCTGCATGTGCTGTTGTATGTTTGTACAGCAATGCCGCCGCTTCAAGGAGCCGTCCGCCCGGACACGCTGGGGTCCTGGGTGTCTGTGTCGCGCGGCAGTGATGGTACAAGTGCCCTGCTGAAGTGGAAGGACATTGACGGGGCGGTAAAGGATATCGAGTACCATGATATCGTGTCCAAAGCCGCTGATCACGCCTGGAGAGCACCGTCTCGATTGCTGGCTCTGCACCTGTTGACGGACACGCTGGTCCCAGAGCTGCTGCGTGCTAACCTGCAGGCGTCTGACGAGCTCTGCGCGGTGCGGTCGTACGGTGCAGCTCTTGCCATGTTGCCGGGCTCTGACCAGCGACGGATTCTGAGAGAGGCCGGCTGTGATGAGGACGCAGACCTGACCACGATGGAGGGCATTCCCTTGATCAAGAAGCTGGAGGTAGCGTTCAAGGTGGTGGCGGGTACGATGCGTCTGTCTGAAAAATATGCTGGGTACGATGTACACAAGCAGTTCCATGCATCGGAGTGGAACCAACCGTTGTGGCGCCCCCAGATTGTGCGCGCAATGACGGAATGTGGTTTTGAAGTCGCTGATCGCCCAGCAGCGGCGCAGCCGCCAAAGTCCAGACCGCTGACGGGGGATGAGAACATTGATGAGAAGAGGGCCCAGTCCCGCAAGGTCATGCTGAAGTTCGCCCCGCAGGACACATCCGAGATGGGAGTATGGTACAGGGTTGTGCTGGACCACTGGGACTACATCCGTGCCACCAACACCACTGTCAAAGTCATGGACATCATGCAAGGAGAGTTGGACGATGTACCCAAAGCCATGCAGCAAGTGCTTGATGACCAGAACACCGCCGATGGGATGGGCATTGTTGATGATTGCGTCACAAATATCGTTCGGGAGATCATCCGGTTGCGCGACGAGAGGGAGCGCTTGGGCGTACAAGAGAGGGCGAAGGATGCAGAAGTGGATCGTGAGCGCAAGCGCGAGGATGACCGACAGCGCCGTGAGGATCAGCGCAGGCGAGACGAAGACCGGAAAGCCAAAGACCGGGCGGCGGCAATCAGGGTAGACGAGGACGGCGACGGCACGGCGGAGGCGGAACAGAAGGATGCCCAGCACCAGAGGGAGCTGCGCAGGCTCCATAAGCAGCTCAGAGCCCTGAAGCACGGTGACGTTTGGTCTGGGTCGGAAGACGAAAAGAGAGGCCCAGACTACCAGGATGTCATGACGGCCTCGCAGAGCATTGATGTGATCACCTTGACATGCCTCAGAGGGGCAGATCCAGCCACAATCGCCAAGTTCATCAATGCTGAGTTCACCTTCAACAACCTCGCGAACATGTACTCCCTGCTAGCTGGGGCGTGCGATGGCAAGGCCCAAGACCGACTGAACCTCTGTGTGGATGCCGCCTCAGTGCAGCGCATGTTCCCGGACGGACAGGAGGAACGCTGTTTGAAGATCCGCGGAGCAGCAGTCTCTGTGGTCCTGTCGCGGTCCAGGCATATGCAGGCTCTGGCGCAGGCGATTCGCGGCTAGCCCGAGCACCCGAAAGCCAAGGGCAAAGGCAAAGGAATGCGGGTCCACCTGGGGAATATGCCCCCTACAGGTTTGTTTCATGACGTGTCGTTCTCAATTCTGCCGCCCAACTGTGTGCAGCAGCCGTATGTCTCGTTCTGGGGGGATGGTCAGGCAGATCGTAAGGGGGCAAGGGTAGTGTACAACGCAACCAACGCGACAAACCCACAACAACGGATGGCCCAGATGCAAGCAGTCACATACCAAGGGCTGTGGGTAGCTGCAGGTACCACGGTGCTGAGCAGGGATGCAGAGAAGGCCCGAGTGGCCCCTGTGGATGTCCAAGCGTCTGTGAAGAGTATCCTGCACGCAGATGGACTGGAGGATGTGGAAGAGTTTGCCTATGCGGACGAAGCGATGGTGAAGGCACAACGAGCCAAGCCCAAGGGTGACAAGCTGGCGCATGGGCCGTGGCCGCTGCAAGTAGGGGTGCAGTGTGAACCTGGTGACGTGGCACAGTTCTTAGGTGGAGAAGCCCTGCGACGGGCATTGAGAGATGCTGGCCTAGAGTCGCAGGTCAACCGGGAGCACACCCCATATGGGACCAAGGGCAGATCGATGACAGGATCAGTGCCCGTCTGGTGGGTGGCAACCAACGTAGACGTAGATGACAGCTGGTGTCCGGGGGTACACCAGTATGGGGACACATATGTGCGGATGGTGCTCGGTCCCCAATGGGTGCAGTCATACGGCCTGTGCAGCTATAGTCTGGGCAGGGTGCTCAGCCCGCCAGGAGTCCTGCACTCCGTGGAGGTTGAGTTTGGTGAGGTCTTCGTCTTGGCGTGCAGGGCGCGCGACCGTCAAACGTGGCGGCGGGAAAGGGGAGTACAACGAAAATCAGGAGTCGCCACCCAGGTCAGTGTGATGCAGGGTGCTGAGCAAGATCAGTATGCGATGTGGGCAGCGCAGGTATGCAAAACGGGTATGCGCGTGCCGCTCTGGACAGACATAGTAGTCGTGCTCACGGAGGTGTGGAACGGGGAGATACGGGTGTCCGTGAGGCAGCCGGGTGTCATCCCTGCGCCGGTGATCCGGTACACGGAGCCCATGTGGCAGAGCGTAGTGCAAGTGCTGTCAGGAAGCCGGGACGACGGTTTGGACAGCAAGTGCCTGTTCGTCAATGTCTACGGCATGTCAGCAGTGAAGTGGCAGAGGATCAAGTCCATGGCGGCGCTTTTGAGGATTCAGGTTCTCATAGTTTGTGAGCTGGGAGCGGGTAAGGAGGAATTGAATCTAGAGATGCAGGACTACGGCCGGCGCACGTCAGTGCACTGCAGGCGCGGGGGTGGCATATGTGTATGGGTCCACCATGACTGGGCAACCCAGTTGCATAAGGTGCTGGATGACCCGCATGCCATGATGGTGACGGCCCGCACCAGGGAACGCAAAGCGGTCCTGGTAGGTGGCCATATGCCGCAGAGAGCGTACAGCAGTGCGTTCAGAGCGGTAATGCAACGGGTGCATCAAGCGTTACGGAAGGAACGTGCAGATTTCGTGGTCATGCTGGCGGACTCGAACCGACACCTCAAGGAGAGCAGCACGGCGGTGCACGAGGTGCAGCGGCTGCAGCTCTGTGTGGTGGCCAATGGCACGGAAGCGCGTCTACACAAGGACTGGGGGGTGGTACACCCCACGATGCAAAACTCCAAGGTCTCTTACGTGCCGGCGGTAGCCGACCACCCGGTGGTGGTGCTGCAGGCACAACAAGGCGCCGTGGAGGATGGACGGAGATGTGCGGAGCGTGGTCCCACCGTCAGGTATCAGCGCTGGAGTGCATACGAGAAAAAGGTGCACAGTGACGCCATGGAGCTGCTGACCGTCCCAGATTCGAGCGTGGCACGCTGGCTGCAACTCAACAGGGAAGTCAGCATGGCAGTGGATGAGCGGCGAGTACAAAATCGGAAGGGGCGGAATGCCACCGACGAGTTGGTGGACCGACTGCAAGCTGGTGGCCTACTGGACGACGCGCAAGAGGAAGTCCTACGCGCCCTTGTTGCGGAGCGGTCGTGGATGGAAGAGGTGGCCAACCGCAAGCTATTGAACCGCGCAGGATTTGAGGCAGGAACGTCCCAGCTTCTCAAGATCCGTAAATACAAGCCCTTCATGAGTGTTGAAGCCATATGGGACAGCACACTCCAGCAGGTTGTGAGGGGTGAGGCAATGCTGCGTGTGATTGCGCAAGAGGCCCAGAAGAAGAACCTCAACGTCAATCAGGGGGAGTGGCCGTCGTGGATGGGTGCCAGTGGGCCTGAGTCGCAAGACCATGGGGATCGCGTCCTGACCGCCAGCAGGCAGCAGCTCCACGAACAAAGCGCCGGGGCGGTGATGAACACAGTGAGGTACCAGTCCAGCATAGGAGAAGTCGCAACGGCAGTAGCGACACAAACCAGCCTGACAACCACTGTCGACGGCCTGGCAACGGGCCTGCTACGGTGGGGCGGTCTTCGGGTGCTGCAAAATGTCCAGGAGTTCCTGAGGCAGGACATGGGGCACCTGCCATATGAGGTGTTCCAGGCGCTGCACCTACCTTACCGCAAATGCCATGGCCTGATCTTAAACACGTGCTCGCGGCCGATCATTGTAACGTCCGGATGCCTGAGGCTCGCCCAGAAGTTCCTCTTCATGCGCCTGCAGAGACTCCTCGGTCCTGAGGATTTGGGACTGTTTCAGCATGCTGCTCTGCCGGGTCTCTCGTGTGTGCAGCTCAGAAGAATCCAGTACAACACGGTGGTGCTGCGGGTGCAAAGCGGGCAGGACATCCTGCTCCTGTTTCTGGACCTGTCCAACGGCTACGGCCAGACGGACCGCATCCTCCTCGGTCAGCAAGTGTACTGGACGGCGTACCTGCGTGCGGCTTACGAGCAACAAATGGTACAGTATAGGAGACTCCAGGTATTTATCCAAACAGCCTTGGGGTTGGCCCGAGCTTACAGAATCCTGAGCGGGGTGGTGCAAGGTGGCGGCATGGACCCGTTTTTCTACGTTTGGAATAGTCTGTTGTTGTGGCGGGGAATAAATGAGAGATGCCGCGGGGTCTTGCTCACCTTGCTGTGGGGAGCGCAAGTAGCCATCAAGGCGCAAGCCACAGTGGACGACACTACCTTGTGGGCCTCCTCTCCGGCGGAGCTGCAGCAAGTGGTGGAGCAGGTCATGCCCGTTCTCAAGGCCATGAACGCGGTAGTCAATCCCGACAAATTTGGCCTGCTGCATTTGTCTGGGGCGCAGGGGCAGGTGCGCCTGGTCCGGTCCAGTGTCAACGTGCATCCCACGGTAGTCCACTCAGCCACCAAAGACAGTTACGTGAAGGTCCTGGGCAGCAACGCAAACCTCATGAGCACCAGTCCCGCAGATGTGGTCGCGCTGCGCAGGCAATCCTATGGGCTGCAGCGCAAGCTGCGGCAGCGCACGCCGTCAGTGCCCCTACTCTTGCTCATTACTGAAGGAGTGCTGCTAGTGAGCTGGTGTTACAAGCGGATGGTCCACTGGCCGCGGGATCTGATGCGGCCGCTGGCAAGCGGGGAAGGTGCTTCTGTGCTGAGCATCCTGTGCAGGGTGCTGAGAAAGGTGCTGTCCCTACCGCCCAAGACGCCCCGTCAATTTCTGCTACATGGCCGTGGTCTACGCTTGAGTGACCCTTACCACAAGCTGTGGGAGCTGGGGATTGAGGAGCTGATGCGTGCAGCGAACTCCCGACACCGCTATGTCCGTGAGACGACGCAGTCCTTGATTATGCAGCACTGCAAGGGGCTGCAGCAACGGACCCCCATGAGCAATGACTATGTCTTATTCGCCGAGTGGTGTCAGCGGCACAGCTGGTCCCCGGAGTTGAGGTACGAGCGGGACGCGGATGCGTGGGAGGCGACGTTCTCGGCCAACGATATCCTAGGAGTGCGCACGCTCATCATCGTGGCAGACGTCAGTGGCAGCGAGGATCAAGAGGTGTGGGGGTTAGCAGCGTGTGTTGCCACACCGACGGGCCATATAGTGGCCTTGTTCCGGGCCTGGATGCGAGTGATGTATGCGGGCACTATGCTGTTGGAAGCCACAGCCGTCGTCATGGCGATAGATGCTGTGCGAGCGCGTCTGGGACACATCAGTCACGCCGTGGAGCAATTGCTCGCGGGCGCCGATAACAAGCAGGCGGTGGAGAAGTTGGCCAACGAGGGGCTGTCGTTCCGGGCCTGGGACCTGTGCGACCGAGTGGTGGCGACGTATGTCGAATGCAGGAGCCAGGTGCCATGCCAAGTATTCTGGGTGCCGGCCCAGCATGACACGGGTCGGAAGGAGGTCCTATCTCGGCTCAACAGAGTTGTTGATGATGCATCCAGGGCGGAGCAGCAGCGCCGGTTGGGTAACCCATGGAGGTGGCCGCGAGTGTGGGACAACGGCGCCACGCTGGTGCTCACAAAGCGGGGTGTCCTCGTCCTCAAAGTGAAGCGCGCGGTCAGGGATGCGCTGAAGCACATGCCGCACGTGATCCAAAATACCACAGTTCCAGTGCAGCCCTGTCGGCACATCATGAAGACCCAAGTGCATGCGGGTATACACACGTGGTGGCGCAAGTCATGCCTCTACCACCCTCAGGACCAGGCAGCGGCGTTGCTGTCGGCATTCTACGAGGAGACGTGCGAGCTGTACTTTGACAGCGCACAGGAAGAAGTATGCCCACAGTGTAGGCCTCTGATAGGCTGCCCGCTCCAGCATAAAGCGGTGCGTTGCCCGCGCCTGCGCCTGAACACCTTAACCCTGTTTGGGGCGGTGCTGCAGGCCCTACGCCGACACCTGCGACACGCTGTCGTGATAGCCAGAGTGTGGAGAGGCCTGTGGCTGGAAAATACGACAGGACCAGGTGGAGTGATGCTGGTGTGGACAGAGCCCAGGGTGGCGGATACAATAGAGGCGCCGAGAGGTGCTGCGACGTGGCCGCTGTTTCATGCATCAGTCCCGAGCATGGAGTGCATGGCTGCTCTGCGCGGCATGGTGAAGACGTCCGCGGTAGCGCTGGCAGCTGAAGTGCTGAGCTTGGTGGCGAGGCATATGTGGGCCAAGGTCCCGTGGTGTGCGCAGGCAGTGCGCCGTTACGTAAGTCTGCCAGCCGAATCACAGATGGGGTACCAGGGTATGGCAGGGCTCCGTCGGGAAAGTGGCCATGCGGAGGCATCATGGGTCCCGCAGGAGCTGCTTGATGCGCTGCTGAGCCTCGACAGGCAGTTGAGCTGTGCGTATGTGAGTGATGACGGGGGCCTCTGGATTAGCCCCCCGCAGCATGGCACCGACTTGGTCAATGCAGTATGCCTGTGGCCGCGACGTCCCATGGTGCTGCCGGTAGCTACACCTGGGTCAGCGGTGCCAGCCCAGTTGGCTGTGCTGTTGCAGTCTGGGCCCGTCCAACCGACACAACAACAGTGGGTTCAGGGCTGGCGGGGGATGGCCTGGGTGTGCGAGTTGTGGTACGCAGGGTGGTCGGTAGTAGTGCTAGCTCGCAAGGGAAAGGCTCTGCAGGGGACGATAGTAGCGGAGCAAGTTAGAGCGTATTTGCAGGACCTGCGTGCTGCTGTGTGATCTCTGCAGGCCAAAAGTTCTATGAGCAGAGAACACAGCAGAGGGCGTCGTCAGGGCGGTCGTGGCAGCAGAGGACCGCCTTTGTTTCAGGGGGTAAAGGGGATCGTCAGCGTTGGAGATAGCAGCCCGCCGGTGGCTGAATATTGGCGAGATTGGCCTCACACCGGTCACAGTGCAGTGCATCTGCCTAATTGTTGCATCTGTTGCAGCCAGATTGGTGCATCTGCACAGCCCGCCTGATGTTGTGGATTTTCAGTTCTGATCCTCCTTCAGGTATACTATATGGCCGTAGAATACGTGCAGGTGGCTGGCGCGAAGCACCTGCAGGTATGGCGCCGTCATTCGGCTGTCCAGGCGCGTCTGTGCGCAGTGACGGGCGCGCACAAGCCAGTCCCTGATGTTACCTCCCTGCCAGGCAGACCAGTTTTCAGTATCTGTCTGGGTGTTCTTCTAGTTATTTGCCAGGCAGTTGAAGTAAGTGAGGGATAGCTTAAGCAGATGTGTTCATTAATATCTTCTGTTTGGTGCCCCTAAGGGCGGCTGCACTTGGCAGTCGTGCTGCGGAGGAAGGCCGTTGGCCCTGCAGCACCTTATGTTTTCTCTGCCCGTATGCGCCAGCGCCCGGTCCTGATTGCAGTCAGTGACACCCGACCACTGCAATGCGCAGGTGGCCAAGGGAAAGGTGCACAAAGACAGCAATGACGGTGATGAACAGTTGGGCAGTGGACGTGCAACACTTCACGAAGGGCCGTGTCTCGGGCTGCAGGGAGGAAAGTGCATGGAGTGCGTATGCATGGTGTGGCAGCGGGAGAGCATACGCCGGCAGCAAACGTGCCATATCACGGGTTCTTAGATATCATGGCAGGGGGAGAGCGGGGTTGTATCAACAGAACACACCCCGAGCCAGTCAAAAAAAAAAAAACATGAATCACCAAAACACAAATATCACACAATGGCGTAGGGCAGACGATTCAAGTCAGCAGGAGCAAAGAAGCAGGCAGGGCGGGGCCGGGCCAAGCAGGGATAGGTCCCTGGCTCCGGCTTTGGCTCTGGGTGCAGCACAACACGTAGGCATGCAGGTGCACACAAGGGTAAGGGGGCAGAGGGGGCGTCTCCCCGGAAAAGGCGACACCCAGACCCAGACTCAGACCTAGGCAGGACCGGGGAGGATGCGGGGAGGACCGGGGAGGATGCGGAGGGGATCGGGGAGGATGCGGGGAGGACCGGGGAGGACGCGGGGAGAATGCGGAGAGGATGCGGGGAGGATGCAAGGAGGATGCGGGGAGGACCAGGGAGGACGCGGGGAGGATCGGGGGGATGCGGTCAGGACCGGGGAGGATGCGGGGAGGACCGGGGAGGATGCGGGGAGGATCCGGGAAGATGCGGGCAGGATCGGGGAGGAGGCGGGGAGGACCGGTAAGGATGCGGGCAGGATCGGGGAGGATGCGGGGACGACCGGGGAGGATGCGGGGAGGATCGGGGAGGATGCAGGGAGGATCGGGGGGGATGCGGGGAGGGGGGGATCGGGGAGGATGCGGGGAGGACCGGGGAGGATGCAGGGAGGAGCGGGGAGGATGCGGGGAGGATCGGGGAGGATGCGGGGAGGATGCGGGGAGGACCGGGGAGGATGCGGGGAGGACGCGGGGACGATGCGGAGAGGATCGTGGAGGATGCGGGGAGGACCAGAAAGGATGCGGGGGGTATCAGGGAGGATGCGGGGAGGATCGGGGAGGATGCGGGGAGGATCGGGGAGGATGCAGGGAGGATCGGGGAGGATGCGGGGAGGATCAGGGAGGATGCGGGGAGGACCGGGGAGGATGCGGGGAGGATCGGGGACGATGCGGGGAGGACCGGGGAGGATGCGGGGAGGACCGGGGAGGATGCGGGGAGGACCGGGGAGGATGCGGGGAGGATCGGGAAGGATGCGGGGAGGATCGGGGAGGATGCGGGGAGGACAGGGGAGGATGCGGGGGGGATCAAGGAGGATGCGGGGAGGACCGGGGAGGATGCGGGGAGGACGCGGGGAGGATGCGGGGAGGATCAGGGAGGATGCGGGGAGGACCGGGGTGGATGCGGGGAGGATTGGGGAGGATGCGGGGAGGACGCGGCGAGGATGCGGGGAGGATTGGCGAGGATGCGGGGAGGATCGGGGAGGATGCGGCGAGGACCGGGGAGGATGCGGGGAGGATCGGGGAGGATGCAGGGAGGATGTGGGGAGGACCGGGCAGGATGCGAGGAGGATCGGGGAGGATGCAGGGAGGACCGGGGAGGATGCGGGGAGGACCGCGGAGGATGCGGAGGGGATCGGGGAGGATGCGGGGAGGACCGAGAAGGATGCGGGGAGGACCAGGGAGGATGCGGGGAGGATGCAGGGAGGATGCGGGGAGGACGCGGGGAGGACGCGGGGAGGATCGGGGAGGATGCGGGGAGGATCCGGGAGGATGCGGGGAGGACCGGGGAGGATGCGGGGGGGATCAGGGAGGATGAGGGGAGGATCGGGGAGGATGCAGGGAGGATCGGGGAGGATGCGGGGAGGACCGGGGAGGATGCGGGGGGGATCGGGGAGGATGCGGGGAGGATCGGGGAGGATGCGGGGAGGATGGAGGGAGGATGCGGGGAGGACACATGGGAGGATGCGGGGAGGATCGAGGAGGATGCGGGGAGGACCTAGGAGGATGCGGGGAGGATCGGGGAGGATGCAGAGAGGATCGGGAAGGATGCGGGGAGGACCGGGGAGGATGCGGGGAGGACCGGGGAGGATGCGGGGAGGGATCGGGGAGGAGGCGGGGAGGATCGGGGAGGATGCGGGGAGGATGCGGGGAGGATCGGGGAGGATGCGGGGAGGATGCGGGTAGGACCGGGGAGGATCGGGGAGGATGCGGGGAGGACCGGGGAGGATGCGGGGAGGACGCGGGGAGGATGCGGGGAGGACTGGGGAGGATGCGGGGAGGATCGGCGAGGATGCAGGGAGGATCGAGGAGGATGCGGGGAGGACCGGGGAGGATGCGGGGAGGATCGGGCAGGATGCGGGGAGGATGCGGGGAGGAGCGGGGAGGATGTGGGGAGGATCAGGGAGGATGCGGGGCGGATCGGGGAGGATGCAGGGAGGATCTGGGAGGATGCGGGGGAGACCGGGGAGGATGCGGGGAGGATGCGGGGAGGATTGGGGAGGATGCGGGGAGGATCGGGGAGGATGCGGGGAGGATGTGGGGAGGATCAGGGAGGATGCGGGGAGGATCGGGGGGGATGCAGGGAGGATCGGGGAGGATGCGGAGAGGACCGGGGAGGATGCGGGGAGGATGCGGGGAGGATGCGGGGAGGATTGGGGAGGATGCGGGGAGGATCGGGGAGGATGCGAGGAGGACCGGAGAAGATCCGGGGAGGACCGGGGAGGATGCGGCCAGGATTGGGGAGGATGCGGGGAGGATCTGGGATGATGCGGGGAGGATCGGGGAGGATGCGGGGAGGACCGGGGAGGATGCGGGGAGGATCGGGGAGGATGCAGGCAGGACCGGGGAGGATGCGGGGAGGACCGGGGAGGATGCGGAGGGGATCGGGGAGGATGCGGGGAGGACCGGGGAGGACGCGGGGAGAATGCGGAGAGGATGCGGGGAGGATGCAAGGAGGATGCGGGGAGGACCAGGGAGGACGCGGGGAGGATCGGGGGGATGCGGTCAGGACCGGGGAGGATGCGGGGAGGACCGGGGAGGATGCGGGGAGGATCCGGGAAGATGCGGGCAGGATCGGGGAGGAGGCGGGGAGGACCGGTAAGGATGCGGGCAGGATCGGGGAGGATGCGGGGACGACCGGGGAGGATGCGGGGAGGATCGGGGAGGATGCAGGGAGGATCGGGGGGGATGCGGGGAGGGGGGGATCGGGGAGGATGCGGGGAGGACCGAGGAGGATGCAGGGAGGATCGGGGAGGATGCGAGGAGGACTGGAGAGGATGCGGGGAGGATAGGGGAGGATGCGGGGAGGACCGGGGAGGATGCGGGGAGGATCTGGGAGGATGCGGGGAGGATCGGGAAGGATGCGGGGAGGACCGGGGAGGATGCGGGGAGGATCGGGGAGGATGCGGGGAGGATCGGGGAGGATGCGGGGAGGACCGGGGAGGATGCGGAGGGGATCGGGGAGGATGCGGGGAGGACCGGGGAGGATGCGGGGAGGATGCGGAGGGGATGCGGGGAGGATGCAGGGAGGATGCGGGGAGGACCAGGGAGGACGCGGGGAGGATCGGGGGGATGCGGTCAGAAACGGGGAGGATCGGGGAGGATGCGGGGAGCATCGGGGAGGAGGCGGCGAGGACCGGTAAGGTTGCGGGGAGGATCGGGGGGATGCGGTCAGGACCGGGGAGGATGCGGGAAGGATCGGGGAGGATGCGATACAAGGCAGCAGGAGCAAAGAAGCAGGCAGGGCGGGGCCGGGCCAAGCAGGGATAGGTCCCTGGTTCCGGCTCTGGCTCTGGGTGCAGCACAACACGTAGGCATGCAGGTGCACACAAGGGTAAGGGGGCAGAGGGGGCGTCTCCCCGGAAAAGGCGACACCCAGACCCAGACCCAGACCCAGACCCAGGATGCGGGGGGGACCGGGGAGGATGCGGCGAGGACCGGGGAGGACGCGGGGAGGACTGGGGAGGATGCGGGGAGGATCGGGGAGAATGCGGGGAGGATGCGGGGAGGACCGGGGAGGATGCGGGGAGGACCGGGGAGGATGCGGAGGGGATCGGGGAGGATGCGGGGAGGACCGGAAAGGATGCGGGGAGGACCGGGGAGGATGCTAGGAGGATGCAGGGAGGATGCAGGGAGGATGCAGGGAGGACGCGGGGAGGATGCGGGGAGGATCGAGGAGGATGCGGGGGGGGGGGGGTGGGGAGGATGCGGGGAGGACCGGGGAGGATGCGGGGAGGACCGGGGAGGATGAGGGGAGGATCAGGGAGGATGCAGGGAGGATCGGGGAGGATGCGGGGAGGACCGGGGAGGATGCGGGGGGGATCGGGGATGATGCGGGGAGGATCGGGGAGGATGCGGGGAGGATCGGGGAGGATGCGGGGAGGACCGGGGAGGATGCGGGGAGGATGCGGGTAGGATGCGGGGAGGATGCAAGGAGGACGGGCGAGGATGCGGGGAGGATCGAGGAGGATGTGGGGAGGACCGGGGAGGATGCGGGGAGGACCGGGGAGGATGCGGGGGGGACCGGGGTGGAGGCGAGGATGATCGGGGAGGATGCCAGGAGGATCGGGGAGGATGCGGGGAGGATCGGGGAGGATGCGGGGAGGACCGGAAAGGATGCGGGGAGGACCGGGGAGGATGCGGGGGGGATGGGGGAGGATGCGGGGAGGATCGGGGAGGATGCGGGGAGGACCGGGGAGGATGCGAGGAGGATGCGGGGAGGATGCGGGGAGGATGCAGGGAGGACGCGCGGAGGATGCGGGGAGGATCGAGGAGGATGCGGGGAGGACCAGGGAGGATGCGAGGAGGATTGGGGAGGATGCAGGGAGGATCCGAGAGGATGCGGGGAGGACCGGGGAGGATGCGGGGGAGACCGGGGAGGAGGCGAGGATGATCGGGGAGGATGCCAGGAGGATCGGGGAGGATGCGGGGAGGATCGGGGAGGATGCGGGGAGGACCGGGGAGGATGCGGGGAGGACCGGGGAGGATGCGGGGGGGATCGGGGAGGATGCGGGGAGGATCGGGGAGGATGCGGGGAGGACCGGGGAGGATGCGGGGAGGATGCGGGGAGGATGCGGGGAGGATGCGGGGAGGACGCGCGGAGGATGCGGGGAGGATCGAGGAGGATGCGGGGAGGACCAGGGAGGATGCGAGGAGGATCGGGGAGGATGCGGGGAGGATCGGGGAGGATGCGGGGAGGACCGGGGAGGATGCCGGGAGGACGCGGGGAGGATGCGGGGAGGATCGGGGAGGATGCGGCGAGGACCCGGGAGGATGCGGGGAGGATCGGGGAGGATGCAGGGAGGATCGGGGAGGACCGGGAAGGATGCGGGGGGGATCGGGGAGCATGCGGGGAGGATCGGGGAGGATGCAGGGATAATCGGGGAGGATGCGGGGAGGACCGGGCAGGATGCGGGTGGGATCGGGGAGGATGCGGGGAGGATCGGGGAGGATGCGGGGAGGACGGAGAAGGATGCGGGGAGGATGCGGCGAGGATGCGGGGAGGACGCGGGGAGGATGCGGGGAGGATTGAGGAGGATGCGGGGAGGACCGGGGAGGATGCGGGGAGGATCGGGGAGGATGCAGGGAGGATCAAAAAGGATGCGGGGAGGACCGGGGAGGATGCGGGGAGGACCGGGGAGGATGCGGGGAGGATCGGGGAGGAGGCGGGGAGGATCAGGGAGGATGCGGGGATGATGCGGGGAGGACCGGGGAGGATGCGGGGAGGATGCGGGGAGGATGTGGGGAAGATGCGGGGAGGACACGGGGAGGATGCGGGGAGGATCGAGGAGGATGCGGGGAGGACCGGGGAGGATGCGGGGAGGGATCGGGGAGGAGGCCGGGAGGATCGGGGAGGATGCGGGGGGGATCGGGGGGGATGCGGGGAGGATCGGGGAGGATGCGGGGAGGACCGGGGAGGATGCGGGGAGGAGGCGGGGATGATGCGGGGAGAATGCAGGGATAATCGGGGAGGAGGCGGGGAGGATCGGGGAGGATGCGGGGAGGATCAGGGAGGATGCGGGGAGGACCGGGGAGGATGCCGGGAGGACGCGGGGAGGATGCGGGGAGGATCTGGGAGGATGCGGCGAGGACCCGGGATAATGCGGGGAGGATCGGGGAGGATGCAGGGAGGATCAGGGAGGATGCGGGGAGGACCAGGGGGGGTGAAGGGGATCGGGGAGGATGCGGGGAGGATCCGGGAGGATGCGGGGAGGATGCGGGGAGGATGCGGGGAGGATGCGGGGAGGAGGCGGGGAGGATGCGGGGAGGATTGAGGAGGATGCGGGGAGGACCGGGGAGGATGCGGGGAGGATCGGGGAGGATGCAGGGAGGATAAGAAAGGATGCGGGGAGGACCGGGGAGGATGCGGGGAGGACCGGGGAGGATGCGGGGAGGATCGGGGAGGAGGCGGGGAGGATCGGGGAGGATGCGGGGATGATGCGGGGAGGATGCGGGGAGGACCGGGGAGGATGCGGGGAGGATCGGGAAGGATGCGGGGAGGACCGGGGAGGATGCGGGGAGGATCAGGGAGGATGCGGGGGGGACCAGGGAGGATGCGGGGAGGATCGGGGAGGATGCAGGGAGGATCGGGGAGGATGCGAGGAGGACCAGGGAGGATGCGGGCTGGATCAGGGAGGATGCGGGGAGGATCAGGGAGGATGCGGGGAGGACCGGGGAGAATGCGGGGAGGATCATGGAGGATGCGGGGAGGACCGGGGAGGATGCGGGGAGGATCGGGGAGGATGCGGAGAGGATCAGGGAGGATGTGGGGAGGACCGGAGAGGATGCGGGGAGGACCGGGGAGGATGCGGGCAGGATCGAGGAGGATGCAGGGAGGATCGGGGAGGATGCGGGGAGGACCGGGGAGCATGCGGGGAGGATTCGGGGAGGATGCGGGAAGGATGCGGGGAGGACGCGGGGAGGATGCGGGGAGCATTGGGGAGGATGCAGGGAGGATCGGGGAGGATGCAGGGAGGAATCGGGGGGGGTGCGGGAAGGGGAGGATCGGGGAGGATGCGGGGAGGACCGGGGAGGATGCGGGGATGACCGGGGAGGATACGGGGAGGACGCGGGGAGGATGCGGAGAGGATCGGGGAGGATGCCGCGAGGACCCGGGAGGGTGCGGGGAGGATCGGGGAGGATGCAGGGAGGATCGGGGAGGATGCGGGGAGGACCGGGGAGGATGCGGGGGGGATCGGGGCGGATGCGGGGAGGATCGGGGAGGATGCAGGCAGGATCGGGGAGGATGCGGGGAGGACCGGGAAGGATGCGGGGGGGATCGGGGAGGATGCGGGGAGGATCGGGGAGGATGCGGGGAGGACGGAGAAGGATGCGGGGAGGATGCGGGGAGGATCGGGGAGGATGCGGGGAGGACGCGGGGAGGATGCGGGGACAATTGAGGAGGATGCGGGGAGGACCGGGGAGGATGCGGGGAGGATCGGGGAGGATGCAGGGGGGATCGGAAAGGATGCGGTGAGGACCGGGGAGGATGCGGGGAGGACCGGGGAGGATGCGGGGAGGATCGGGGAGGAGGCGAGGAGGATCGGGGAGGATGCGGGGATGATGCAGGGAGGATGCGGGGAGGACCGGGGATGATGCGGGGAGGATCGGGGATGATGCGGGGAGGACCGGGGAGGATGCGGGGAGGATCAGGGAGGATGCGGGGAACACCAGGGAGGATGCGGGGAGGATGCAGGGAGGATCGGGGAGGATGCGGGGAGGACCGGGGAGGATGCGGGGGGGATTGGGGAGGATGCGGGGAGGATCGGGGAGGATGCGGGGAGGACGGGGAAGGATGCGGGGAGGATGCGGGGAGGATGCGGGGAGGACGCGGGGAGGATGCGGGGAGGATTGAGGAGGATGCGGGGAGGACCGGGGAGGATGCGGGGAGGATCGAGGAGGATGCCCGGAGGATCGGAAAGGATGCGGGGAGGACCGGAGAGGATGCGGGGAGGACCGGGGAGGGTGCGGGGAGGAACGGGGAGGATGCGGGGAGGATCAGGGAGGATGCGGGGAGGACCGGGCAGGATGCGGGGAGGATCGGGGAGGATGCGGGGAGGACCGGGCAGGATGCGGGGAGGATCGGGGAGGATGCGGGAAGGACCGGGGAGGATGCGGGGAGGATCAGGGAGGATGCGGGGAGGACCACGGAGGATGCAGGGTTGATTAGGGAGGATGCGGGGAGGATCGGGGGGGATGCGGGGAGGATCGGGGAGGATGTGAAGAGGACCGGGGAGGATGCGGGAAGCATCAGGGAGGATGCGGGGAGGACCAGGGAGGATGCGGGGAGGATCGGGGAGGATGCAGGGAGGATCGGGGAGGATGCGGGGAGGACCGGAGAGGATGCGGGGAGGATCGGGGAGGATGCGGGGAGGACCGGGGAGGATGCGGAGAGGATCAGGGAGGATGCGGGGAGGACCGGAGAGGATGCGGGGAGGACCGGGGAGGATGCGGGCAGGATCGAGGAGGATGCAGGGAGGATCGGGGAAGATGCGGGGAGGACCGGGGAGGATGCGGGGAGGATCGGGGAGGATGCGGGGAGGATCGGGGAGGATGCAGGGAGGATTGGGGAGGATGCGAGGAGGACCAGGGAGGATGCGGGGTGGATCAGGGAGGATGCGGGGAGGATCGGGGAGGATGCGGGGAGGATCGGGGAGGATGCGGGGAGGACCGGGGAGGATGCGGGGAGGATCAGGGAGGATGCGGGGAGGATCGGGGAGGATGCGGGGTGGACCGGGGAGGATGCGGGGAGGATCGGGGAGGATGCGGGGAGGACCGGGGAGGATGCGGAGAGGATCAGGGAGGATGCGGGGAGGAACGGGGAAGAGGCGGGGAGGATCGGGGATGATGCGGGGAGGATCGGGGAGGATGCGGGGAGGACCGGGGAGGATGCGGGGAGGATCGGGGAGGATGCGGGGAGGATCGGGGAGGATGCAGGGAGGATCGGGGAGGATGCGAGGAGGACCAAGGAGGAGGCGGGGTGGATCAGGGAGGATGCGGGGAGGATCGGGGAGGATGCGGGGAGGATCGGGGAGGATGCGGGGAGGACCGGGGAGGATGCGGGGAGGATCAGGGAGGATGCGGAGAGGATCAGGGAGGATGCGGGGAGGACCGGAGAGGATGCGGGGAGGACCGGGGAGGATGCGGGCAGGATCGAGGAGGATGCAGGGAGGATCTGGGAGGATGCGGGGAGGACCGGGGAGGATGCGGGGAGGATGCGGGGAGGATGCGGGAAGGATGCGGGGAGGACGCGGGGAGGATGCGGGGAGCATCGGGGAGGATGCGGGGAGGATCGGGGAGGATGCGGGGAGGATCGGGGAGGATACGGGGAGGACGCGGGGAGGATGCGGGGAGGATCGGGGAGGATGCGGCGAGGACCCGGGAGGATGCGGGGAGGATCGGGGAGGATGCGGGGAGGATCGGGGAGGATGCGGGGAGGACCGGGGAGGATGCGGGGGGGATCGGGGAGGATGCGGGGGGGATCGGGGAGGATGCAGGGAGGATCGGGGAGGATGCGGGGAGGACCGGAGAGGATGCGGGGGGGATCGGGGAGGATGCGGGGAGGATCGGGGAGGATGCGGGGAGGACGGAGAAGGATGCGGGGAGGATGCGGGGAGGACGCGGGGAGGATGCGGGGAGGAAGCGGGGAGGATGCGGGGAGGATTGAGGAGGATGCGGGGAGGACCGGGGAGGATGCGGGGAGGATCGGGGAGGATGCAAGGTGGATCGGAAAGGATGCGGGGAGGACCGGGGAGGATGCGGGGAGGGCCGGGGAGGATGCGGAGAGGATTGGGGAGGAGGCGGGGAGGATCGGGGAGGATGCGGGGATGAGGCGGGGAGGATGCGGGGAGGACCGGGGAGGATGCGGGGAGGATCGGGGAGGATGCGGGGAGGACCGGGGAGGATGCGGGGAGGATCAGGGAGGATGCGGGGAGGACCAGAGAGGATGCGGGGAGGATCGGGGAGGATGCGAGGAGGACCAGGGAGGATGCGGGGTGGATCAGGGAGGATGCGGGGAGGATCGGGGAGGATGCGGGGCGGACCGGGGAGGATGCGGGGAGGATCGGGGAGGATGCGGAGAGGATCAGGGAGGATGCGGAGAGGACCGGAGAGGATGCGGAGAGAACCGGGGAGGATGCGGGCAGGATCGGGGAGGATGCAGGGAGGAACGGGGAGGATGCGGGGAGGACCGGGGAGGATGCGGGGAGGATGCGGGAAGGATGCGGGGAGGACGCGGGGAGGATGCGGGGAGCATCGGGGAGGATGCGGGGAGGATCGGGGAGGAGGCAGGGAGGATCGGGGGGGGGTGCGGGAAGGGGAGGATCGGGGAGGATGCGGGGAGGACCGGGGAGGATGCGGAGATGACCGGGGAGGATGCGGGGAGGATCGGGGAGGATACGGGGAGGATCGGGGAGGATGCGGGGAGGATCGGGGAGGATGCGGAGAGGATCAGGGAGGATGCGGGGAGGACCGGAGAGGATGCGGGGAGGACCGGGGAGGATGCGGGCAGGATCGGGGAGTGTGCAGGGAGGATCGGGGAGGATGCGGGGAGGACCGGGGAGGATGCGGGGAGGATGCGGGGAGGATGCGGGAAGGATGCGGGGAGGACGCGGGGAGGATGCGGGGAGCATCGGGGAGGATGCGGGGAGGATCGGGGAGGATGCGGGGAGGATCGGGTGGATGCGGTCAGGACCGGGGAGGATGCGGGGAGGACCGGGGAGGATGCGGGGAGGACCGGGGAGGATGCGGGGAGGACCGGGGAGGATGTCGGGACGACTGGGGAGGATGCCCGGGGAGGATGCAGGGAGGATCGGGGGGGGGTGCGGGACGGGGAGGATCGGGGAGGATGCAGGGAGGATCGGAGAGGATGCGGGGAGGATCGGGGAGGATGCGGGGAGGACCGGGTAGGATGCGGGGAGGATCGGGGAGGATGCGGAGAGGATCAGGGAGGATGCGGCAAGGAACGGAGAGGATGCGGGGAGGACCGGGGAGGATGCGGGCAGGATCGGGGAGTGTGCAGGGAGGATCGGGGAGGATGCGGGGAGGACCGGGGAGGATGCGGGGAGGATGCGGGGAGGATGCGGGAAGGATGCGGGGAGGACGCGGGGAGGATGCGGGGAGCATCGGGGAGGATGCGGGGAGGATCGGGGAGGACACGGGGAGGATCGGGTGGATGCGGTCAGGACCGGGGAGGATGCGGGGAGGACCGGGGAGGATGCGGGGAGGACCGGGGAGGATGCGGGGAGGACCGGGGAGGATGTCGGGACGACTGGGGAGGATGCCCGGGGAGGATGCAGGGAGGATCGGGGGGGGGTGCCGGACGGGGAGGATCGGGGAGGATGCAGGGAGGATCGGAGAGGATGCGGGGAGGATCGGGGAGGATGCGGGGAGGACCGGGTAGGATGCGGGGAGGATCGGGGAGGATGCGGAGAGGATCAGGGAGGATGCGGCAAGGAACGGAGAGGATGCGGGGAGGACCGGGGAGGATGCGGGCAGGATCGGGGAGGATGCAGGGAGGATCGGGGAGGATGCGGGGAGGACCGGGGAGGATGCGGGGAGGATGCGGGGAGGATGCGGGAAGGATGCGGGGAGGACGCGGGGAGGATGCGGGGAGCATCAGGGAGGATGCGGGGAGGATCGGGGAGGATGCGGGGAGGACCGGGGAGGATGCGGGGAGGATCGGGGAGGATGCAGTGAGGACCGGGAAGGATGCGGGGAGGACCGGGGAGGATGCACGGAGGATCGGGGAGGATGCGGGGAGGATCGGGGAGGATGCAGGGAGGACCGGGGAGGATGCGGGGAGGACCGCGGAGGATGCGGAGGGGATCGGGGAGGATGCGGGGAGGACCGGGGAGGATGCGGGGAGGACCAGGGAGGATGCGGGGAGGATGCAGGGAGGATGCGGGGAGGACGCGGGGAGGACGCGGGGAGGATGCGGGGAGGATCGGGGAGGATGCGGGGAGGACCGGGGAGGATGCGGGGAGGATCGGGGAGAATGCGGGGATGATCGGGGAGGATGCGGGGAGGACCGGGGAGGATGCGGGGAGGACCGGGGAGGATGCGGGGAGGATCGGGGAGGATGCGGGAAGGACCGGGGAGGATGCGGGGAGGATCAAGAAGGATGCGGGGGGGACCAGGGAGGATGCGGGGAGGATCGGGGAGGATGCAGGGAGGATCGGGGAGGATGCGAGGAGGACCGGGGAGGATGCGGGGAGGATCGGGGAGGATGCGGGGAGGATCGGGGAGGATGCGGGGAGGATGCGGGAAGGATGCGGGGAGGACGCGGGGAGGATGCGGGGAGCATCGGGGAGGATGCGGGGAGGATCGGGGAGGATGCGGGGAGGATCGGGGAGGATACGGGGAGGACGCGGGGAGGATGCGGGAAGGATCGGGGAGGATGCGGCGAGGACCCGGGAGGATGCGGGGAGGATCGGGGAGGATGCAGGGAGGATCGGGGAGGATGCGGGGAGGACCGGGGAGGATGCGGGGGGGATCGGGGAGGATGCGGGGGGGATTGGGGAGGATGCAAGGAGGATCGGGGAGGATGCGGGGAGGACCGGGGAGGATGCGGGGGGGATCGGGGAGGATGCGGGGAGGATCGGGGAGGATGCGGGGAGGACGGAGAAGGATGCGGGGAGGATGCGGGGAGGACGCGGGGAGGATGCGGGGAGGAAGCGGGGAGGATGCGGGGAGGATTGAGGAGGATGCGGGGAGGACCGGGGAGGATGCAGGGGGGGATCGGGGAGGATGCAAGGTGGATCGGAAAGGATGCGGGGAGGACCGGGGAGGATGCGGGGAGGACCGGGGAGGATGCGGAGAGGATCGGGGAGGAGGCGGGGAGGATCGGGGAGGATGCGGGGATGAGGCGGGGAGGATGCGGGGAGGACCGGGGAGGATGCGGGGAGGGTCGGGGAGGATGCGGGGAGGACCGGGGAGGAGGCAGGGAGGATCAGGGAGGATGCGGGGAGGACCTGGGAGGATGCGGGGAGGATCGGGGAGGATGCGAGGAGGACAAGGGAGGATGCGGGGTGGATCAGGGAGGATGCGGGGAGGATCGGGGAGGATGCGGGGAGGACCGGGGAGCATGCGGGGAGGATCGGGGAGGATGCGGGGAGGATCAGGGAGGATGCGGGGAGGACCGGAGAGGATGCGGGGAGGACCGGGGAGGATGCGGGCAGGATCGGGGAGGATGCAGGGAGGAACGGGGAGGATGCGGGGAGGATGCGGGGAGGATGCGGGAAGGATGCGGGGAGGACGCGGGGAGGATGCGGGGAGCATCGGGGAGGATGCGGGGAGGATCGGGGAGGAGGCAGGGAGGATCGGGGGGGGGTGCGGGAAGGGGAGGATCGGGGAGGATGCGGGGAGGACCGGGGAGGATGCGGGGATGACCGGGGAGGATGCGGGGAGGATCGGGGAGGATACGGGGAGGATCGGGGAGGATGCGGGGAGGATCGGGGAGGATGCGGAGAGGATCAGGGAGGATGCGGGGAGGACCGGAGAGGATGCGGGGAGGACCGGGGAGGATGCGGGCAGGATCAGGGAGGATGCAGGGAGGATCGGGGAGGATGCGGGGAGGACCGGGGAGGATGCGGGGAGGATGCGGGGAGGATGCGGGAAGGATGCGGGGAGGACGCGGGGAGGATGCGGGGAGCATCAGGGAGGATGCGGGGAGGATCGGGGAGGATGCGGGGAGGACCGGGGAGGATGCGGGGAGGACCGGGGAGGATGTCGGGAGGACTGGGGAGGATGCCCGGGGAGGATGCAGGGAGGATCGGGGGAGGGTGCGGGACGGGGAGGATCGGGGAGGATGCAGGGAGGATCGGAGAGGATGCGGGAAGGATCGGGGAGGATGCGGGAAGGATCGGGGAGGATGCGGAGAGGATCAGGGAGGATGCGGGGAGGACCGGAGAGGATGCGGGGAGGACCGGGGAGGATTCGGCGAGGATCGGGGAGGATGCGGAGAGGATGCAGGGAGGATGCGGGGAGGATGCGGGGAGGACGCGGGGAGGATGCGGGGAGCATCGGGGAGGATGCGGGGAGGATCGGGGAGGATGCGGGGAGGACCAGGGAGGATGCGGCGAGGATCGGGGAGGATGCGGGGAGGACCGGGGAGGATGCGGGGAGGATGGGGGAGGATGCAGTGAGGACCGGGAAGGATGCGGGGAGGACCGGGGAGGATGCAGGGAGGATCGGGGAGGATGCGGGGAGGATCGGGGAGGATGCAGGGAGGACCGGGGAGGATGCGGGAAGGACCGGGGAGGATGCGGGGAGGACCAGGGAGGATGCGGGGAGGATGCAGGGAGGATGCGTGGATGACGCGGGGAGGATGCGGGGGGGATCGGGGAGGATGCGGGGAGGACCGGGGAGGATGCGGGGAGGACCGGGGAGGATGCGGGGATGATCAGGGAGGATGCGGGGAGGACCGGGGAGGATGCGGGGAGGACCGGGTAGGATGCGGGGAGGACCGGGGAGGATGCGGGAAGGACCGGGGAGGATGCGGGGAGGATCAGGGAGGATGCGGGGGGGACCAGGGAGGATGCGGGGAGGATCGGGGAGGATGCAGGGAGGATCGTGGAGGATGCGAGGAGGACCAGGGAGGATGCGGGGAGGATCGGGGAGGATGCGGGGAGGATCGGGGAGGATGCGGGGAGGACCGGGGAGCATGCGGGGAGGATCGGGGAGGATGCGGGGAGGACCAAGGAGGATGCGGGGAGGATCCGGGAGGATGCAGGGAGGATCGGGGAGGATGCGAGGAGGATCAGGGAGGATGCGGGGAGGATCGGGGAGGATGCGGGGAGGATCGGGGAGGATGCGGGGAGGACCAGGGAGGATGCGGTGAGGATCAGGGAGGATGCGGGGAGGACCAGGGAGGATGCGGGGAGGATCGGGGAGGATGCGGGGAGGATCGGGGAGGATGCGAGGAGGACCAGGGAGGATGCGGGGTGGATCAGGGAGGATGCGGGGAGGATCGGGGAGGATGCGGGGAGGACCGGAGAGGATGCGGGGAGGATCGGGGAGGATGCGGGGAGGACCGGGGAGGATGCGGAGAGGATCAGGGAGGATGCGGGGAGGACCGGAGAGGATGCGGGGAGGACCGGAGAGGATGCGGGCAGGATCGAGGAGGATGCAGGGAGGATCGGGGAGGATGCGGGGAGGATGCGGGGAGGATGCGGGGAGGATGCGGGAAGGATGCGGGGAGGATGCGGGGAGGATGCGGGGAGCATCGGGGAGGATGCGGGGAGCATCGGGGAGGATGCAGGGAGGATCGGGGGGGGTGCGGGACGGGGAGGATCGGGGAGGATGCGGGGAGGACCGGGGAGGATGCGGGGATGACCGGGGAGGATGCGGGGAGGATCGGGGAGGATACGGGGAGGACGCGGGGAGGATGCGGGGAGGATCGGGGAGGATGCGGCGAGGACCCGGGAGGATGCGGGGAGGATCGGGGAGGATGCAGGGAGGATCGGGGAGGATGCGGGGAGGACCGGGGAGGATGCGGGGGGGATCGGGGAGGATGCGGGGAGGATCGGGGAGGATGCAGGGAGGATCGGGGACGATGCGGGGAGGACCGGGGAGGATGCGGGGGGGATCGGGGAGGATGCAGGGAGGATCGGGGAGGATGCGGGGAGGACGGAGAAGGATGCGGGGAGGATGCAGGGAGGACGCGGGGAGGATGCGGGGAGGACGCGGGGAGGATGCGGGGAGGATTGAGGAGGATGCGGGGAGGACCGGGGAGGATGCGGGGAGGATCGGGGAGGATGCAAGGAGGATCGCAAAGGATGCGGGGAGGACCGGGGAGTATGCGGGGGGGACCGGGGAGGATGCGGAGAGGATCGGTGAGGAGGCGGGGAGGATCGGGGAGGATGCGGGGATGAGGCGGGGAGGATCGGGGAGGATGCGGGGAGGACCGGGGAGGATGAGGGGAGGATCAGGGAGGATGCGAAGAGGACCAGGGAGGATGCGGGGAGGATCGGGGAGGATGCGAGGAGGACCGGGGACGATGCGGGGTGGATAAGGGAGGATGCGGGGAGGCGCGGGGAGGATGCGGGGAGGACCGGAGAGAGGATGCGGGGAGGATCGCAGAGAATGCGGAGAGGATCAGGGAGGATGCGGGGAGGAGCGGAGAGGATGCGGGGAGGACCGGGGAGGATGCGGGCAGGATCGGGGAGGATACAGGGAGGATCGGGGAGGATGCGGGGAGGACCGGGAAGGATGCGGGCAGGATGTGGGAAGGATGCGGGGAGGACGCGGGGAGGATGCGGGGAGCATCGGGGAGGATGCGGGGAGGACCGGGGAGGATGCAGGGAGGATCGGGAGGGGTGCGGGAAGGGGAGGATCGGGGAGGATGCGGGGAGGACCGGGGAGGATGCGGGGATGACCGGGGAGGATGCGGGGAGGATCGGTGAGGATACGGAAAGGATCGGGGAGGATGCGGGGAGGATCGGGGAGGATGCGGAGAGGATCAAGGAGGATGCGGGGAGGGCCGGAGAGGATGCGGGGTGGACCGGGGAGGATGCGGGCAGGATCGGGGAGGATGCAGGGAGGATCGGGGAGGATGCGGGGAGGACCGGGGAGGATGCGGGGAGGATGCGGGGAGGATGCGGGAAGGATGCGGGGAGGACGCGGGGAGGATGCGGGGAGCATCGGGGAGGATGCGGGGAGGATCGGGGAGGATGCGGGGAGGACCAGGGAGGATGCGGCAAGGACCGGGGAGGATGTCGGGAGGACCGGGGGGGGTGCGGGACGGGGAGGATCGGGGAGGATGCGGGGAGGATCGGGGAGGATGCGGGAAGGATCGGGGAGGATGCGGGAAGGATCGGGGAGGATGCAGAGAGGATCAGGGAGGATGCGGGGAGGACCGGAGAGGATGCGGGGAGGACCGGGGAGGATGGGGGGAGGATGGGGGAGGATGCAGGGAGGATGCGGGGAGGATGCGGGGAGGACCGGGGAGGATGCGGGGAGGATGCAGGGAGGATGCGGGAAGGATGCGGGGAGGACGCGGGGAGGATGCGCGGAGCATTGGGGAGGATGCGGGGAGGATCGGGGAGGATGCGGGGAGGACCGGGGAGGATGCGGGGAGGACCGGGGAGGATGCGGGGAGGATCAGGGAGCATGCGGCAAGGACCGGGGCGGATGCGGGGAGGATCGGGGAGGATGCGGGGAGGATCGGCGAGGATGCGGGGAGGACCGGGAAGGATGCGGGGAGGATGCGGGGAGGATGCGGGGAGGACGTGGGGAGGATGCGGGGAGGATCGGGGAGGATGCGGGGAGGACCGGGGGGGATGCGGGGGGGATCGGGGAGGATGCGGGGAGGACCGGGGGGGATGCGGGGAGGATCTGGGAGGATGCGGGGAGGACCGGGGAGGATGCGGGGATGATCGGTGAGGATGCGGGGAGGATCGGGGAGGATGCGGGGAGGACCGGGGAGGATGCGGAGAGGATCGGGGAGGATGCAGGGAGGATCCGGGAGGATGCGGGGAGGACCGGGGAGGATGCGGGGAGGATCGGGGAGGATGCGGGGAAGATCGGGGAGGATGCGGCCAGGACCGGGGAGGATGCGGGGAGGATGCGGGGAGGATGCGGGGAGGATGCGGGGAGGATCGGGGAGGATGCGGGGAGGACCGGGGAGGATGCGGGGAGGATCAGGTGGGATGTTCAAAAGATCAGGGAGGATGCGGGGAGGACCGGCGAGGATGCGGGGAGGATGCGGCGAGGATGCGGGGAGGATGCGGGGAGGACGCGGGGAGGATGCGGGGAGGATCGGGGAGGATGAGGAAAGGATCGGGGAGGATGCGGGGAGGACCGGGGAGGATGCGGGGAGGACCGGGGATGATGCGGGGAGGATCGGGGATGATGCAGGGAGGATCGGGGAAGAAGCGGCGAGGACCGGGGAGGATGCGGGGAGGATGCGGAGAGGATGCGGGGAGGATGCCGGGAGGATCGGGGAGGATGCGGGGAGGACCGGGGAGGATGCGGGGAGGATCGGGTGGGATGTTCAAAAGATCGGGGAGGATGCGGTGAGGACCGGCGAGGGTGCGGGGAGGATGCTGCGAGGATGCGGGGAGGATGCGGGGAGGATCGGGGAGGATGCGGGGAGGACCGGGGAGGATGAGGGGAGGATTGGGGAGGATGCGGGGAGGATCGGGGAGGATGCAGGGAGGACCAGGGAGGATGCGGGGAGGACCGGGGAGGATGCGAGGAGGATCGGGGATGATGCAGGGAGGATCGGGGAGGATGCGGGGAGGACCGGGAAGGATGCGGGGAGGATGTGGGAAGGATGCGGGGAGGACGCGGGGAGGATGCGGGGAGCATCGGGGAGGATGCGGGGAGGACCGGGGAGGATGCAGGGAGGATCGGGGGGGGGGTGCGGGAAGGGGAGGATTGGGGAGGATGCGGGGAGGACCGGGGAGGATGCGGGGATGACCGGGGAGGATGCGGGGAGGATCGGGGAGGATACGGAAAGGATCGGGGAGGATGCGGGGAGGATCGGGGAGGATGCGGAGAGGATCAGGGAGGATGCGGGGAGGACCGGAGAGGATGCGGGGTGGACCGGGGAGGATGCGGGAAGGATGCGGGGAGGACGCGGGGAGGATGCAGGGAGGATCGGGGAGGATGCGGGGAGGACCGGGGAGGATGCGGGGAGGATGCGGAGAGGATGCGGGAAGGATGCGGGGAGGACGCGGGGAGGATGCGGGGAGCATCGGGGAGGATGCGGGGAGGATCGGGGAGGATGCGGGGAGCACCGGGGAGGATGTCGGGAGGATCGGGGGGGGTGCGGGACGGGGAGGATCGGGGAGGATGCGGGGAGGATCGGGGAGGATGCGGGAAGGATCGGGGAGGATGCGGGAAGGATCGGGGAGGATGCAGAGATGATCAGGGAGGATGCGGGGAGGACCGGAGAGGATGCAGGGAGGACCGGGGAGGATGGGGGGACGATGGGGCAGGATGCAGGGAGGATGCGGGGAGGATGCGGGGAGGACCGGGGAGGATGCGGGGAGGATGCGGGGAGGATGCGGGAAGGATGCGGGGAGGACGCGGGGAGGATGCGCCGAGCATTGGGGAGGATGCGGGGAGGATCGGGGAGGATGCGGGGAGGACCGGGGAGGATGCGGGGAGGACCAGGGAGGATGCGGGGAGGATCGGGGAGCATGCGGCAAGGACCGGGGCGGATGCGGGGAGGATCGGGGAGGATGCGGGGAGGATCGGCGAGGATGCGGCGAGGACCGGGAAGGATGCGGGGAGGATGCGGGGAGGATGCGGGGAGGACGCGGGGAGGATGCGGGGAGGATCGGGGAGGATGCGGGGAGGACCGGGGGGGATGCGGGGGGGATCGGGGAGGATGAGGGGAGGACCGGGGGGGATGCGGGGAGGATCTGGGAGGATGCGGGGAGGACCGGGGAGGATGCGGGGATGATCGGTGAGGATGCGGGGAGGATCGGGGAGGATGCGGGGAGGACCGGGGAGGATGCGGAGAGGATCGGGGAGGATGCAGGGAGGATCCGGGAGGATGCGGGGGGGACCGGGGAGGATGCGGGGAGGATCGGGGAGGATGCGGGGAAGATCGGGGAGGATGCGGCCAGGACCGGGGAGGATGCGGGGAGGATGCGGGGAGGATGCGGGGAGGATCGGGGAGGATGCGGGGAGGACCGGGGAGGATGCGGGGAGGATCAGGTGGGATGTTCAAAAGATCGGGGAGGATGCGGGGAGGACCGGCGAGGATGCGGGGAGGATGCGGCGAGGATGCGGGGAGGATGCGGGGAGGACGCGGGGAGGATGCGGGGAGGATCGGGGAGGATGCGGGGAGGACCGGGGAGGATGAGGAAAGGATCGGGGAGGATGCAGGGAGGACCGGGGAGGATGCGGGGAGGACCGGGGATGATGCGGGGAGGATCGGGGATGATGCAGGGAGGATCGGGGAGGATGCGGCGAGGACCGGGGAGGATGCGGGGAGGATGCGGAGAGGATGCGGGGAGGATGCGGGGAGGATCGGGGAGGATGCGGGGAGGACCGGGGAGGATGCGGGGAGGATCGGGTGGGATGTTCAAAGATCGGGGAGGATGCGGTGAGGACCGGCGAGGATGCGGGGAGGATGCTGCGAGGATGTGGGGAGGATGCGGGGAGGACCGGGGAGGATGCGGGGAGGACCGGGGAGGATGCGAGGAGGATCGGGGATGATGCAGGGAGGATCGGGGAGGATGCGGGGAGGACCGGGGAGGATGCGGGGAGGACCGGGGAGGATGCGGGGAGGGATCGGGGAGGAGGCGGGGAGGATCGGGGAGGATGCGGGGAGGATGCGGGGAGGATGCGAGGAGGATGCAGGGAGGATGCGGGGAGGACCGGGGAGGATGCGGGAAGGATCGGGGAGGATGCGGGGAGGACAGGGGAGGATGCGGGGAGGATCGGGGAGGATGCGGGGAGGACCGGGGCGGATGCGGGGAGGACCGGGGAGGATGCGGGGAGGATCAGGGAGGATGCAGGGAGGATCGGGGAGGATGTGGGGAGGACCGGGGCGGATGCGGCGAGGACCGGGGAGGATGCGGCGAGGACCGGGGAGGATGCAGGGAGGATGCGGGAAGAACGCGGGGAGGATGCGGGGAGCATCGGGGAGGATGCGGGGAGGATCGGGGAGCATGCGGGGAGGACCGGGGAGGATGCGGGGAGGATCGGGGAGGATGCGGCGAGGATCGGGGAGGATGCGGGGAGGACCGGGAAGGATGCGGGGAGGATGCGGGGAGGATGCGGGGAGGATGCGGGGAGGACGCGGGGAGGATGCGGGGAGGATCGGGGAGGATGCGGGGAGGATTGGGGAGGATGCGGGGAGGACCGGGGGGGATGCGGGGGGGATCGGGGAGGATGCGGGGAGGACCGGGGGGGATGCGGGGAGGATCGGGGAGGATGCGGGGATGACCGGGGAGGATGCGGCGAGGACCGGGGAGGATGCGGGAAGGATGCGGAGAGAAGGCGGGGAGGATGCGGGGAGGATCGGGGAGGATGCGGGGAGGATCGGGGAGGATGCGGGGAGGACCGGCGAGGATGCGGGGAGGATGCGGGGAGGATCGGGGAGGATGCGGGGAGGATCGGGGAGGATGCGGGGAGGATGCGGGGAGGATGCGGGGAGGACCCGGGGAGGATGCGGGGAGGATGGGGGAGGATGCGGGGATGATCGGGGAGGATGCGGGGAGGACCGGGGAGGATGCGGGGGGGATCAGGGAGGATGAGGGGAGGATCGGGGAGGGTGCAGGGAGGATCGGGGAGGATGCGGGGAGGACCGGGGAGGATGCGGGGAGGACCGGGGAGGATGCGGGGAGGATGGAGGGAGGATGCGGGGAGGACGCGGGGAGGATGCAGGGAGGAACGGGAAGTATGCGGGGAGGACCGGGGAGGATGCGGGGAGGACCGGGGAGGATGCGGGGAGGGATCGGGGAGGAGGCGGGGAGGATGCGGGGAGGATGCGGGGAGGATGCGAGGAGGATGCAGGGAGGACGCGGGGAGGACCGGGGAGGATGCGGGAAGGATCGGGGAGGATGCGGGGAGGACAGGGGAGGATGCGGGGAGGATCGGGGAGGATGCGGGGAGGATCAGGGAGGATGCAGGGAGGATCGGGGAGGATGTGGGGAGGACCGGGGCGGATGCGGCGAGGACCGGGGAGGATGCGGCGAGGACCGGGGAGGATGCAGGGAGGATGCGGGCAGGATACAGGGAGGATGCGGGAAGAACGCGGGGAGGATGCGGGGAGCATCGGGGAGGATGCGGGGAGGATCGGGGAGCATGCGGGGAGGACCGGGGAGGATCGGGGAGGATGCGGCGAGGATCGGGGAGGATGCGGGGAGGACCGGGAAGGATGCGGGGAGGATGCGGGGAGGATGCGGGGAGGATGCGGGGAGGACGCGGGGAGGATGCGGGGAGGATCGGGGAGGATGCGGGGAGGATCGGGGAGGATGCGGGGAGGACCGGGGGGGATGCGGGGGGGATCGGGGAGGATGCGGGGAGGACCGGGGGGGATGCGGGGAGGATCGGGGCGGATGCGGGGAGGACCGGGGAGGATGCAGGGAGGCCCGGGGAGGATGCGGGGAGGATCAGGGATGATGCAGGGAGGATCGGGGAGGATGCGGGGAGGACCGGGGCGGATGCAGCGAGGACAAGGGAGGATGCGGCGGGGACCGGGGAGGATGCGGGGAGGACGCAGGGAGGATGCGGGGAGGAACGGGGAGGATGCGGGGAGGATGCGGGGAGGATGCGGGGAGGATGCGGGGAGGACCGGGGAGGATGCGGGGAGGATGCGGGGAGGATCCGGGAGGATGCGGGGAGAATCGGGGAGGATGCGGGGAGGACCGGGGGGGATGCGGGGAGGACCGGGGAGGATGCGGGGAGGAACTGGGGGGATGCGGGGAGTATCGGGGAGGATGCGGGGAGGACCGGGGAGGATGCGGGGATGATCGGTGAGGATGCTGGGAGGACCGGAGAGGATGCGGGGGGGATCGGGGAGGATGCGGGGATGACCGGGAAGGATGCGGCGAGGACCGGGGAGGATGCGAGCAGGGTGCGGAGAGAATGCGGGGAGGATGCGGGGAGGATCGGGGAGGATGCGGGGAGGATCGGGGAGGATGCGGGGAGGACCGGGGAGGATGCGGGGAGGATAGGGTGGGATGTTCAAAAGATCGGGGAGGATGCGGGGAGGACCGGCGAGGATGCGGAGAGGATGCGGCGAGGATGCGGGGAGGATGCGGGGAGGACCCGGGGAGGATGCGGGGAGGATCGGGGAGGATGCGGGGAGGATGGGGGAGGATGCGGGGAGGACCGGGGAGGATGCGGGGAGGATCGCGGAGGATGTGGGGAGGACCGGGGAGGATGCGGGGAGGATCGGGTGGGATGTTCAAAAGATCGGGGAGGATGCGGGGTGGACCGGCGAGGATGCGGGGAGGATGCGGCGAGGATGCGTGGATGATGCGGGGAGGACGCGGGGAGGATGCGGGGAGGATCGGGGAGGATGCGGGGAGGATGCGGGGAGGATGCGGGGAGGACGCGGGGAGGATGCGGGGAGGATCGGGGAGGATGCGGGGAGGATGCGGGGAGGACCGGGGCGGATGCGGCGAGGACCGGGGAGGATGCGGCGAGGGCCGGGGAGGATGCGGGGAGGACGCGGGGAGGATGCGGAGAGGATCGGGGAGGATGCGGGGAGGATCGGGGAGGATGCGGGGAGGATCGGGGAGGATGCGGGGAGGACCGGAAAGGATGCAGGGAGGAGCGGGGAGGATGCGGGGAGGATGCGGGGAGGACGCGGGGAGGATGCGGGGAGGATCGGGGAGGATGCGGGGAGGACCGGGGGGGATGCGGGGATGATCGGTGAGGATGCGGGGAGGATCGGGGAGGATGCGGGGAGGACCTGGGAGGATGCGGGGGGGATCGGGGAGGATGCGGGGAGGACCGGGAAGGATGCGGGGAGGATCGGGGAGGATGCAGTGAGGACCGGGAAGGATGCGGAGAGGACCGGGGAGGATGCGGGGAGGATCGGGGAGGATGCGGGGAGGATGCGGGGAGGATGCGGGGAGGACCGGGTAGGATGCGGGGAGGACCGGGGAGGATGCGGGGAGGATCAAGGAGGATGCAGGGAGGATCGGGGAGGATGCGGGGAGGACCGGGGCGGATGCGGCGAGGACCGGGGATGATGCGGCGAGGACCGGGGAGGATGCAGGGAGGATGCGGGCAGGATGCGAGGGGGGTTGCGGGAAGGACGCGGGGAGGATGCGGGGAGGATCGGGGAGGATGCGGGGAGGATCGGGGAGCATGTGGGGAGGACCGGGGAGGATGCGGGGCGGATCGGGAAGTATGCGGGGAGGATCGGGGAGGATGCGGGGAGGACCGGGAAGGATGCGGGGAGGATGCGGGGAGGATGCGGGGAGGACGCGGGGAGGATGCGGGGATGATCGGTGAGGATGCGGGGAGGATCGGGGAGGATGCGGGGAGGACCGGGGAGGATGCGGAGAGGATCAGGGAGGATGCAGGGAAGATCCGGGAGGATCCGGGGAGGACCGGGGAGGATGCGGGGAGGATCGGGGAGGACGCGGGGAAGATCGGGGAGGAAGCGGGGAGGATGCGGAGAGGATGCGGGGAGGATGCGGGGAGGATCGGGGAGGTTGCGGGGAGGACCGGGGAGGATGCGGGGAGAATCGGGTGGGATGTTCAAAAGATCGGGGAGGATGCGGGAAGGACCGGCGAGGATGCGGGGAGGATGCGGCGAGGATGCGGGGAGGACCGGGGAGGATCAGGGGAGGATCGGGGAGGATGCGGGGAGGAACGGGGAGGAGGCGGGGAGGACCTGGAAGGATGCGGGGAGGATCGGGGATGATGCAGGGAGGATCGGGGAGGATGCGGCGAGGACCGGGGAGGATGCGGGGAGGATGCGGAGAGGATGCGGGGAGGATGCGGGGAGGATGCGGGGAGGATGCGGCGAGGATGCGGGGAGGATGCGGGGAGGACGCGGGGAGGATGCGGGGAGGATCGGGGAGGATGCGGGGAGGACCGGGGAGGATCGGGGAGGCTGCGGGGAGGACCGGGGAGGATGAGGGGAGGGTCGAGGAGGATGCAGGGAGGATCGGGGAGGATGCGGGGAGGACCGGGGAGGATGCGGGGAGGACCGGGGAGGATGCCGGGAGGATCGGGGATGATGCAGGGAGGATCGGGGAGGATGCGGGGAGGACCGGGGCGGATGCGGCGAGGACAAGGGAGGATGCGGCGAGGACAGGGGAGGATGCGGGGAGGATGCGGGCAGGGCGCGGGGAGGATGCGGGGAGGACGCGGCGAGGATCGGGGAGGATGCGGGGAGGATCGGGGAGGATGCGGGGAGGACCGGGAAGGATGCGGGGATGATGCGGGGAGGATGCGGGGAGGATGCTGGGAGGACGCGGGGAGGATGCGGGAAGGATCGGGGAGGATGCGGGGAGGACGCGGGGAGGATGTGGGGAGGATCGGGGAGGATGCGGGGAGGACCGGGGGGGATGCGGGGGGGATCGGGGAGGAT
The DNA here is from genome assembly GCA_964036045.1 of Eutreptiella sp. 'Long Island Sound 2002'. Lineage (NCBI taxonomy): Eukaryota > Euglenozoa > Euglenophyceae > Eutreptiales > Eutreptiaceae > Eutreptiella > Eutreptiella sp. 'Long Island Sound 2002'. The sequence continues at coordinate 1,901,286 of OZ038381.1, read as the reverse complement.
GCGGGGAGGACCGGGGGGGATGCGGGGAGGATCTGGGAGGATGCGGGGAGGACCGGGGAAGATGCGGCGAGGGCCGGGGAGGATGCGGGGAGGATCGGGCAGGATGCGGGGAGGACCGGGGAGGATGCGGAGAGGATCAGGGAGGATGCAGGGAGGATCCGGGAGGATCCGGGGAGGACCAGGGTGGATGCGGGGAGGATGCGGGGAGGATGCTGGGAAGATCGGGGAGGATGCGGCGAGGACTGGGGAGGATGCGGGGAGGATGCGGAGAGGATGCGGGGAGGATGCGGGGAGGATCGGGGAGGATCGGGTGAGATGTTCAAAAGATCGGGGAGGATGCGGGGAGGATGCGGGGAGGATGCGGGGAGGATGCGGGGAGGACGCGGGGAGGATGCGGGGAGGATCGGGGAGGATGCGAGGAGGACCGGGGAGGATGAGGGGAGGATCGGGGAGGATGCGGGGAGGACCGGGGAGGATGCGGGGAGAACCGGGGAGGATGCGGGGTGGACCGGGGAGGATGCGGGGCGGATGCGGAGAGGATGCGGGGAGGATGCGGGGAGGATCGGGGAGGATGTGGGGAGGATGCGGCGAGGATGCGGGGAGGATGCGGGGAGGACGCGGGGAGGATGCGGGGAGGATCGGGGAGGATGCGGGGAGGACCGGGGAGGATCGGGGAGGATGCGGGGAGGACCGGGGAGGATGAGGGGAGGATCGAGGAGGATGCAGGGAGGATCGGGGAGGATGCGGGGAGGACCGGGGAAGATGCGGGGAGGACCGGGGAGGATGCCGGGAGGATCGGGGATGATGCAGGGAGGATCGGGGAGGATGCGGGGAGGACCGGGGCGGATGCGGCGAGGACAAGGGAGGATGCGGCGAGGACCGGGGAGGATGCGGGGAGGATGCGGGCAGGGCGCGGGGAGGATGCGGGGAGGACGCGGGGAGGATGCGGGGAGGACCGGGGAGGATGCGGGGAGGATGCGGGGAGGATCGGGGAGGATGCGGGGAGGATCGGGGAGGATGCGGGGAGGACCGGGGGGGATGCGGGGAGGATCCGGGAGGATGCGGGGAGGACCGGGGAGGATGCGGGGATGATCGGTGAGGATGCGGGGAGGACCGGGGAGAATCCGGGGGGGATCGGGGAGGATGAAGGGATGACCGGGGAGGATGCGGCGAGGAGCGGGGAGGATGCGGGGAGGATGCGGAGAGAATGCGGGGAGGATGCGGGGAGGACCGGGGAGGATGCGGGGAGGATCGGGTGGGATGTTCAAAAGATCGGGGAGGATGCGGGGAGGACCAGCGAGGATGCGGGGAGGATGCGGCGAGAATGCGGGGAGGATGCGGGGAGGACGCGGGGAGGATGCGGGGAGGATCGGGGAGGATGCGGGGAGGACCGGGGAGGATGAGGGGAGGATCGGGGAGGATGCGGGGAGGACCGGGGAGGATGCGGGGAGGACCGGGGAGGATGCGGGGAGGATCGGGGATGACGCAGGGAGGATCGGGGAGGATGCGGCGAGGACCGGGGAGGATGCGGGGAGGATGCGGAGAGGATGCGGAGAGGATGCGGGGAGGATCGGGGAGGATGCGGGGAGGATGCGGCGAGGATGCGGGGAGGATGCGGGGAGGACACGGGGAGGATGCGGGGAGGATCGGGGAGGATGCGGGGAGGACCGGGGAGCATCGGGGAGGATGCGGGGAGGACCGGGGAGGATGAGGGGAGGATCGAGGAGGATGCAGGGAGGATCATGGAGGATGCGGGGAGGACCGGGGAGGATGCGGGGAGGACCGGGGAGGATGCGGCGAGGACAAGGGAGGATGCGGCGAGGACCGGGGAGGATGCGGGGAGGATGCGGGCAGGGCGCGGGGAGGATGCGGGGAGGACGCGGGGAGGATGCGGGGAGGACCGGGGAGGATGCGGGGAGGATGCGGGGAGGATCGGGGAGGATGCGGGGAGGATCGGGGAGGATGCGGGGAGGACGCGGGGAGGATGCGGGGAGGATCGGGGAGGATGCGGGGAGGACCGGGGAGGATGAGGGGAGGATCGGGGAGGATGCGGGGAGGACCGGGGAGGATGCGGGGAGGACCGAGGAGGATGCGGGGAGGATCGGGGATGATGCAGGGAGGATCGGGGAGGATGCGGCGAGGACCGGGGAGGATGCGGGGAGGATGCGGAGAGGATGCGGGGAGGATGCGGGGACGAACGGGGAGGATGCGGGGAGGATGCGGGGAGGATGCGGCGAGGATGCGGGGAGGACGCGGGGAGGATGCGGGGAGGATCGGGGAGGATGCGGGGAGGACCGGGGAGGATCGGGGAGGATGCGGGGAGGACCGGGGAGGATGAGGGGAGGATCGAGGAGGATGCAGGGAGGATCAGGGAGGATGCGGGGAGGACCGGGGAGGTTACGGGGAGGACCGGGGAGGATGCGGGGAGGATCGGAGATGATGCAGGGAGGATGGGGGAGGATGCGGGGAGGACCGGGGCGGATGCGGCGAGGACAAGGGAGGATGCGGCGAGGACCGGGGAGGATGCGGGGAGGATGCGGGCAGGGCGCGGGGAGGATGCGGGGAGGACGCGGGGAGGATGCGGGGAGGACCGGGGAGGATGCGGGGATGATGCGGGGAGGATCGGGGAGGATGCGGGGAGGATCGGGGAGGATGCGGGGAGGACCGGGGGGGATGCGGGGAGGATCGGGGGGGATGCGGGGAGGAACTGGGGGGATGCGGGGAGTATCGGGGAGGATGCGGGGAGGACCGGGGAGGATGCGGGGATGATCGGTGAGGATGCGGGGAGGACCGGGGAGGATGCGGAAAGGATCGGGGAGGATGCGGGGATGACCGGGGAGGATGCGGCGAGGACCGGGGAGGATGCGGGGAGGATGCGGAGAGAATGCGGGGAGGATGCGGGGAGGATCTCCCCGGTCCTCCACGCATCCCCCTAGGTCCTCTCCGATCCTCCCCGGTCCTCCCCGCATCCTCGCCGGTCCACCCGGCATCCTCCCCGATCCTCCCCGCATCCTCCCCGGTCCTCCTCGCATCCTCCCCGGTCCTTCCGGCATCCTCCCTGTCTTCCCCGCATCCTCCCCGATCCTTCCCGCATCCTCCCCGGTCCCCCCCGCATCCTCCCAGGTCCTCCCCGCATCCTCCCCGGTCCACCCGGCATCCTCCCCGTTCCTCCCCGCATCCTCCCTGGTCCTCCCCGAACCTCCCCGGTCCTCCAGGCATCCCCCTCGGTCCTCTCCGATCCTTTTCACATCCCACCCGATCCTCCCTGGATCCTCCGCGGTCCTCCCCGCATGCTCCCCGATCCTCCCCGCATCCTCCCCGATCCTCCCCGCATCCTCCCCGCATTCTCTCTGCATCCTCCCCGCATCCTCCCCGGTCCTCGCCGCATCCTCCCTGATCCTCCCCGGTCCCTCCCGCATCTTCCCCGATGCTCTCCGCATCCTCCCCGATCCACCCCGCATCCTCCCCGCATCCTCCCCGCATCGTCCCCGCATCCTCCGCCATCCTCCCCGCATCCTTCCCGGTCCTCACCACATCCTCCCCGATCCTCCCCGCATCCTCCCCGATCCTCCCTGCATCCTCCCCGCATCCTCCCCGGTCCTCCCTGCATCCTCCCCGACCCTCCCCGCATCCATCTGATCCTCCCCGCATCCTCCCCGGTCCTCCCCGCATCCTCCCCGATCCTCCCTGCATCCTCTCTGATCCTCCCCGCATCCTCCCAGATCCTCCCCGCATCCTCCCCGATCCTCCCTGCATCCTTCTTGGTCCTCCCCGCATCCTGCCCGATCCTCCCTGCATCCTCCCCGGTCATCCCCGCATCCTCCCCGATCCTCCCCGCATCCTCCCCGATCCTCCCCGCATCCTCCCCGCATCCTCCCCGCGTCCTCGCCGCATCCACCCCGATCCTCCCTGCATCCTCTGCGATCCTCCCCGCATCCTCCCTGGTCCTTCCCGCATCCTGCCCGATCCTCCCCGCATCCTCCCCGGTCCTCTCCGCATCCTCCCCGATCCTCCCTCCATCCTCCCCGATCCTCCCCGCATCCACCCCGCATCCTCCCCGCATCCTCCCCGCGTCCTCCCCGCATCCTCCCTGCATGCTCCCCGGTCCTCCCCGCATCCTCCCCGATCCTCCCCGCATCCTCCCCGCATCCTCCCTGGTCCTCCTTGCATCCTCCCCGATCCTCCCTGCATCCTCTCCGATTCTCCCCGCATCCTTCCCGATCCTCCCCGCATCCTCCCCGGTACTCCCCGCATCCCCCCTGATCCTCCCCGCATCCTCCCCGATCCTCCCCGCATCCTTCCCGGTCCTCCCCGCATCCTCCCCGGTCCTCCCCGCATGCTCACCGATCCTCCCCGCATCCTCCCCGCATCCTCCCCGCATCCACCCCAGTCCTCGCCGCATCCTCCCCGATCCTCCCCGCATCCTCCCCGATCCTCCCCGCATCCTCCCCGCGTCCCCTCAGCATCCTCCCCGCATCCTTCCCGCATCCTCCGCCATCCTCCCCGCATCCTTCCCGGTCCTCACCGCATCCTCCCCGATCCTCCCCGCATCCTCCCCGCGTCCCCCCAGCATCCTCCACGCATCCTTCCCGCATCCTCCGCCATCCTCCCCGCATCCTTCCCGGTCCTCACCGCATCCTCCCCGATCCTCCCCGCATCCTCCCCGATGCTCCCCGCATCCTCCCCGCATCCTCCCCGGTCCTCCCCGCATCCATCTGATCCTCCCCGCATCCTCCCCGGTCCTCCCCGCATCCTCCCCGATCCACCCTGCATCCTCCCAGATCCTCCCCGCATCCTCCCCGGTCCTCCCGGCATCCTCCCCGATCCTCCCCGCATCCTTCATGGTGCTCCCCGCATCACCCCTGATCCTGCCCGCATCCTTCCCGATCCTCCCCGCATCCTCCCCGATCCTCCCCGCATCCTCCCCGGTCCTCCCCGCATCCTCCCCGACCCTCCCCGCATCCTCCCGCATCCTCCCCGCATCCTCCTCGGTCCTCCCCGCATCCTCCCCGATCCTCCCCGCATCCTCCCAGATCCTCCCCGCGTCCTCCCCGCATCCTCCCCGCATCCTCCCCGCATCCTCCCCGCATCCTCCCCGCCTCCTGCCCCGGTCCTCCCCGCATCCTCCCCGGTCCTCCCCGCATTCCCCCTCGGTCCTCCCCGCCTCCTCCCCGATCCTCCGTGCATCCTCGCCGATCCTCCCTGCATCCTCCCCGGTCCTTTCCGCATCGTCCCCGATCCTCCCCGCATCCTCCGCGATCCTCCACGCATCCTCTCCGGTCCTCCCCGCATCCTCCCCGATCCTCCCCGCATCCTCCCCGATCCTCCCCGCATCCTCCCAGGTCCTCCCCGCATCCTCCCCGGTCCTCCCCGCATCCTCCCCGGTCCTCCCCGCATCCTCGCCGCATCCTCCCCGCATCCTCCCCGCATCCTCCCCGCATCCTGCCCGCATCCTCCCCGATCCTCCCCGCCTCCTGCCCCGATCCTCCCCGCATCCTCCCCGGTCCTCCCCGCATCCTCCCCGGTCCTCCCCGCATCCTCCCCGATCCTCCGTGCATCCTCGCCGATCCTCCCCGCATCCTCCGCAATCCTCCGCGCATCCTCCCCGGGCCTCCCCGCATCCTCCCCGATCCTCCCCGCATCCTCCCCGGTCCTCCCCGCATCCTCCCCGCGTCCTCCCCGCATCCTCCCCGCATCCTCGCCGCATCCTCCCCGCATCCTCCCCGCGTCCTCCCCGCATCCTCCCCGCATCCTCGCCGCATCCTCCCCGCATCCTCGCCGGTCCTCCCCGCATCCTCCCCGATCCTTTGCACATCCCACCCGATCCTCCCCGCATCCTCCCCGGTCCTCCCCGCATCCTCCCCGTCTTCCCCGCATCCTCCCCGATCCTCCCCGCATCCTCCCCGGTCCTCCCCGCATCCTCCCCGGTCCTCCCCGCATCCCCCCCGGTCCTCCCCGCATCCTCCCCGCGTCCTCCCCGCATCCTCCCCGCATCCTCGCCGCATCCTCCCCGCATCCTCCCCGCATCCTCCCCTCATCCTCGCTGATCCTCCCCGCCTCCTGCCCCGATTCTCCCCGCATCCTCCCCGGTCCTCCCCGCATCCTCCCCGGTCCTCCCCGCATCCTCCCCGATCCTCGGTGCATCCTCACCGATCCTCCCCGCATCCTCCCCGGTCCTCTCCGCATCCTCTCCGATCCTCTCCGCATTCTTCCCTGGTCCTCCCCGCATCCTCCCCGGTCCTCCCCACATCCTCCGCGATCCTCCCCGCATCCTCCCCGGTCCTCCCCACACCCTCCCCGCGTCCTCCCCGCATCATCCCCGCATCCTCGCCGCATCCTCCCCGCATCCTCGCCGGTCCTCCCCGCATCCTCCCCGATCTTTTGAACATCCCACCCGATCCTCCCCGCATCCTCCCCGGTCCTCCCCGCATCCTCCCCGATCCTCCCCGCATCCTCCCCGATCCTCCCCGCATCCTCCCCGATCCTCCCCTCATCCTCCCCGCATCCTCTCCAAATCCTCCCCGCATCCTCCCCGGTCCTCGCCGCATCCTCCCCGATCTTCCCCGCATCCTCCCCGATCCTCCCCGCATCCTCCCCGGTCCTCCCCGCATCCTCCCGGATCCTCCCTGCATCCTCCCTGATCCTCTCCGCATCCTCCCCGGTCATCCCCGCATCCTCCCCGATCCTCCCTGCATCCTCCCCGGTCCTCCCCGCATCCTCCCCGATCCCCCCCGCATCCTCCCCGATCCTCCCCGCATCCTCACCGATCATCCCCGCATCACCCCCGGTCGTCCCTGCATCCTCCCCGATCCTCCCCGCATCCTCCCCGATCCTCCCCGCATCCTCCCCGTGTCCTCCCCGCATCCTCCCCGCATCCTCCCCGCTCCTCCCCGCATCCTTCCCGGTCCTCCCCGCATCCTCCCCGATCCTCCCCGCATCCTCCCCGATCCTCCCCGCATCCTCCCCGTGTCCTCCCCGCATCCTCCCCGCATCCTCCCCGCTCCTCCCCGCATCCTTCCCGGTCCTCCCCGCATCCTCCCCGATCCTCTCCGCATCCTCCCCGCGTCCCCCCCGCATCCTTCCCGGTCCTCGCCGCATCCTCCCCGGTCCTCGCCGCATCCGCCCCGGTCCTCCCCGCATCGTCCCTGATCCTCCCTGCATCCTCCCCGATCCACCCCGCATCCTCCCCGGTCCTCCCCGCATCCGCCCCGGTCCTCCCCGCATCCTCCCCGATCCTCCCTGCATCCTCCCCGATCCTCCCCGCATCCTCCCCGGTCCTCCCCGCATCCTCCCCGATCCTCCCCGCATCCTCCCCGCATCCTCCCCGCGTCCTCCACGCATCCTCGCCGCATCCTCCCCGCATCCTCGCCGGTCCACCCCGCATCCTCCCCGATCTTTTGAACATCCCACCCGATCCTCCCCGCATCCTCCCCGGTCCTCCCCACATGCTCCGCGATCCTCCCCGCATCCTGCCCGGTCCTCCCCGCATCCTCCCCGATCCTCCCCGCATCCTCCCCGATTCTCCCCGCATCCTCCCCGGGGCCTCCCCGCATCCTCCCCGCATCCTCGCCGCATCCTCTCCGCATCCTCGCCGGTCCTCCCCGCATCCTGCCCGATCTTTTGAACATCCCACCCGATCCTCCCCGCATCCTCCCCGGCCCTCCCCGCATCCTCCCCGATCCTCCCCGCATCCTCCCCGATCCTCCCCGCATCCTCCCCGCATTCTCTCCGCATCATCCCCGCATCCTCCCCGGTCCTCGCCCCATCCTCCCCGGTCACCCCCGCATCCTCCCCGATCCCCCCCGCATCCTCCCCGGTCCTCCCCGCATCCTCCCCGATCGTCCCCGCATCTTCACCGATCCTCCGCACCTCCTCCCCGATCCTCCCCGCACCCCCCCCGGTCCTCCCCGCATCCTCCCCGATCCTCCCCGCATCCTCCCCGCATCCTCCCCCGTCCTCCCCGGATCTTCCCCGCGCCCTGCCCGCATCCTCCCCGCATCCTCCCCGGTCCTCGCCGCATCCTCCCTTGTCCTCGCCGCATCCGCCCCGGTCCTCCCCGCATCCTCCCCGATCCTCCCTGCATCATCCCCGATCCTCCCCGCATCCTCCCTGGTCCTCCCCGCATCCTGCCCGGTCCTCCCCGCATCCTCCCTGATCCTCCCTGCATCCTCCCCGATCCTCCCCGCATCCTCCCCGGTCCTCCCCGCATCCTCCCCGATCCTCCCCGCATCCTCCCCGCATCCTCCTCGCATCCTCCCCGCATCCTCGCCGCATCCTCCCCGCATCCTCGCCGGTCCTCCCCGCATCATCCCCGATCTTTTGAACATCCCACCCGATCCTCCCCGCATCCTCCCCGGTCCTCCCCGCATCCTCCCCGATCCTCCCCGCATCCTCCCCGCATCCTCTCCGCATCCTCCCCGCATCCTCCCCGGTCCTCGCCGCATCCTCCCCGATCCTCCCCGCATCCTCTCCGATCCTCCCATCATCCTCCCCGGTCCTCCCCGCATCCTCCCGGATCCTCTCCGCATCCTCCCCGGTCATTCCCGCATCCTCCCCGATCCTCCCTGCATCCTCCCCGGCCCTCCCCGCATCCTCCCCGATCCCCCCCGCATCCTCCCCGGTCCTCCCCGCATCCTCCCCGATCCTCCCCGCATCCTCACCGATCATCCCCGCATCCTCCCCGGTCCTCCCCGCATCCTCCCAGATCCTCCCCGCATCCCCCCCGGTCCTCCCCGCATCCTCCCTGATCCCCCCCGCATCCCCCCCGGTCCTCCCCGCATCCTCCCCGATCCTCCCCGCATCCTCCCCGATCCTCCCCGCATCCTCCCCGGTCCTCCCCGCATCCTCCCCGCATCCTCCCCGCATCCTCCCCGCATCCTCCCCGCATCCTCCCCGCATCCTCCCCGCATCCTCACCGATCCTCCCCGCATCCTCCCCGCGTCCTCCCCGCATCCTCCCCGCATGCTCCCCACATCCTCCCCTCATCCTCCCCGGTCCTCCCCGCATCCTCCCCGATCCTCCCCATATCCTCCCCGCGTCCTTCCCGCATCCTCCCCACATCCTGCCCGCATCCTCCCTGCATCCTCCCCGGTCCTCGCCGCATCCTCCCCGGTCCTCGCCGCATCCGCCCCGGTCCTCCCCGCATCCTCCCCGATCCTCCCTGCATCCTCCCCGATCCTCCCCGCATCCTCCCCGGTCCTCCCCGCATCCTCCCCGATCCTTCTCGCATCCGCACCGATCATCCCCGCATCCTCCCCGGTCCTCCTCGCATCCTCCCTGATCCTCCCCGCATCCCCCCCGGTCCTCCCCGCATCCTCCCCGATCCCTCCCGCATCCCCCCCGATCCTCCCCGCATCCTCCCCGATCCTCCCCGCATCCTCCCCGATCCTCCCCGCATCCTCCCCGGTCCTCCCCGCATCCTCCCCGCATCCTCCCCGCATCCTCCCCGCATCCTCCCCGCATCCTCCCCGCATCCTCCCCGCATCCTCCCCGCATCCTCACCGATCCTCCCCGCATCCTCCCCGCGTCCTCCCCGCATCCTCCCCGCATCCTCCCCACATCCTCCCCTCATCCTCCCCGGTCCTCCCCGCATCCTCCCCGATCCTCCCCATATCCTCCCCGCGTCCTTCCCGCATCCTCCCCACATCCTGCCAGCATCCTCCCCGATCCTCCCCGCATCCTCCCTGGTCCTCCCCGCATCCTCCCGGATCCTCTCCGCATCCTCCCCGGTCATTCCCGCATCCTCCCCGATCCTCCCTGCATCCTCCCCGGCCCTCCCCGCATCCTCCCCGATCCCCCCCGCATCCTCCCCGGTCCTCCCCGCATCCTCCCCGATCCTCCCCGCATCCTCACCGATCATCCCCGCATCCTCCCCGGTCCTCCCCGCATCCCCCCAGATCCTCCCCGCATCCCCCCCGGTCCTCCCCGCATCCTCCCTGTTCCCCCCCGTATCCCCCCCGGTCCTCCCCGCATCCTCCCCGATCCTCCCCGCATCCTCCCCGATCCTCCCCGCATCCTCCCCGGTCCCCCCCGCATCCTCCCCGCATCCTCCCCGCATCCTCCCCGCATCCTCCCCGCATCCTCACCGATCCTGCCCGCATCCTCCCCGCGTCCTCCCCGCATCCTCCCCGCATCCTCCCCACATCCTCCCCTCATCCTCCCCGGTCCTCCCCGCATCCTCCCCGATCCTTCCCGCATCCGCACCGATCATCCCCGCATCCTCCCCGGTCCTCCCCGCATCCTCCCAGATCCTCCTCGCATCCCCCCCGGTCCTCCCCGCATCCTCCCTGATCCCCCCCGCATCCCCCCCGATCCTCCCCGCATCCTCCCCGATCCTCCCCGCATCCTCCCCGATCCTCCCCGCATCCTCCCCGGTCCTCCCCGCATCCTCCCCGCATCCTCCCCGCATCCTCCCCGCATCCTCCCCGCATCCTCCCCGCATCCTCCCCGCATCCTCACCGATCCTCCCCGCATCCTCCCCGCGTCCTCCCCGCATCCTCCCCGCATCCTCCCCACATCCTCCCCTCATCCTCCCCGGTCCTCCCCGCATCCTCCCCGATCCTCCCCATATCCTCCCCGCGTCCTTCCCGCATCCTCCCCACATCCTGCCAGCATACTCCCTGCATCCTCCCCGGTCCTCGCCGCATCCTCCCCGGTCCTCGCCGCATCCGCCCCGGTCCTCCCCGCATCCTCCCCGATCCTCCCTGCATCCTCCCCGATCCTCCCTGCATCCTCCCCGGTCCTCCCCGCATCCTCCCCGATCCTTCCCGCATCCGCACCGGTCCTCCTCGATCCTCCGTGCATCCTCCCCGATCCTCCCCGCATCCTCCCCGGTCCTCCCCGCATCCTCCCCGATCCTTCCCGCATCCTCCCCGGTCCTCCCCGCGTCCTCCCTGCATACTTTCCGCATCCTCCCCGCATCCTCCCCGCATCCTTCCCGTTCCTCCCCGCATCCTCCCCGATCCTCCCCGCATCCTCCCCGGTCATCCCTGCATCCTCCCCAGTCCTCCAAGCATCCTCCCCGATCCTCCCCTTCCCGCACCCCCCCCGCTCCTCCCTGCATCCTCCCCGATCCTCCCCGCATCCTCCCCACATCCTCCCCGGTCCTCCCCGCATCCTCCCCGATACTCCCCGCATCCTCCCCGATCCTCCCCGCATCCTCCCCGATGCTCCCCGCATCCTCCCTGCGTCCTCCCCGCATCCTTCCCGCATCCTCCCCGCATCCTCCTCGCATCCTCCCCGGTCCTCCCCGCATCCTCCTCGCATCCTCCCCGGTCCTCCCCGCATCCTCCCCGATCCTCCCTGCATCCTCCCCGATCGTGCCCGCATCCTCCCCGATCCTCCCTGCATCCTCCCCGATCCTCCCTGCATCCTCTCCGATCCTCCCCGCATCCTCCCCGATCCTCCACGCATCCTCCCCGCGTCCTCCCCGCATCCTCCCCGCATCCTCGCCGCATCCTCCCCGCATCCTCGCCGGTCCTCCCCGCATCCTCCCCGATCTTTTGAACATCCCACCCGATCCTCCCCGCATCCTCCCCGGTCCTCCCCGCATCCTCCCCGATCCTCCCCGCATCCTCTCCGCATCCTCTCTCCACCGTCCCCGCATCCTCCCCGTCCTCGCCGCATCCTCTCCGATCCTCCCCGCATCCTCCCCGATCCTCCCCGCATCCTCCCCGGTCCTCCCCGCATCCTCCCGGATCCTCCCTGCATCCTCCCCGATCCTCTCCGCATCCCCCCCGGTCATTGCCACATACTCCCCGATCCTCCCTGCATCCTCCCCGGCCCTCCCCGCATCCTCCCCGATCCTCCCCGCATCCTCCCCGCATTCTCGCCGCATCATTCCCGCATCCTCCCCGGTCCTCGCCGCATCCTCCCCGGTCATCCCCGCATCCTCCCCGATCCCCCCCGCATCCTCCCCGGTCCTCCCCGCATCCTGCCCGATCATCCCCGCCTCCTCCCCGATCCTCCCCGCACCCCCCCCGGTCCTCCCCGCATCCTCCCCGATCCTCCCCGCATCCTCCCCGATCCTCCACGCATCCTCCCCGCATCCTCCCCGGTCCTCCCCGCTTCCTCCCCGCGTCCTCCCCGGATCTTCCCCGCGACCTGCCCGCATCCTCCCCGCATCCTCCCCGGTCCTCGCCGCATCCTCCCTTGTCCTCGCCGCATCCGCCCCGGTCCTCCCCGCATCCTCCCCGATCCTCCCTGCATCATCCCCGATCCTCCCCGCATCCTCCCCGGTCCTCCCCGCATCCTCCCCGATCCTCCCTGCATCCTCCCCGATCCTCCCTGCATCCTCCCCGGTCTTCCCCGCATCCCCCCCGATCCTCCCCGCATCCTCCCCGCGTCCTCCTCGCATCCTCCCCGCATCCTCGCCGCATCCCCCCCGCATCCTCTCCGCATCCTCCCCGCATCCTCCCCGGTCCTCGCCGCATCCTCCCCGATCCTCCCCGCATCCTCCCCGATCCTCCCCGCATCCTCCCCGGTCCTCTGCGCATCCTCCCGGATCCTTCCTGCATCCTCCCCGATCCTCTCCGCATCCTCCCCGGTCATTCCCGCATCCTCTCCGATCCTCCCTGCATCCTCCCCGGCCCTCCCCGCATCCTCCCCGATCCCCCCCGCATCCTCCCCGGTCCTCCCCGCATCCTCCCCGATCCTCCCCGCATCCTCACCGATCATCCCCGCATCCTCCCCGGTCCTCCCCGCATCCTCCCAGGTCCTCCCCGCATCCCCCCCGGTCCTCCCCGCATCCTCCCCGATCCTCCCCGCATCCCCCCCGATCCTCCCCGCATCCTCCCCGGTCCTCCCCGCATCCTCCCCGCATCCTCCCCGCATCCTCCCCGCATCCTCCCCGCATCCTCCCCGCATCCTCCCCGCATCCTCACCGATCCTCCCCGCATCCTCCCCGCGTCCTCCCCGCATCCTCCCCGCATCCTCCCCGCATCCTCACCGATCCTTCCCGCATCCTCCCCGGTCCTCCCCGCATGCTCCCCGATCCTCCCCACATCCTCCCCGCGTCCCGCCCGCATCCTCCCCACATCCTGCCCGCATCCTCCGTACATCCTCCCCGATCCTCCCCGCATCCTCTCTGCATCCTCTCTCCACCGTCCCCGCATCCTCCCCGGTCCTCGCCGCATCCTCTCCGATCCTCCCCGCATCCTCCCCGATCCTCCCCGCATCCTCCCCGGTCCTCCCCGCATCCTCCCGGATCCTCCCTGCATCCTCCCCGATCCTCCCCGCATCCTCCCCTGTCATTGCCACATCCTCCCCGATCCTCCCTGCATCCTCCCCGGCCCTCCCCGCATCCTCCCCGATCCTCCCCGCATCCTCCCCGCATTCTCGCCGCATCATCCCCGCATCCTCCCCGGTCCTCGCCGCATCCTCCCCGGTCATCCCCGCATCCTCCCCGATCCCCCCCGCATCCTCCCCGGTCCTCCCCACATCCTCCCCGATCGTCCCCGCATCCTCACCGATCATCCCCGCATCCTCCCCGGTCCTCCCCGCATCCTGCCCGATCCTCCCCGCCTCCTCCCCGATCCTCCCCGCACCCCCCCCGGTCCTCCCCGCATCCTCCCGCGTCCTCCCCGCATCCTCCCCGATCCTCCCCGCATCCTCCCCGCGTCCTCCCCGGATCTTCCCCGCGACCTGCCCGCATCCTCCCCGCATCCTCCCCGGTCCTCGCCGCATCCTCCCTTGTCCTCGCCGCATCCGCCCCGGTCCTCCCCGCATCCTCCCCGATCCTCCCTGCATCATCCCCGATCCTCCCCGCATCCTCCCCGGTCCTCCCCGCATCCTCCCCGGCCCTCCCCGCATCCTCCCCGATCCTCCCTGCATCCTCCCCGATCCTCCCTGCATCCTCCCCGGTCTTCCCCGCATCCTCCCCGATCCTCCCCGCATCCTCCCCGCGTCCTCCCCGCATCCTTCCCGCATCCTCGCCGCATCCCCCCCGCATCCTCTCCGCATCCTCCCCGCATCCTCCCCGGTCCTCGCCGCATCCTCCCCGATCCTCCCCGCATCCTCCCCGATCCTCCCCGCATCCTCCCCGGTCCTCTGTGCATCCTCCCGGATCCTTCCTGCATCCTCCCCGATCCTCTCCGCATCCTCCCCGGTCATTTCCGCATCCTGCCCGATCCTCCCTGCATCCTCCCCGGCCCTCCCCGCATCCTCCCCGGCCCTCCCCGCATCCTCCCCGATCCCCCCCGCATCCTCCCCGCGTCCTCCTCGCATCCTCCCCGCATCCTCGCCGCATCCCCCCCGCATCCTCTCCGCATCCTCCCCGCATCCTCCCCGGTCCTCGCCGCATCCTCCCCGATCCTCGCCGCATCCTCCCCGATCCTCCCCGCATCCTCCCCGGTCCTCTGCGCATCCTCCCGGATCCTTCCTGCATCCTCCCCGATCCTCTCCGCATCCTCCCCGGTCATTCCCGCATCCTGCCCGATCCTCCCTGCATCCTCCCCGGCCCTCCCCGCATCCTCCCCGGTCCTCCCCGCATCCTCCCCGGTCCTCCCCGCATCCTCCCCGATCCTCCCTGCATCCTCCCCGATCCTCCCTGCATCCTCCCCGGTCTTCCCCGCATCCTCCCCGATCCTCCCCGCATCCTCCCCGCGTCCTCCTCGCATCCTCCCCGCATCCTCGCCGCATCCCCCCCGCATCCTCTCCGCATCCTCCCCGCATCCTCCCCGGTCCTCGCCGCATCCTCCCCGATCCTCCCCGCATCCTCCCCGATCCTCCCCGCATCCTCCCCGGTCCTCTGTGCATCCTCCCGGATCCTTCCTGCATCCTCCCCGATCCTCTCAGCATCCTCCCCGGTCATTTCCGCATCCTGCCCGATCCTCCCTGCATCCTCCCCGGCCCTCCCCGCATCCTCCCCGGCCCTCCCCGCATCCTCCCCGATCCCCCCCGCATCCTCCCCGCGTCCTCCTCGCATCCTCCCCGCATCCTCGCCGCATCCCCCCCGCATCCTCTCCGCATCCTCCCCGCATCCTCCCCGGTCCTCGCCGCATCCTCCCCGATCCTCGCCGCATCCTCCCCGATCCTCCCCGCATCCTCCCCGGTCCTCTGCGCATCCTCCCGGATCCTTCCTGCATCCTCCCCGATCCTCTCCGCATCCTCCCCGGTCATTCCCGCATCCTGCCCGATCCTCCCTGCATCCTCCCCGGCCCTCCCCGCATCCTCCCCGATCCCCCCCGCATCCTCCCCGGTCCTCCCCGCATCCTCCCCGATCCTCCCCGCATCCTCACCGATCATCCCCGCATCCTTCCCGGTCCTCCCCGCATCCTCCCAGATCCTCCCCGCATCCCCCCCGGTCCTCCCCGCATCCTCCCCGATCCTCCCCGCATCCTCCCCGATCCTCCCCGCATCCTCCCCGGTCCTCCCCGCATCCTCCCCGCATCCTCCCCGCATCCTCCCCGCATCCTCCCCGCATCCTCCCCGCATCCTCCCCGCGTCCTCCCCGCATCCTCCCCGCATCCTCCCCACATCCTCCCCGCATCCTCCCCGGTCCTCCCCGCATGCTCCCCGATCCTCCCCACATCCTCCCCGCGTCCTTCCCGCATCCTCCCCACATCCTGCCCGCATCCTCCGTGCATCCTCCCCGGTCCTCGCCGCATCCTCCCCGGTCCTCCCCGCATCCGCACCGGTCCTCCCCGTATCCTCCCCGATCCTCCCTGCATCCTCCCCGATCCTCCCCGCATGCTCCCCGGTCCTCCCCGCGTCCTCCCTGCATACTCCCCGCATCCTCCCCGCATCCTCCCCGCATCCTCCCCGGTCCTCCCCGCATCCTCACCGGTCCTCCCCGCATCCTTCCCGGTCCTCACTGCATCCTCCCCGGTCCTCCCCGCATCCGCACCGGTCCTCCCCGTATCCTCCCCGATCCTCCCTGCATCCTCCCCGATCCTCCCCGCATGCTCCCCGGTCCTCCCCGCGTCCTCCCTGCATACTCCCCGCATCCTCCCCGCATCCTCCCCGCATCCTCCCCGGTCCTCCCCGCATCCTCCCCGGTCCTCCCCGCATCCTCCCCGATCCTCCCCGCATCCTCCCCGGTCCTCCCCGCATCCTCCCCGGTCCTCCCCGCATCCTCCCCGATCCTCCCCGCATCCTCCCCGATGCTCCCCGCATCCTCCCCGCGTCCTCCCCGCATCCTTCCCGCATCTTCCCCGCATCCTCCCCGCATCCTCCCCGGTCCTCCCCGCATCCTCCCCGCATCCTCCCCTCATCCTCCCTGCATCCTCCCCGATCCCCCCCGCAACCTCCCCGGTCCTCCCCGCATCCTCTCCGGTCCTCCCCGCATCCTCCCTGATCCTCTCCGCATCCTCCCCGATCCTCCCCGCATCCTCCCCGATCCTCCCCGCATCCTCCCCGGTCATCCCCGCATCCTCCCCAGTCCTCCCCGCATCCTCCCCGATCCTCCCCTTCCCGCACCCCCCCCCGATCCTCCCTGCATCCTCCCCGATCCTCCCCGCATCCTCCCCAGTCCTCCCCACATCCTCCCCGGTCCTCCCCGCATCCTCCCCGGTCCTCCCCGCATCCTCCCTGATCCTCCCCGCATCCCCCCGATGCTCCCCGCATCCTCCCCGCGTCCTCCCTGCATCCTTTCCGCATCCTCCCCGCATCCTCCCCGGTCCTCCCCGCATCCTCCCCGATCCTCCCTGCATCGTCCCCGATCCTGCCCGCATCCTCCCCGGTCCTCCCTGCATCCTCTCCGATCCTCCCCGCATCCTCCCTGATCCTCTCTGCATCCTCCCCGATCCTCCCCGCATCCTCCTCGGTCCTCCGCGCATCCTCCCCGGTCCTCCCCGCATCCTCCCCGATCCTCCCCGCATCCTCCCCGGTCCTCCCCGCATCCTCCCCGATCCTCTCCGCATCCTCCCCGATCCTCCCCGCATCCTCCCCGGTCCTCCCCGCATCCTCCCTGATCCTCCTCGCATCCTCCCCGGTCCTCCCCGCATCCTCCCCGATCCTCCCCGCATCCTCCCTGATCCACCCCGCATCCTCCCTGGTCCTCCTCGCATCCTCCCCGATCCTCCCTGCATCCTCCCTGATCCTCCCTGCATCCTCGCCGATCCTCCCCGCATCCTCCCCGATGCTCCCTGCATCCTCCCCCGGTCCTCCCCGCATCCTTCCCGCACCCTCCCCGCATCCTCCCCGCATCCTCCCCGGTCCTCCCCGCATCCTCCCCGATCCTCCCCGCATCCTCCCCGGTCCTCCCCGCATCCCCCCCGATCCTCTCCGCATCCTCCCCGATCCTCCCCGCATCCTCCCCGGTCCTCCCCGCATCCTCCCCGGTCCTCCCCGCATCCTCTCCGGTCCTCCCCGCATCCTCCCTGATCCTCTCTGCATCCTCCCCGATCCTCCCCGCATCCTCCCCGGTCCTCCCCGCATCCTCCCTGATCCTCCTCGCATCCTCCCCGGTCCTCCCCGCATCCTCCCCGATCCTCCCCGCATCCTCCCTGATCCACCCCGCATCCTCCCTGGTCCTCCCCGCATCCTCCCTGATCCTCCCCGCATCCTCCCCGGTCCTCCCCGCATCCTCCCCGCATCCTCCCCGGTCCTCCCCGCATCCTCCTCGATCCTCCCCGCACCCTCCTTGATCCTCCTCGCATCCTCCCCGATCCTCCCTGCATCCTCCCCGATCCTCCCCGCATCCTCCCCGGTCCTCCCCGCATCCTCCCCGATCCTCCCCGCATCCTCCCCGCATCATCCCCGCATCGTCCCCGCATCCTGCCCGCATCCTCCCTGCATCCTCCCCGGTCATCGCCGCATCCTCCCCGGTCCTCGCCGCATCCACCCCGGTCCTCCCCGCATCCTCCCCGATCCTCCCTGCATCCTCCCCGATCCTCCCCGCATCCTCCCCGGTCCTCCCCGCATCCGCCCCGGTCCTCCCCGCATCCTCCCCGATCCTCCGTGCATCCTCCCCAATCCTCCCCGCATCCTCCCCGGTCCTCCCCGCATCCTCCCCGATCCTTCCCGCATCCTCCCCGGTCCTCCCCGCATCCTCCCCGATCCTCCCCGCATCCTCCCCGCATCATCCCCGCATCGTCCCCGCATCCTGCCCGCATCCTCCCTGCATCCTCCCCGGTCATCGCCGCATCCTCCCCGGTCCTCGCCGCATCCACCCCGGTCCTCCCCGCATCCTCCCCGATCCTCCCCGCATCCTCCCCGATCCTCCCCGCATCCTCCCCGGTCCTCCCCGCATCCGCCCCGGTCCTCCCCGCATCCTCCCCGATCCTCCGTGCATCCTCCCCAATCCTCCCCGCATCCTCCCCGGTCCTCCCCGCATCCTCCCCGATCCTTCCCGCATCCTCCCCGGTCCTCCCCGCATCCTCCCCGATCCTCCCCGCATCCTCCCCGCATCATCCCCGCATCGTCCCCGCATCCTGCCCGCATCCTCCCTGCATCCTCCCCGGTCATCGCCGCATCCTCCCCGGTCCTCGCCGCATCCACCCCGGTCCTCCCCGCATCCTCCCCGATCCTCCCCGCATCCTCCCCGATCCTCCCCGCATCCTCCCCGGTCCTCCCCGCATCCGCCCCGGTCCTCCCCGCATCCTCCCCGATCCTCCGTGCATCCTCCCCAATCCTCCCCGCATCCTCCCCGGTCCTCCCCGCATCCTCCCCGATCCTTCCCGCATCCTCCCCGGTCCTCCCCGCGTCCTCCTTGCATACTCCCCGCATCCTCCCCGCATCCTCCCTGCATCCTTCCCGGTCCTCCCCGCATCCTCCCCGCGTGCTCCCCGCATCCTTCCCGCATCCTCCCCGCATCCTCCCCGCATCCTCCCCGGGCCTCCCCGCATCCTCCCTGCATCCTCCCCGGTCCTCCCCGCATCCTCCCAGATCCTCCCCGCATCCTCCTTGATCCTCTCCGCATCCTCCCCGATCCTCCCCGCATCCTCCCCGATCCTCCCCGCATCCTCCCCGATCCTCCCCGCATCCTCCCCGGTCATCCCCGCATCCTCCCCAGTCCTCCCCGCATCCTCCCCGATCCTCCCCTTCCCGCACCCCCCCCGATCCTCCCCGCCTCCTCCCCGATCCTCCCCGCATCCTCCCCAGTCCTCCCCACATCCTCCCCGGTCCTCCCGGCATCCTCCCCGGTCCTCCCCGCATCCTCCCCGATCCTCCCCGCATCCTCCCCGATGCTCCCCGCATCCTCCCCGCGTCCTCCCCGCATCCTTCCCGCATCCTCCCCGCATCCTCCCCGCATCTTCCCCGGTCCTCCCCGCATCCTCCCCGATCCTCCCTGCATCCTCCCCAATCCTCCCCGCATCCTCCCCGGTCCTTTCCGCATCCGCCCCGGTCCTCCCCGCATCCTCCCCGATCCTCCGTGCATCCTCCCCCGATCCTCCCCGCATCCTCCCCGGTCCTCCCCGCATCCTCCCCGATCCTTCCCGCATCCTCCCCGGTCCTCCCCGCGTCCTCCCTGCATACTCCCCGCATCCTCCCCGCATCCTCCCCGCATCCTCCCCGGGCCTCCCCGCATCCTCCCCGCATCCTCCCTGCATCCTCCCCGGTCCTCCCCGCATCCTCCCAGATCCTCCCCGCATCCTCCCTGATCCTCTCCGCATCCTCCCTGATCCTCCCCGCATCCTCCCCGATCCTCCCCGCATCCTCCCCGATCCTCCCCGCATCCTCCCCGGTCATCCCGGCATCCTCCCCAGTCCTCCCCGCATCCTCCCTGATCCTCCCCTTCCCGCACCCCCCCCCGATCCTCCCTGCATCCTCCCCGATCCTCCCCGCATCCTCCCCAGTCCTCCCCACATCCTCCCTGATCCTCCCCGCATCCTCCCCGGTCCTCCCCGCATCCTCCCCGATCCTCCCCGCATCCTCCCCGATGCTCCCCGCATCCTCCCCGTGTCCTCCCCGCA
The DNA here is from genome assembly GCA_964036045.1 of Eutreptiella sp. 'Long Island Sound 2002'. Taxonomy (NCBI): domain Eukaryota; phylum Euglenozoa; class Euglenophyceae; order Eutreptiales; family Eutreptiaceae; genus Eutreptiella; species Eutreptiella sp. 'Long Island Sound 2002'. The sequence continues at coordinate 1,881,433 of OZ038381.1, read as the reverse complement.
TCCTTCCCGCATCCTCCCCGCATCCTCCCCGCATCCTCCCCGGCCCTCCCCGCATCCTCCCCGATCCTCCCTTCATCCTCCCCGATCCTGCCCGCATCCTCCCCGGTCCTCCCTGCATCCTCTCCGGTCCTCCCCGCATCCTCCCCTATCCTCTCCGCATCCTCCCCGATCCTCCCCGCATCCTCCCCGGTCCTCCCCGCATCCTCCCCGATCCTCCCCGCATCCTCCCCGGCCCCCCCTGCATCCTCCCCGATCCTCCCCGCATCCTCCCCAGTCCTCCCCACATCCTCCCCGGTCCTCCCCGCATCCTCCCCGGTCCTCCCTGCATCCTCCCCGATCCTCCCCGCATCCTCCCTGGTCCTCCCCGCATCCTCCCTGATCCTCCCGCCATCCTCCCCGGTCCTCCCCGCATCCTCCCCGATCCTCCCCGCATCCTCCCCGGTCCTCCCCGCATCCTCCCCGATACACCCCGCATCCTCCCCGGTCCTCCCTGCATCCTCCCCGATCCTGCCCGCATCCTCCCCGATCCTGCCCGCATCCTCCCCGGTCCTCCCCGCACCCTCCATGATCCTCTCCGCATCCTCCCCGATCCTCCCCGCATCCTCCCCGGTCCTCCCCGCATCCTCCCCGATCCTCCCCGCATCCTCCCCGGTCCTCCCTGCATCCTCCCCGATCCTCCCCGCATCCTCCCTGATCCATGCCGCATCCTCCCTGGTCCTCCTCGCATCCTCCGCGATCCTCCCTGCATCCTCCCCGATCCTCCCCGCATCCTCCCTGGTCCTCCCCGCATCCTCCCTGATCCTCCCCGCATCCTCCCCGGTCCTCCCCGCATCCTCCCCGATCCTCCCCGCATCCTCCCCGGTCCTCCCCGCATCCTCCCCGCATCATCCCCGCATCCTCCCCGATCATCCCCGCCTCCTCCCCGATCCTCCCCGCATCCTCCCCGGTCCTCCCCGCATCCTCCCCGGTCCTCCCCGCATCCTTTCCGATCCTCCCTGCATCCTCCCCGATCCTCCCCGCATCCTCCCCGGTCCTCCCCGCATCCTCCCCGGTCCTCCCCGCATCCTTTCCGATCCTCCCTGCATCCTCCCCGATCCTCCCCGCATCCTCCCCGGTCCTCCCCGCATCCTCCCCGGTCCTCCCCGCATCCTCCCCGATCCTCCCCGCATCCTCCCCGATCCTCCCCTCATCCTCCCCGGTCCTCCCCGCATCCTCCTCTCATCCTCCCCGCATCCTCCCCGGTCCTCCCCGCATCCTCCCCGATCCTCCCTGCATCCTCCCCGATCCTGCCCGCATCCTCCCCGGTCCTCCCTGCATCCTCTCCGGTCCTCCCCGCATCCTCCCTGATCCTCTCCGCATCCTCCCCGATCCTCCCCGCATCCTCCCCGGTCCTCCGGGCATCCTCCCCGGTCATCCCCGCATCCTCCCCGGTCTTCCCAGCATCCTCCCCGATCCTCCCCTTCCCGCACCCCCCCCGATCCTCCCTGCATCCTCCCCGATCCTCCCCGCATCCTCCCCGATGCTCCCCGCATCCTTCCCGTCTCCTCCCCGCATCCTTCCCGCATCCTCCCCGCATCCTCCCCGCATCCTCCCCGATCCTGCCCGCATCCTCCCCGTTCATCCCCGCATCCTCTCCGGTCCTCCCCGCATCCTCCTTGATCCTCTCCGCATCCTCCCCGATCCTCCCCGCATCCTCCCCGGTCCTCCCCGCATCCTCCCTGATCCTCCTCGCATCCTCCCCGGTCCTCCCCGCATCCTCCCCGATCCTCCCCGCATCCTCCCTGATCCACCCCGCATCCTCCCTGGTCCTCCTCGCATCCTTCCCGATCCTCCCTGCATCCTCCCCGATCCTCCCCGCATCCTCCCCGGTCCTCCCCGCATCCTCCCCGGTCCTCCCCGCATCCTCTCCGGTCCTCCCCGCATCCTCCCTGATCATCTCCGCATCCTCCCCGATCCTCCCCGCATCCTCCCCGGTCCTTCCCGCATCCTCCCTGACCCTCCTCGCATCCTCCCCGGTCCTCCCCGCATCCTCCCCGATCCTCCCCGCATCCTCCCTGATCCACCCCGCATCCTCCCTGGTCCTCCTCGCATCCTCCCCGATCCTCCTCGCATCCTCACTGGTCCTCCCCGCATCCTCCCTGATCCTCCCCGCATCCTCCCCGGTCCTCCCCGCATCCTCCCCGCATCCTCCCCGGTACTCCCCGCATCCTCCCCGATCCTCGCCGCACCCTCCTTGATCCTGCCCGCATCCTCCCCGGTCCTCCCCGCATCCTCCCCGATCCTCCCCGTATCCTCCCCGATCCTCCCCGCATCCTCCCCGGCCATCCCCGCATCCTCCCCGGTCCTCCCCGCATCCTCCCCGATCCTCCCCTTCCCGCACCCCCCCCGATCCTTCCTGCATCCTCCCCGATCCTCCCCGCATCCTCCCCGATGCTCCCCGCATCCTCCCCGCGTCCTCCCCGCATCCTTCCCGCATCCTCCCCGCATCCTCCCTGCATCCTCCCCGGTCCTCCCCGCATCCTCCCCGATCCTCCCTTCATCCTCCCCGATCCTGCCCGCATCCTCCCCGGTCCTCCCTGCATCCTCTCCGGTCCTCCCCGCATCCTCCCTTATCCTCTCCGCATCCTCCCCGATCCTCCCCGCATCCTCCCCGGTCCTCCCCGCATCCTCCCCGATCCTCCCCGCATCCTCCCCGGTCCCCCCTGCATCCTCCCCGATCCTCCCCGCATCCTCCCCAGTCCTCCCCACATCCTCCCCGGTCCTCCCCGCATCCTCCCCGGTCCTCCCCGCATCCTCCCCGATCCTCCCCGCATCCTCCCTGGTCCTCCCCGCATCCTCCCTGATCCTCCCCGCATCCTCCCCGGTCCTCCCCGCATCCTCCCCGATCCTCCCCGCATCCTCCCCGGTCCTCCCCGCATCCTCCCCGATACACCCCGCATCCTCCCCGGTCCTCCCTGCATCCTCCCCGATCCTGCCCGCATCCTCCCCGATCCTGCCCACATCCTCCCCGGTCCTCCCCGCATCCTCCCTGATCCTCTCCGCATCCTCCCCGATCCTCCCCGCATCCTCCCCGGTCCTCCCCGCCTCCTCCCCGATCCTCCCCGCATCCTCCCCGGTCCTCCCCGCATCCTCCCCGGTCCTCCCCGCATCCTTTCCGATCCTCCCTGCATCCTCCCCGATCCTCCCCGCATCCTCCCCGGTCCTCCCCGCATCCTCCCCGGTCCTCCCCGCATCCTTTCCGATCCTCCCTGCATCCTCCCCGATCCTCCCCTCATCCTCCCCGATCCGCCCCGCATCCTCCCCGGTCCTCCCCGCATCCTCCCCGATCCTCCCCGCATCCTCCCCGATCCCCCCAGCATCCTCCCCGGTCCTCCCCGCATCCTCCTCTCATCCTCCCCGCATCCTCCCCGGTCCTCCCCGCATCCTCCCCGATCCTCCCTGCATCCTCCCCGATCCTGCCCGCATCCTCCCCGGTCCTCCCTGCATCCTCTCCGGTCCTCCCCGCATCCTCCCTGATCCTCTCCGCATCCTCCCCGATCCTCCCCGCATCCTCCCCGGTCCTCCGCGCATCCTCCCCGGTCATCCCCGCATCCTCCCCGGTCTTCCCAGCATCCTCCCCGATCCTCCCCTTCCCGCACCCCCCCCGATCCTCCCTGCATCCTCCCCGATCCTCCCCGCATCCTCCCCGATGCTCCCCGCATCCTTCCCGTCTCCTCCCCACATCCTCCCCGATCCTCCTCGCATCCTCCCCGGTCCTCCCCGCATCCTCCCCGATCCTCCCCGCATCCTCCCTGATCCACCCCGCATCCTCCCTGGTCCTCCTCGCATCCTCCCCGATCCTCCTCGCATCCTCACTGGTCCTCCCCGCATCCTCCCTGATCCTCCCCGCATCCTCCCCGGTCCTCCCCGCATCCTCCCCGCATCCTCCCCGGTACTCCCCGCATCCTCCCCGATACTCGCCGCACCCTCCTTGATCCTGCCCGCATCCTCCCACCGGTCCTCCCCGCATCCTCCCCGATCCTCCCCGTATCCTCCCCGATCCTCCCCGCATCCTCCCCGGCCATCCCCGCATCCTCCCCGGTCCTCCCCGCATCCTCCCCGATCCTCCCCTTCCCGCACCCCCCCCGATCCTTCCTGCATCCTCCCCGATCCTCCCCGCATCCTCCCCGATGCTCCCCGCATCCTCCCCGCGTCCTCCCCGCATCCCTCCCGCATCCTCCGCGCATCCTCCCCGCATCCTCCCCGGTCCTCCCCGCATCCTCCCCGATCCTCCCTTCATCCTCCCCGATCCTGCCCGCATCCTCCCCGGTCCTCCCTGCATCCTCTCCGGTCCTCCCCGCATCCTCCCTTATCCTCTCCGCATCCTCCCCGATCCTCCCCGCATCCTCCCCGGTCCTCCCCGCATCCTCCCCGATCCTCCCCGCATCCTCCCCGGTCCCCCCTGCATCCTCCCCGATCCTCCCCGCATCCTCCCCAGTCCTCCCCACATCCTCCCCGGTCCTCCCCGCATCCTCCCCGGTCCTCCCCGCATCCTTCCCGATCCTCCCCGCATCCTCCCTGGTCCTCCCCGCATCCTCCCTGATCCTCCCCGCATCCTCCCCGGTCCTCCCCGCATCCTCCTCGATCCTCCCCGCATCCTCCCCGGTCCTCCCCGCATCCTCCCCGATACACCCCGCATCCTCCCCGGTCCTCCCTGCATCCTCCCCGATCCTGCCCGCATCCTCCCCGATCCTGCCCGCATCCTCCCCGGTCCTCCCCGCATCCTCCCCGATCCTCTCCGCATCCTCCCCGATCCTCCCCGCATCCTCCCCGGTCCTCCCCGCATCCTCCCCGATCCTCCCCGCATCCTCCCCGGTCCTCCCTGCATCCTCCCCGATCCTCCCCGCATCCTCCCTGATCCATGCCGCATCCTCCCTGGTCCTCCTCGCATACTCCGCGATCCTCCCTGCATCCTCCCCGATCCTCCCCGCATCCTCCCTGGTCCTCCCCGCATCTTCCCTGATCCTCCCCGCATCCTCCCCGGTCCTCCCCGCATCCTCCCCGATCCTCCCCGCATCCTCCCCGGTCCTCCCCGCATCCTCCCCGCATCATCCCCGCATCCTCCCCGATCATCCCCGCCTCCTCCCCGATCCTCCCCGCATCCTCCCCGGTCCTCCCCGCATCCTCCCCGGTCCTCCCCGCATCCTTTCCGATCCTCCCTGCATCCTCCCCGATCCTCCCCGCATCCTCCCCGGTCCTCCCCGCATCCTCCCCGGTCCTCCCCGCATCCTTTCCGATCCTCCCTGCATCCTCCCCGATCCTCCCCTCATCCTCCCCGATCCGCCCCGCATCCTCCCCGGTCCTCCCCGCATCCTCCCCGATCCTCCCCGCATCCTCCCCGATCCCCTCAGCATCCTCCCCGGTCCTCCCCGCATCCTCCTCTCATCCTCCCCGCATCCTCCCCGGTCCTCCCCGCATCCTCCCCGATCCTCCCTGCATCCTCCCCGATCCTGCCCGCATCCTCCCCGGTCCTCCCTGCATCCTCTCCGGTCCTCCCCGCATCCTCCCTAATCCTCTCCGCATCCTCCCCGATCCTCCCAGCATCCTCCCCGGTCCTCCGCGCATCCTCCCCGGTCATCCCCGCATCCTCCCCGGTCCTCCCAGCATCCTCCCCGATCCTCCCCTTCCCGCACCCCCCCCGATCCTCCCTGCATCCTCCCCGATCCTCCCCGCATCCTCCCCGATGCTCCCCGCATCCTTCCCGTCTCCTCCCCGCATCCTTCCCGCATCCTCCCCGCATCCTCCCCGCATCCTCCCCGATCCCCCCAGCATCCTCCCCGGTCCTCCCCGCATCCTCCTCTCATCCTCCCCGCATACTCCCCGGTCCTCCCCGCATCCTCCCCGATCCTCCCTGCATCCTCCCCGATCCTGCCCGCATCCTCCCCGGTCCTCCCTGCATCCTCTCCGGTCCTCCCCGCATCCTCCCTGATCCTCTCCGCATCCTCCCCGATCCTCCCCGCATCCTCCCCGGTCCTCCGCGCATCCTCCCCGGTCATCCCCGCATCCTCCCCGGTCTTCCCAGCATCCTCCCCGATCCTCTCCTTCCCGCACCCCCCCCGATCCTCCCTGCATCCTCCCCGATCCTCCCCGCATCCTCCCCGATGCTCCCCGCATCCTTCCCGTCTCCTCCCCACATCCTCCCCGATCCTCCTCGCATCCTCCCCGGTCCTCCCCGCATCCTCCCCGATCCTCCCCGCATCCTCCCTGATCCACCCCGCATCCTCCCTGGTCCTCCTCGCATCCTCCCCGATCCTCCTCGCATCCTCACTGGTCCTCCCCGCATCCTCCCTGATCCTCCCCGCATCCTCCCCGGTCCTCCCCGCATCCTCCCCGCATCCTCCCCGGTACTCCCCGCATCCTCCCCGATACTCGCCGCACCCTCCTTGATCCTGCCCGCATCCTCCCCGGTCCTCCCCGCATCCTCCCCGATCCTCCCCGTATCCTCCCCGATCCTCCCCGCATCCTCCCCGGCCATCCCCGCATCCTCCCCGGTCCTCCCCGCATCCTCCCCGATCCTCCCCTTCCCGCCCCCCCCCGATCCTTCCTGCATCCTCCCCGATCCTCCCCGCATCCTCCCCGATGCTCCCCGCATCCTCCCCGCGTCCTCCCCGCATCCCTCCCGCATCCTCCCCGCATCCTCCCCGCATCCTCCCCGGTCCTCCCCGCATCCTCCCCGATCCTCCCTTCATCCTCCCCGATCCTGCCCGCATCCTCCCCGGTCCTCCCTGCATCCTCTCCGGTCCTCCCCGCATCCTCCCTTATCCTCTCCGCATCCTCCCCGATCCTCCCCGCATCCTCCCCGCATCCTCCCCGATCCTCCCCGCATCCTCCCCGGTCCCCCCTGCATCCTCCCCGATCCTCCCCGCATCCTCCCCAGTCCTCCCCACATCCTCCCCGGTCCTCCCCGCATCCTCCCCGGTCCTCCCCGCATCCTTCCCGATCCTCCCCGCATCCTCCCTGGTCCTCCCCGCATCCTCCCTGATCCTCCCCGCATCCTCCCCGGTCCTCCCCGCATCCTCCCCGATCCTCCCCGCATCCTCCCCGGTCCTCCCCGCATCCTCCCCGATACACCCCGCATCCTCCCCGGTCCTCCCTGCATCCTCCCCGATCCTGCCCGCATCCTCCCCGATCCTGCCCGCATCCTCCCCGGTCCTCCCCGCATCCTCCCTGATCCTCTCCGCATCCTCCCCGATCCTCCCCGCACCCTCCCCGGTCCTCCCCGCATCCTCCCCGATCCTCCCCGCATCCTCCCCGGTCCTCCCTGCATCCTCCCCGATCCTCCCCGCATCCTCCCTGATCCATGCCGCATCCTCCCTGGTCCTCCTCGCATACTCCGCGATCCTCCCTGCATCCTCCCCGATCCTCCCCGCATCCTCCCTGGTCCTCCCCGCATCTTCCCTGATCCTCCCCGCATCCTCCCCGGTCCTCCCCGCATCCTCCCCGCATCATCCCCGCATCCTCCCCGATCATCCCCGCCTCCTCCCCGATCCTCCCCGCATCCTCCCCGGTCCTCCCCGCATCCTCCCCGGTCCTCCCCGCATCCTTTCCGATCCTCCCTGCATCCTCCCCGATCCTCCCCGCATCCTCCCCGGTCCTCCCCGCATCCTCCCCGGTCCTCCCCGCAACCTTTCCGATCCTCCCTGCATCCTCCCCGATCCTCCCCTCATCCTCCCCGATCCGCCCCGCATCCTCCCCGGTCCTCCCCGCATCCTCCCCGATCCTCCCCGCATCCTCCCCGATCCCCCCAGCATCCTCCCCGGTCCTCCCCGCATCCTCCTCTCATCCTCCCCGCATCCTCCCCGGTCCTCCCCGCATCCTCCCCGATCCTCCCTGCATCCTCCCCGATCCTGCCCGCATCCTCCCCGGTCCTCCCTGCATCCTCTCCGGTCCTCCCCGCATCCTCCCTAATCCTCTCCGCATCCTCCCCGATCCTCCCCGCATCCTCCCCGGTCCTCCGCGCATCCTCCCCGGTCATCCCCGCATCCTCCCCGGTCCTCCCAGCATCCTCCCCGATCCTCCCCTTCCCGCACCCCCCCCGATCCTCCCTGCATCCTCCCCGATCCTCCCCGCATCCTCCCCGATGCTCCCCGCATCCTTCCCGTCTCCTCCCCGGTCCTCCCCGCATCCTCCCCGATCCTCCCTGCATCCTCCCCGATCCTGCCCGCATCCTCCCCGTTCATCCCCGCATCCTCTCCGGTCCTCCCCGCATCCTCCCTGATCCTCTCCGCATCCTCCCCGATCCTCCCCGCATCCTCCCCGGTCCTCCCCGCATCCTCCTTGATCCTCCTCGCATCCTCCCCGGTCCTCCCCGCATCCTCCCCGATCCTCCCCGCATCCTCCCTGATCCACCCCGCATCCTCCCTGGTCCTCCTCGCATCCTTCCCGATCCTCCCTGCATCCTCCCCGATCCTCCCCGCATCCTCCCCGGTCCTCCCCGCATCCTCCCCGGTCCTCCCCGCATCCTCTCCGGTCCTCCCCGCATCCTCCCTGATCATCTCCGCATCCTCCCCGATCCTTCCCGCATCCTCCCTGATCCTCCTCGCATCCTCCCCGGTCCTCCCCGCATCCTCCCCGATCCTCCCCGCATCCTCCCTGATCCACCCCGCATCCTCCCTGGTCCTCCTCGCATCCTCCCCGATCCTCCTCGCATCCTCACTGGTCCTCCCCGCATCGTCCCTGGTCCTCCTCGCATCCTCCCCGATCCTCCCCGCATCCTCCCTGGTCCTCCCCTCATCCTCCTCGATCCTCCCCGCATCCTCCCCGGTCCTCCCCGCATCCTCCCCGATCCTCCCCGCATCCTCCCCGCATCATCCCCGCATCGTCCCCGCATCCTGCCCGCATCCTCCCTGCATCCTCCCCGGTCATCGCCGCATCCTCCCCGGTCCTCGCCGCATCCGCCCCGGTCCTCCCCGCATCCTCCCCGATCCTCCCTGCATCCTCCCCGATCCTCCCCGCATCCTCCCCGGTCCTCCCCGCATCCGCCCGGGTCCTCCCCGCATCCTCCCCGATCCTCCGTGCATCCTCCCCGATCCTCCCCGCATCCTCCCCGGTCCTCCCCGCATCCTCCCCGATCCTTCCCGCATCCTCCCCGGTCCTCCCCGCGTCCTCCCTGCATATTCCCCGCATCCTCCCCGCATCCTCCCCGCATCCTTCCCGGTCCTCCCCGCATCCTCCCCGCGTCCTCCCCGCATCCTTCCCGCATCCTCCCCGCATCCTCCCCGCATCCTCCCCGGGCCTCCCCGCATCCTCCCCGCATCCTCCCAGATCCTCCCCGCATCCTCCCTGATCCTCTCCGCATCCTCCCCGCATCCTCCCCGCATCCTCCCCGCATCCTCCCCGATCCTCCCCGCATCCTCCCCAGTCCTCCCCGCATCCTCCCCGGTCATCCCCGCATCCTCCCCAGTCCTCCCCGCATCCTCCCCGATCCTCCCCTTCCCGCACCCCCCCCGATCCTCCCTGCATCCTCCCCGATCCTCCCCACATCCTCCCCAGTCCTCCCCACATCCTCCCCGGTCCTCCCCGCATCCTCCCCGGTCCTCCCCGCATCCTCCCCGATCCTCCCCGCATCCTCCCCGATGATCCCCGCATCCTCCCCGATGCTCCCCGCATCCTCCCCGCGTCCTCCCCGCATCCTTCCCGCATCCTCCCCGCATCCTCCCCGCATCCTCCCCGGTCCTCCCCGCATCCTCCCCGATCCTCCCTGCATCCTCCCCGATCCACCCCGCATCCTCCCCGGTCCTCCCCGCATCCTCCCCGGTCCTCCCCGCATCCTCCCCGACCCTCCGTGCATCCTCCCCGATCCTCCCCGCATCCTCCCCGGTCCTCCCCGCATCCTCCCCGGTCCTCCCTGCATCCTCCCCAGTCCTCCCCGCGTCCCCCCTGCATACTCCCCGCATCCTCCCCGCATCCTCCCCGCATCCTTCCCGGTCCTCCCCGCATCCTCCCCGCGTCCTCCCCGCATCCTTCCCGCAACCTCCCCGCATCATCCCCGCATCCTCCCCGGGCCCCCCCGCATCCTCCCCGCATCCTCCCTGCATCCTCCCCGGTCCTCCCCGCATCCTCCCAGATCCTCCCCGCATCCTCCCTGATCCTCTCCGCATCCTCCCCGATCCTCCCGGCATCCTCCCCGATCCTCCCCGCATCCTCCCCGATCCTCCCCGCATCCTCCCCGGTCCTCCCCGCATCCTCCCCGGTCCTCCCCGCATCCTCCCCGATCCTCCGTGCATCCTCCCCGATCCTCCCCGCATCCTCCCCGGTCCTCCCCGCATCCTCCGCGATCCTTCCCGCATCCTCCCCGGTCCTCCCCGCGTCCTCCCTGCATACTCCCCGCATCCTCCCCGCATCCTCCCCGCATCCTTCCCGGTCCTCCCCGCATCCTCCCCGCGTCCTCCCCGCATCCTTCCCGCATCCTCCCCGCATCCTCCCCGCATCCTCCCCGGGCCTCCCCGCATCCTCCCCGCATCCTCTCTGCATCCTCCCCGGTCCTCCCCGCATCCTCCCAGATCCTCCCCGCATCCTCCCTGATCCTCTCCGCATCCTCCCCGATCCTCCCGGCATCCTCCCCGATACTCCCCGCATCCTCCCCGATCCTCCCCGCATCCTCCCCGGTCATCCCCGCATCCTCACCAGTCCTCCCCGCATCCTCCCTGATCCTCCCCTTCCTGCACCCCCCCCGATCCTCCCTGCATCCTCCCCGATCCTCCCCGCATCCTCACCAGTCCTCCCCACATCCTCCCCGGTCCTCCCCGCATCCTCCCCGGTCCTCCCCGCATCCTCCCCGATCCTCCCCGCATCCTCCCTGATGCTCCCCGCATCCTCCCCGCGTCCTCCCCGCATCCTTCCCGCATCCTCCCCGCATCCTCCCCGCATCCTCCCCGGTCCTCCCCGCATCCTCCCCGATCCTCCCTGCATCCTCCCCGATCCTGCCCGCATCCTCCCCGGTCCTCCCCGCATCCTCCCCGATCCTCCCCGTATCCTCCCCGATCCTCCCCGCATCCTCCCCGGCCATCCCCGCATCCTCCCCGGTCCTCCCCGCATCCTCCCCGATCCTCCCCTTCCCGCACCCCCCCCGATCCTTCCTGCATCCTCCCCGATCCTCCCCGCATCCTCCCCGCATCCTCCCCGCGTCCTCCCCGCATCCTTCCCGCATCCTCCGCGCATCCTCCCCGCATCCTCTCCGGTCCTCCCCGCATCCTCCCCGATCCTCCCTGCATCCTCCCCGATCCTGCCCGCATCCTCCCCGGTCCTCCCCGCATCCTCTCCGGTCCTCCCCGCATCCTCCCTGATCCTCTCCGCATCCTCCCCGATCCTCCCCGCATCCTCCCCGGTCCTCCCCGCATCCTCCCCGATCCTCCCCGCATCCTCCCCGGTCCTCCCTGCATCCTCCCCGATCCTCCCCGCATCCTCCCTGATCCATGCCGCATCCTCCCTGGTCCTCCTCTCATCCTCCGCGATCCTCCCTGCATCCTCCCCGATCCTCCCCGCATCCTCCCTGGTCCTCCCCGCATCCTCCCTGATCCTCCACGCATCCTCTCTGGTCCTCCCCGCATCCTCCCCGATCCTCCCCGCATCCTCCCCGGTCCTCCCCGCATCCTCCCCGCATCATCCCCGCATCCTCCCCGATCATCCCCGCCTCCTCCCCGATCCTCCCCGCATCCTCCCCCGTCCTCCCCGCATGCTCCCCGGTCCTGCCCGCATCCTTTCCGATCCTCCCTGCATCCTCCCCGATCCTCCCCGCATCCTCCCTGGTCCTACCCGCATCCTCCCCGGTCCTCCCTGCATCCTCCCCAGTCCTCCCCGCGTCCCCCCTGCATACTCCCCGCATCCTCCCCGCATCCTCCCCGCATCCTTCCCGGTCCTCCCCGCATCCTCCCCGCGTCCTCCCCGCATCCTTCCCGCAACCTCCCCGCATCATCCCCGCATCCTCCCCGGGCCTCCCCGCATCCTCCCCGCATCCTCCCTGCATCCTCCCCGGTCCTCCCCGCATCCTCCCAGATCCTCCCCGCATCCTCCCTGATCCTCTCCGCATCCTCCCCGATCCTCCCGGCATCCTCCCCGATCCTCCCCGCATCCTCCCCGATCCTCCCCGCATCCTCCCCGGTCCTCCCCGCATCCTCCCCGGTCCTCCCCGCATCCTCCCCGATCCTCCGTGCATCCTCCCCGATCCTCCCCGCATCCTCCCCGGTCCTCCCCGCATCCTCCGCGATCCTTCCCGCATCCTCCCCGGTCCTCCCCGCGTCCTCCCTGCATACTCCCCGCATCCTCCCCGCATCCCCCCCTGCATCCTTCCCGGTCCTCCCCGCATCCTCCCCGCGTCCTCCCCGCATCCTTCCCGCATCCTCCCCGCATCCTCCCCGCATCCTCCCCGGGCCTCCCCGCATCCTCCCCGCATCCTCCCTGCATCCTCCCCGGTCCTCCCCGCATCCTCCCAGATCCTCCCCGCATCCTCCCTGATCCTCTCCGCATCCTCCCCGATCCTCCCGGCATCCTCCCCGATACTCCCCGCATCCTCCCCGATCCTCCCCGCATCCTCCCCGGTCATCCCCGCATCCTCACCAGTCCTCCCCGCATCCTCCCTGATCCTCCCCTTCCTGCACCCCCCCCGATCCTCCCTGCATCCTCCCCGATCCTCCCCGCATCCTCACCAGTCCTCCCCACATCCTCCCCGGTCCTCCCCGCATCCTCCCCGGTCCTCCCCGCATCCTCCCCGATCCTCCCCGCATCCTCCCTGATGCTCCCCGCATCCTCCCCGCGTCCTCCCCGCATCCTTCCCGCATCCTCCCCGCATCCTCCCCGCATCCTCCCCGGTCCTCCCCGCATCCTCCCCGATCCTCCCTGCATCCTCCCCGATCCTGCCCGCATCCTCCCCGGTCCTTCCCGCATCCTCCCCGATCCTCCCCGTATCCTCCCCGATCCTCCCCGCATCCTCCCCGGCCATCCCCGCATCCTCCCCGGTCCTCCCCGCATCCTCCCCGATCCTCCCCTTCCCGCACCCCCCCCGATCCTTCCTGCATCCTCCCCGATCCTCCCCGCATCCTCCCCGCATCCTCCCCGCGTCCTCCCCGCATCCTTCCCGCATCCTCCGCGCATCCTCCCCGCATCCTCTCCGGTCCTCCCCGCATCCTCCCCGATCCTCCCTGCATCCTCCCCGATCCTGCCCGCATCCTCCCCGGTCCTCCCCGCATCCTCTCCGGTCCTCCCCGCATCCTCCCTGATCCTCTCCGCATCCTCCCCGATCCTCCCCGCATCCTCCCCGGTCCTCCCCGCATCCTCCCCGATCCTCCCCGCATCCTCCCCGGTCCTCCCTGCATCCTCCCCGATCCTCCCCGCATCCTCCCTGATCCATGCTGCATCCTCCCTGGTCCTCCTCTCATCCTCCGCGATCCTCCCTGCATCCTCCCCGATCCTCCCCGCATCCTCCCTGGTCCTCCCCGCATCCTCCCTGATCCTCCAGCCATCCTCTCCGGTCCTCCCCGCATCCTCCCCGATCCTCCCCGCATCCTCCCCGGTCCTCCCCGCATCCTCCCCGCATCATCCCCGCATCCTCCCCGATCAACCCCGCCTCCTCCCCGATCCTCCCCGCATCCTCCCCCGTCCTCCCCGCATGCTCCCCGGTCCTGCCCGCATCCTTTCCGATCCTCCCTGCATCCTCCCCGATCCTCCCCGCATCCTCCCTGGTCCTCCCCGCATCCTCCCCGCATCCTCCCTGCATCCTCCCCGCATCCTCTTCGCATCCTTCTCCGTCCTCCCCGCATCCTCCCCGATCCTCCCCGCATCCTCCCCGATCCCCCCCGCATCCTCCCCGGTCCTCCCCGCATCCTCCCCGATCCTCCTTGCATCCTCCCCGATCCTCCCCGCATCCTCCCCGATCCCCCCCGCATCTTCCCCGGTCCTCCCCGCATCCTCCCCGATCCTCCCTGCATCCTCCCCGATCCTCCCCGGTCCTCCCCGCATCCTCCCTGATCCTCCCCGCATCCTCCCCGCGTTCTCCCGGTATCCTCCCCGGTCCTCCCCGCATCCTCCCCGCTCCTCCCCACATCCTCCCCGCCTCCTCCCCCCATCCTCCCCGCATTCTCCCCGCATCCTCCCCGCATCCTCCCCGCATCCTACCCGATCCTCCCCGCCTCCTCCCCGATCCTCCCCGCATCCTCCCCGGTCCCCCCCGCATCCTCCCCGGTCCTCCGCGCATCCTCCTCGATCCTCCCCGCATCCTCGCCGGTCCTCCCTGCATCCTCCCCGCATCCTCCCCGCATCCTCCCCGCATCCTCCCCGGTCCTCCCCGCATCCTCCCAGATCCTCGCCGCATCCTCCCCGATCCCCCCCGCATCCTCCCCGATCCTCCCCGCCTCCTCCCTAATCCCTCCCCGCATCCTCCCCGGTCCTCCCCGCATCCTCCCCGGTCCTCCCCGCATCCTCCCCGATCCTCCCTGCATCCTCCCCGATCCTCCCCGCATCCTCCTCGATCCTCCCCGCATCCTCCACGCGTCCTCCCCGCATCCTCCCCGCATCCTCCCCGCATCCTCCCCGCATCCTCCACGATCCCCCCCGCATCCTCCGTGATCCTCCCCGCATCCTCCCCGATCCCCCCCGCATCCTCCCCGGTCCTCCCCGCATCCTCCCCGATCCTCCCCGCATCCTCCCCGATCCTCCGCCCATCCTCCCTGCATCCTCCCCGCATTCTCCCCGCATCCTCCCCGCATCCTCCCCGCATCCTCCCCGCATCCTCCCCGATCCTCCCCGCCTCCTCCCCGATCCTCCCCGCATCCTCCCCGGTCCCCCCCGCATCCTCCCCGGTCCTCCCGGCATCCTCCCGGATCCTCCCTGCATCCTCCCCGATCCTCCCCGCATCCTCCCCGGTCCTCCCCGCATCCTCCCCGCGTCCTCCCCGCATCCTCGCCGGTCCTCCCCGCGTCCTCCCCGCATCCTCCCCGATCCCCCCCCGCATCTTCCCCGGTCCTCCCCGCATCCTCCCCGATCCTCCCTGCATCCTCCCCGATCCTCCCCGCATCCTCCCCGGTCCTCCCCGCATCCTCCCCGATCCTCCCCGCATCCTCCCCGCGTTCTCCCGGTATCCTCCCCGGTCCTCCCCGCATCCTCCCCGGTCCTCCCCACATCCTCCCCGCCTCCTCCCCCCATCCTCCCCGCATTCTCCCCGCATCCTCCCCGCATCCTCCCCGCATCCTCCCCGATCCTCCGCGCATCCTCCTCGATCCTCCGCGCATCCTCCTCGATCCTTGCCGCATCCTCGCCGGTCCTCCCTGCATCCTCCCCGCATCCTCCCCGCATCCTCCCCGCATCCTCCCCGGTCCTCCCCGCATCCTCCCAGATCCTCGCCGCATCCTCCCCGATCCCCCCCGCATCCTCCCCGATCCTCCCCGCCTCCTCCCTAATCACTCCCCGCATCCTCCCCGGTCCTCCCCGCATCCTCCCCGGTCCTCCCCGCATCCTCCCCGATCCTCCCTGCATCCTCCCCGATACTCCCCGCATCCTCCTCGATCCTCCCCGCATCCTCCACGCGTCCTCCCCGCATCCTCCCCGCATCCTCCCCGCATCCTCCCCGCATCCTCCACGATCCCCCCCGCATCCTCCCTGATCCTCCCCGCATCCTCCCCGATCCCCCCCGCATCCTCCCCGGTCCTCTTCGCATCCTCCCCGATCCTCCCCACATCCTCCCCGATCCTCCGCCCATCCTCCCCGCATCCTCCCCGCATTCTCCCCGCATCCTCCCCGCATCCTCCCCGCATCCTCCCCGCATCCTCCCCGATCCTCCCCGCCTCCTCCCCGATCCTCCCCGCATCCTCCCCGGTCCCCCCCGCATCCTCCCCGGTCCTCCCGGCATCCTCCCGGATCCTTCCTGCATCCTCCCCGATCCTCCCCGCATCCTCCCCGGTCCTCCCCGCATCAGCCCCGATCCTCCCTGCATCCTCGCCGGTCCTCCCCGCATCCTCCCCGCATCCTCCCCGCATCCTCCCCGCATCCTCCCCGGTCCTCCCCGCATCCTCCCCGATCCTCCCCGCATCCTCCCCGATCCCCCCCGCATCCTCCCCGGTCCTCCCCGCATCAGCCCCGATCCTCCCTGCATCCTCCCCGATCCTCCCCGCATCCTCCCCGATCCCCCCCGCATCCTCCCCGGTCCTCCCTGCATCCTCCCTGATCCTCCCTGCATCCTCTTCGATCCTCCCCGCATCGTCCCCGGTCCTCCCCGCATCCTCCCCGATCCTCCCCGCATCCTCCCCGGTCCTCCCCGCATCCTCCTTGCATCCACCCCGCATCCTCCCCGATCCTCCCCGCATCCTCCCCGATCCTCCCCGCATCCTCCCCGCATCCTCCCCGCATCCTCCCCGCATCCTCCCCGATCCTCCCCGCCTCCTCCCCGATCCTCCCCGCATCCTCCCCGGTCCCCCCCGCATCCTCCCCGGTCCTCCCGGCATCCTCCCGGATCCTTCCTGCATCCTCCCCGATCCTCCCCGCATCCTCCCCGGTCCTCCCCGCATCAGCCCCGATCCTCCCTGCATCCTCGCCGGTCCTCCCCGCATCCTCCCCGCATCCTCCCCGCATCCTCTCCGCATCCTCCCCGGTCCTCCCCGCATCCTCCCCGATCCTCCCCGCATCCTCCCCGATCCCCCCCGCATCCTCCCCGGTCCTCCCCGCATCAGCCCCGATCCTCCCTGCATCCTCCCCGATCCTCCCCGCATCCTCCCCGATCCCCCCCGCATCCTCCCCGGTCCTCCCTGCATCCTCCCTGATCCTCCCTGCATCCTCTTCGATCCTCCCCGCATCGTCCCCGGTCCTCCCCGCATCCTCCCCGATCCTCCCCGCATCCTCCCCGGTCCTCCCCGCATCCTCCTTGCATCCACCCCGCATCCTCCCCGCATCCTCCCCGCATCCTCCCCGATCCTCTCCGCCTCCTCCCCGATCCCTCCCCGCATCCTCCCCGGTGCTCCCCGCATCCTCCCCGGTCCTCCCCGCATCCTTCCCGATCCTCCCTGCATCCTCCCCGATCCTCCCCGCATCCTCCCCGGTCCTCCCCGCATCCTCCTCGATCCTCCCCGCATCCTCCCCGCGTCCTCCCCGCATCCCCCCGGATCCTCCCTGCATCCTCCCCGATCCTCCCCGCATCCTCCCCGGTCCTCCCCGCATCCTCCCCGCGTCCTCCCCGCATCCTCGCCGGTCCTCCCCGCATCCTCCCCGCATCCTCCCCGCATCCTCCCCGCATCCTCCCCGGTCCTCCCCGCATCCTCCCCGATCCTCCCCGCATCCTCCCCGATCCCCCCCGCATCCTCCCCGGTCCTCCCCGCATCAGCCCCGATCCTCCCTGCATCCTCCCCGATCCTCCCCGCATCCTCCCCGATCCCCCCCGCATCCTCCCCGGTCCCCCCTGCATCCTCCTTGATCCTCCCTGCATCCTCTTCGATCCTCCCCGCATCGTCCCCGGTCCTCCCCGCATCCTCCCCGATCCTCCCCGCATCCTCCCCGGTCCTCCCCGCATCCTCCTTGCATCCACCCCGCATCCTCCCCGCATCCTCCCCGCATCCTCCCCGATCCTCTCCGCCTCCTCCCCGATCCCTCCCCGCATCCTCCCCGGTGCTCCCCGCATCCTCCCCGGTCCTCCCCGCATCCTTCCCGATCCTCCCTGCATCCTCCCCGATCCTCCCCGCATCCTCCCCGGTCCTCCCCGCATCCTCCTCGATCCTCCCCGCATCCTCCCCGCGTCCTCCCCGCATCCTCCCCGCATCCTCCCCGCATCCTCCCCGCATCCTCCCCGGTCCTCCCCGCATCCTCCCCGATCCTCCCGGCATCCTACCCGATTCCCCCCGCATCCTCCCCGGTCCTCCCTGCATCCTCCCCGATCCTCCCCGCATCCTCCCCGGTCCTCCCCGCATCCTCCCCGATCCTCCCCGCATCCACCCCGGTCCTCCCCGCATCCTCCTTGCATCCACCCCGCATCCTCCACGCATCCTCCCCGCATCCTCCCCGATCATCTCCGCCTCCTCCCCGATCTCTCCTCGCATCCTCCCCGGTCCTCCCCGCATCCTCCCCGGTCCCCGCGCATCCTTCCCGATCCTCCCTGCATCCTGCCCGATCCTCCCCGCATCCTCCCCGGTCCTCCCCGCATCCTCCTCGATCCTCCCCGCATCCTCCCCGCGTCCTCCCCGCATCCTCCCCGCATCCTCCCCGCATCCTCCCCGCATCTCCCCCGGTCCTCCCCGCATCCTCCCCGATCCTCCCCGCATCCTCCCCATTCCTGCCCGCATCCTCCCCGGTCCTCCCCGCATCCTCCCCGATCCTCCCAGCATCCTCCCCGATCCTCCCCGCATCCTCCTTGCATCCACCCCGCATCCTCCCCGCATCCTCCCCGCATCCTCCCTGATCCTCTCCGCCTCCTCGCCAATCCCTCCCCGCATCCTCCCCGGTCCTCCCCGCATCCTTCCCGATCATCCCTGCATCCTCCCCGATCCTCCCCGCATCCTCCCCGGTCCTCCCCGCATCCTCCTCGATCCTCCCCTCATCCTCCCCGGTCCTCCCCGCATCCTCCCCGCATCCTCCCCGGTCCTCCCCGCATCCTCCCCGATCCTCCCTGCATCCTCCCCGATCCTGCCCTCATCCTCCCCGGTCCTCCCCGCATCCTCCCCGGTCCTCCCCGCATCCTCCCCGATCCTCGCCGCATCCTTCCCGATCCTCCGCGCATCCTCCCCGCGTCCTCCGCGCATCCTCCCAGTATCCTCCCCGGTCCTCCCCGCATCCTTCCCGGTCCTCCCCGCATCCTCCCCGATCCCCTCCGCATCCTCCCCGGTCCTCCCCGATCCTCCCTGCATCCTCCCCGATCCTCCCCTCATCCTCCCCGATCCCCCCGGCATCCTCCCCGGTCCTCCCCGCATCCTCCCCGATCCTCCCCGCATCCTCCCCGATCCTCTCCGCGTCCTCCCCGCGTCCTCCCCTCATCCTCCCTGCATCCTCCCCGCATCCTCCCTGGTCCTCCCCGCATCCTTCTCGGTCCTCCCCGCCTCCTCCCCGATCCCTCCTCGCATCCTCCCCGGTCCTCCCCGCATCCTCCCCGGTCCTCCCCGCATCCTTCCCGATCCTCCCTGCATCCTCCCCGATCCTCCCCGCGTCCTCCCCGGTCCTCCCCGCATCCTCCTCGATCCTCCCCGCATCCTCCCCGCGTCCTCCCCGCATCCTCCCCGCATCCTCCCCGCATCCTCCCCGCATCCTCTCCGGTCCTCCCCGCATCCTCCCCGATCCTCCCCGCATCCTACCCGATCCCCCCCGCATCCTCCCCGGTCCTCCCCGCATCCTCCCCGATCCTCCCTGCATCCTCCCCGATCCTCCCCTCATCCTCCCCGGTCCTCCCCGCATCCTCCCCGGTCCTCCCCGCATCCTCCCCGATCCTCGCCGCATCCTCCCCGATCCTCCGCGCATCCTCCCCGCGTCCTCCCCGCATCCTCCCTGCATCCTCCCCGCATCCTCCCAGCATCCTCCCCGGTCCTCCCCGCATCCTTCCCGGTCCTCCCCACATCCTCCCCGATCCCCTCCGCATCCTCCCCGGTCCTCCCCGCATCCTCTCTGGTCCTCCCTGCATCCTCCCCGATCCTCCCCGCATCCTCCCCGGTTCTCCCCGCATCCTCCCGGCATCCTCCCCGATCCTCTCCGCATCCTCCCCAGTCCTCCCCGCGTCCTCCCCGGTCCTCGCCGCATCCTCCCCGGTCCTCCCCGCATCCTCCCCGATCCTCCCCGCATCCTCCCCGCATCCTCCCCGCATCCTCGCCGCGTCCTCCCCGCATCCTCCCCGCATCCTCCCCGCATCCTCCCCGCATCCTCCCCGGTCTCCCCCGCATCCTCCCCGATCCTCCCTGCATCCTCCCTGATCCGCCCCGCATCCTCCCTGATCCTCCCCACATCCTCCCCGCCCCTCCCCGCATCCTCCCCGATCCTCCCCGCATCCTGCCCGATCCTCCCCGCATCCTCCCCGGTCCTCCCCGCATCCTCCTCGATCCTCCCTGCATCCTCGCCGATCCTCCCCGCATCCTCCCCAATCCTCCCCGCATCCTCCCCGCGTCCTCCCCGCATCCTCCCCGGTCCTCCCCGCATCCTCCCCGCATCCACCCCGCATCCTCCCCGCATCCTCCCCGCATCCTCCCCGATCCTCCCCGCCTCCTCCCCGATCCCACCCCGCATCCTCCCCGGTCCTCCCCGCATCCTCCCTGGTCCTCCCCGCATCCTTCCCGATCCTCTCTGCATCCTCCCCGATCCTCCCCGCATCCTCCCAGGTCCTCCCCGCATCCTCCTCGATCCTCCCCGCATCCTCCCCGCGTCCTCCCCGCATCCTCCCTCCATCCTCCCCGCATCCTCCCCGCGTCCTCCCCTCATCCTCCCTGCATCCTCCCCGCATCCTCCCTGGTCCTCCCCGCATCCTTCTCGGTCCTCCCCGCCTCCTCCCCGATCCCTCCTCGCATCCTCCCCGGTCCTCCCCGCATCCTCCCCGGTCCTCCCCGCATCCTTCCCGATCCTCCCTGCATCCTCCCCGATCCTCCCCGCGTCCTCCCCGGTCCTCCCCGCATCCTCCTCGATCCTCCCCGCATCCTCCCCGCGTCCTCCCCGCATCCTCCCCGCATCCTCCCCGCATCCTCCCCGCATCCTCCCCGGTCCTCCCCGCATCCTCCCCGATCCTCCCCGCATCCTACCCGATCCCCCCCGCATCCTCCCCGGTCCTCCCCGCATCCTCCCCGATCCTCCCTGCATCCTCCCCGATCCTCCCCTCATCCTCCCCGGTCCTCCCCGCATCCTCCCCGGTCCTCCCCGCATCCTCCCCGCGTCCTCCCCGCATCCTCCCTGCATCCTCCCCGCATCCTCCCAGCATCCTCCCCGGTCCTCCCCGCATCCTTCCCGGTCCTCCCCACATCCTCCCCGATCCCCTCCGCATCCTCCCCGGTCCTCCCCGCATCCTCTCCGGTCTTCCCCGCATCCTCCCCGGTTCTCCCCGCATCCTCCCGGCATCCTCCCCGATCCTCTCCGCATCCTCCCCAGTCCTCCCCGCATCCTCCCCGATCCTCCCCGCATCCTCCCCGCATCCTCCCCGCATCCTCGCCGCGTCCTCCCCGCATCCTCCCCGCATCCTCCCCGGTCTCCCCCGCATCCTCCCCGATCCTCCCTGCATCCTCCCCGATCCGCCCCGCATCCTCCCTGATCCTCCCCACATCCTCCCCGCTCCTCCCCGCATCCTCCCCGATCCTCCCCGCATCCTGCCCGATCCTCCCCGCATCCTCCCCGGTCCTCCCCGCAATTTCCTCGATCCTCCCTGCATCCTCGCCGATCCTCCCCGCATCCTCCCCAATCCTCCCCGCATCCTCCCCGCGTCCTCCCCGCATCCTCCCCGGTCCTCCCCGCATCCTCCCCGCATCCACCCCGCATCCTCCCCGCATCCTCCCCGCATCCTCCCCGATCCTTCCCGCCTCCTCCCCGATCCCACCCCTCATCCTCCCCGGTCCTCCCCGCATCCTCCCTGGTCCTCCCCGCATCCTTCCCGATCCTCTCTGCATCCTCCCCGATCCTCCCCGCATCCTCCCAGGTCCTCCCCGCATCCTCCTCGATCCTCCCCGCATCCTCCCCGCGTCCTCCCCGCATCCTCCCTCCATCCTCCCCGCATCCTCCCCGCATCCTCCCCGGTCCTCCCCGCATCCTCCCCGATCCTCCCCGCATCCTCCCCGATCCCCCCCGCATCCTCCCTGGTCCTCCCCGCATCCTCCCTGATCCTCCCTGCATCCTCCCCGATCCTCCCCTCATCCTCCCCGATCCCCCCCGCATCCTCCCCGGTCCTCCCCGCATCCTCCCCGATCCTCTGCGCATCCTCCCAGATCCTCCCCGCATCCTCCTCGATCCTCCCCGCATCCTCCCCGCGTCCTCCCCGCATCCTCCCTCCATCCTCCCCGCATCCTCCCCGCATCCTCCCCGGTCCTCCCCGCATCCTCCCCGATCCTCCCCGCATCCTCCCCGATCCCCCCCGCATCCTCCCTGGTCCTCCCCGCATCCTCCCTGATCCTCCCTGCATCCTCCCCGATCCTCCCCTCATCCTCCCCGATCCCCCCCGCATCCTCCCCGGTCCTCCCCGCATCCTCCCCGATCCTCCCCGCATCCTCCCAGATCCTCCCCGCGTCCTCCCCGCGTCCTCCCCTCATCCTCCCTGCATCCTCCCCGCATCCTCCCTGGTCCTCCCCGCATCCTTCTCAGTCCTCCCCGCATCCTCCCCGATCCCCCCGGCATCCTCCCTGGTCCTCCCCGCATCCTCCCCGGTCCTCCCTGCATCCTCCCCGATCCTCCCCGCATCCTCCCCGGTCCTCCCCACATCCTCCCCGCATCCTCCCCGATCCTCCCCGCATCCTCCCCAGTCCTCCCGGGTCCTCGCCGCATCCTCCCCGGTCCTCCCCGCATCCTCCCCGATCCTCCCCGCATCCTCGCCAATCCTCCCCGCATCCTCGCCGCGTCCTCCCCGCATCCTCCCCGGTCCTCCCCGCATCCTCCCCGCATCCTCCCCAGGCCTCCCCGGTCCTCGCCGCATCCTCCCCGGTCCTCCCCGCATCCTCCCCGATCCTCCCCGCATCCTCGCCAATCCTCCCCGCATCCTCGCCGCGTCCTCCCCGCATCATCCCCGATCCTCCCCGCATCCTCCCCGGTCCTCCCCGCATCCTCCCCGATCCTCCCCGCATCCTCCCTGATCCCCCCCGCATCCTTTCCGGTCCTGCCCGCATCCTCCACGGTCCTCTCCGCATCCTCCCCGCGTCCTCCCTGCATCCTCCCCGGTCCTCCCCGCATCCTCCGCGATCCTCCCCGCATCCCTCCCGCTCCTCCCCGCATCCTCCCCGGTCCTCCCCGCATCCTCCCCGATCCTCCCCTCCCCGCATCCCCCCCGATCCTCCCTGCATCCTCCCCGATCCTCCCCGCATCCTCCCTGGTCCTCACCGCATCCTCCCCGATCCTCCCCGCATCCTTACCGGTCCTCCCCGCATCCTCCCCGATCCTCCCCGCATTCTCCCCGGTCCTCCCCGCATCCTCCCCGATCCTCCCCGCATCCTCCCAGATCCTCCCCGCATCCAGTCCTGGCCGCATCCTCCCCGGTCCTCCCCGGATCTTCTTCGGTCCGCCCCGCATCCTCCCCGATCCTCCTCCATCCTCCCCGCATCCTCCCCGCATCCTCGCCGCGTCCCCCCCGCATCCTCTCCGCATCCTCCCCGCATCCTCCCCGCATCCTCCCCGGTCCTCTCCACATCCTCCCCGATCCTCCCTGCATCCCCCCCGATCCTCCCCGCATCCTCCCTGATCCTCCCCACATCCTCCCCGCTCCTCCCCGCATCCTCCCCGGTCCTCCCCGCATCCACCCCGATCCTCCCCGCATCCTCCCCGGTCCTCCACGCATCCTCCCCGATCCTCCCCGCATCCTCCCCGATCCTCCCCGCATCCTCCCTGGTCCTCCCCGCATCCTCCCCGATCCTCCCTGCATCCTCCCCGATCCGCCCTGCATCCTCCCCGGTCCTCCCCGCATCCTCCCCTATCCTCCCCGCATCCTCTCCAGTCCTCCCCGCATCCTCCCCGATCCTCCCCGCATCCTCCCCGGTCCTCCCCGCATCGTCCCCGATCCTCCGCGCATCCTCCCCGGTCCTCCCCTCATCCTCCCCGATCCCCCCCGCATCCTCCCCGATCCTGCCCGCATCCTCCCCGCGTCCTCCCCGCATCCTCCCCGCATCCTCCCCGCATCCTCCCCGCATCCTCCGCGGTCCTCCCCGCACCCTCCCCGGTCCTCCCCGCATCCTCCCCGATCCTCCCCGCATCCTCCCCGGTCCTCCCTGCATCCTCCCCGATCCTCCCCGCATCATCCCCGGTCCTTCCCGCATCCTCCCCGATACTCCCGGCATCCTCCCCGACCCTCCCCGCATCCACCCCGCGTCCTCCCCGCATCCTGCCCGCATACTCCCTGCATCTTCCCCGTATCCTCCCAGGTCCTCCCCGCATCCTCCCCGATCCTCCCCGCGTCCTCTCCGCATCCTCCCCGCATCCTCCCCGGTCCTCCCCGCATCCTCCCCGGTCCTCCCCGCATCCTCCCCGATCCTCCCCGCATCCTCCCCGGTCCTCCCCGCATCCTCCCCGATCCTCCCTGCATCCTCCCCGATCCTCCCCGCATCCTCCCCGGTCCTCGCCGCATCCTCCCTGATCCTCCCCGCATCCTCCCCGGTCCTCCCCGCATCCTTACCGGGCCTCCCCGCATCCTCGCTGATCCTCCCCGCATCCTCCCCGATCCTCCCCGCATCCTCCCCGGTCCTCCCCGCATCCTCCCTGGTCCTGACCGCATCCCCCCGATCCTCCCCGTGTCCTCCCCGGTCCTCCCCACATCCTCCCCGGTTCTCCCCGCATCCTCCCCGCATCCTCCTCGATCCTCCCCAATCCTCCCCGCATCCTCCCACATCCTCCCCGCATCCTCCCCGGTCGTCCCCACATCCTCCCCGGTCGTCTCCGCATCCTCCCTGGTCCTCCCCGCATCGTCCCTGATCCTCCCAGCATCGTTCCCGATCCTCCCCGCATCCTCCCCGGTCCTCCCCGCATCCTCCCCGGTCCTCCCCGCATCCTCCCCGGTCCTCCCCGCATCCTCTCCGGTCCTCCCCGCCTCCTCTCCGATCCTCCCCGCATCCTCCCCGGTCCTCCCCGCATCCTCCCCGATCCTCCCCGCATCCTCCCCGGTCCTCCCCGCATCCTCCTCGATCCTCCCCGCATCCTCCCCGGTCCTCCCCGCATCCTCCCCGGTCCACCCCGCATCCTCCCCGGTCCTCCCCGCATCCTCTCCGGTCCTCCCCGCATCCTCCCAGATCCTCCCCGCATCCTCCCCGGTCCTCCCCGCATCCTCCCCGGTCCTCCCCGCATCCTCCCCGGTCCTCCCCGCATCCTCCCCGGTCGTCCCCGCATCCTCCCTGGTCCTCCCCGCATCGTCCCCGATCCTCCCAGCATCCTTCCCGATCCTCCCCGCATCCTCCCGGGTCCTCCCCGCATCCTCCCTGGTCCTCCCCGCATCCTCTCCGGTCCTCCCCGCATCCTCCCCGATCCTCCCCGCATCCTCCCCGGTCCTCCCCGCATCCTCCCGGATCCTCTCCGCATCCTCCCCGGTCCTCCCCGCATCCTCCCCGACCCTCCCCACATCCTCCCCGATCCTCCCCGCATCCTCCCCGCGTCCTCCCCGCATCCTCCCCGATCCTCCCCGCATCCTGCCCGGTCCTCCCTGCATCCTCCCCGATCCTCCCCGCATCATCCCCGGTCCTCCCCGCATCCTCCCCGATCCTTCCCACATCCTCCCCGATCCTCCCCGCATCCTCCCCGTGTCCTCCCCGCATCGTCCCCGCATCCTCCCCGCATCTTCCCCTGTCCTCCCCGCATCCTCCCCGATCCTCCCCGCATCCTCCCCGATCCTCCCAGCATCCCCCCTGCATCCTCCCCGATCCTCCGTGCATCCTCGCCGATCCTCCCCGCATGCTCCCCGGTCCTCCCGCATCCTCCCCGATCCTCCCCGCATCCTCCCTGCGTCCTTCCCGCATCCTCCCTGCATCCTCCCCGCATCCTACCCGCATCCTCCCCGGTCCTCCCCGCATCCTCCCCGATCCTCCCCGCATCCTCCCCGGTCCTCCCCGCATCCTCCCCGATCCTCCCCGCATCCTCCCCGGTCCTCCCCGCATCCTCCCCGGTCCTGACCGCATCCACCCGATCCTCCCCGTGTCCTCCCCGGTCCTCCCCACATCCTCCCCGGTTCTCCCCGCATCCTCCCCGCATCCTCCTCGATCCTCCCCGATCCTCCCCGCATCCTCCCACATCCTCCCCGCATCCTCCCCGGTCGTCCCCACATCCTCCCCGGTCATCCCCGCATCCTCCCTTGTCCTCCCCGCATCGTCCCCGATCCTCCCAGCATCCTTCCCGATCCTCCCCGCATCCTCCCCGGTCCTCCCCGCATCCTCCCCGGTCCTCCCCGCATCCTCCCCGATCCTCCCCGCATCCTCCCCGGTCCTCCCCGCATCCTCCCCGGTCCTCCCCGCATCCTCCCCGGTCCTCCCCGCATCCTCTCCGGTCCTCCCCGCCTCCTCTCCGATCCTCCCCGCATCCTCCCCGGTCCTCCCCGCATCCTCCCCGATCCTCCCTGCATCCTCCCCGGTCCTCCCCGCATCCTCCTCGATCCTCCCCGCATCCTCCCCGGTCCTCCACGCATCCTCCCCGATCCACCCCGCATCCTCCCCGGTCCTCCCCGCATCCTCCCCGGTCCTCCCCGCATCCTCTCCGGTCCTCCCCGCATCCTCCCCGGTCCTCCCCGCATTCTCCCCGGTCCTCCCCGAATCCTCCCCGATCCTCCCCGCATCCTCCCCGGTCCTCCCCGCATCCTCCCCGGTCCTCCCCGCATACCACCCGGTCCTCCCCGCATCCTCCCCGGTCGTCCCCGCATCCTCCCTGGTCCTCCCCGCATCGTCACCGATCCTCCCAGCATCCTTCCCGATCCTCCCCGCATCCTCCCCACATCCTCCACGATCCTCCCCGCATCCTCGCCGCGTCCTCCCCGCATCCTCCCCGCATCCTCCCCGATCCTCACATCCTCCCCGCATCCTCCCCGGTCCTCCCCGCATCCTCCCCGGTCCTCCCCGCATCCTCCCCGGTCGTCCCCGCATCCTCCCTGATCCTCCCCGCATCATCCCCGGTCCTCCCCGCATCCTCCCCGATCCTTTTCGCATCCTCCCCGATCCTCCCCGCATCCTCCCCGCGTCCTCCCCGCATCATCCCCGCATCCTCCCCGCATCTTCCCCGGTCCTCCCCGCATCCTCCCCGATCCTCCCCGCATCCTCCCCGATCCTCCCAGCATCCTCCCAGCATCCTCCCCGATCCTCCGTGCATCCTCGCCGATCCTCCCCGCATGCTCCCCGGTCCTCCCCGCATCCTCCCCGATCCTCCCCGCATCCTCCCCGCGTCCTCCCCGCATCCTCCCTGCATCCTCCCCGCATCCTACCCGCATCCTCCCCGGTCCTCCCCGCATCCTCCCCGATCCTCCCCGCATCCTCCCCGGTCCTCCCCGCATCCTCCCCGATCCTCCCTGCATCCTCCCCGATCCTCCCGGCATCCTCCCCGGTCCTCCCTGCATCCTCCGCGGTCCTCCCCGCATCCTCCCCGATCCTCCCCGCATCCTCCCCGGTCCTCCCCGCATCCTCCTCGATCCTCCCCGCATCCTCCCGGCATCCTCCCTGATCCTCCGTGCATCCTCTCCGATCCTCCCCGCATCCTCCCCGGTCCTCCCCGCATCCTCCCCGATCCTCCCCGCATCCCCCCTGGTCCCCCCCGCATCCTCCTCGATCCTCCCCGCATCCTCCCCGGTCCTCCCCGCATCCTCCCCAGTCCTCCCCGCATCCTCCCCGGTCCTCCCCGCATCCTCTCCGGTCCTCCCCGCATCCTCCCCGATCCTCCCCGCATCCTCCCCGGTCCTCCCCGCATCCTCCCCGATCCTCCCCGCATCCTCCCCGGTCCTCTCCGCATCCTCCCCGGTCCTCCCCGCATCCTCCCCGGTCCTCCCCGCATCCTCCCCGGTCGTCCCCGCATCCTCCCTGGTCCTCCCCGCATCGTCCCCGATCCTCCCAGCATCCTTCCCGATCCTCCCCGCATCCTCCCCACATCCTCCACGATCCTCCCCGAATCCTCCTCGCGTCCTCCCCGCATCCTCCGCGCATCCTCCCCGATCCTCACATCCTCCCCGCATCCTCCCCGGTCCTCCCCGCATCCTCCCCGGTCCTCCCCCCATCCTCCCCGGTCGTCCCCGCATCCTCCCTGGTCCTCCCTGCATCGTCCCCGATCCTCCCAGCATCCTTCCCGATCCTCTTCGCATCCTCCCCGGTCCTCCCCGCATCCTCCCCGGTCCTCCCCGCATCCTCTCCGGTCCTCCCCGCATCCTCCCCGATCCTCCCCGCATCCTCCCCGGTCCTCCCCGCATCCTCCCCAATCCTCCCCACATCCTCCCTGATCCTCCCCGCATCCTCCCCGCGTCCTCCCCGCATCCTCCCTGCATCCTCCCCGATCCTCCCCGCATCCTGCCCGGTCCTCCCTGCATCCTCCCCGATCCTCCCCGCATCATCCCCGGTCCTCCCCGCATCCTCCCTCATCCTTCCCGCATCCTCCCCGATCCTCTTCGCATCCTCCCCGCGTCCTCCCCGCATCATCCCCGCATCCTCCCCGCATCTTCCCCGGTCCTCCCCGCATCCTCCCCGATCCTCCCCAGACCCTCTGCGATCCTCCCAGCATCCTCCCTGCATCCTCCTCGATCCTCCGTGCATCCTCGCCGATCCTCCCCGCATGCTCCCCGGTCCTCCCGCATCCTCCCCGATCCTCCCCGCATCCTCCCCGCGTCCTCCCCGCATCCTCCCTGCATCCTCCCCGCATCCTACCCGCATCCTCCCCGGTCCTCCCCGCATCCTCCCCGATCCTCCCCGCATCCTCCCCGGTCCTCCCCGCATCCTCCCCGATCCTCCCTGCATCCCCCCCGATCCTCCCCGCATCCTCCCCGATCCTCCCCGCATCCTGCCCGGTCCTCCCTGCATCCTCCCCGATCCTCCCCGCATCATCCCCGGTCCTCCCCGCATCCTCCTCGATCCTACCCGCATCCTCCCCGATCCTCCCCGCATCCTCCCCGCGTCCTCCCCGCATCATCCCCGCATCCTCCCCGCATCTTCCCCGGTGCTCCCCGCATCCTCCCCGATCCTCCCCGCATCCTCCCCGATCCTCCCAGCATCCTCCGTGGTCCTCCCCAATCCTCCGTGCATCCTCGCCGATCCTCCCCGCATGCTCCCCGGTCCTCCCCGCATCCTCCCCGCATCCTTACCGTATCCTCCCCGCATCCTCCCCGCATCCTCCCCGCATCCTCCCCGCATCCTCCCCTCATCCTCCCCGCATCCTCCCCGCATTCTCCCCGGTCCTCCTCGCATCCTCCCACGTCCTCTTCGCATCCTCCCCAGTCCTCTCCTCATCCTCCGTGATCCTCCCGGCATTCTCACCGCATCCTCCCCGCATCCTCCCCGGTCCTCCCCGCATCCTCCCGGGTCCTCCCCGCATCCTCCCAGATCGTCCCCGCATCCTCCCCGATCCTCCCCGCATCCTCCCCGATCCTCCCCGCAGCCCACCCGGTCCCCCCCGCATCATCCCCGGTCCTCCCCGCATCCTCCTCGGTCCTCACCGCATGCTCTCCGATCCTCCCCGCATCCTCCCCGCATCCTCACCGTATCCTCCCCGCATCCTCCCGGCATCCTCCCCGCATCCTCCCCGATCCTCCCCGCATCCTCCCCGCATCCTCCCCGCATCCTCCCCTCATCCTCCCCGCATCCTCCCCGCATCCTCCCCGTATCCTCCCCGAGCCTCCCCGCATCCTCCCCGATCCTCCCCGCATTCTCCCCGGTCCTCCCCGCATCCTCCCACGTCCTCTTCGCATACTCCCCGGTCCTCTCCGCATCCTCCGTGATCCTCCCGGCATCCTCCCCTCATCCTCCCCGCATCCTCCCCGGTCCTCCCCGCATCCTCCCGGGTCCTTCCCGCATCCTCCCAGATCCTCCCCGCATCCTCCCCGATCCTCCCCGCATCCTCCCTGATCCTCCCTGCATCCTACCCGGTACTCCCCGCATCATCCCCGGTCCTCCCCGCATCCTCCCCGGTCCTCACCGCATCCTCCCAGATCCTCCCCGCATCCTCCCCGATCCTCCCCGCATCCTCTCCGATCCTCCCTGCATCCCCCCCGGTCCTCCCCGATCCTCCCCGCATCCTCCCCGATCCTCCCTGCATCCTCTCCGGTCCACCCCGCATCCTCCCCGGTCCTCCCCGCATCCTCCCCGGTCCTCCCCGCATCCTCCCGGGTCCTCCCCGCATCCTCCCAGATCGTCCCCGCATCCTCCCCGATCCTCCCCGCATCCTCCCCGATCCTCCCCGCAGCCCACCCGGTCCTCCCCGCATCATCCCCGGTCCTCCCCGCATCCTCCTCGGTCCTCACCGCATGCTCTCCGATCCTCCCCGCATCCTCCCCGCATCCTCACCGTATCCTCCCCGCATCCTCCCGGCATCCTCCCCGCATCCTCCCCGATCCTCCCCGCATCCTCCCCGCATCCTCCCCGCATCCTCCCCTCATCCTCCCCGCATCCTCCCCGCATCCTCCCCGTATCCTCCCCGAGCCTCCCCGCATCCTCCCCGATCCTCCCCGCATTCTCCCCGGTCCTCCCCGCATCCTCCCACGTCCTCTTCGCATACTCCCCGGTCCTCTCCGCATCCTCCGTGATCCTCCCGGCATCCTCCCCTCATCCTCCCCGCATCCTCCCCGGTCCTCCCCGCATCCTCCCGGGTCCTTCCCGCATCCTCCCAGATCCTCCCCGCATCCTCCCCGATCCTCCCCGCATCCTCCCTGATCCTCCCTGCATCCTACCCGGTACTCCCCGCATCATCCCCGGTCCTCCCCGCATCCTCCCCGGTCCTCACCGCATCCTCCCAGATCCTCCCCGCATCCTCCCCGATCCTCCCCGCATCCTCTCCGATCCTCCCTGCATCCCCCCCGGTCCTCCCCGATCCTCCCCGCATCCTCCCCGATCCTCCCTGCATCCTCTCCGGTCCACCCCGCATCCTCCCCGGTCCTCCCCGCATCCTCCCCGGTCCTCCCCACATCCTCCCCGGTCCTCCCCGCCTCCTCTCCGATCCTCCCTGCATCCTCCCCGATTCTCCCCGCATCCTCTCCGGTCCTCCCCGCATCCTCCCCGGTCCTCCCCGCATCCTCCCCGACCCTCCTCGCATTCTCCCTGCATCCTCCCCGATCCTCCCCGCATCCTCCCCGGCCCTCCCCGCCTCCTCTCTGATCCTCCCCGCATCCTCCCCGGTCCTCCCCGCATCCTCCCCGGTCCTCCCCGCATCCTCCTCGCTCCTCCCCGCATCCTCTCCGATCCTCCCCGCATCCTCCCCGGTCCTCCCCGCATCCTCCTTGGTCCTCCCTGCATCCACCCGGATCCTCCCTGCATCCTCCCCGATCCTCCCCGCATCATTTCCGGTCCTCCCCGCATCCTCCCCGATCCTCCATGCATCCTCTCTGATCCTCCCAGCATCCTCCCTGCATCCTCCCCGCATCCTACCCGCATCCTCCCCGGTCCTCCCCGCATCCTCCCTGATCCTCCGCGCATCCTCCCCGGTCCTCCCCGCATCCTCCCCGATCCTCCCCGCATCCTCTTCGCATCGTCCCCGCATCCTCTGCGGTCCTCCCCGCATCCTCCCCGCATCCTCCCCGATCCTCCCCGCATTCTCCCTGATCCTCCCCGCACCCTCTCCGGTCCTCCCCGATCCTCCCCGCATCCTGCGCGGTCCTCCCCGCATCCTCCCCGATCCTCCCCGCATCCTCCCCAGTCCTCCCCGATCCTCCCTGCATCCTCCCAGATCCTCCCCGCATCCTCCCCGGTCCTCCCCGCATCCTCCCCCGTCCTCCCCGCATCCTCCCCGGTCCTCCCCGCATCCTCCCTGCATCCTCCCCGGTCCTCCCCGCATCCTCCCCGCATCCTCCCCGCATCCTCCCCGGTCCTCCCCGCATCCTCCCCGGTCCTCCCCGCCTCCTCTCCGATCCTCCCCGCATCCTCTCCGATCCTCCCCACATCCTCCCCGGTCCTCCCCGCATCCTCTCCGATCCTCCCCGCATCCTCCGCGGTCCTCCCCGCATCCTCCCTGGTCCTCCCCGCATCCACCCGGATCCTCCCCGCATCGTCCCCGCCTCCTCTCTGATGTCCCCCGCATCCTCCCCGGTCTTCCCCGCATTCTCCCCGATCCTGCCCGCATCCTCCCCGGTCCTCCCCGCATCCTCCCCGGTCCTCCCCGCATCCTCCCCGGTCCTCACCGCATCCTCCCAGATCCTCCCCGCATCCTCCTCGATCCTCCCCGCATCCTCCCCGGTCCTCCCCGCATCCTCCCCGGTCCTCCCCGCATTCTCCCCGGTCCTCCTCGATCCTCCCCGCATTCTCCCCGGTCCTCCCCGCATTCTCCCCGATCCTCCCCGCATCCTCCGCGGTCTCCCTGGCATCCTCCCCGATCCTCCCCGCATCCTCCGCGGTCCTTCCCGCATCCTCCCCGGTTCTCCCCGCATCCTCCCTGGTCCTCCCCGCATCCTCCCCGACCCTCGCCGCATCCTCCCCGCATCCTCTCCGCATCCTCCCTGATCCTCCTGTCATCCTCCCCGCAATATCCCCGCATCCTCACCGATCCTGCCCGCATCCTCCCTTGTCCTCCCCGCATCCTCGCGGATCCTCCCTGCATGCTCTCCGATCCTCCCCGCATCCTCCCCGCATCCTTACCGTATCCTCCCCGCATCCTCCCCGCATACTCCCCGCATCCTCCCCGCATCCTCCCCTCATCCTCCCCGCATCCTCCCCGCATTCTCCGCGGTCCTCCTCGCATCCTCCCACGTCCTCTTCGCATCCTCCCCGGTCCTCTCCGCATCCTCCGTGATCCTCCCGGCATCCTCCCCGCATCCTCCCCGCATCCTCCCCGGTCCTCCCCGCATCCTCCCGGGTCCTCCCCGCATCCTCCCAGATCGTCCCCGCATCCTCCCCGATCCTCCCCGCATCCTCCCCGGTCCTCACCGCATCCTCCCAGATCCTCCCCGCATCCTCCCCGATCCTCCCCGCATCCTCTCCGATCCTCCCCGCATCCCCCCCGGTCCTCCCCGATCCTCCTCGCATCCTCCCCGGTCCTCCCCGATCCTCCTCGCATCCTCCCCGATCCTCCCTGCATCCTCTCCGGTCCACCCCGCATCCTCCCCGGTCCTCCCCGCATCCTCCCCGGTCCTCCCCACATCCTCCCCGGTCCTCCCCGCCTCCTCTTCGATCCTCCCTGCATCCTCCCCGACCCTGCCCGCATCCTCCCCGGTCCTCCCCGCATCCTCCCCGGTCCTCCCCGCATCCTCCCCTATCCTTCCTGCATCCCCCCCGGTCCTCCCCGCATCCTCCTCGATCCTCCCCGCATCCTCCCCGGTCCTCCCCGCATCCTCCCCGGTCCTCCCCGCATTCTCCCCGGTCCTCCTCCATCCTCCCCGCATTCTCCCCGGTCCTCCCCGCATTCTCCCCGATCCTCCCCGCATCCTCCGCGGTCTCCCTGGCATCCTCCCCGATCCTCCCCGCATCCTCCGCGGTCCTTACCGCATCCTCCCCTGTTCTCCCCGCATCCTCTCCGCATCCTCCCTGATCCTCCTGTCATCCTCCCCGCAATCTCCCCGCATCCTCCTCGCATCCTTCCCGCATCCTCCCCAATTCTCCCCGCATCCTCACCGATCCTGCCCGCATTCTCCCCGGTCCTCCCCGCATCCTCCCCGGTCCTCCCCGCATCCTCCCGGATCCTCCCCGCATGCTCTCCGATCCTCCCCGCATCCTCCCCGCATCCTCACTGTATCCTCCCCGCATCCTCCCCGCATCATCCCCGCATCCTCCCCGATCCTCCCCGCATCCTCCCCGATCCTCCCCGCATCCTCCCCTCATCCTCTCCGCATCCTCCCCGCATCCTCCCCGCATCCTCTCCGAGCCTCCCCGCATCCTCCCCGATCCTCCCCGCATTCTCCCCGGTCCTCCCCGCATCCCCCCACGTCCTTTTCGCATCCTCCCCGGTCCTCTCCGCATCCTCCGTGATCCTCCCGGCATCCTCCCCGCATCCTCCCCGCATTCTCCCGGGTCCTCCCCGCATCCTCCCAGATCCTCCCCGCATCCTCCCCGATCCTCCCCGCATCCTCCCCGATCCTCCCCGCATCCTACCCGGTCCTCCCCGCATCCTACCCGGTCCTCCCCGCATCATCCCCGGTCCTCCCCGCATCCTCCCCGGTCCTCACCGCATCCTCCCAGATCCTCCCCGCATCCTCCCCGATCCTCCCCGCATCCCCCCCGGTCCCCCCCGATCCCCCCCAGCATCCTCCCCGCCTCCTCTCCGATCCTCCCTGCATCCTCCCCGATCCTCACCGCATCCTCCCCGGTCCTCCCCGCATCCTCCCCGGTCCTCCCCGCATCCACCCCGACCCTCCCCGCATTCTCCCTGCATCCTCCCCGATCCTCCCCGCATCCTCCCCGGCCCTCCCCGCCTCCTCTTTCATCCTCCCCGCATCCTCCCCGATCCTCCCCGCATCCTCCCCGGTCCTCCCCGCATCCTCCCCGGTCCTCCCCGCATCCTCCTCGCTCCTCCCCGCATCCTCTCCGATCCTCCCCGCATCCTTGCCGGTCCTCCCCGCATCCTCCCTGGTCCTCCCTGCATCCACCCGGATCCTCCCCGCATCCTCCCCGATCCTCCTCGCATCCTGCCCGCATCCTCTCGGATCCCCCCCGCATCCTCCCCGGTCTTCCCCGCATCCTGCCTGATCCTGCCCGCATCCTCCCCGGTCCTCCCCGCATCCTCCCCGGTCCTCCCCGCATCCTCCTCGATCCTCCCTGCATCCTCCCCGGTCCTCCTCGCATCCTCTCCGGTCCTCCGCGGTTTCTCCCCGGTCCTCCTCGATCCTGCCCGCATCCTCCCCGGTCCTCCCCGCATTCTCCCAGATCCTCCCCGCATCCTCCGCGGTCCTCCTGGCATCCTCCCCGATCCTCCCCGCATTCTCCGCGGTCCTTCCCGCATCCTCCCCGGTTCTCCCCGCATCCTCCCTGGTCCTCCCCGCCTCCCCCCCTGATCCTTCCTGCATCCTCCCCGGTCCTCCCCGCATCCTCCTCGATCTCCCCTGCATCCTCCCCGGTCCTCCTCGCATCCTCTCCGGTCCTCCCCGGTTTCTCCCCGGTCCTCCTCGATCCTGCCCGCATCCTCCCCGGTCCTCCCCGCATTCTCCCAGATCCTCCCCGCATCATCCGCGGTCCTCCTGGCATCCTCCCCGATCCTCCCCGCATTCTCCGCGGTCCTTCCAGCATCCTCCCCGGTTCTCCCCGCATCCTCCCTGGTCCTCCCCGCATCCTCCCCCATCCTCCCCGCATCCTCCCCGTATCCTCCCCGCATCCTCCCCGCATCCCCTCCGCATCCTCCGTGATCCACCCGGCATCCTCCCCGCATCCTCCCCGCATCCTCCTCGCATCCTCCCCGCATCCTCCCCGATTCTCCCCGCATCCTCCCCGATCCTGTCCGCATCCTCCCCGGTCCTCGCCGCATCCTCCCCGGTCCTCCCCGCATGCTCCCGGATCCTCCCTGCATGCTCCCCGAGCCTCCCCGCATCCTCCCTGATCCTCCCCGCATTCTCCCCGGTCCTCCCCGCATCCTCCCACGTCCCCTTCGCATCCTCCCCGGTCGTCTCCGCATCCTCCCTGATCCTCTCGGCATCCTCCCCGCATCCTCCCCGCATCCTCCCCGGTCCTCCCCGCATCCTCCCGGGTCCTCCCCGCATCCTCCCAGATCCTCCCAGCATCCTCCCCGATCCTCCCCGCATCCTCCCTGATCCTCCCCGCATCCTCCCCGGTCCTCCCCGCATCCTCCTCGGTCCTCCCCGCATCCTCCCCGGTCCTCACTGCATCCTCCCAGATCCTCCCCGCATCCTCCCCGATCCTCCCCGCATCCTCTCCGATCCTCCCTGCATCCTCCCCGGTTCTCCCTGATCCTCCCCGCATCCTCCCCGATCCTCCCTGCATCCTCCCCGGTCCACCCCGCATCCTCCCCGGTCCTCCCCGCATCCTCCCCGGTCCTCCCCGCATCCTCCCCGGTCCTCCCCGCCTCCTATCCTATCCTCCCCGCATCCTCCCCGATCCTCCCCGCATACTCCCCGGTCCTCCCCGCATCCTCCCAGATCCTCCCCGCATCCTCCCCGATCCTCCCCGCATCCTCACGGCATCCTCCCCGCATCCTTCCCGATCCTCCCCGCATCCTCCCCGCATCCTCCCCGCAGCCTCCCCGCATCCTCCCCGCATCCTCCCCGCATCCTCCCCGATCCTCCCCGCATCCTCCCCGGTCCTCCCCGCATCCTTCTCGGTCCTCCCCGCATCCTCCCCGGTCCTCACCGCCTCCTCCAAGATCCTCCCCGCATCCTCCCCGATCCTCCCTGCATCCTCTCCGATCCTCCCCGCATCCTCCCCGGTCCTCCCCGATCCTCCCCGCCTCCGCTCCGATCCTCCCTGCATCCTCCCCGGTCCACCCCGCATCCTCCCCGGTCCTCCCCGCATCCTCCCCGGTCCTCCCCGCATCCTCCCCGGTCCTCCCCGCCTCCTATCCTATCCTCCCCGCATCCTCCCCGATCCTCCCCGCATACTCCCCGGTCCTCCCCGCATCCTCCCCGGTCCTCCCCGCATCCTCCCCGGTCCTCCCCGCATCCTCCCGGATCCTCCCTGCATGCTCTCCGATGCTCCCCGCATCCTCCCCGCATCCTCACCGTATCCCCCCCGCATCCTCCCGGCATCCTTCCCGCATCCTTCCCGATCCTCCCCGCATCCTCCCCGCATCCTTCCCGATCCTCCCCGCATCCTCCCCGCATCCTCCCCGGTCCTCCCCGCATCCTCCCGGGTCCTCCCCGCATCCTCCCTGATCCTCCCTGCATCCTCCCCGATCCTCCCCGCATCCTCCCTGATCCTCCCCGCATCCTCCCCGGTCCTCCCCGCATCCTCCTCGGTCCTCCCCGCATCCTCCCCGGTCCTCACCGCATCCTCCCAGATCCTCCCCGCATCCTCCCCGATCCTCCCCGCATCCTCTCCGATCCTCCCCGCATCCTCCCCGGTCCTCCCCGATCCTCCCCGCATCCTCCCCGATCCTCCCTGCATCCTCCCCGGTCCACCCCGCATCCTCCCTGGTCCTCGGCGCATCCTCCCCGGTCCTCCCCGCATCCTCCCCGGTCCTCCCCGCATCCTCCCCGATCCCCCCCGCATCCTCCCCGATCCTCCCCGTATACTCCCCGGTCCTCCCCGCATCCTCCCAGATCCTCCCCGCATCCTCCCCGATCCTCCCCGCATCCTCCCCGGTCCTCCCCGCATCCTGCCCGGTCCTCCCCACATCCTCCCCGGTCCTCCCCGCATCCTCCCCGGTCCTCCCCGCATCCTCCCTGATCCTCCCCGCATCCTCCCCGATCCTCCCCGCATCCTCCCCAGTCCTCCCCGCATCCTCTCGGATCCTCCCCGCATCTTCCCCGGTCCTCCCCGCATCCTCCCCGGTCCTGCCCGCATCCTCACCGTATCCTCCCCGCATACTCCCGGCATCCTCCCCGCATCCTCCCCGATCCTCCCCGCATCCTCCCCGCATCCTCCCCGCATCCTCCCCTCATCCTCCCAGATCCTCCCCGCATCCTCCCCGATCCCCCCCGCATCCTCCCCGGTCCTCCCCGCATCCTCCTTGATCCTCCCCGCATCCTCCCCGATCCTCCCCGCATCCTCCCCAGTCCTCCCCGCATCCTCTCGGATCCTCCCCGCATCTTCCCCGGTCCTCCCCGCATCCTCCCTGGTCCTGCCCGCATCCTCACCGTATCCTCCCCGCATACTCCCGGCATCCTCCCCGCATCCTCCCCGGTCCTCCCCGCATCCTCCCCGGTCCTCCCCGCATCCTCCCCGGTCCTCACCGCATCCTCCCAGATCCTCCCCGCATCCTCCCCGATCCTCCCCGCATCCTCTCCGATCCTCCCCGCATCCTCCCCGGTCCTCCCCGATCCTCCCCGCATCCTCCCCGATCCCCCCCGCATCCTCCCCGATCCTCCCCGCATTCTCCCCGGTGCTCCCCGCATCCTCCCACGTCCTCTTCGCATCCTCCCCGGTCCTCTCCGCATCCTCCCCGGTCCACCCCGCATCCTCCCCGGTCCTCCCCGCATCCTCCCCGGTCCTCCCCGCATCCTCCCCGGTCCTCCCCGCATCCTCTCCGATCCTCCCTGCATCCTCCCCGATCCTCCCCGCATCCTCCCCGGTCCTCCCTGCATCCTCCCCGGTCGTCCCCGCATCCTCCCCGGTTCTCCCCGCATCCTCCCTGCATCCTCCCCGGTCCTCCCCGCATCCTCCCCGAGCCTCGCCGCATCCTCCCTGCATCCTCCCCGATCCTCCTTGCATCCTCCCCGGTCCTCCCCGCCTCCTCTCCGATCCTCCCCGCATCCTCCCCGATCCTCCCCGCATCCTCCCCGGTCCTCCCCGCATCCTCCCCGGTCCTCCCCGCATCCTTGCCGCTCCTCCCCGCATCCTCTCCGATCCTCCCTGCATCCTCCCCGGTCCTCCCCGCATCCTCCCTGGTCCTCCCTGCATCCACCCGGATCCTCCCCGCATCCTCCCCGATCCTCCCCGCATCCTCCCCGCATCCTCTCGGATCCTCCCCGCATTGTCCCCGGTCCTCCCCGCATCCTCCGCGGTCCTCCTGGCATCCTCCCCGATCCTCCCCGCATTCTCCGCGGCCCTTCCCGCATCCTCCCCGGTTCTCCCCGCATCCTCCCCGAATCCTCCCCGTATCCTCCCCGCATCCTCCCCGCAACCTCAGCGTATCCTCCCCGCATCCTCCCGGCATCCTCCCCGCATCCTCCCCGATCCTCCCCGCATCCTCCCCGCATCCTCCCCGCATCCTCCCCGAGCCTCCCCGCATCCTCCCGGATCCTCCCCGCATTCTCCCCGGTCCTCCCCGCATCCTCCCTCGTCCTCTTCGCATCCTCCCCGGTCGTCTCCGCATCCTCCCCAATCCTCCCGGCATCCTCCCCGTATCCTCCCCGCATCCTCCCCGATCCTCCCCGCATCCTCCCTGGTCCTCCCCGCATCCTCCCAGATCCTCCCCGCATCCTCCCCGATCCTCCCCGCATCCTCCCCGGTCCTCCCCGCATCCTCCCCGGTCCTCCCCGCATCCTCCCCGGTCCTCACCGCATCCTCCCAGATCCTCCCCGCATCCTCCCCGATCTTCCCCGCATCCTCTCCAATCCTCCCCGCATCCTCCCCGGTCCTCCCCGATCCTCCCCGCATCCTCCCCGATCCTCCCTGCATCCTCCCTGGTCCACCCCGCATCCTCCCCGGTCCTCCCCGCATCCTCCCTGGTCCTCCCCGCATTCTCCCCGGTCCTCCCCGCATCCTCCCCGGATCCTCCCCGCATCTTCCCCGAGCCTCCCTGCATCCTCCCCGATCCTCCCCGCATTCTCCCCGGTCCTCCCCGCATCCTCCCACGTCCTCTTCGCATCCTCCTCGGTCGTCTCCGCATCCTCCCTAATCCTCCCGGCATCCTCCCCGTATCCTCCCCGCATCCTCCTTGGTCCTCCCCGCATCCTCCCTGGTCCTCCCCGCATCCTCCCCGATCCTCCCCGCATCCTCCCCGGTCCTCCCCGCATCCTCCCCGGTCCTCCCCGCATCCTCCCCGGTCCTCCCCGCATCCTCCCCGGTCCTCACCGCATCCTCCCAGATCCTCCCCGCATCCTCCCCGATCCTCCCCGCATCCTCTCCGATCCTCCCTGCATCCTCCCCGGTCCTCCCCGATCCTCCCCGCATCCTCCCCGATCCTCCCTGCATCCTCCCTGGTCCACCCCGCATCCTCCCCGGTCCTCCCCGCATCCTCTCCGGTCCTCCCCGCATCCTCCGCGATCCTCCGCGCATACTCCCCGGTCCTCCCCGCATCCTCCCAGATCCTCCCCGCATCCTCCCCGATCCTCCCCGCATCCTCCCCGGTCCTCCCTGCATCCTCCCTGGTCGTCCCCGCATCCTCCCCGGTCCTCCCCGCATCCTCCATGATCCTCCCCGCATCCTCCCCGATCCTCCCCGCATCCTCCCCGGTCCTCCCTGCATCCTCTCGGATCCTCCCCGCATCCTCCCCGGTCCTCCCCGCATCCTCTCCGATCCTGCCCGCATCCTCCCCGGTCCTCCCCGCTTCCTCCCTGGTCCTCCCCGCATCCTCCCCGATCCTTCCTGCATTCTCCCCGGTCCTCCCCGCATCCTCATCGATCCTCCCCGCATCCTCCCCGGTCCTCCCCGCATCCTCCCCGGTCTTCCCCGGATTCTCCCCGGTCCTCCTCGATCCTCCCCGCATCCTCCCCGGTCCTCCCCGCATTCTCCCCGATCCTCCCCGCATCCTCCCCGGTCCCCCCCGCATCCTCCCCAGTCCTCCCCGCATTCTCCCCGGTCCTCCTCGATCCTCCCCGCATCCTCCCCGGTCCTCCCCGCATTCTCCCCGGTCCTCCCCGCATCCTCCCCGGTCCTCCCCGCATCCTCTCCGGTCCTCCCCGCATCCTCCCCGATCCTCCCCACATACTCCCCGGTCCTCCCCGCATCCTCTGCGATCCTCCCCGCATCCTCCCCGGTCCTCCCTGCATCCTCCCCGATCCTCCCCACATCCTCCCCGATCCTCCCCGCATCCTCCCCGCGTCCTCCCCGCATCCTCCCCGCATCCTCCCCGATCCTCCCCGCATCCTCCCCGGTCCTCCCTGCATCCTCCCCGATCCTCCCCGCATCATCCCCGGTCCTCCCTGCATCCTCCCCGATCCTCCCCGCATCCTCCCCGATCCTCCCCGCATCCTCCCCGCGTCCTCCCCGCATCATCCCCTCATCCTCCCTGCATCTTCCCCAGTCCTCCCCGCATCCTCCCCGATCCTCCCCGCATCCTCCCCGATCCTCCCAGCATCCTCCCTGCATCCTCCCCGATCCTCCGTGCATCCTCGCCGATCCTCCCCGCATGCTCCCCGGTCCTCCCGCATCCTCCCCGATCCTCCCTGCATCCTCCCCGCGTCCTCCCCGCATCCTCCCTGCATCCTCTTCGCATCCTACCCGCATCCTCCCCGATCCTCCCCGCATCCTCCCCGGTCCTCCCCGCATCCTCCCCGATACTCCCTGCATCCTCCCCGATCCTCCCCGCATACTCCCCGGTCCTCCCCGCATCCTCCCAGATCCTGCCCGCATCCTCCCCGATCCTCCCCGCATCCTCCCCGGTCCTCCCCGCATCCTCCCCGGTCCTCCCCACATCCTCCCCGGTCCTCCCCGCATCCTCCCCGGTCCTCCCCGCATCCTCCCTGATCCTCCCCGCATCCTCCCCGATGCTCCCCGCATCCTCCCCGGCCCTCCCCGCATCCTCCCCGATCCTGCCCGCATCCTCCTCGGTCCTCCCCGCATCCTCCCCGGTCCTCCCCGCATCCTCCCCGATCCTTCCTGCATCCTCCCCGGTCCTCCCCGCATCCTCTTGGATCCTCCCCGTCCCCGCATCCTCCCCGGTCCTCCCCGCATCCTCCCCGGTCCTCCCCGCATTCTCCCCGATGCTCCCCGCATCCTCCCCGATCCTTCCTGCATCCTCCCCGGTCCTCCCCGCATCCTCCTCGATCCTCCCCGCATCCTCCCCGGTCCTCCCCGCATCCTCCCCGGTCCTCCCCGTATTCTCCCCGGTCCTCCTCGATCCTCCCCGCATCCTCCCCAGTCCTCCCCGCATTCTCCCCGGTCCTCCCCGCATCCTCCCCGGTCCTCCCCGCATCCTCTCCGGTCCTCCCCGCATCCTCCCCGATCCTCCCGCATCCTCCCCGGTCCTCCCCGCATCCTCCCCGATCCTCCCCGCATCCTCCCCGGTCCTCCCCGCATCCTCCCCAATCCTCCCCGCATCCTCCCCGATCCTCCCAGCATCCTCCCCGCGTCCTCCCTGCATGCTCCCCGAATCCTCCCCGATCCTCCCCACATCCTCCCCGGTCCTCCGTGCATCCTCCCCGATCCTCTCCGCATCCTCCCCGCGTCCTCCCCGCATCATCCCCGCATCCTCCCCGCATCTTCCCCGGTCCTCCCTGCATCCTCCCCGATCCTCCGTGCATTCTCGCCGATCCTCCCCGCATGCTCCCCGGTCCTCCCGCATCCTCCCCGATCCTCCCCGCATCCTCCCCGCGTCCTCCCCGCATCCTCCCTGTATCCTCCCCGCATCCTACCCGCATCCTCCTCGATCCTCCCCGCATTCTCCCCGGTCCTCCCCGCATC
This sequence comes from Eutreptiella sp. 'Long Island Sound 2002', assembly GCA_964036045.1. NCBI lineage: Eukaryota > Euglenozoa > Euglenophyceae > Eutreptiales > Eutreptiaceae > Eutreptiella > Eutreptiella sp. 'Long Island Sound 2002'. The sequence continues at coordinate 1,839,515 of OZ038381.1, read as the reverse complement.
CTCCCCGATCCTCCCTGCATCCTCCCCGATCCTCCCCACATCCTCCCCGGTCCTCCCCGCATCCTCCGCGGTCCTCCCCGATCCTCCCCGCATCCTGCCCGGTCCTCCCCGCACCCTCCCCGCATCCTCCCCGATCCTCCCCGCATGCTCCCCGATCCTCCCCGCATCCTCCCCGGTCCTCCCCGATCCTCCCCGCATCCTCCGCGGTCCTGACCGCATCCTCCCCGATCCTCCCCGCATCCTCCCCGGTCCTCCCCGATCCTCCCTGCTTCCTCCCCGATCCTCCCCGCATCCTCCCCGGTCCTCCCCGCATCCTCCCCGGTCCTCCCCGCATCCTCCCTGCATCCTCCCCGGTCCTCCCCGCATCCTCCCCGCATCCTCCCCGCATCCTCCCTGCATCCTCCCCGATCCTCCCCGCATCCTCCCCGGTCCTCCCCGCCTCCTCTCCGATCCTCCCCGCATCCTCCCCGATCCTCCCCGCATCCTCCCCCGTCCTCCCCGCATCCTCCCCGGTCCTCCCCGCATCCTCCCCGGACCTCCTCGCATCCTCTCCGATCCTCCCTGCATCCTCCCCGGTCCTCCCCGCATCCTCTCTGGTCCTCCCCGCATCCACGCGGATGCTTCCTGCATCCTCCCCGATCCTCCCCGCATCCTCCCCGCATCCTCTCGGATCCTCCCCGCATCCTCCCCGGTCTTCCCCGCATCCTCCCCGATCCTGCCCGCATCCTCCCCGGCCCTCCCCGCATCATCCCCGGTCCTCCCCGCATCCTCCCCGATCCTTCCTGCATCCTCCCCGGTCCTCCCAGCATCCTCCTCGATCCTCCCCGCATCCTCCCCAGTCCTCCCCGCATCCTCCCCGGTCCCCCCCGCATTCTCCCCGGTCCTCCTCGATCCTCCCTGCATCCTCCCCGGTCCTCCCCGCATTCTCCCCGCATCCTCCCCGATCCTCCCCGCATCCTCCCCGCATCCTCCCCGCATCCTCCCCTCATCCTCCCCGCATCCTCCCCGCATCCTCCCCGCATCCTCCCCGAGCCTCCCCGCATCCTCCCCGATCCTCCCCGCCCTCTTGCCGGTCCTCCCCGCATCCTCCCACGTCCTCTTCGCATCCTCCCCGGTCCTCTCCGCATCCTCCCCGATCCTCCCGGCATCCTCCCCGCATCCTCCCTGCATCCTCCCCAGTCCTCCCCGCATCCTCCCGGGTCCTCCCCGCATCCTCCCAGATCCTCCCCGCATCCTCCCCGATCCTCCCCGCATCCTCCCCGATCCTCCCCGCATCCTCCCCGGTCCTCCCCGCATCCTCCCCGGTCCTCCCCGCATCCTCCCCGGTCCTCACCGCATCCTACCCGATCCTCCCCGCATCCTCCCTGGTTCCCCCCCGCATCCTCTCCGATCCTCCCCGCATCCTCCCCGGTCCTCCCCGATCCTCCCCGCATCCTCCCCGATCGTCCCTGCATCCTCCCCGGTCCTCCCCGCATCCTCCCACGTCCTCTTCGCATCCTCCCCGGTCCTCTCCGCATCCTCCCCGATCCCCCCGGCATCCTCCCCGCGTCCTCCCTGCATCCTCCCCAGTCCTCCCCGCATCCTCCCGGGTCCTCCCCGCATCCTCCCAGATCCTCCCCGCATCCTCCCCGATCCTCCCCGCATCCTCCCCGATCCTCCCCGCATCCTCCCCGGTCCTCCCCGCATCCTCCCCGGTCCTCCCCGCATCCTCCCCGGTCCTCACCGCATCCTCCCCGATCCTCCCCGCATCCTCCCTGGTTCCCCCCCGCATCCTCTCCGATCCTCCCCGCATCCTCCCCGGTCCTCCCCGATCCTCCCCGCATCCTCCCCGATCGTCCCTGCATCCTCCCCGGTCCACCCCGCATCCTCCCCGGTCCTCCCCGCATCCTCCCCGGTCCTCCCCGATCCTCCCTGCATCCTCCCCGATCCTCCCCGCATCCTCCCCGGTCCTCCCCGCATCCTCCCCCGTCCTCCCCGCATCCTCCCTGGTCCTCCCCGCATCCTCCCCGGTCCTCCCCGATCCTCCCTGCATCCTCCCCGATCCTCCCTGCATTCTCGCCGATCCTCCCCGCATGCTCCCCGGTCCTCCCGCATCCTCCGCGATCCTCCCCGCATCCTCCCCGCGTCCTCCCCGCATCCTCCCCGGACCTCCCCGATCCTCCCTGCATCCTCCCCGATCCTCCCCGCATCCTCCCCGGTCCTCCCCGCATCCTCCCCCGTCCTCCCCGCATCCTCCCCGGTCCTCCCCGCATCCTCCCCGGTCCTCCCCGATCCTCCCTGCATCCTCCCCGATCCTCCCTGCATCCTCCCCGATCCTCCCCGCATCCTCCCCGGTCCTCCCCGCATCCTCCCCCGTCCTCCCCGCATCCTCCCCGGTCCTCCCCGCATCCTCCCCGGTCCTCCCCGATCCTCCCTGCATCCTCCCCGATCCTCCCTGCATTCTCGCCGATCCTCCCCGCATGCTCCCTGGTCCTCCCGCATCCTCCCCGATCCTCCCCGCATCCTCCCCGCGTCCTCCCCGCATCCTCCCTGTATCCTCCTCGCATCCTACCCGCATCCTCCTCGATCCTCCCCGCATTCTCCCCGGTCCTCCCCGATCCTCCCTGCATCCTCCCCGATCCTCCCCGCATCCTCCCCGGTCCTCCCCGCATCCTCCCCCGTCCTCCCCGCATCCTCCCCGGTCCTCCCCGCATCCTCCCCGGTCCTCCCCGATCCTCCCTGCATCCTCCCCGATCCTCCCTGCATCCTCCCCGATCCTCCCCGCATCCTCCCCGGTCCTCCCCGCATCCTCCCCCGTCCTCCCCGCATCCTCCCCGGTGCTCCCCGCATCCTCTGCGGTCCTCCCCGATCCTCCCTGCATCCTCCCCGATCCTCCCTGCATCCTCCCCGATCCTCCCCACATCCTCCCCGGTCCTCCCCGCATCCTCCGCGGTCCTCCCCGCATCCTCTTCGCATCCTCCCCGCATCCTCCCCGTCCCCCCCGCACCCTCCCCGCATCCTCCCCGATCCTCCCCGCATTCTCCCCGATCCTCCTCGCATCCTCCCCGGTCCTCCCCGATCCTCCCCGCATCCTGCCCGGTCCTGACCGCATCCTCCCCGGTCCTCCCCGCATCCTCCCCGGTCCTCCCCGATCCTCTTGCTTCCTCCCCGATCCTCCCCGCATCCTCCCCGGTCCTCCCCGCATCCTCCCCGGTCCTCCCCGCATCCTCCCTGCATCCTCCCCGGTCCTCCCCGCATCCTCCCCGCATCCTCCCCGCATCCTCCCTGCATCCTCCCCGATCCTCCCCGCATCCTCCCCGGTCCTCCCCGCCTCCTCTCCGATCCTCCCCGCATCCTCCCCGATCCTCCCCGCATCCTCCCCCGTCCTCCCCGCATCCTCCCCGGTCCTCCCCGCATCCTCCCCGGTCCTCCTCGCATCCTCTCTGATCCTCCCCGCATCCTCCCCGGTCCTCCCCGCATCCTCTCTGGTCCTCCCCGCATCCACCCGGATGCTTCCCGCATCCTCCCCGATCCTCCCCGCATCCTCCCCGCATCCTCTCGGATCCTCCTTGCATCCTCCCCGGTCTTCCCCGCATCCTCCCCGATCCTGCCCGCATCCTCCCCGGTCCTCCCAGCATCATCCCCGGTCCTCCCCGCATCCTCCCCGATCCTTCCTGCATCCTCCCCGGTGCTCCCAGCATCCTCCTCGATCCTCCCCGCATCCTCCCCAGTCCTCCCCGCATCCTCCCCGGTCCTCCGCGCATTCTCCCCGGTCCTCCTCGATCCTCCCCGCATCCTCCCCGGTCCTCCCCGCATTCTCCCCGCATCCTCTCCGATCCTCCCCGCATCCTCCCCGCATCCTCCCCGCATCCTCCCCTCATCCTCCCCGCATCCTCCCCGCATCCTCCCCGCATCCTCCCCGAGCCTCCCCGCATCCTCCCCGATCCTCCCCGCATTCTCCCCGGTCCTCCCCGCATCCTCCCACGTCCTCTTCGCATCCTCCCCGGTCCTCTCCGCATCCTCCCCGATCCTCCCGGCATCCTCCCCGCATCCTCCCTGCATCCTCCCCAGTCCTCCCCGCATCCTCCCGGGTCCTCCCCGCATCCTCCCAGATCCTCCCCGCATCCTCCCCGATCCTCCCCGCATCCTCCCCGATCCTCCCCGCATCCTCCCCGCATCCCCCCCGAGCCTCTTGCATCCTCCCCGATCCTCCCCGCATTCTCCCCAGTCCTCCCCGCATCCTCCCACGTCCTCTTCGCATCCTCCCCGGTCCTCTCCGCATCCTCCCTGATCCTCCCGGCATCCTCCCCGCATCCTCCCCGCATCCTCCCCGGTCCTCCCCGCATCCTCCCGGGTCCTCCCCGCATCCTCCCAGATCCTCCCCGCATCCTCCCCGATCCTCCCCGCATCCTCCCCGATCCTCCCCGCATCCTCCTTGGTCCTCCCCGCATCCTCCCCGCTCCTCCCCGCATCCTCCCCGCTCCTCACCGCATCCTCCCCGATCCTCCCCGCATCCTCCCCGATCCTCCCCGCATCCTCTCCGATCCTCCCCGCATCCTCCCCGGTCCTCCCCGATCCTCCCCGCATCCTCCCCGATCGTCCCTGCATCCTCCCCGGTCCACCCCGCATCCTGCCCGGTCCTCCCCGCATCCTCCCCGGTCCTCCCCGCATCCTCCCCGGTCCTCCCCGATCCTCCCCGCATCCTCCCTGGTCATCCCCGCATCCTCCCCGGTCCTCCCCGCGTCCTCCCCGGTCCTCCCCGCATCCTCCCTGCATCCTCCCCGGCCCTCCCCGCATCCTCCCCGATCCTCCCCGCATCCTCCCTGCATCCTCCCCGATCCTCCCCGCATCCTCCCCGGTCCTCCCCGCCTCCTCTCCGATCCTCCCCGCATCCTCCCCGATCCTCCCCGCATCCTCCCCCGTCCTCCCCGCATCCTCCCCGGTCCTCCCCGCATCCTCCCCGGTCCTCCCCGCATCCTCTCCGATCCTCCCCGCATCCTCCCCGGGGCTCCCCGCATCCTCCCTGGTCCTCCCCGCATCCACCCGGATGCTTCCCGCATCCTCCCCGATCCTCCCCGCATCCTCCCCGCATCCTCTCGGATCCTCCCCGCATCCTCCCCGGTCTTCCCCGCATCCTCCCCGATCCTGCCCGCATCCTCCCCGATCCTCCCCGCATCATCCCCGGTCCTCCCCGCATCCTCTCCGATCCTTCCTGCATCCTCCCCGGTCCTCCCCTCATCCTCCCCGCATCCTCCCCGCATCCTCCCTGATCATCCCTGCATGCTCTCCAATCCTCCCCGCATTCTCTTCGATCCTCCCCGCATCCTCCGCGGTCCTCCTGGCATCCTCCCCGATCCTCCTCGCATCCTCCGCGGTCCTTCCCGCATCCTCCCCGGTTCTCCCCGCATCCTCCCTGGTCCTCTCCGCATCCTCCCCGATCCTCCCCGCATCCTCCCCGTATCCTCCCCGCATCCTCCCCGCATCCTCCCCGCATCCCCCCTGATCCTCCCCGCATCCTCCTCGCATCCTCCCCGCATCCTCCCCTCATCCTCCCCGCATCCTCCCCGCATCCTCCCCGCATCCTCCCCGAGCCTCGCCGCATCTTCCCCGATCCTCCCCGCATTCTCTCCGGTCCTCCCCGCATCCTCCCACGTCCTCTTCGCATCCTGCCCGGTCCTCTCCGCATCCTCCCTGATCCTCCCGGCATCCTCCCCGCATCCTCCCCGCATCCTCCCCGGTCCTCCCCGCATCCTCCCGGGTCCTCCCCGCATCCTCCCAGATCCTCCCTGCATCCTCCCCGATCCTCCCCGCATCCTCCCCGATCCTCCCCGCATCCTCCCCGGTCCTCCCCGCATCCTCCCCGGTCCTCCCCGCATCCTCCCCGGTCCTCACCGCATCCTCCCCGATCCTCCCCGCATCCTCCCCGATCCTCCCCGCGTCCTCCCCGCATCCTCCCCGTATCCTCCCCGATCCTCCCCGCATCCTCCCTGCATCCTCCCCGATCCTCCCCGCATCCTCCCCGGTCCTCCCCGCCTCCTCCCCGGTCCTCCCCGCATCCTCCCCGGTCCTCCCCGCATCCTCCCCGATCCTCCCCGCATCCTCCTTGGTCCTCCCCGCATCCTCCCCGCTCCTCCCCGCATCCTCCCCGCTCCTCACCGCATCCTCCCCGATCCTCCCCGCATCCTCCCCGATCCTCCCCGCATCCTCTCCGATCCTCCCCGCATCCTCCCCGGTCCTCCCCGATCCTCCCCGCATCCTCCCCGATCGTCCCTGCATCCTCCCCGGTCCACCCCGCATCCTGCCCGGTCCTCCCCGCATCCTCCCCGGTCCTCCCCGCATCCTCCCCGGTCCTCCCCGATCCTCCCCGCATCCTCCCCGGTCCTCCCCGCATCCTCCCCGGTCCTCCCCGCGTCCTCCCCGGTCCTCCCCGCATCCTCCCTGCATCCTCCCCGGTCCTCCCCGCATCCTCCCCGATCCTCCCCGCATCCTCCCTGCATCCTCCCCGATCCTCCCCGCATCCTCCCCGGTCCTCCCCGCCTCCTCTCCGATCCTCCCCGCATCCTCCCCGATCCTCCCCGCATCCTCCCCCGTCCTCCCCGCATCCTCCCCGGTCCTCCCCGCATCCTCCCCGGTCCTCCCCGCATCCTCTCCGATCGTCCCCGCATCCTCCCCGGGGCTCCCCGCATCCTCCCTGGTCCTCCCCGCATCCACCCGGATGCTTCCCGCATCCTCCCCGATCCTCCCCGCATCCTCCCCGCATCCTCTCGGATCCTCCCCGCATCCTCCCCGGTCTTCCCCGCATCATCCCCGGTCCTCCCCGCATCCTCTCCGATCCTTCCTGCATCCTCCCCGGTCCTCCCCTCATCCTCCCCGCATCCTCCCCGCATCCTCCCTGATCATCCCTGCATGCTCTCCAATCCTCCCCGCATTCTCTTCGATCCTCCCCGCATCCTCCGCGGTCCTCCTGGCATCCTCCCCGATCCTCCTCGCATCCTCCGCGGTCCTTCCCGCATCCTCCCCGGTTCTCCCCGCATCCTCCCTGGTCCTCTCCGCATCCTCCCCGATCCTCCCCGCATCCTCCCCGTATCCTCCCCGCATCCTCCCCGCATCCTCCCCGCATCCCCCCTGATCCTCCCCGCATCCTCCTCGCATCCTCCCCGCATCCTCCCCTCATCCTCCCCGCATCCTCCCCGCATCCTCCCCGCATCCTCCCCGAGCCTCGCCGCATCTTCCCCGATCCTCCCCGCATTCTCTCCGGTCCTCCCCGCATCCTCCCACGTCCTCTTCGCATCCTGCCCGGTCCTCTCCGCATCCTCCCTGATCCTCCCGGCATCCTCCCCGCATCCTCCCCGCATCCTCCCCGGTCCTCCCCGCATCCTCCCGGGTCCTCCCCGCATCCTCCCAGATCCTCCCTGCATCCTCCCCGATCCTCCCCGCATCCTCCCCGATCCTCCCCGCATCCTCCCCGGTCCTCCCCGCATCCTCCCCGGTCCTCCCCGCATCCTCCCCGGTCCTCACCGCATCCTCCCCGATCCTCCCCGCATCCTCCCCGATCCTCCCCGCGTCCTCCCCGCATCCTCCCCGTATCCTCCCCGATCCTCCCCGCATCCTCCCTGCATCCTCCCCGATCCTCCCCGCATCCTCCCCGGTCCTCCCCGCCTCCTCCCCGGTCCTCCCCGCATCCTCCCCGGTCTTCCCCGCATCCTCCCCGGTACTCCCCGCATCCTCCCCGCTCCTCCCCGCATCCTCTCCGATCCCCCCCGCATCCTCCCCGGTCCCTCCGCATCCTCCCTGGTCCTCCCCGCATCCACCCGGATCCTCCCCGCATCCTCCCCGATCCTCCCCGGATCCTCCCCGCATCCTCTCGGATCCTCCCCGCATCCTCCCCGGTCTTCCCCGCATCCTCCCTGATCTTGCCTGCATCCTCCCCGGTCCTCCCCGCATCCTCCCCGGTCCTCCCCGCATCCTCCCCGATCCTTCCTGCATCCTCCCCGGTCCTCCCCGCATCCTCCTCGATCCTCCCCGCATCCTCCCCGGTCCTCCCCGCATCCTCCCCGGTCCTCCCCGCATCCTCTCCGATCCTCCCCGCATCCTCCCCGGGGCTCCCCGCATCCTCCCTGGTCCTCCCCGCATCCACCCGGATGCTTCCCGCATCCTCCCCGATCCTCCCCGCATCCTCCCCGCATCCTCTCGGATCCTCCCCGCATCCTCCCCGGTCTTCCCCGCATCATCCCCGGTCCTCCCCGCATCCTCTCCGATCCTTCCTGCATCCTCCCCGGTCCTCCCCTCATCCTCCCCGCATCCTCCCCGCATCCTCCCTGATCATCCCTGCATGCTCTCCAATCCTCCCCGCATTCTCTTCGATCCTCCCCGCATCCTCCGCGGTCCTCCTGGCATCCTCCCCGATCCTCCTCGCATCCTCCGCGGTCCTTCCCGCATCCTCCCCGGTTCTCCCCGCATCCTCCCTGGTCCTCTCCGCATCCTCCCCGATCCTCCCCGCATCCTCCCCGTATCCTCCCCGCATCCTCCCCGCATCCTCCCCGCATCCCCCCTGATCCTCCCCGCATCCTCCTCGCATCCTCCCCGCATCCTCCCCTCATCCTCCCCGCATCCTCCCCGCATCCTCCCCGCATCCTCCCCGAGCCTCGCCGCATCTTCCCCGATCCTCCCCGCATTCTCTCCGGTCCTCCCCGCATCCTCCCACGTCCTCTTCGCATCCTGCCCGGTCCTCTCCGCATCCTCCCTGATCCTCCCGGCATCCTCCCCGCATCCTCCCCGCATCCTCCCCGGTCCTCCCCGCATCCTCCCGTGTCCTCCCCGCATCCTCCCAGATCCTCCCTGCATCCTCCCCGATCCTCCCCGCATCCTCCCCGATCCTCCCCGCATCCTCCCCGGTCCTCCCCGCATCCTCCCCGGTCCTCCCCGCATCCTCCCCGGTCCTCACCGCATCCTCCCCGGTCCTCCCCGCATCCTCCCCGGTACTCCCCGCATCCTCCCCGCTCCTCCCCGCATCCTCTCCGATCCCCCCCGCATCCTCCCCGGTCCCTCCGCATCCTCCCTGGTCCTCCCCGCATCCACCCGGATCCTCCCCGCATCCTCCCCGATCCTCCCCGGATCCTCCCCGCATCCTCTCGGATCCTCCCCGCATCCTCCCCGGTCTTCCCCGCATCCTCCCTGATCTTGCCCGCATCCTCCCCGGTCCTCCCCGCATCCTCCCCGGTCCTCCCCGCATCCTCCCCGATCCTTCCTGCATCCTCCCCGGTCCTCCCCGCATCCTCCTCGATCCTCCCCGCATCCTCCCCGGTCCTCCCCGCATCCTCCCCGGTCCTCCCCGCATCCTCTCCGATCCTCCCCGCATCCTCCCCGGGGCTCCCCGCATCCTCCCTGGTCCTCCCCGCATCCACCCGGATGCTTCCCGCATCCTCCCCGATCCTCCCCGCATCCTCCCCGCATCCTCCCGGATCCTCCCCGCATCCTCCCCGGTCTTCCCCGCATCATCCCCGGTCCTCCCCGCATCCTCTCCGATCCTTCCTGCATCCTCCCCGGTCCTCCCCTCATCCTCCCCGCATCCTCCCCGCATCCTCCCTGATCATCCCTGCATGCTCTCCAATCCTCCCCGCATTCTCTTCGATCCTCCCCGCATCCTCCGCGGTCCTCCTGGCATCCTCCCCGATCCTCCTCGCATCCTCCGCGGTCCTTCCCGCATCCTCCCCGGTTCTCCCCGCATCCTCCCTGGTCCTCTCCGCATCCTCCCCGATCCTCCCCGCATCCTCCCCGTATCCTCCCCGCATCCTCCCCGCATCCTCCCCGCATCCCCCCTGATCCTCCCCGCATCCTCCTCGCATCCTCCCCGCATCCTCCCCTCATCCTCCCCGCATCCTCCCCGCATCCTCCCCGCATCCTCCCCGAGCCTCGCCGCATCTTCCCCGATCCTCCCCGCATTCTCTCCGGTCCTCCCCGCATCCTCCCACGTCCTCTTCGCATCCTGCCCGGTCCTCTCCGCATCCTCCCTGATCCTCCCGGCATCCTCCCCGCATCCTCCCCGCATCCTCCCCGGTCCTCCCCGCATCCTCCCGTGTCCTCCCCGCATCCTCCCAGATCCTCCCTGCATCCTCCCCGATCCTCCCCGCATCCTCCCCGATCCTCCCCGCATCCTCCCCGGTCCTCCCCGCATCCTCCCCGGTCCTCCCCGCATCCTCCCCGGTCCTCACCGCATCCTCCCCGATCCTCCCCGCATCCTCCCCGATCCTCCCCGCGTCCTCCCCGCATCCTCCCCGTATCCTCCCCGATCCTCCCCGCATCCTCCCTGCATCCTCCCCGATCCTCCCCGCATCCTCCCCGGTCCTCCCCGCCTCCTCCCCGGTCCTCCCCGCATCCTCCCCGGTTTTCCCCGCATCCTCTCCGGTACTCCCCGCATCCTCCCCGCTCCTCCCCGCATCCTCTCCGACCCCCCCCGCATCCTCCCCGGTCCCTCCGCATCCTCCCTGGTCCTCCCCGCATCCACCCGGATCCTCCCCGCATCCTCCCCGATCCTCCCCGGATCCTCCCCGCATCCTCTCGGATCCTCCCCGCATCCTCCCCGGTCTTCCCCGCATCCTCCCTGATCTTGCCCGCATCCTCCCCGGTCCTCCCCGCATCCTCCCCGGTCCTCCCCGCATCCTCCCCGATCCTTCCTGCATCCTCCCCGGTCCTCCCCGCATCCTCCTCGATCCTCCCCGCATCCTCCCCGGTCCTCCCCGCATCCTCCCCGGTCATCCCCGCATTCTTCCCGGTCCTCCTCGATCCTGGCCGCATCCTGCCCGGTCCTCCCCGCATTCTCCCCGATCCTCCCCGCATCCTCCGCGGTCCTCCTGGCATCCTCCCCGATCCTCTCCGCATCCTCCGCGGTCCTTCCCGCATCCTCCCCGGTTCTCCCCGCATCCTCCCTGGTCCTCCCCGTATCCTCCCCGATCCTCCCCGCATCCTCCCCGTATCCTCCCCGCATCCTCCCCGCATCCTCTCCGCATCCTCCCTGATCCTCCCGGCATCCTCCCCGCATCCTCCCCGCATCCTCCTCGCATCCTCCCCGCATCTTCCCCGATTCTCCCCGCATCCTCCCCGATCCTGCCCGCATCCTCCCCGGTCCTCGCCGCATCCTCCCCGGTCCTCCCCGCATCCTCCCGGATCCTCCCTGCACGCTCTCCGATCCTCCCCGCATCCTCCCCGCATCCTCCCCGGTCCTCCCCGCATCCTCCCCGCATCCTCCCCGCATCCTCCCCGAGCCTCCCCGCATCCTCCCCGATCCTCCCCGCATTCTCCCCGGTCCTCCCCGCATCCTCCCACGTCCTCTTCGCATCCTCCCCGGTCCTCTCCGCATCCTCCCTGATCCTCCCGGCATCCTCCCCGCATCCTCCCCGCATCCTCCCCGGTCCTCCCCGCATCCTCCCGGGTTCTCCCCGCATCCTCCCAGATCCTCCCCGCATCCTTCCCGATCCTCCCCGCATCCTCCCCGATCCTCCCCGCATCCTCCCCGGTCCCCCCTGCCTCCTCTCCGATCCTCCCTGCATCCTCCCCGATCCTCCCCGCATCCTCCCCGGTCCTCCCCGCATCCTCCCCGGTCCTCCCCGCATCCTCCCCGGTCCTCCCCGCATCCTCCCTGCATCCTCCCCGGTCCTCCCCGCATCCTCCCCGATCCTCCCCGCATCCTCCCTGCATCCTCCCCGATCCTCCCCGCATCCTCCCCGGCCCTCCCCGCCTCCTCTCCGATCCTCCCCGCATCCTCCCCGATCCTCCCCGCATCCTCCCTGCATCCTCCCCGATCCTCCCCGCATCCTCCCCGGTCCTCCCCGCCTCCTCTCCGATCCTCCCCGCCTCCTCTCCGATCCTCCCTGCATCCTCCCCGATCCTCCCCGCATCCTCCCCGGTCCTCCCCGCATCCTCCCCGGTCCTCCCCGCATCCTCCCCGGTCCTCCCCGCATCCTCCCTGCATCCTCCCCGCATCCTCCCCGGTCCTCCCCGCATCCTCCCTGCATCCTCCCCGATCCTCCCCGCATCCTCCCCGGTCCTCCCCGCATCCTCCCCGGTTCTCCCCGCATCCTCCCTGCATCCTCCCCGGTCCTCCCCGCATCCTCCCCGATCCTCCCCGCATCCTCCCTGCATCCTCCCCGATCCTCCCCGCATCCTCCCCGGTCCTCCCCGCATCCTCCTTGATCCTCCCCGCATCCTCCCCGATCCTCCCCGCATCCTCCCTGCATCCTTGCCGATCTTCCCCGCATCCTCCCCGATCCTCCCCGCCTCCTCTCCGATCCTCCCCGCATCCTCCCCGGTCCTCCCCGCATCCTTGCCGGTACTCCCCGCATCCTCCCCGCTCCTCCCCGCATCCTCTCCGATCCTCCCCGCATCCTCCCCGGTCCTCCCCGCATCCTCCCTGGTCCTCCCCGCATCCACCCGGATCCTCCCCGCATCCTCCCCGATCCTCCCCGCGTCCTCCCCGCATCCTCCCCGTATCCTCCCCGATCCTCCCCGCATCCTCCCTGCATCCTCCCCGATCCTCCCCGCATCCTCCCCGGTCCTCCCCTCCTCCTCCCCGGTCCTCCCCGCATCCTCCCCGGTCTTCCCCGCATCCTCCCCGGTACTCCCCGCATCCTCCCCGCTCCTCCCCGCATCCTCTCCGATCCTCCCCGCATCCTCCCCGGTCCTCCCCGGTCCTCCCCGCATCCTTGCCGGTACTCCCCGCATCCTCCCCGCTCCTCCCCGCATCCTCTCCGATCCTCCCCGCATCCTCCCCGGTCCTCCCCGCATCCTCCCCGGTCCTCACCGCATCCTCCCCGATCCTCCCCGCATCCTCCCCGATCCTCCCCGCGTCCTCCCCGCATCCTCCCCGTATCCTCCCCGATCATCCCCGCATCCTCCCTGCATCCTCCCCGATCCTCCCCGCATCCTCCCCGGTCCTCCCCGCCTCCTCCCCGGTCCTCCCCGCATCCTCCCCGGTCTTCCCCGCATCCTCCCCGGTACTCCCCGCATCCTCCCCGCTCCTCCCCGCATCCTCTCCGATCCTCCCCGCATCCTCCCCGGTCCTCCCCGCATCCTCCCTGGTCCTCCCCGCATCCACCCGGATCCTCCCCGCATCCTCCCCGATCCTCCCCGGATCCTCCCCGCATCCTCTCGGATCCTCCCCGCATCCTCCCCGGTCTTCCCCGCATCCTCCCTGATCTTGCCCGCATCCTCCCCGGTCCTCCCCGCATCCTCCCCGGTCCTCCCCGCATCCTCTCCGATCCTTCCTGCATCCTCCCCCGTCCTCCCCGCATCCTCCTCGATCCTCCCCGCATCCTCCCCGGTCCTCCCCGCATCCTCCCCGGTCATCCCCGCATTCTTCCCGGTCCTCCTCGATCCTGCCCGCATCCTGCCCGGTCCTCCCCGCATTCTCCCCGATCCTCCCCGCATCCTCCGCGGTCCTCCTGGCATCCTCCCCGATCCTCTCCGCATCCTCCGCGGTCCTTCCCGCATCCTCCCCGGTTCTCCCCGCATCCTCCCTGGTCCTCCCCGTATCCTCCCCGATCCTCCCCGCATCCTTCCCGTATCCTCCCCGCATCCTCCCCGCATCCTCTCCGCATCCTCCCTGATCCTCCCGGCATCCTCCCCGCATCCTCCTCGCATCCTCCCCGCATCCTCCCCGATTCTCCCCGCATCCTCCCCGATCCTGCCCGCATCCTCCCCGGTCCTCGCCGCATCCTCCCCGGTCCTCCCCGCATCCTCCCGGATCCTCCCTGCACGCTCTCCGATCCTCCCCGCATCCTCCCCGCATCCTCCCCGGTCCTCCCCGCATCCTCCCCGCATCCTCCCCGCATCCTCCCCGAGCCTCCCCGCATCCTCCCCGATCCTCCCCGCATTCTCCCCGGTCCTCCCCGCATCCTCCCACGTCCTCTTCGCATCCTCCCCGGTCCTCTCCGCATCCTCCCTGATCCTCCCGGCATCCTCCCCGCATCCTCCCCGCATCCTCCCCGGTCCTCCCCGCATCCTCCCGGGTTCTCCCCGCATCCTCCCAGATCCTCCCCGCATCCTCCCCGATCCTCCCCGCATCCTCCCCGATCCTCCCCGCATCCTCCCCGGTCCTCCCCGCCTCCTCTCCGATCCTCCCTGCATCCTCCCCGATCCTCCCCGCATCCTCCCCGGTCCTCCCCGCATCCTCCCCGGTCCTCCCCGCATCCTCCCCTATCCTCCCCGCATCCTCCCTGCATCCTCCCCGGTCCTCCCCGCATCCTCCCCGATCCTCCCCGCATCCTCCCTGCATCCTCCCCGATCCTCCCCGCATCCTCCCCGGCCCTCCCCGCCTCCTCTCCGATCCTCCCCGCATCCTCCCCGATCCTCCCCGCATCCTCCCTGCATCCTCCCCGATCCTCCCCGCATCCTCCCCGGTCCTCCCCGCCTCCTCTCCGATCCTCCCCGCCTCCTCTCCGATCCTCCCTGCATCCTCCCCGATCCTCCCCGCATCCTCCCCGGTCCTCCCCGCATCCTCCCTGCATCCTCCCCGGTCCTCCCCGCATCCTCCCCGATCCTCCCCGCATCCTCCCTGCATCCTCCCTGATCCTCCCCGCATCCTCCCCGGTCCTCCCCGCCTCCTCTCCGATCCTCCCTGCATCCTCCCCGATCCTCCCCGCATCCTCCCCGGTCCTCCCCGCATCCTCCCCGGTCCTCCCCGCATCCTCCCTGCATCCTCCCCGGTCCTCCCCGCATCCTCCCCGATCCTCCCCGCATCCTCCCTGCATCCTCCCCGATCCTCCCCGCATCCTCCCCGGTCCTCCCCGCATCCTCCTTGATCCTCCCCGCATCCTCCCCGATCCTCCCCGCATCCTCCCTGCATCCTCCCCGATCCTCCCCGCATCCTCCCCGATCCTCCCCGCCTCCTCTCCGATCCTCCCCGCATCCTCCCCGGTCCTCCCCGCATCCTTGCCGGTACTCCCCGCATCCTCCCCGCTCCTCCCCGCATCCTCTCCGATCCTCCCCGCATCCTCCCCGGTCCTCCCCGCATCCTCCCTGGTCCTCCCCGCATCCACCCGGATCCTCCCCGCATCCTCCCCGATCCTCCCCGCATCCTCCCCGCATCCTCTCGGATCCTCCCCGCATCCTCCCCGATCCTCCCCGCATCCTCCCCGATCCTGCCTGCATCCTCCCCGGTCCTCCCCGCATCCTCCCCGGTCCTCCCCGCATCCTCCCCGATCCTTCCTGCATCCTCCCCGGTCCTCCCCGCATCCTCCTCTATCCTCCCCGCATCCTCCCCGGTCCTCCCCGCATCCTCCCCGGTCCTCCCCGCATTCTTCCCGGTCCTCCTCGATCCTGCCCGCATCCTGCCCGGTCCTCCCCGCATTCTCCCCGAGCCTCCCCGCATCCTCCGCGGTCCTCCTGGCATCCTCCCCGATCCTCTCCGCATCCTCTGCGGTCCTTCCCGCATCCTCCCCGGTTCTCCCCGCATCCTCCCTGGTCCTCCCCGCATCCTCCCCGATCCTCCCCGCATCCTCCCCGTATCCTCCCCGCATCCTCCCCGCATCCTCTCCGCATCCTCCCTGATCCTCCCGGTATCCTCCCCGCATCCTCCCCGCATCCTCCTCGCATCCTCCCCGCATCCTCCCCGATTCTCCCCGCATCCTCCCCGATCCTGCCCGCATCCTCCCCGGTCCTCGCCGCATCCTCCCCGGTCCTCCCCGCATCCTCCCCGGTCCTCACCGCATCCTCCCAGATCCTCGCCGCATCCTCCCTGATCCTCCCCGCATCCTCTCCGATCCTCCCCGCATCCTCCCCGGTCCTCCGCGATCCTCCCCGCATCCTCCCCGATCCTCCCTGCATCCTCCCCGGTCCACCCCTGCATCCTCCCCGGTCCTCCCCGCATCCTCCCCGGTCCTCCCCGCATCCTCCCCGGTCCTCCCCGCCTCCTCTCCGATCCTCCCCGCATCCTCCCTGATCCTCCCCGCATCCTCCCAGGTCCTCCCCGCATCCTCCCAGATCCTCCCCGCATCCTCCCCGATCCTCCCCGCATCCTCCCCGATCCTCCCCGCATCCTCCCCGGTCCTCCCCACATCCTCCCCGGTCCTCCCCGCATCCTCCCCGATCCTCCCCGCATCCTCCCTTATCCTCCCCGCATCCTCCCCGATCCTCCCCGCATCTTCCCCGGTCCTCCCCGCATCCATCCCGATCCCCCCCGATCCTCCCCGCATCCTCCTCGGTCCTCCCTGCATCCTCCTCGCATCTTCCCCGCATCCTCCCCGCATCCTCCCCGGTCCTCCCCGCATCCTCCCCGATCCTCCCGGCATCCTCTCCGGTCCTGCCCGCATCCCCCCCGGTCCTCCCCGCATGCACCCGGATCCTCCCCGCATCCTCCCTGATCCTCCCCGCATCCTCCCGGCATCCTCTCGGATCCTCCCCGCATCCTCCCCGGTCTTCCCCTCATCCTCCCCGATCCTGTTCGCATCCTCCCCGGTCCTCCCCGCATCCTCCCCGGTCCTCCCTGCATCCTCCCCGATCCTTCCCGCATCCTCCCCGGTCCTCCCCGCATCCTCCACGATCCTTCCCGCATCCTCCCCGGTCCTCCTCGCATCCTCCCCGGTCCTCCCCGCATCCTCCCCGGTCCTCCCCGATCCTCCCCGCATCCTCCCCGGTCCTCCCCGCATTCTCTCCGATCCTCCCCGCATCCTCCCCGGTCCTCCCCGCATCCTCCCCGATCCTCCCCGCATCCTCCGCGGTCCTCCCCGCATCCTCCGCGGTCCTCCCCGCATCCTCCCCAATCCTCCCCGCATCCTCCCCGTATCCTCCCCGCATCCTCCCCGCATCCTCTCCGCATCCTCCCTGATCCTCCCGGCATTCTCCCCGTATCCTCCCCGCATCCTCCCCGTATCCTCCCCGCCTCCTCCTCGCATCTTCCCCGCATCCTCCCCGATCCTGCCCGCATCCTCCCCGGTCCTCCCCGCATCCTCCCTGGTCCTCCCCGCATCCTCCCGGATCCTCCCTGCATGCTCTCCGATCCTCCCCGCATCCTCCCCGCATCCTCACCGTATCCTCCCCGCATCCTCCCGGCATCCTCCCCGCATCCTCCCCGCATCCTCCCCGCATCCTCCCCGAGCCTCCCCGCATCCTCCCCGCATCCTCCCCGCATCCTCCCCGGTCCTCCCCGCATCCTCCCCGGTCCTCACCGCATCCTCCCAGATCCTCCCTGCATCCTCCCCGATCCTCCCCGCATCCTCACCGATCCTCCCCGCATCCCCCCAGATCCTCCCCGCATCCTCCCCGATCCCCCCCGCATCCTCCCCGGTCCTCCCCGCATCCTCCCCGGTCCTCACCGCATCCTCCCCGGTCCTCCCCGCATCATCACCGGTCCTCCCCGTATCCTCCCCATTCCTCCCCGCATCCTCCCTGATCCTCCCCGCATCCTCCCTGATCCTCCCCGGATCCTCCCCGATCCTCCCCGCATCCTCCCCGGTTCTCCCCGCATCCTCCGCGGTCCTCCCCGCATCCTCCCCGCATCCTCCCCGCATCCTCCCCGATCCTCCCAGCATCCTCCCCGATCCTCCCCGCATCCTCTCCGGTCCTCCCCGCATCCTCCCCGATCCGCCCCGCATCCTCCCTGGTCCTCTCCGATCCTCCCCGCATCCTCCCCGGTCCTCCCCGCATCCTCCCCGATCCTCCCCGCATCCTCCGCGGTCCTCCCCGCATCCTCCCCGATCCTCCATGCATCCTCCCCGATGCTCCCCGCATCCTCCCCGCATCCTCCCCGCATCCTCCCCGCATCTTCCTGGCGTCCTCCCCGCATCCTCCCCGATCCTCCCCGCATCCTCCCCGCATCCTCCCCGCATCCTCCCCGCATCCTCCCCGAGCCTCCCCGCATCCTCCCCGATCCTCCCCGCATCCTCCCCGATCCTCCCCGCATCCTCCCCGATTCTCTCCGCATCCTCCCCGGTCCTCCCCGCATCCTCCCCGATCCTCCCCGCATCCTCCCCGATCCTCCCCGCATCCTCCCCGGTCCTCCCCGCATCCTCCACGGTCCTCCCCGCATCCTCCCCGATCCTCTGCGCATCCTCCCCGGTCCTGCCCGCATCCTCCCCGGTCCCCCCCGCATCCTCCCCGAACCTCCCCGCATCCTCCCTGATCTTCCCCGCATCCTCCCCGGTCCTCCCCGCATCCTCCCCGGTCCTCCCCGCATCCTCCCCGATCCTCCCCGCATCCTCCCCGATCCTCCCCGCATCCTCCCCGGCCCTCCCCGCATGTTCCCCGGTCCTCCCCGCATCCTCCCCGGTCCTCCCCGATCCTCCCCGGTCCTCCCCGCATCCTCCCCGATCCTCCCTGCATCCTCCCCGGTCTTCCCTGATCCTCCCCGCATCCTCACCGATCCTCCCCGCATCCTCCCCGATCACTCCCCGCATCCTCCCCGGTCCTCCGCGCATCCTCCCCGGTCCTCCCCGCATCCTCCCCGGTCCTCCCCGCATCGTCCCGGGTCCTCCCCGCATCCTCCCCGATCCGCCCCGCATCCTCCCCGATCCTTTCCGCATCCTCCCCAGTCCTCCCCGGTCCTCCCCGCATCCTCCCCGGTCCTCCCCGCATCCAGCTGGATCCTCCCCGCATCCTCTCCGATCCTCCCCGCATCCTCCCCGCATCCTCTCGGATCCTCCCCGCATCCTCCTCGGCCCTCCCCGCATCCTCCCCGGTCCTCCCCGCATCCTCTCCGATCCTCCTCGCATCCTCCCCGATCCCCCCCGCATCCTCCCCGATCCTCCCCGCATCCTCCCTGGTCCTCCCTGCATCCTCCCCGGTCCTCCCCGCATCCTCCCCGATCCTCCCGGAATCCTCTTCGCATCCTCCCCGCATCCTCCCCGCATCCTCCCCGATCACTCCCGCATCCTCCCCGGTCGTCCCCCCATCCTCCCCGATCCTCCCCGCATCCTCCCCGGTCCTCCCCGCATCCTCCCCGGTCCTCCCCGATCTTCCCCGCATCCTCCCCGGTCCCCCCCGTATCCTCCCCGGTTCTCCCCGCATCCTCTCCGGTCCTCCCCGCATCCTCCCCGCTCATGCCTGCATGCTCCCCGATCCTCCTCGCATCCTGCCCGCATCCTCCCCGTATCCTCCCCGCATCTTCCCGGCATCCTCCCCGATCCTCCCGGCATCCTCCCCGCATCCTCCCCGCATCCTCCTCGCATCCACCCGCATCCTCCCCGATCCTCCCCGCATCCTCCCCGGTCCTCCCCGCATCCTCCCCGATCCTCCCTGCATCCTCCCCGGTCCACCCCGCATCCTCCCCGGTCGTCACCGCATCCTCGCCGGTCCTCCCCGCATCCTCCCCGCATCCTCCCCGGTCCTCCCCGATCCTCCCCGCATTCTCCCCGGTCCTCCCCGCATCCTCCACGGTCCTCCCCGCATCCTCCCCGATCCTCTGCGCATCCTCCCCGGTTCTGCCCGCATCCTCCCCGGTCCCCCCCGCATCCTCCCCGAACCTCCCCGCATCCTCCCTGATCTTCCCCGCATCCTCCCCGGTCCTCCCCGCATCCTCCCCGGTCCTCCCCGCATCCTCCCCGATCCTCCCCGCATCCTCCCCGATCCTCCCCGCATCCTCCCCGGCCCTCCCCGCATCTTCCCCGGTCCTCCCCGCATCCTCCCCGGTCCTCCCCGATCCTCCCCGGTCCTCCCCGCATCCTCCCCGATCCTCCTCGCATCCTTCTCGGTCCTCCCGCATCCTCCCCGCATCCTCCCCGGTCCTCCCCGCATCCTCCCCGATCCTCCCTGCATCCTCCCCGGTCTTCCCTGATCCTCCCCGCATCCTCACCGATCCTCCCCGCATCCTCCCCGATCACTCCCCGCATCCTCCCCGGTCCTCCGCGCATCCTCCCCGGTCCTCCCCGCATCCTCCCCGGTCCTCCCCGATCCTCCCCGCATCCTCCCCGGTCCTCCCCGCATCCTCCCCGGTCCTCCCCGCATCGTCCCGCCTCCCCGCATCCCCCCCGATCCGCCCCGCATCCTCCCCGATCCTTTCCGCATCCTCCCCAGTCCTCCCCGGTCCTCCCCGCATCCTCCCCGGTCCTCCCCGCATCCAGCTGGATCCTCCCCGCATCCTCTCCGATCCTCCCCGCATCCTCCCCGCATCCTCTCGGATCCTCCCCGCATCCTCCTCGGCCCTCCCCGCATCCTCTGCGGTCCTCCCCGCATCCTCTCCGATCCTCCTCGCATCCTCCCCGATCCCCCCCGCATCCTCCCCGATCCTCCCCGCATCCTCCCTGGTCCTCCCTGCATCCTCCCCGGTCCTCCCCGCATCCTCCCCGATCCTCCCGGAATCCTCTTCGCATCCTCCCCGCATCCTCCCCGCATCCTCCCCGATCACTCCCGCATCCTCCCCGGTCGTCCCCCCATCCTCCCCGATCCTCCCCGCATCCTCCCCGGTCCTCCCCGCATCCTCCCCGGTCCTCCCCGATCTTCCCCGCATCCTCCCCGGTCCCCCCCGTATCCTCCCCGGTTCTCCCCGCATCCTCCCCGGTCCTCCCCGCATCCTCCCCGCTCATGCCTGCATGCTCCCCGATCCTCCTCGCATCCTGCCCGCATCCTCCCCGTATCCTCCCCGCATCTTCCCGGCATCCTCCCCGATCCTCCCGGCATCCTCCCCGCATCCTCCCCGCATCCTCCTCGCATCCACCCGCATCCTCCCCGATCCTCCCCGCATCCTCCCCAGTCCTGCCCGCATCCTCCCAGGTCCTCCCCGCATCCTCCCCGGTCCTCCCCGCATCCTCCCCGATCCTCCTTGCATCCTCCCCGGTCCACCCCGCATCCTCCCCGGTCGTCACCGCATCCTCCCCGGTCCTCCCCGCATCCTCCCCGCATCCTCCCCGGTCCTCCCCGTATCCTCCCCGGTTCTCCCCGCATCCTCCCCGGTCCTCCCCGCATCCTCCCCGCTGATGCCTGCATGTTCCCCGATCCTCCCCGCATCCTGCCCGCCCCCTCCCCGTATCCTCCCCGCATCCTCCCGGCATCCTCTCCGCATCGTCCCCGATCCTCCCGGCATCCTCCCCGCATCCTCCCCGCATCCTCCTCGCATCCACTCGCATCCTCCCCGATCCTCCCCGCATCCTCCTGGATCCTGCCCGCATCCTCCCCGGTCCTCGCCGCATCCTCCCCGGTCCTCCCCGCATCCTCCCTGATCCTCCCTGCATGCTCCCTGATCCTCCCCGCATCCTCCCCGCATCCTCCCCGTATCCTCCCCACATCCTCCCGGCATCCTCCCCGCATCCTCCCCGAGCCTCCCCGCATCCTCCCCGGTCCTCCCCGCATCCTCCCCGGTCCTCTCCGCATCCACCCAGGTCCTCTCCACATCCTCCCCGATCCGCCCCGCATCCTCCCCGGTCCTCCCCGCATCCTACCCGGTCCTCCCCGCATCCTCCCCGGTCCTCCCTGCATCCTCCCCGATCCTCCCTGCATCCTCCCCGATCCTCCCCGCATCCTCCCCAGTCCTCCCCGCATCCTCCACGGTCCTCCCCGCATCCTCCCCGTCCCTCCCCGCATCCTCCCCGGTCCTCCCCGCATCCTCGCCGGTCCTCCCCGCATCCTCCCCGAACCTCCCCTCATTCTCCCCGATCTTCCCCGCATCCTCCCTGGTCCTCCCCGCATGTTCCCCGGTCCTCCCCGCATCCTCCCCGGTCCTCCCCGCATCCTCTCCGATCCTCCCCGCATCCTCCCCGGTCCTCCCTGATCCTCCCCGCATCCTCCCTGATCCTCCCTGCATCCTCCCCGATTCTCCCCGCATCCTCCACGATCCTCCCCGCACCCTCCCCGGTCCTCCCCGCATCCTCCCCGATCCTGCCCGCATCCTCCCAGGTCCTCCCCGCATCCTCCCCGGTCCTCCCCGCATCCTCCCCAATCCTCCCTGCATCCTCCCCGGTCCTCCCCGCATCCTCCCCGCTGATGCCTGCATGCTCCCCGATCCTCCCCGCATCCTGCCCGCCCCCTCCCCGTATCCTCCCCGCATCCTCCCGGCATCCTCTCCGCATCGTCCCCGATCCTCCCGGCATCCTCCCCGCATCCTCCCCGCATCCTCCTCGCATCCACCCGCATCCTCCCCGATCCTCCCCGCATCCTCCCCGATCCTGCCCGCATCCTCCCCGGTCCTCGCCGCATCCTCCCCGATCCTCCCTGCATGCTCCCTGATCCTCCCCGCATCCTCCCCGCATCCTCCCCGTATCCTCCCCACATCCTCCCGGCATCCTCCCCGCATCCTCCTCGATCCTGCCCGCATCCTGCCCGGTCCTCCCCGCATCCTCCCCGGTCCTCTCCGCATCCACCCAGGTCCTCTCCACATCCTCCCCGATCCTCCCCGCATCCTCCCCGGTCCTCCCCGCATCCTACCCGGTCCTCCCCGCATCCTCCCCGGTCCTCCCCGCATCCTCCCCGGTCCTCCCTGCATCCTCCCCGATCCTCCCTTCATCCTCCCCGATCCTCCCCGCATCCTCCCCAGTCCTCCCCGCATCCTCCACGGTCCTCCCCGCATCCTCCCCGTCCCTCCCCGCATCCTCCCCGGTCCTCCCCGCATCCTCGCCGGTCCTCCCCGCATCCTCCCCGAACCTCCCCTCATTCTCCCCGATCTTCCCCGCATCCTCCCTGGTCCTCCCCGCATGTTCCCCGGTCCTCCCCGCATCCTCCCCGGTCCTCCCCGCATCCTCTCCGATCCTCCCCGCATCCTCCCCGGTCCTCCCCGATCCTCCCCGCATCCTCCCTGATCCTCCCTGCATCCTCCCCGATTCTCCCCGCATCCTCCACGATCCTCCCCGCACCCTCCCCGGTCCTCCCCGCATCCTCCCCGATCCTGCCCGCATCCTCCCAGGTCCTCCCCGCATCCTCCCCGGTCCTCCCCGCATCCTCCCCAATCCTCCCTGCATCCTCCCCGGTCCACCCCGCATCCTCCCCGGTCCTCACCGCATCCTCCCCGGTCCTCCCCGCATCCTCCCCGCATCCTCCCCGGTCCTCCCCGTATCCTCCCCGGTTCTCCCCGCATCCTCCCCGGTCCTCCCCGCATCCTCCCCGCTCATGTCTGCATGCTCCCCGATCCTCCCCGCATCCTGCCCGCATCCTCCCCGTATCCTCCCTGCATCCTCCCGGCATCCTCTCCGCATCTTCCCCGATCCTCCCGGCATCCTCCCCGCATCCTCCCCGCATCCTCCTCGCATCCACCCGCATCCTCCCCGATCCTCCCCGCATCCTCGCCGATCCTGCCCGCATCCTCCCCGGTCCTCCCCGCATCCTCCCCGGTCCTCCCCGCATCCTCCCCGATCCTCCCTGCATGCTCCCCGATCCTCTCCGCATCCTCCCCGCATCCTCCCCGTATCCTCCCCACATCCTCCCGGCATCCTCCCCGCATCCTCCCCGATCCTCCCCGCATCCTCCCCGCATCCTCCCCGTATCCTCCCTGCATCCTCCCCGCATCCTCCCCGCATCCTCCCCGCATCATCCCCGGTCATCCCCGCATCCTCCCCGATCCTCTCCGCATCCTCCCTGGTCCTCCCCGCATCCTACCCGGTCCTCCCCGCATCCTCCCCGGTCCCCCCCGCATCCTCCACGGTCCTCCCTGCATCCTCCCCGATCCTCCCCGCATCCTCCCCGATCCTCCCCGCATCCTCCACGGTCCTCCCCGCATCCTCCCCGATGCTCCCCGCATCCTCCCCGGTCCTCCCCGCATCCTCCCCGGTCCTCCCCGCATCCTCCCCGAACCTCCCCTCATTCTCCCCGATCTTCCCCGCATCCTCCCTGGTCCTCCCCGCATGTTCCGCGGTCCTCCCCACATCCTCCCCGCTCCTCCCCGCATCCTCCCCGATCCTCCCCGCATCCTCCCCGGTCCTCCCCGATCCTCCCCGCATCCTCCCTGATCCTCCCTGCATCCTCCCCGATCCTCCCCGCATCCTCCACGATCCTCCCCGCATCCTCCCCGGTCCTCTCCGATAGTCCCCGAATCCTCCCTGATCCTCCCCGCATCCTCCCCGATCCGCCCCGCATCCTCCCCGATCCTCCCCGCATCCTCACCGGTCCTCCCCGCATCCTCTCCGATCCTCCCCGCATCCTCCCCGATCCGCCCCGCATCCTCCCCGATCCTCCCCGCATCCTCACCGCTCCTCCCCGCATCCTCTCCAATCCTCCTCGCATCCTCCCCGGTCCTCCCCGCATCCTCCCCGGTCCTCCCCGCATCCTCCCCGGTCCTCCCTGCATCCTCCCCGATCCTCCCCGCATCCTCCCCTATCCTCCCCGCATCCTCCCCAGTCCTCCCCGCATCCTCCACGGTCCTCCCCGCATCCTCCCCGATCCTTCCCGCATCCTCCCCGGTCCTTCCCGCATCCTCCCCGGTCCTCCCTGCGTCCTCCCCGATCCTCCCCGCATCCTCCCCGATCCTCCCCGCATCCTCCCCAGTCCTCCCCGCATCCTCCCCGATCCTCCCCGCATCCTCCCCGGTCCTCCTCGCATCCTCCCCGATCCTCCCTGCATCCTCCCCGGTCCACCCCGCATCCTCCCCGGTCCTCACCGCATCCTCCCCGGTCCTCCCCGCATCCTCCCCGCATCCTCCCCGGTCCTCCCCGTATCCTCCCCGGTTCTCCCCGCATCCTCCCCGGTCCTCCCCGCATCCTCCCCGCTCATGTCTCCGAGTCAGGCCGGCAACTGCCGCCATCCGCCCTGGGCGCCCCCTGGGGTCAGAGGTGCAGCCTGTGAGGGGCAGACGCACCACTGCCTCACCAAGTGTCCCCCCCATCCCCCGCCCCGCTGCGCCCATGCTTGCACGACAGGTGGCAATGGACGACGACGAAGGGGAGCGGGAGCCCCGACGGTGCCCCGCACAGGTGACCTCCTCCCACTCCCAGGGTGGCGTACCCGGAGAGGCCTTAGGGCCTAGTGGCACCCGGGCTGCACTGCACGAGGGGGGGCCCAGGCTCAACGGCCCCCGGGCTGTGCCCTAGCGGCTAGCCTCACCTCCAGCACGCGCACAGAGCACGGAGGCCTTAGGGCCCAAGGGGCAACGCGACACATACAAACGCCCCCTCAGGCGTTTCGACGCCTAGCCACAGCACCTCACCGAAGCAGGCCCTTTAGGGGGTGGTTGAGCCAGCCCCAGTCGGTTAGCCGCCCCGGGCTACGCACACACACCTGCACAGCACAGCGCATGCGCGCGAACGCGGCGACCACGCGCGACAGAGCGACCAAGGGAGACACCCCCCCCCCCACGCGGAGCGGCGCAGACATGAAGACACGGGTGCCAACGAGAAGCGCTGGAAGTGGGCTAGCCCCCAACCAGTGTGTGTGAGCTGGAGCCCAGCACCCAACCCACCAGCACACACATTCCCGAACACGGGCGCCGTGTGGAACGCGGCGCAGGCGGCGGCGGAGACCACGTCGCGGCACCACGAGGCGACGATCAAGGTCAAGGGGGTGCCAGTACCGCGCACCCCACGCTGGCATCCGTTGCAGTGACGTGGTGTGCGCTGACCAGCCCGACGAGGCCACTGAGACTGCAGCCGTACGACCTGAGCATCCTGGATGAGCGCCTGTGGGATACTAGTGGCGCACCTACAAGACGTACATGGAGGAGCTGATGGAGTACCCGTCGCGGGAAGCGGCGCCCCGGAGATCGGACCAAGTGCAGGCAGCGGCGAGGCTCATGGAGGCTTGGGGCAGCGACCAGATCCGTGGCCTGACCTCTGAGGATCTCCTGCCGCTACTGGGCGACGTCACTGCAGTGCAACCGGTCACACTGCGGGTGCCCCTTCTCCACTGGCTGGCCTCCTGGACCGCCTTGAGACACGGTCCGAAGCTGGCCTGGGAGACCCCCGCATGCACAACCTCTGCTGCAGGAGTCAAGCTCCCAGCCTGTGCCCACTAACCCAGCGGGAATGGCAGAACGAGCTCCGGGACCGAGTAAAGGATGGGAGCCTAGCCATGCCCGAAGCCCTGACGCGTTTCTAGACCATGGAGAGAAGCCTGGCGCAGCCACACACGGAACGCGCCGGGGCGCCCCAGCCGGCGAGCACCGGCACGAAACCATGGGGCGCACCACGGACACACCACCGACGGGGCGGGGGGGGGGGGAGCAGGGAGACAGGAGCGACGACACACAGCATGGGCGCAGGCGGGCAAGGCACCGCGCGCGAAGCGGTGGACCCGGACGTGCCTGACACGGGGGAAGGGGCGGTGCGGGAGCGCGCCAGAGCAGCACGCGCGAGCCCCAGTGCGCGTGGTACATGCGACATACAGCGTGTCACGCAGCCCCTGCCGCCTGTGGCCTGCAGCCTAGGGGGCCGTGGCCTAGCACCGGGACATCGCGGCAGCAACCAAGCAACCAACCAACCCGCTCATGTCTGCATGCTCCCCGATCCTCCCCGCATCCTGCCCGCATCCTCCCCGTATCCTCCCCGCATCCTCCCGGCATCCTCTCCGCATCTTCCCCGATCCTCCCGGCATCCTCCCCGCATCCTCCCCGCATCCTCCTCGCATCCACCCGCATCCTCCCCGATCCTCCCCGCATCCTCCCCAATCTTGCCCGCATCCTCCCCGGTCCTCCCCGCATCCTCCCCGGTCCTCCCCGCATCCTCCCCGATCCTCCCTGCATGCTCCCCGATCCTCTCCGCATCCTCCCCGCATCCTCCCCGTATCCTCCCCACATCCTCCCGGCATCCTCCCCGCATCCTCCCCGATCCTCCCCGCATCCTCCCCGCATCCTCCCCGTATCCTCCCTGCATCCTCCCCGCATCCTCCCCGCATCCTCCCCGCATCATCCCCGGTCCTCCCCGCATCCTCCCCGATCCTCCCCGCATCCTCCCTGGTCCTCCCCGCATCCTACCCGGTCCTCCCCGCATCCTCCCCGGTCCTCCCCGCATCCTCCCCGGTCCCCCCTGCATCCTCCCCGATCCTCCCCGCATCCTCCCCGATCCTCCCCGCATCCTCCACGGTCCTCCCCGCATCCTCCCCGATGCTCCCCGCATCCTCCCCGGTCCTCCCCGCCTCCTCCCCGGTCCTCCCCGCCTCCTCCCCGGTCCTCCCCGCATCCTCCCCGAACCTCCCCTCATTCTCCCCGATCTTCCCCGCATCCTCCCTGGTCCTCCCCGCATGTTCCCCGGTCCTCCCCACATCCTCCCCGCTCCTCCCCGCATCCTCCCCGATCCTCCCCGCATCCTCTCCGGTCCTCCCCGATCCTCCCCGCATCCTCCCTGATCCTCCCTGCATCCTCCCTGATCCTCCCCGCATCCTCCACGATCCTCCCCGCATCCTCCCCGCTCCTCTCCGATAGTCCCCGAATCCTCCCTGATCCTCCCCGCATCCTCCCCGATCCGCCCCGCATCCTCCCCGATCCTCCCCGCATCCTCACCGGTCCTCCCCGCATCCTCTCCGATCCTCCCCGCATCCTCCCCGATCCGCCCCGCATCCTCCCCGATCCTCCCCGCTTCCTCACCGCTCCACCCCGCATCCTCTCCAATCCTCCTCGCACCCTCCCCGGTCCTCCCCGCATCCTCCCCGGTCCTCCCCGCATCCTCCCCGGTCCTCCCTGCATCCTCCCCGATCCTCCCCGCATCCTCCCCGATCCTCCCCGCATCCTCCCCAGTCCTCCCCGCATCCTCCAAGGTCCTCCCCGCATCCTCCCCGATCCTCCCCGCATCCTCCCCAGTCCTCCCCGCATCCTCCACGGTCCTCCCCGCATCCTCCCCGATCCTCCCCGCATCCTCCCCGGTCCTCCCCGCATCGTCCCCGGTCCTCCCCGCATCCTCCCCGAACCTCCCGTCATCCTCCCCGATCTTCCCCGCATCCTCCCCAGTCCTCCCCGCATCCTCCACGGTCCTCCCCGCATCCTCCCCGATCCTCCCCGCATCCTCCCCAGTCCTCCCCGCATCCTCCACGGTCCTCCCCGCATCCTCCCCGATCCTCCCCGCATCCTCCCCGGTCCTCCCCGCATCCTCCCCGAACCTCCCCTCATCCTCCCCGATCTTCCGCGCATCCTCCCCGGTCCTCCCCGCATGTTCCCCGGTCCTCCCCGATAGTCCCCGCATCCTCCCTGATCCTCCCCGCATCCTCCCCGATCCGCCCTGCATCCTCCCCGATCCTCCCAGCATCCTCACCGGTCCTCCCCGCATCCTCTCTGATCCTCCCCGCATCCTCCCCGATCCGCCCTGCATCCTCCCCGATCCTCCCCGCATCCTCACCGGTCCTCCCCGCATCCTCCCCAGTCCTCCCCGCATCCTCCACGGTCCTCCCCGCATCCTCCCCGATCCTCCCCGCATCCTCCCCGGTCCTCCCCGCATCCTCCCCGGTCCTCCCCGCATCCTCCCCGAACCTTTCCTCATCCTCCCCGATCTTCCCCGCATCCTCCCCAGTCCTCCCCGCATCCTCCCCGATCCTCCCCGCATCCTCCCCGGTCCTCCCCGCATCCTCCCCGGTCCTCCCCGCATCCTCCCCGAACCTCCCCTCATCCTCCCCGATCTTCCCCGCATCCTCTCCGGTCCTCCCCGCATGTTCCCCGGTCCTCCCCGATAGTCCCCGCATCCTCCCTGATCCTCCCCGCATCCTCCCCGATCCGCCCTGCATCCTCCCCGATCCTCCCCGCATCCTCACCGGTCCTCCCCGCATCCTCTCCGATCCTCCCCGCATCCTCCCCGATCCTCCCCGCATCCTCACCGGTCCTCCCCGCATCCTCCCTGGTTCTCCCCGCATCCTCCCCGGTCCTCCCCGCATCCTCTCGGGTCCTCCCCGCATCCTGCCCGATCCTCCCCGCATCCTCCCTGATCCTCTCCGCATCCACCCCGGTCCTCCCCGGTCCTCCCCGCATCCTCCCCGGTCCTCTCCGCATCCTCCTCGGTCCTCCCCGCATCCAGCCGGATACTCCCCGCATCCTCTCCGATCCTCCCCGCATCCTCCCCGCATCCTTTCGGATCCTCCCCGCATCCTCCCCGGTCATCCCCGCATCCTCTCCGATCCTCCCGGCATCCTCCCCGATCCCCCCCGCATCCTCCCCGATCCTCCCCGCATCCTCCCCGGTCCTCCCTGCATCCTCCCCGGTCCTCCCCGCATCCTCCCCGATCCTCGCGGCATCCTCTTCGCATCCTCCCCGCATCCTCCCCGCATCCTCCCCGCACCCTCCCCGATCACTCCCGCATGGTCCCCGGTCGTCCCCGCATCCTCCTCGATCCGCCCCGCATCCTCCCCGGTCCTCCCCGCATCATCCCCGGTCCTCCCCGATCTTCCCCGCATCCTCCCTGGTCCTCCCCGTATCCTCCCCGGTTCTCCCCGCATCCTCCCCGGTCCTCCCCGCATCCTCCCCGCTCATGCCTGCATGCTCCCCGATCCTCCCCGCATCCTGCCTGCATCCTCCCCGTATCCTCCTCGCATCCTCCCGGCATCCCCTCCGCATCTTCCCCGATCCTGCCCGCATCCTCCCCGGTCCTCCCCGCATCCTTCCCGGTCCTCCCCGCATCCTCCCCGATCCTCCTTGCATGCCCCCCGATCCTCCCCGCATCCTCCCCGCATCCTCCCCGTATCCTCCCCACATCCTCCCGGCATCCTCCCCGCATCCTCGCCGATCCTCCCCGCATCCTCCCCGCATCCTCCCCGTATCCTCCCTGCATCCTCCTCGCATCCTCCCCACATCCTCCCCGAGCCTCCCCGCATCCTCCCCGGTCCTCCCCGCATCCTCCCCGGACCTCTCCGCATCCACCCCGGTCCTCTCCACATCCTCCCTGATCCTCCCGGCATCCTCCCCGCATCCTCCCCGCATCCTCCCCGGTCCTCCCCGCATCATCCCCGATCCTCCCCGCATCCCCCCCGGTCCTCCCCGCATCCTCCCCGGTCCTCCCCGCATCCTCCCCGGTCCTACCCGCATCCTCCCTGGTCCTCCCTGCATCCTCCCCGATCCTCCCCGCATCCTCCACGGTCCTCCCCGCATCCTCCCCGATCCTCCCCGCATCCTCCCCGGTCCTCCCCGATCCTCCCCGCATCCTCCCTGATCCTCCCTGCATCCTCCCCGATCCTCCCCGCATCCTCCACAATCCTCCCCGCATCCTCCCCAGTCCTCCCCGATAGTCCCTGCATCCTCCCTGATCCTCCCCGCATCCTCCCCGATCCGCCCCGCATCCTCCCCGATCCTCCCCGCATCCTCACCGGTCCTCCCCGCATCCTCTCCGATCCTCCCCGCATCCTCCCCGATCCGCCCCGCATCCTCCCCGATCCTCCCCGCATCCTCACCGGTCCTCCCCGCATCCTCTCCAATCCTCCCCGCATCCTCCCCGGTCCTCCCCGCATCCTCCCCTGTCCTCCTCGCATCCTCCCCGGTCCTCCCTGCATCCTCCCCGATCCTCCCCGCATCCTCCCCGATCCTCCCCGCATCCTCCCCAGTCCTCCCTGCATCCTCCACGGTCCTCCCCGCATCCTCCCCGATCCTCCCCGCATCCTCCCCGGTCCTCCCCGCATCCTCCCCGGTCCTCCCTGCATCCTCCCCGATCCTCCCCGCATCCTCCCCGATCCTCCCCGCATCCTCCCCAGTCCTCCCCGCATCCTCCACGGTCCTCCCCGCATCCTCCCCGATCCTCCCCGCATCCTCCCCGGTCTTCCCCGCATCCTCCCCGGTCCACCCCGCATCCTCCCCGATCTTCCCCGCATCCTCCCCGGTCCTCCCCGCATGTTCCCCGGTCCTCCCCGATAGTCCCCGCATCCTCCCTGATCCTCCCCGCATCCTCTCCGATCCGCCCCGCATCCTCCCCGATCCTCCCCGCATCCTCACTGGTCCTCCCCGCATCCTCCCCGGTCCTCCCCGCATCCTCCCCGAACCTCCCCTCATCCTCCCCGATCTTCCCCGCATCCTCCCCGGTCCTCCCCGCATCCTCCACGGTCCTCCCCGCATCCTCCCCGGTCCTCCCCGCATCCTCCCCGGTCCTCTCCGCATCCTCTCTGATCCTCCCCGCATCCTCCCCGAACCTCCCCTCATCCTCCCCGATCTTCCCCGCATCCTCCGCGGTCCTCCCCGCATCCTCCACGGTCCTCCCCGCATCCTCCCCGATCCTCCCCGCATCCTCCCCGGTCCTCCCCGCATCCTCCCCGGTCCTCCCCGCATCCTCCCCGAACCTCCCCTCATCCTCCCCGATCTTCCCCACATCCTCCCTGGTCCTCCCCGCATGTTCCCCGGTCCTCCCCGATAGTCCCCGCATCCTCCCTGATCCTCCCCGCATCCTCCCCGATCCGCCCCGCATCCTCCCCGATCCTCCCCGCATCCTCACTGGTCCTCCCCGCATCCTCTCCAATCCTCCCCGCATCCTCCCCGGTCCTCCCCGCATCCTCCCCGGTCCTCCCCGCATCCTCCCCGGTCCTCCCTGCATCCTCACCGGTCCTCCCCGCATCCTCTCCGATCCTCCCCGCATCCTCCCCAGTCCTCCCCGATCCTCCCCGGTCGTCCCCGCATCCTCCACGGTCCTCCCCGCATCCTCCCCGATCCTCCCCGCATCCTCCCCGGTCCTCCCCGCATCCTCCCCGGTCCTCCCCGCATCCTCCCCGAACCTCCCCTCATCCTCCCCGATCTTCCCCGCATCCTCCCCGATCCTCCCCGCATCCTCCACGGTCCTCCCCGCATCCCCCTGGATCCTCCCCGCATCCTCCCCGGTCCTCCCCGCATCCTCCCCGGTCCTCCCCGCATCCTCCCCGAACCTCCCCTCATCCTCCTCGATCTTCCCCGCATCCTCCCCGGTCCTCCCCGCATCCTCCCCGATCCTCTCCGCATCCTCCCCGGTCCTCCCCGATCCTCCCCGCATCCTCCCTGATCCTCCCTGCATCCTCCCCGATCCTCCCCGCATCCTCCCTGATCCTCCCCGCATCCTCCCCAATCCTCCCCGCATCCTCCCCGGTCCTCCCCGCATCCTCCCCGGTCCTCCCCGATCCTCCCCGCATCCTCCCCGATCCTCCCCGCATCCTCCCCGATCCTCCCCGCATCCTCCCCGGTCCTCCCCGCATCCTCCCCGATCCTCCCCGCATCCTCCGCGGTCCTCCCCGCATCCTACCCGGTTCTCCCCGCATCCTCCCCGGTCCTCCCCGCATCCTCCTCGATCCTCCCTGCATCCTCCCCGATCCTCCCCGCATCCTCCCCCCATCCTCCCCGCATCCTCCCCGCATCCTCCCGGCATCCTCCCCGCATCCTCCCCGCATCCTCCCCGCATCCTCCTCGCATCCTCCCCGATCCTCCCCGCATCCTGCCCGGTCCTCCCCGCATCCTCCCCGGTCCTCCCCGCATCCTCCCCGGTCCTCCCTGCATCCTCCCCGGTCCTCCCCGCATCCTCCCCGAACCTCCCCTCATCCTCCCCGATCCTCCCCGCATCCTCCCCCCATCCTCCCCGCATCCTCCCCGCATCCTCCCGGCATCCTCCCCGCATCCTCCCCGCATCCTCCCCGCATCCTCCTCGCATCCTCCCCGATCCTCCCCGCATCCTGCCCGGTCCTCCCCGCATCCTCCCCGGTCCTCCCCGCATCCTCCCCGGTCCTCCCTGCATCCTCCCCGGTCCTCCCCGCATCCTCCCCGAACCTCCCCTCATCCTCCCCATCTTCCCCGCATCCTCCCGGGTCCTCCCCGCATCCTCCCCGATCCTCCCCGCATCCTCCCCGGTCCTCCCCGATCCTCCCCGCATCCTCCCTGATCCTCCCTGCATCCTCCCCGATCCTCCCGGGATCCTCCCCGATCCTCCCCGCATCCTCCCTGGTCCTCCCCGGTTCCTCCTCGGTCCTCCCGGATCCTCCCCGCAACCTCCTCGGTCCTCCTCGCATCCTCCCCAATCCTCCCCGCATCCTCCCCGGTCCTCCCCGCATCCTCCCCGGTCCTCCCCGATCCTCCCCGCATCCTCCCCGATCCTCTCCGCATCCTCCCCGAACCTCCCCTCATCCTCCCCGATCTTCCCCGCATCCTCCGCGGTCCTCCCCGCATCCTCCACGGTCCTCCCCGCATCCTCCCCGATCCTCCCCGCATCCTCCCCGGTCCTCCCCGCATCCTCCCCGGTCCTCCCCGCATCCTCCCCGAACCTCCCCTCATCCTCCCCGATCTTCCCCGCATCCTCCCTGGTCCTCCCCGCATGTTCCCCGGTCCTCCCCGATAGTCCCCGCATCCTCCCTGATCCTCCCCGCATCCTCCCCGATCCGCCCCGCATCCTCCCCGATCCTCCCCGCATCCTCACTGGTCCTCCCCGCATCCTCTCCAATCCTCCCCGCATCCTCCCCGGTCCTCCCCGCATCCTCCCCGGTCCTCCCCGCATCCTCCCCGGTCCTCCCTGCATCCTCACCGGTCCTCCCCGCATCCTCTCCGATCCTCCCCGCATCCTCCCCAGTCCTCCCCGATCCTCCCCGGTCGTCCCCGCATCCTCCACGGTCCTCCCCGCATCCTCCCCGATCCTCCCCGCATCCTCCCCGGTCCTCCCCGCATCCTCCCCGGTCCTCCCCGCATCCTCTCCGAACCTCCCCTCATCCTCCCCGATCTTCCCCGCATCCTCCCCGATCCTCCCCGCATCCTCCACGGTCCCCCCCGCATCCCCCCGGATCCTCCCCGCATCCTCCCCGGTCCTCCCCGCATCCTCCCCGGTCCTCCCCGCATCCTCCCCGAACCTCCCCTCATCCTCCCCGATCTTCCCCGCATCCTCCCCGGTCCTCCCCGCATCCTCCCCGATCCTCTCCGCATCCTCCCCGGTCCTCCCCGATCCTCCCCGCATCCTCCCTGATCCTCCCTGCATCCTCCCCGATCCTCCCCGCATCCTCCCTTATCCTCCCCGCATCCTCCCCAATCCTCCCCGCATCCTCCCCGGTCCTCCCCGCATCCTCCCCGGTCCTCCCCGATCCTCCCCGCATCCTCCCCGATCCTCCCCGCATCCTCCCCGATCCTCCCCGCATCCTCCCCGGTCCTCCCCGCATCCTCCCCGATCCTCCCCGCATCCTCCGCGGTCCTCCCCGCATCCTACCCGGTTCTCCCCGCATCCTCCCCGGTCCTCCCCGCATCCTCCTCGATCCTCCCTGCATCCTCCCCGATCCTCCCCGCATCCTCCCCCCATCCTCCCCGCATCCTCCCCGCATCCTCCCGGCATCCTCCCCGCATCCTCCCCGCATCCTCCCCGCATCCTCCTCGCATCCTCCCCGATCCTCCCCGCATCCTGCCCGGTCCTCCCCGCATCCTCCCCGGTCCTCCCCGCATCCTCCCCGGTCCTCCCTGCATCCTCCCCGGTCCTCCCCGCATCCTCCCCGAACCTCCCCTCATCCTCCCCGATCCTCCCCGCATCCTCCCCCCATCCTCCCCGCATCCTCCCCGCATCCTCCCGGCATCCTCCCCGCATCCTCCCCGCATCCTCCCCGCATCCTCCTCGCATCCTCCCCGATCCTCCCCGCATCCTGCCCGGTCCTCCCCGCATCCTCCCCGGTCCTCCCCGCATCCTCCCCGGTCCTCCCTGCATCCTCCCCGGTCCTCCCCGCATCCTCCCCGAACCTCCCCTCATCCTCCCCGATCTTCCCCGCATCCTCCCGGGTCCTCCCCGCATCCTCCCCGATCCTCCCCGCATCCTCCCCGGTCCTCCCCGATCCTCACCGCATCCTCCCTGATCCTCCCTGCATCCTCCCCGATCCTCCCCGGATCCTCCCCGATCCTCCCCGCATCCTCCCTGGTCCTCCCCGGTTCCTCCTCGGTCCTCCCGGATCCTCCCCGCAACCTCCTCGGTCCTCCCCGCATCCTCCCCAATCCTCCCCGCATCCTCCCCGGTCCTCCCCGCATCCTCCCTGGTCCTCCCCGATCCTCCCCGCATCCTCCCCGATCCTCCCCGCATCCTCCCCGATCCTCCCCGCATCCTCCCCGGTCCTCCCCGCATCCTCCCCGATCCTCCCCGCATCCTCCGCGGTTCTCCCCGCATCCTACCCGGTTCTCCCCGCATCCTCCCCGGTCCTCCCCGCATCCTCCTCGATCCTCCCTGCATCCTCCCCGATCCTCCCCGCATCCTCCCCCCATCCTCCCCGCATCCTCCCCGCATCCTCCCGGCATCCTCCCCGCATCCTCCCCGCATCCTCCCCGCATCCTCCTCGCATCCTCCCCGATCCTCCCCGCATCCTGCCCGATCCTCCCCGCATCCTCCCCGGTCCTCCCCGCATCCTCCCCGGTCCTCCCCGCATCCGCCCAGATCCTCCCCGATCCTCCCCGCATCCTCCCCGATCCTCCCCGCATCCTCCCCGGTCCTTCCCGCATCCTCCCCGGTCCTCCCCGCATCCTCCCCATTCCCTCCTGATCGGGCTCACTTCATTCAAGGCTGACGGTCGATAGTTTGGTACAGGGATGGGTACTACCCGCAGTCAATTGATTGTCCCTCATTGTAGGCATTTCCGCGAGGAATCAGTAGTTTGCGGACAACGTCAACTTCGTCGACTCTACGCGACGGGGACTTTGAGGTCTATCAGGGGTGAAACAGGAGTTAGCGGACAACGAGTGATGCGGATGAAGATGGCGGGCGGCGGGCTGCGAGACCGACACCAGCCAGCCACTGCCTCTCCACCAACGAGAGTCTTGGTCCCAGCCTTGTAGAGAGAGTGGACCGCGTCACCCGCCTCAACAACCACCATCGGGCGTCTTGGTTCCAGCCCTGTAGAGAGAGTGGACCGCGTAATCCGCCTCAACAACCACCATCGGGCGTCTTGCACGGCGAATTCCTCGCCAATGGCGCTTCCAAGTCCACAGCCACCAGCACTCTGGTGGCCTCACCACGACCGCGCGGCCACGTGCTCTTTGCCGGACGCCTGTTGGCTGGAATGCCAGTGGCGAGTTCGCTGCGGTGTTTCCCACGGTGTCTGTGCTTGGAGTTGTCGTGACCGCGTGGGAAGTCTCAACATTGTCTATGGTCGCTGGAGTATGGCTACAGTTCTGGATTTTCTGGCAGCTGGCAGCTGATTGGCTACTGGATTTCAGTTACTGGATGATATTGTTTGCTGCGGATGGGTTATCTGGACAGTGAATACTGGTTACAGGTTACTGACTATCAGGTGTGCTGCGTATTAATGGTTACTGGTCATTGAATGTTGGCTGCGGATTTTCTGGTTTGGAGGCATGGACCTTCGATGATGGATTCTGGTATATGACAGGTGTGACACGGTCGTTGTGTGGCAGCTCTCGATCTGTGTGGTCGCGTGCCGCTGCTGTATGCAGTTGGTGTGACACAATGCTTTATGTTGGCAGCTTGAGCTGGCAGTGAGTTCTGCCCAGTGTCTGTCACGTGCCACTGCTACTGACAGCTGGTGTGGTGTTGTACTCGTAGTTGGGGGTCACATATTATTGGAGATGTCCCGTGCCGCTGCTACATGTGGCTGGTGAGACGTATCATTGGAGCTGTCCCGTGCCGCTACTGAGGGCAGCTGGTGGGACGTGGCATTTGTTGGAGTGCTATTCGACTTAGCGCTGTTGGATGCGGGTTTTCTGATTTGGAGGCATTGATCTTGGATGATGGATTCTGGTATATGACATGTGTGAACTGGTCTCTATGTGGCTGTTCTCAGTCTATCTGCTACTGGCTGCTGGAGTGGCGCTGTACTCGTGGATGGGGATAACGTATTAGTGGAGCAGTCCCGTGCCGCTGCTTCATGTGGCTGGTGGGACGTATCATTGGAGCTGTCCCGTGCCGCTGCTGAGAGCAGCTCGTGGGACGTGGCGTTCGTTGGGATTGCTATCAGTTCTGGGGTTCATTCGCCTTCGCGCTGTCTCGTGCCGCTTCATCGTGCAGTTGGTGAGACGTGGCGCATTCTGCAACAGATGATGACAACCATGTCTGCACAGCGGTGCAATTTTATTGTCGTGTTTATGACGTCCACATAACTCCGTGCTTTGTCTGTACAAATGTCTTGGTATGTAGACCATTTAGGGGTTTTACTTGCTGTTACTATCCTGTGCAGGTATGTCTTTTGTAATCCAGCATGGCGTCATCAAGGCAGCTTCGGGAGATGTATCTGGGAAAATGGTGCAGTGGTGCCCAGATGATGGACCAGCTGTTACGGAGGCTTTGGCGCTATGGCTGCAGCCCGATAGTACCCGAGTTCGTATTATGGCTGGGTCAGTACCCAGGGCTATAATCGATGCCATCACCAAGCTCTGCCCAAGTGCTGAGCTTCGCAGCCTGCGGGATATGAAGTCGGACTTATCTGAGTCTCAGGAGCAAGAGCTGGTGGAATCCGTACAGAAAGGCCCAAGGAAGCAGGCATGCCTCCTTAACCAGCTCAAGTCCAAGTATATTATGGCAGATGCTATGTCAGCAGTCATTCGCCACCAGTCGGACAAACTACCACTGGCTGAATGGAGCTCTTCACGAGTTGAAAAGAAGAAGGATGTTCGCACCATTTGGAACCTGTTCTTCAAGGACGTGCTGGGTGACACAGATGCCCAGTCTGATGTTGAGAATGAGCAACGCGTTGAACTGGCTCAGGATGAGGCGGGGGGGGGTGCAAATCTGCGGGACAAAGTCATCATGCTTCTGGATGCTTTGCACCCCATTACCGCAATGGAGTCCGATTACTTGCACTCGATTCTGGCCGACCAGTACAACGAGGACATTGATATGGAGGTGCTGACCTATCCGATGATCGGTTTGTTGTCCCTGGTGCGCTCCAGAGTTGCGGTCGCTGACGAGCAGGAAGTGGTATGGTGGAAACAGGTCTTTATCTCCTTCTCCAAGAAAATTAGTGCGCAAAGGAGAGCGGAAGATGTCGAGTACCAAGAAAAAGAAGCCAAACGCCAACGTATCCACCAGGACTCCATGAAGGATGTGCCCCACGCAGCTCCGGTCAATCAGGGGTTGGTGGATGCGGCAAAGCGGTCAGCCAAGGGATCCAACAAGTCACCAGTAGTAGTAGATGACCTGGACAAGCAACCAGCGGATGCGGTTCTCGCGCATGGGATTTGACAAGTCCAAGCAGAGCGAGCTGTTCCCAGTATGCCCCCACAGACCACGTGGGAATCGGCTCGGGTCAAGGAAAAGTAGTGATCGAGAAGTTGTCCCGCGACAAGGACAGGCTACGACCCATCTGGGTTACTGGTTTTGAGGTAGCTGATGCCATGGATGCATATGGTACATTTCTGGCTGTCTTTGGCTCTATTTCGCTGGATTATCCCACTCTCAAGCAGATGCACAAACAATTCAATGAAATTATTACTTTCGTACCGGGTCCGGCATTAGACATCTTCATGCCCACCGACCACAGGTCTGAAAACATGCGCATCACTGCAGCCCGAGATCCCCTGGGCCGCTTTGATCATGTGACAGTGAAAGAGCTGCCCATCTTGGAGGCACTCCGCAAGATTGGCACAAGGATTCCGAGCACAACGACGACCAAGAATAGAGACCAGGCGGTGCCCATATCAGGTGTGCTTGCAGAGTGCCCCCCGACTCCTTCACTGTCGGTGGTGCCTCCATACTCAGTGGGGGAATGCTTCGTCTCTCTGTGGGGTCATGGGTATCAACGGGAGTTCCAAGGCAACATTCGGTTCTATCTAGATGACAAGGAAGTAGAGGAATCACTGATGCATGTGGTCGGGCAGCATGCCATATGGAGGGTAATGCCGAGGAGCAATGAGGCTACCAGCACCTGGTCACAGTGGGCTCCAGATGATAGAGAGGAGGATTGGAGTTTGGCTAGAGAGGAGGTGGAAGTGGCCATTCACCATAAACTGTATCAACGGAATGACCAACGCAACGTGCCGGATATTGGGTGGATCAAAAGCACAGCCTGGAAGATCAAAAAGAAGAGGCAACAGCGTACAAAACTTGGAGGGTACGTTCCGGTGTCAGAGCTAATTTCAGTGCCACCGAGGGATTGGGGTTGTCTCAAGTCCATCGCAGAGGATGACCCTGTGTGCAGGGTTCCTTCACTTAGCGTATTTCAGAAGGTCTTGTCATGTGGAGGGGACCAAACTACCGTGGAATTGGTCCTCGGTCCGGCGGTTTACTGGACTGGATTCTGGTTGCGAGCGCATTGGGTGACGAGTGGTACAACTATACACTGCAGGAGCTGCAGCACTAACTCCTGACGGTTACTGGGTCAGGTCAGGTGTTATCCAGAGTGGCAACACCTTTTTCCACTTCCAATTCCACCCGGCGGTCCTGGCGGATGTGGGTATTGTTCGTTGGCCAGTGGACTCTGATACGACCCGTTGAGGAAGTGGTTGTTCCTCTGATTGCGGCCTTGCAAGTGGCGATGTGGTTGGGACATTGCGGACAGTTACTTTGTTTCAGCAGTGGTCTATCATGTGGTCGTCACAAAGTACCACATCCCAACTTCAGTGATTGGTGGAAGGGACCATGCAGGGTCCTTCAATTCGATTGTCTCAGCAGACCTTACGAGGCTGAACTGGTAAAAGTACGGACTCAGGACGTCGAGGGGCATATTATCTTGTCGGTGCACCTGAATTGGCAGCCGGCGCGCTGGGAGGTACAGTTTTATGAACACACAGCGTGGCAACATGTTCGCATCTCAGAGTTTGCGAGACTGGATCCGGTTGAAGGCAGTGTTCTGTGTGGGAATATCCAGGGCTTGCATCGTACGCGGGAAAGGCCGGTCACTGAGTGGGATGAACTTGTCGATGCAATGGCCATTGGAGACGTCTCAGTTCTGTTGGTGCAGGAGGCGTGGGCCTCAATGAAGAAGCCTAGCAAACGATCGCTAGAGGGTTTCTGGTCAAAGATCTCCCAGCATCAGCATCGAGGACATGGCAATGAGATTTGGGCGAGCTCTGGTTGGTGCAAGTTCCTCATGGTGATCATGGACGAATCGTTCGCGCTTCTTCTGCTGGTGGCTAATGTGATGGGCACGGGGGTTCTGGGCTCGGTACATATGGCACAGCGCAAGGCACAGTCCGAGTTCCAGCAACAGATGGTTCAGATCATGTCAGCCCTGGAGAATATCCCCTTCATGTGGGCTCTGGTAGGAGGCGACTGGAACCGCGACATCAGGGTGGATAAGCACATGCATGTCATATTGTACAGGATGCAGATGACTGTGGCTGCCATGGGCAATGACGTGGACCTTCCCAAAGATTTTATAGTGGTTTATGGGATTCTGGGGCCTCTAAGGTCATTCTGGCTCAAGAAAGTGGGGGATCACCCTCTGGTATGGCTCCAAGGCTCTCACAGTCCTACTGGCTCGCACACAGGGGCGTTGACGAGACCGGTTACTCCTGTGCGGTGGCCCAGCACAGTGAAGACTATGTTCTCCGATGTCTTAGAAGCCCTCAGTCAGGGATGTTCCGATTCTACTTTGTGGCTGCACCTGTACAGAGAATGCGTGTGTCTGGGGAATTTGTTAGTGGAAGGAGTGGAGCGCAGCGATCAGCCGGTCATGGGGCGACCGGATTTCCGCGACATTCTCAAGGACATGCAGATCGTGGTGACGGGAGAAGGCTGGGCTCATGCGGATAAGCGGGAACAGCGTCAATCGGAAGCTTACTGGCAGCTCATGATACGCAACTGGAAGTCGGTCTCTGGGACGGGGCTTCAGGGCAACACGCTGCGACTCCTCAAACTCAAGAAGTCCAGCCGTTACAAGGTCGTGCACACAGTGCTGGACACCTCCTCGGGTCAACTTGCCACTGGACTGGAGGTGCTGAGGGTGGCACCTCAGGAATGTGGGAACAAATATCGTCCACGGGCCACGGATAGGCCGGACGAGTGGCTGGCCTCTTTGGGACTGCGGGCTGAGGAATGGCAACCGCAATATGGTATGGGCTTGCAATACTACTCAGCATAGCTTTCTCGCAGGGGGGTTATACCAAATCTGGATCAGATCTTGCAGGACTGGAGTAAGCTCAACAACAAGACACCCAGTGTGGACGGAATGGTGGTT
This sequence comes from Eutreptiella sp. 'Long Island Sound 2002', assembly GCA_964036045.1. Classification (NCBI taxonomy): domain Eukaryota; phylum Euglenozoa; class Euglenophyceae; order Eutreptiales; family Eutreptiaceae; genus Eutreptiella; species Eutreptiella sp. 'Long Island Sound 2002'. The sequence goes on along the minus strand of OZ038381.1, from coordinate 1,798,703 downwards.
TCGTTGATCAAACACTTTGGACTACACGATATGCAGCAATTGCTTCGCCTTCTTAGGACCCCACTTCGGGACTGGCCTCCGGAGTCGAGACAAGCGCTACATCTGGTGCTGTACAAGAAGGATGGCTACGATCTAAATTAGGATTCAAGGCCGATTAGGCTCCTATCGGCATTATTTCGAGTGCATGCCAAGCTATTGTGCCCCCATGTGCAACATGCGGTGAGAGCTCCTGTCTCTGGGGGACGACAGTTTGCGGGGTACAGGGGTGGCTCGGCCATTGGTATGCGCCGTTTGGTGATGTTGATGTTGACCCAGGCAGTGGCGGTGCATGGTCGTGTGGCAATGGTCCTCCTAGACGTGGCGGCCGCTTTTGATGAAGTGTCGCAACATGCTATTCTGCGTGCGGCGCATCAGATAGATCCCACTTCGTGGGGCATCATTCTGCAAATGTTGGACGTGTACACAGAGATCCGTACGTTCGTGGTTACGGCCTACGGCCTGTCAGAATGGTATGCGCAATTAGGGGGTGTCATGCAAGGGGGGGGGTTGGACCCCCTGATGTACATTTTTGCCACGTTGTGGTTCCACAAGGCAATGCAGTTTGAAGGACATGGTATCCCTATTTGGCTGGCAGATGTGAGACAAGTCGTGGGGTCTCTCAGCTTTGTGGACGACACCTCACTGTTTGGTCTTGGGGCAGACGACATGCAGCTCACGTGCGACAGGGCCAGGTGTATTCTGACAGCACTGGGCCAACGCTGCAATGCCGACAAATTCGAAGCCTTGTTCATCACGGTGAAGGACTCAGTGCTGCAGGTGGAGCGTCCCATCATGCATTGGGAAGGAGTTGCCATCAAGATGGCGAGGGCGAATAAGTATGTCCGCCTCCTTGGTGGGAATGCCAATATTTTGGGGGGTCATGTGGATACACTGCGGGTGGTACGGAAGTGGGCCAAATTGGTGCATGCCAAGCTATATACGTGGCCAGTTTCGGTTCATGTGGCAAGGGCGGTCATCAATGGGCTGGTGACCAATCGCATGATATATCGATCGGTGGTCAATATCCCACCAGAGGTGGTTTGCGATGCCATGGTGGGTACCATTAGCCGTACGTACCGCTCGACCTTTGGCCTGCCGCCGAGAACGCCGCGCACTGCAGTGTATGAGGTGGTCCAGGACGACCCTCCGGATGCCAAGTTGTGGGTTACCGTTATCATTGAGCTGTCGAAGGCCCTGAACAGCACCAATCACCTGCTCCGTATGGCTCTTTGGGAGCACTGGCTGCAGCCGTCGCTACATCGCCTGGACTTGGACATGAACAGAATCAAGGACCGACTGCGAGCAATGAACATCACATTGGTATCAGTACAACGGGACAGTGGGGTGGGTCAAGGACTCACCATCGACTCCAGCTGCCCGCCCCAGGGTGCATTGTATGTCTTCGGGGATGCCAGCCTGAGGAGCACCGGGGGAGGTGCAGTGCAAGTGCGAGATGCCAAAGGTAGGGTATACATCACTATGGTGGTACACATGTCGGCCCAGGGTCTCAGTACCAAAATTGTGGAGGCCACTATGATTATCTCTGGCATCATGGCGGTGGATACATGGCTCGGCAGATTAGGTCTCAGTGACTGGGAGGTATGGTGCTGGTCCGATTGCGTACTGGCAGTTCAGTCCGCCAGGTCTGGTGAAATTCAGGACATGGGCATGAGCATCGCCCACCGACTAGTAATTAGGGCCAACACTACGAAACACTCGAGAGTGCACTGGGGCTGGTGCCCTGCACAGCACGATTCGGGGGCAGATGACTGGATCTCCTTGGCCAATCGCGAAATGGATGCCCTCGCGCGAAAGGGAGCTGAAGGTGCGGGGTTGTTGTGGACAGCACCGGAGGCGTGGCTGGACTACACCACCGTATTTCCAGTACAGGCAGGTCGGCTGGTCCTGAACGTCAAGAGCTTGCTGTACAGTGAAGGTAAGTCCCATGTGCGGTGCAGGTCTCATCACTCGCGAATGATCAGTCAACGCACATGGTCCCGTGTGCAGCCAGAATCCGTGGAGGCCAACCGTCAATGGGCGAAGGTACAGCCTCTCAATATCAAGGAGTGGGGCTTTATGAGGTCCTGGACGTCATATCCAGAAGTGGAGGCCTGGGAAGTGGACAAGCTGGACATGCCCTGCGGTGAGTGTGGGCTTTGGTGTCCGTCAGTCCGTGTGCATCAGCTGCATGAGTGTTTACGCACCAAATTGCGTGTTCTGGCCTGGGTACGCGAAGTTATGTCTCTGGGGACAGAATCGGTTTTTTCCAGACAGCGCCTTTGCCCGCGCTGGGGAGGGTTGACTGTGGCGGGCAAGCCGTCTCTACATATTGTCTGGTCCCACCCCTCACGGGTGGCTGCAGTACATGGCATGGTATCTCCATCTGACAAAGTATGGGCTGTATGGCCGGGTGCTGGGCTGCCCAAAGGCATAGTTACGGTTCTGGCGTGCTTGGGCATGCCGCAGCCCCATCAGTTCATGTTTCAGTTGCTTGCTCTGCTTCACTCCGTCACTTATGGCAATGAGACGGTGCAGCTGGGTCCGTGTCCATACATCCGACATCCGTCCGATTGGGTCCCTGGGGCCAATACCCAGCTTGCAGTAGGCAGTGCACCGGCATATGAGACGTCGCAGCAGGTACCGCTGTGGTTGATATGGGCTCTGGTGTCTGCCACTAGACCAAGTTCCTTGAGTCCTGTGGCTCACGTTCTGGGCCATCAACCGCTGGTGACCGTGGCATCGTGGAGGCGCACAGCACCAGATGTCTGGGTTGGGACGTGTGCTGGAGCCGAAGGACCACTGGTGGAGGAGGCACTTCATAGGAGATCACAGGGGCGCACTGTGTACTGGGTGCTGGTGGGCCAAATGGTGCAGTGGGAAGGAGTGAAGGTTCAGGGAGATCTGGAGTGCATGCAGCTCTGCGTGCCTGGCGTGCTGCCTATTATGCTACTCAGCACGGATCATCACAGGGTGAAAGGGGTTCCACCAGAGTTTCTGGTCTCGGCCCCCTCGTGTCTGCAGGCAGCGTGAACCGGCTGTGGGAAGAGCGCGGCATGGAGCACAGGCCGTTCATGCGCAGAGATCGCGTGATGTAGACGGCCTGGAACCCTCAACAACGTGGGCAGCATGGAGATCGACGGCAGCAGCATGGTCGCTTCGATCGACCAGATGATATCCGGCGAGACGACCGTAATGTGGGGTTTAGGCGCTTCCGCTGAAGCTTTGTGAGCTCTATATTATGCAAGCTGCGTGTTATCTGCCAGTTATCTGCTGCCTGTTGTCTGCAGGGCGGTCGCTCATATATTTGACAGCAGAGAGCACAGTGGTGCGTAGCTCGTGGTGGGATTTTCCATTTTATTAGGTTTCTGAGATTAGATCAGTCAGTTTGAGAGCACGGCCTGATCTGGCCCTGCTATAAGAATATATTGGCGTCCTCCACATCAACCCTCGACCAATTGCTGCTTGAGGACTGAATTACTCGTTTGGAGGTGGCTAGCCAGGTAGAGAGGCGTGGTCGTCACCATACCTCCAGGTTTGACAAGGACTCAATTCACGTTATGGCAATTGCGATGCAATAAATACACACAGTGATTTCTTGAATGTGATGGAGGATTCAAAACTGTGCAGCAGTGTTTTGTCGGTGGGTTGCATTGGATTGGAGGGAAGGATGCAGCAAGGTGCAGAAAAGAGCAGAGATACGAAGGTGAGCGTGCGGTACGGTATGGTAAGGTGCAGGTACAAAAGCCTTGAAGTGAGTAGTCCGAAAGGGAACCGGTCGCACCGGCAAACAACGACACCCTCCAATCCAATCCAATCCCTCCCCATTCCTCCCCTCATCCTCCCCGATCCTCCCCGCATCCTCCCCGATCCTCCCTGCATTGTCCCCGGTCCTCCCCGCATCCACCCCGATCCCCCCCGCATCCTCCCCAATCCTCTCCGCATCCTCCCCGCATCCTCCCCGATCTTCCCCGCATCCTCCCCGGTCCTCCCCGCATTCTCCCCGGTCCTCCACGCATCCTCCCTGGTCCTCCCCGCATCCTCCCCGGTCCTCTCCGCATCCTCCCTGATCCTCCCGGCATCCTCCCCGCATCCTCCCCGCATCCTCCCCGCATCCTCCCCGCATCCTCCCAGGTCCTCCCCGCATCCACCCCGATCCTCCCCGCATCCTCCCCGGTCCTCCCCGCATCCTCCCCGGTCCTTCCCGCATTCTCCCAGATCGTCCCCGCATCCTCCCCAATCCTCCCCGCATCCTCTCCGATCCTCCCCTCATCCTCGTGCCGCTTCATCGTGCAGTTGGTGAGACGTGGCGCATTCTGCAACAGATGATGACAACCATGTCTGCACAGCGGTGCAATTTTATTGTCGTGTTTATGACGTCCACATAACTCCGTGCTTTGTCTGTACAAATGTCTTGGTATGTAGACCATTTAGGGGTTTTACTTGCTGTTACTATCCTGTGCAGGTATGTCTTTTGTAATCCAGCATGGCGCCATCAAGGCAGCTTCGGGAGATGTATCTGGGAAAATGGTGCAGTGGTGCCCAGATGATGGACCAGCTGTTACGGAGGCTTTGGCGCTATGGCTGCAGCCCGATAGTACCCGAGTTCGTATTGTGGCTGGGTCAGTACCCAGGGCTATAATCGATGCCATCACCAAGCTCTGCCCAAGTGCTGAGCTTCGCAGCCTGCGGGATATGAAGTCGGACTTATCTGAGTCTCAGGAGCAAGAGCTGGTGGAATCCGTACAGAAAGGCCCAAGGAAGCAGGCATGCCTCCTTAACCAGCTCAAGTCCAAGTATATTATGGCAGATGCTATGTCAGCAGTCATTCGCCACCAGTCGGACAAACTACCACTGGCTGAATGGAGCTCTTCACGAGTTGAAAAGAAGAAGGATGTTCGCACCATTTGGAACCTGTTCTTCAAGGACGTGCTGGGTGACACAGATGCCCAGTCTGATGTTGAGAATGAGCAACGCGTTGAACTGGCTCAGGATGAGGCTGGGGGGGGTGCAAATCTGCGGGACAAAGTCATCATGCTTCTGGATGCTTTGCACCCCATTACCGCAATGGAGTCCGATTACTTGCACTCGATTCTGGCCGACCAGTACAACGAGGACATTGATATGGAGGTGCTGACCTATCCGATGATCGGTTTGTTGTCCCTGGTGCGCTCCAGAGTTGCGGTCGCTGACGAGCAGGAAGTGGTATGGTGGAAACAGGTCTTTATCTCCTTCTCCAAGAAAATTAGTGCGCAAAGGAGAGCGGAAGATGTCGAGTACCAAGAAAAAGAAGCCAAACGCCAACGTATCCACCAGGACTCCATGAAGGATGTGCCCCACGCAGCTCCGGTCAATCAGGGGTTGGTGGATGCGGCAAAGCGGTCAGCCAAGGGATCCAACAAGTCACCAGTAGTAGTAGATGACCTGGACAAGCAACCAGCGGATGCGGTTCTCGCGCATGGGATTTGACAAGTCCAAGCAGAGCGAGCTGTTCCCAGTATGCCCCCACAGACCACGTGGGAATTCGGCTCGGGTCAAGGAAAAGTAGTGATCGAGAAGTTGTTCCGCGACAAGGACAGGCTACGACCCATCTGGGTTACTGGTTTTGAGGTAGCTGATGCCATGGATGCATATGGTACATTTCTGGCTGTCTTTGGCTCTATTTCGCTGGATTATCCCACTCTCAAGCAGATGCACAAACAATTCAATGAAATTATTACTTTCGTACCGGGTCCGGCATTAGACATCTTCATGCCCACCGACCACAGGTCTGAAAACATGCGCATCACTGCAGCCCGAGATCCCCTGGGCCGCTTTGATCATGTGACAGTGAAAGAGCTGCCCATCTTGGAGGCACTCCGCAAGATTGGCACAAGGATTCCGAGCACAACGACGACCAAGAATAGAGACCAGGCGGTGCCCATATCAGGTGTGCTTGCAGAGTGCCCCCCGACTCCTTCACTGTCGGTGGTGCCTCCATACTCAGTGGGGGAATGCTTCGTCTCTCTGTGGGGTCCTGGGTATCAACGGGAGTTCCAAGGCAACATTCGGTTCTATCTAGATGACAAGGAAGTAGAGGAATCACTGATGCATGTGGTCGGTCAGCATGCCATATGGAGGGTAATGCCGAGGAGCTACCAGCACCTGGTCACAGTGGGCTCCAGATGATAGAGAGGAGGATTGGAGTTTGGCTAGAGAGGAGGTGGAAGTGGCCATTCACCATAAACTGTATCAACGGAATGACCAACGCAACGTGCCGGATATTGGGTGGATCAAAAGCACAGCCTGGAAGATCAAAAAGAAGAGGCAACAGCGTACAAAACTTGGAGGGTACGTTCCGGTGTCAGAGCTAATTTCAGTGCCACCGAGGGATTGGGGTTGTCTCAAGTCCATCGCAGAGGATGACCCTGTGTGCAGGGTTCCTTCACTTAGCGTATTTCAGAAGGTCTTGTCATGTGGAGGGGACCAAACTACCGTGGAATTGGTCCTCGGTCCGGCGGTTTACTGGACTGGATTCTGGTTGCGAGCGCATTGGGTGACGAGTGGTACAACTATACACTGCAGGAGCTGCAGCACTAACTCCTGACGGTTACTGGGTCAGGTCAGGTGTTATCCAGAGTGGCAACACCTTTTTCCACTTCCAATTCCACCCGGCGGTCCTGGCGGATGTGGGTATTGTTCGTTGGCCAGTGGACTCTGATACGACCCGTTGAGGAAGTGGTTGTTCCTCTGATTGCGGCCTTGCAAGTGGCGATGTGGTTGGGACATTGCGGACAGTTACTTTGTTTCAGCAGTGGTCTATCATGTGGTCGTCACAAAGTACCACATCCCAACTTCAGTGATTGGTGGAAGGGACCATGCAGGGTCCTTCAATTCGATTGTCTCAGCAGACCTTACGAGGCTGAACTGGTAAAAGTACGGACTCAGGACGTCGAGCGGCATATTATCTTGTCGGTGCACCTGAATTGGCAGCCGGCGCGCTGGGAGGTACAGTTTTATGAACACACAGCGTGGCAACATGTTCGCATCTCAGAGTTTGCGAGACTGGATCCGGTTGAAGGCAGTGTTCTGTGTGGGAATATCCAGGGCTTGCATCGTACGCGGGAAAGGCCGGTCACTGAGTGGGATGAACTTGTCGATGCAATGGCCATTGGAGACGTCTCAGTTCTGTTGGTGCAGGAGGCGTGGGCCTCAATGAAGAAGCCTAGCAAACGATCGCTAGAGGGTTTCTGGTCAAAGATCTCCCGGCATCAGCATCGAGGACATGGCAATGAGATTTGGGCGAGCTCTGGTTGGTGCAAGTTCCTCATGGTGATCATGGACGAATCGTTCGCGCTTCTTCTGCTGGTGGCTAATGTGATGGGCACGGGGGTTCTGGGCTCGGTACATATGGCACAGCGCAAGGCACAGTCCGAGTTCCAGCAACAGATGGTTCAGATCATGTCAGCCCTGGAGAATATCCCCTTCATGTGGGCTCTGGTAGGAGGCGACTGGAACCGCGACATCAGGGTGGATAAGCACATGCATGTGATATTGTACAGGATGCAGATGACTGTGGCTGCCATGGGCAATGACGTGGACCTTCCCAAAGATTTTATAGTGGTTTATGGGATTCTGGGGCCTCTAAGGTCATTCTGGCTCAAGAAAGTGGGGGATCACCCTCGGGTATGGCTCCAAGGCTCTCACAGTCCTACTGGCTCGCACACAGGGGCGTTGACGAGACCGGTTACTCCTGTGCGGTGGCCCAGCACAGTGAAGACTATGTTCTCCGATGTCTTAGAAGCCCTCAGTCAGGGATGTTCCGATTCTACTTTGTGGCTGCACCTGTACAGAGAATGCGTGTGTCTGGGGAATTTGTTAGTGGAAGGAGTGGAGCGCAGCGATCAGCCGGTCATGGGGCGACCGGATTTCCGCGACATTCTCAAGGACATGCAGATCGTGGTGACGGGAGAAGGCTGGGCTCATGCGGATAAGCGGGAACAGCGTCAATCGGAAGCTTACTGGCAGCTCATGATACGCAACTGGAAGTCGGTCTCTGGGACGGGGCTTCAGGGCAACACGCTGCGACTCCTCAAACTCAAGAAGTCCAGCCGTTACAAGGTCGTGCACACAGTGCTGGACACCTCCTCGGGTCAACTTGCCACTGGACTGGAGGTGCTGAGGGTGGCACCTCAGGAATGTGGGAACAAATATCGTCCACGGGCCACGGATAGGCCGGACGAGTGGCTGGCCTCTTTGGGACTGCGGGCTGAGGAATGGCAACCGCAATATGGTATGGGCTTGCAATACTACTCAGCATAGCTTTCTCGCAGGGGGGTTATACCAAATCTGGATCAGATCTTGCAGGACTGGAGTAAGCTCAACAACAAGACACCCAGTGTGGACGGAATGGTGGTTTCGTTGATCAAACACTTTGGACTACACGATATGCAGCAATTGCTTCGCCTTCTTAGGACCCCACTTCGGGACTGGCCTCCGGAGTCGAGACAAGCGCTACATCTGGTGCTGTACAAGAAGGATGGCTACGATCTAAATTAGGATTCAAGGCCGATTAGGCTCCTATCGGCATTATTTCGAGTGCATGCCAAGCTATTGTGCCCCCATGTGCAACATGCGGTGAGAGCTCCTGTCTCTGGGGGACGACAGTTTGCGGGGTACAGGGGTGGCTCGGCCATTGGTATGCGCCGTTTGGTGATGTTGATGTTGACCCAGGCAGTGGCGGTGCATGGTCGTGTGGCAATGGTCCTCCTAGACGTGGCGGCCGCTTTTGATGAAGTGTCGCAACATGCTATTCTGCGTGCGGCGCATCAGATAGATCCCACTTCGTGGGGCATCATTCTGCAAATGTTGGACGTGTACACAGAGATCCGTACGTTCGTGGTTACGGCCTACGGCCTGTCAGAATGGTATGCGCAATTAGGGGGTGTCATGCAAGGGGGGGGGTTGGACCCCCTGATGTACATTTTTGCCACGTTGTGGTTCCACAAGGCAATGCAGTTTGAAGGACATGGTATCCCTATTTGGCTGGCAGATGTGAGACAAGTCGTGGGGTCTCTCAGCTTTGTGGACGACACCTCACTGTTTGGTCTTGGGGCAGACGACATGCAGCTCACGTGCGACAGGGCCAGGTGTATTCTGACAGCACTGGGCCAACGCTGCAATGCCGACAAATTCGAAGCCTTGTTCATCACGGTGAAGGACTCAGTGCTGCAGGTGGAGCGTCCCATCATGCATTGGGAAGGAGTTGCCATCAAGATGGCGAGGGCGAATAAGTATGTCCGCCTCCTTGGTGGGAATGCCAATATTTTGGGGGGTCATGTGGATACACTGCGGGTGGTACGGAAGTGGGCCAAATTGGTGCATGCCAAGCTATATACGTGGCCAGTTTCGGTTCATGTGGCAAGGGCGGTCATCAATGGGCTGGTGACCAATCGCATGATATATCGATCGGTGGTCAATATCCCACCAGAGGTGGTTTGCGATGCCATGGTGGGTACCATTAGCCGTACGTACCGCTCGACCTTTGGCCTGCCGCCGAGAACGCCGCGCACTGCAGTGTATGAGGTGGTCCAGGACGACCCTCCGGATGCCAAGTTGTGGGTTACCGTTATCATTGAGCTGTCGAAGGCCCTGAACAGCACCAATCACCTGCTCCGTATGGCTCTTTGGGAGCACTGGCTGCAGCCGTCGCTACATCGCCTGGACTTGGACATGAACAGAATCAAGGACCGACTGCGAGCAATGAACATCACATTGGTATCAGTACAACGGGACAGTGGGGTGGGTCAAGGACTCACCATCGACTCCAGCTGCCCGCCCCAGGGTGCATTGTATGTCTTCGGGGATGCCAGCCTGAGGAGCACCGGGGGAGGTGCAGTGCAAGTGCGAGATGCCAAAGGTAGGGTATACATCACTATGGTGGTACACATGTCGGCCCAGGGTCTCAGTACCAAAATTGTGGAGGCCACTATGATTATCTCTGGCATCATGGCGGTGGATACATGGCTCGGCAGATTAGGTCTCAGTGACTGGGAGGTATGGTGCTGGTCCGATTGCGTACTGGCAGTTCAGTCCGCCAGGTCTGGTGAAATTCAGGACATGGGCATGAGCATCGCCCACCGACTAGTAATTAGGGCCAACACTACGAAACACTCGAGAGTGCACTGGGGCTGGTGCCCTGCACAGCACGATTCGGGGGCAGATGACTGGATCTCCTTGGCCAATCGCGAAATGGATGCCCTCGCGCGAAAGGGAGCTGAAGGTGCGGGGTTGTTGTGGACAGCACCGGAGGCGTGGCTGGACTACACCACCGTATTTCCAGTACAGGCAGGTCGGCTGGTCCTGAACGTCAAGAGCTTGCTGTACAGTGAAGGTAAGTCCCATGTGCGGTGCTGGTCTCATCACTCGCGAATGATCAGTCAACGCACATGGTCCCGTGTGCAGCCAGAATCCGTGGAGGCCAACCGTCAATGGGCGGAGGTACAGCCTCTCAATATCAAGGAGTGGGGCTTTATGAGGTCCTGGACGTCATATCCAGAAGTGGAGGCCTGGGAAGTGGACAAGCTGGACATGCCCTGCGGTGAGTGTGGGCTTTGGTGTCCGTCAGTCCGTGTGCATCAGCTGCATGAGTGTTTACGCACCAAATTGCGTGTTCTGGCCTGGGTACGCGAAGTTATGTCTCTGGGGACAGAATCGGTTTTTTCCAGACAGCGCCTTTGCCCGCGCTGGGGAGGGTTGACGGTGGCGGGCAAGCCGTCTCTACATATTGTCTGGTCCCACCCCTCACGGGTGGCTGCAGTACATGGCATGGTATCTCCATCTGACAAAGTATGGGCTGTATGGCCGGGTGCTGGGCTGCCCAAAGGCATAGTTACGGTTCTGGCGTGCTTGGGCATGCCGCAGCCCCATCAGTTCATGTTTCAGTTGCTTGCTCTGCTTCACTCCGTCACTTATGGCAATGAGACGGTGCAGCTGGGTCCGTGTCCATACATCCGACATCCGTCCGATTGGGTCCCTGGGGCCAATACCCAGCTTGCAGTAGGCAGTGCACCGGCATATGAGACGTCGCAGCAGGTACCGCTGTGGTTGATATGGGCTCTGGTGTCTGCCACTAGACCAAGTTCCTTGAGTCCTGTGGCTCACGTTCTGGGCCATCAACCGCTGGTGACCGTGGCATTGTGGAGGCGCACAGCACCAGATGTCTGGGTTGGGACGTGTGCTGGAGCCGAAGGACCACTGGTGGAGGAGGCACTTCATAGGAGATCACAGGGGCGCACTGTGTACTGGGTGCTGGTGGGCCAAATGGTGCAGTGGGAAGGAGTGAAGGTTCAGGGAGATCTGGAGTGCATGCAGCTCTGCGTGCCTGGCGTGCTGCCTATTATGCTACTCAGCACGGATCATCACAGGGTGAAAGGGGTTCCACCAGAGTTTCTGGTCTCGGCCCCCTCGTGTCTGCAGGCAGCGTGAACCGGCTGTGGGAAGAGCGCGGCATGGAGCACAGGCCGTTCATGCGCAGAGATCGCGTGATGTAGAAGGCCTGGAACCCTCAACAACGTGGGCAGCATGGAGATCGACGGCAGCAGCATGGTCGCTTCGATCGACCAGATGATATCCGGCGAGACGACCGTAATGTGGGGTTTAGGCGCTTCCGCTGAAGCTTTGTGAGCTCTATATTATGCAAGCTGCGTGTTATCTGCCAGTTATCTGCTGCCTGTTGTCTGCAGGGCGGTCGCTGATATATTTGACAGCAGAGAGCACAGTGGTGCGTAGCTCGTGGTGGGATTTTCCATTTTATTAGGTTTCTGAGATTAGATCAGTCAGTTTGAGAGCACGGCCTGATCTGGCCCTGCTATAAGAATATATTGGCGTCCTCCACATCAACCCTCGACCAATTGCTGCTTGAGGACTGAATTACTCGTTTGGAGGTGGCTAGCCAGGTAGAGAGGCGTGGTCGTCACCATACCTCCAGGTTTGACAAGGACTCAATTCACGTTATGGCAATTGCGATGCAATAAATACACACAGTGATTTCTTGAATGTGATGGAGGATTCAAAACTGTGCAGCAGTGTTTTGTCGGTGGGTTGCATTGGATTGGAGGGAAGGATGCAGCAAGGTGCAGAAAAGAGCAGAGATACGAAGGTGAGCGTGCGGTACGGTATGGTAAGGTGCAGGTACAAAAGCCTTGAAGTGAGTAGTCCGAAAGGGAACCGGTCGCACCGGCAAACAACGACACCCTCCAATCCAATCCAATCCCTCCCCATTCCTCCCCTCATCCTCCCCGATCCTCCCCGCATCCTCCCCGATCCTCCCTGCATTGTCCCCGGTCCTCCCCGCATCCACCCCGATCCCCCCCGCATCCTCCCCAATCCTCTCCGCATCCTCCCCGCATCCTCCCCGATCTTCCCCGCATCCTCCCCGGTCCTCCCCGCATTCTCCCCGGTCCTCCACGCATCCTCCCTGGTCCTCCCCGCATCCTCCCCGGTCCTCTCCGCATCCTCCCTGATCCTCCCGGCATCCTCCCCGCATCCTCCCCGCATCCTCCCCGCATCCTCCCCGCATCCTCCCAGGTCCTCCCCGCATCCACCCCGATCCTCCCCGCATCCTCCCCGGTCCTCCCCGCATCCTCCCCGGTCCTTCCCGCATTCTCCCAGATCGTCCCCGCATCCTCCCCAATCCTCCCCGCATCCTCTCCGATCCTCCCCTCATCCTCCCCGGTCCTCCCCGCATCCTCTCCGGTCCTCCCCGCATCCTCCCCGCATCCTCCCCGGTCCTCCCCGCATCCTCCCCGCATCCTCCCCGCATCCTCCCCGGTCGTCCCCGCATCCTCCCCGGTCCTCCCCGCATCCTCCCCGATCCTCCCCGCATCCTCCCCGGTCCTCCCCGCATCCTCCCCGGTCCTCCCCGCATTCTCCCAGATCGTCTCCGCATCCTCCCCAATCCTCCCCGCATCCTCTCCGATCCTCCCCTCATCCTCCCCGGTCCTCCCCGCATCCTCTCCGGTCCTCCCCGCATCCTCCCCGCATCCTCCCCGGTCCTCCCTGCATCCTCCCCGCATCCTCCCCGCATCCTCCCCGGTCGTCCCCGCATCCTCCCCGGTCCTCCCCGCATCCTCCCCGGTCCTCCCCGCATCCTCCCTGGTCCTCCCCGCATCCTCCCCGATCCTTCCCGCATCCTCCCCGGTCCTCGACGATCCTCCCCGCATCCTCCCCGGTCCTCCCGGCATCCTCCCCGATCCCCCCCGCATCCTCCCCGGTCCTCCCCGGTCCTCCCCACATCCTCCCTGGTCCTCCCCGCATCCTCCCCGATCCTCCCCGCATCCTCCCCGGTCCTCCCTGCATCCTCCCCGGTCCTCCCCGCATCCTCCCTGGTCCTCTCCACATCCTCCCCGGTCCTCCCGGCATCCTCCTTGATCCTCCCCGCATCCTCCCCGGTCCTCCCCGCATCCTCCCCGGTCCTCCCCGCATCCTCTCTGATACTCCCCGCATTCTCCCCGGTCCTCCCCGCACCCTCCCTAATCCTCTCCGCATCCTCCCTGATCCTCCCGGCATCCTCCCCGCATCCTCCCCGCATCCTCCCCGCAAACTCCTCGCATCCTCCCCGATCCTCCCCGCATCCTCCCCGATCCTCCCCGCATCCACCACGATCCCCCCCGCATCCTCCCCGATCCTCCCCGCATCCTCCCCGGTCCTCCCCGCATCCTCCGCGCTCCTCCCCGCATCCTCCCCGTTCCTCCCCGCATCCTCCCCGATCAGCTCCGCATCCTCCCCGATCCTCCCCGCATCCTCCCCGGTCCTCCCCGCATCCTCCCCGATCCTCCCCGCATCCTCCCCGATCCTCCCCGCATCCTCCCCGGTCCTCCCCGCATCCTCCCCGATCCGCCCCGCATCCTCCCCGATCCTCCCCGCATCCTCCCCGGTCGTCCCCGCATCCTCCCAGGTCCTCTCCACATCCTTTCCGATCCTCCCGGCATCCTCTTCGCATCCTCCCCGCATCCTCCCCGGTCCTCCCCGCACCCTCCCTGTTCCTCCCCGCATCCTCACCGGGCCTCCCCGCATCCTCCCCGATCCTCCCCGCATCCTCTCCGGTCCTCCCCACATCCTCCCCGGTCCTCCCCGATCATGCCCGCATCCTCCCTGGTCCTCCCCGCATCCTCCCCGATCCTTCCCGCATCCTCCCCGGTCCTCCCCGCATCCTCCCCGGTCCTCCCCGCATCCTCCCCGGTCCTCCCCGCATCCTCCCCGATCCTCCCCGCATCCTCCCCGGTCCTCCCCGCATCCTCCCCGATCCTCCCGTCATCCTCCGCGGTCCTCCCCGCATCCTGCCCGGTCCTCCACGCATCCTCCCCGGTCCTCCCCGCATCCTCCCCGATCCTTCCCGCATCCTCCCCGGTCCTTCCCGCATCCTCCCCGGTCCTCCCCGCATCCTCCCCGGTCCTCCTTGATCCTGCCCGCATCCTCCCTGATCCTCCCCGCATCCTCCCCGATCCTCCCCGCATCCTCTCCGGTCCTCCCCGCATCCTCCCCGATCCTCCCCGCATCCTCCGCAGTCCTTCCCGACTCCTCCCCAGTTCTCCCCGCATCCTCCCCGGTCCTCTTCGCATCCTCCCTGATCCTCCCTGCATCCTCCCCGATCCTCCCCGCATCCTCCCTGCATCCTCCCCACATCCTCCCCGATCCTCCCCGCATCCTCCCTGATCCTCTCCGCATCCTCACCGATCCTCCCCGCATCCTCCCCGGTCCCCCCCTGCATCCTCTTAGATCCTCCCCGCATCCTCTCCCATCCTCCCCGCATCCTCTCCCATCCTCCCCGCATCCTCTCCGATCCTCCCTGCATCCTCCCCGGTCCTCCCCGCATCCTCCCCGGTCAACCCCGCATCCTCCCCATTCCTCCCTGCATCCTCCCCGATCCTCCCCGCATCCTCCCTGATCCTCCCCGCATCCTCCCCGGTCCTCCCCGCATCCTCCCTGATCCCTCCCGCATCCTCCCTGATCCTCCCTGCATACTCCCCGATCCTCCCCGCATCCTCACCGGTCCTCCCCAAATCCTCCCCGGTCCTCCCCGCATCCTCCCCGGTCCTCCCCGCATCCTCCCCGGTCCTCTGCAATCCTCCCCGCATCCTCCGCGGTCCTCCCCGCATCCTCCCCGATCCTCCCCGGTCCTCCCCGGTCCTCCCTGATCCTCCCCGCATGCTCCCCGATCCTCTCCGCATCCTCCCGGATCCTCCCCGCATCCTCCCCGGTCCTCCCCGCATCTTCCCTGATCCTCCCCGCATCCTGCCCGATCATCCCCGCATCCTCCCTGATCCTCCCCGCATCCTCCCCGATCCCCCCCGCATCCTCTCCGGTCCTCCCCGCATCCTCCCCGGTCCTCCCCACATCCTCCCCGATCCTCCCCGCATCCTCCCCGGTCCTCCCCGCATCCTCCCCGGTTCTCCCCGCATCCTCCCCGGTCCTTCCCGCATCCTCCCCGATCCCCCCCTCATCCTCTCCGATCCGCCCCGCATCCTCCCCGATCCTCCCCGCATCCTCCCCGGTTCTCCCCACATCCTCCCCGGTCCTCCCGGCATCCTCCTCGATCCTCCCCGCATCCTCGCCGCGTCCTCCCCGATGCTCCCCGCATCCTCCCTGATCCCCCCCGCATCCTCCCCGGTCCTCCCCGCATCCTCCCCGATCCTCCCCGCCTCCTGCCGGATCCTCCCCGCATCCTCCCTGATCCTCCCCGCATCCTCCCCGGTCCTCCCCACATCCTCCCCGATCCTCCCTGCATCCTCACCGATCCTCGCTGCATCCTCCCCGGTCCTCCCTGCATCCTCCCCGCTCCTCCCCGCATCCTCCCCGGTCCTCCCCGCAGCCTCCCCGATCCTCCCCGCATCGTCCCTGATCCTCCCCGCATCCTCCCCGGTCCTCCCCGCATCCTCCCCGGTCCTCCCCGCATCCTCCCCGATCCTCCCCGATCCTCCCCGCATCCTCCCCGGTCCTCCCCGCATCCTCCCTGGTCCTCCCTGCATCCTCTCCGGTCTTTCGCCGCATCCTCCCCGGTCCTCCCCGCATCCCCCCCGATCCTCCCTGCATCCTCCCCGGTCCTCCCCGCATCCTCCCCGATCCTCCCCGCATCCTCCCCGGTCCTCGCCGATCCTCCCCTCATCCTCCCCGATGCTCTCCGCATCCTCCCCGATCCACCCCGGATCCTCCCCGGTCCTCCCCAATGCACCCCGCATCCTCCCCGGTCCTCCCCGATCCTCCCCGCATCCTCCCCGATCCTCCCCGCATCCTCCCCGATCCACCCCGCATCCTGCCCGATCCTCCCCGCATCCTCCCCGATCCTCTGCGCATCCTCCCCAGTCCTCCCCGCATCCTCCCAGGTCCTCCCCGCATCATCCCGGGATCCTCCCCGCATCCTCCACGATCCTCCCCGCATCCTCCCCGGTCCTCCCCGCATCCCCCACGGTCCTCCCCGCATCCACCCCAATCCTCCACGCATCCTCCCCGGTCCTCCCCGCATCCTCCCCAGTCCTCCCCGCATCCTCTCCGATCCGCTCCTCATCCTGCCCGATCCTCCCCGCATCCTCCCCTCATCCTCCCCGGTCCTCCCCGCATCCTCTCGGGATCCTCCCCGTATCATCCCCGATCCTCCCCGCATCCTCCCCGGTCCTCCCCGCATCCTCCCCGGTCCGCCCCTCATCCTCCCCGATCCTCCCCGCATCCTCCCCGGTCCTCCCCGCATCCTCCCCGGTCCTCCCTGCATCCTCCCCGATCCTCCTCTCATCCTCCCCGATCCGCCCCGCATCCTCCCTGATCCTCCCCGCATCCTCCCCGGTCCTCCCAGCATCCTCCCCAGTCCTCCCCGCATCCTCCCCGATCCTCCCCGCATCCTCCCCGATCCTCCCCGCATCCTCCCCAGTCCTCCCAGCATCCTCCCCGGTCCTCCCCGCATCCACCCCAATCCTTCCCGCATCCTCCCCGGTCCTCCCCGCATCCTCCCCGATCCGCCCCGCATCCTCCCCGATCCTCCCCGCATCCTCCCCGATCCTCCCTGCATTCTCCCCGGTCCTCCCCGCATCCTCCCCGGTCCTCCCCTCATCCCCCCCGGTCCTCCCCGCATCCTCCCCGATCCTCCCCGCATCCTCCCTGATCCTCCCCGCATCCTCCCCGGTCCTCCCCGCATCCTCCCCGGTCCTCCCCGTATCCACCCCAATCCTCCCCGCATCCTCCCCCATCCTCCCCTCATCCTCTCCGATCCGCCCCGCATCCTCCCCGATCCTCCCCGCATCCTCCCCGAATCTCCCCGCATCCTTCCTGGTCCTCCCCGCATCTTCCCCGGTCCTCCCAGCATCCTCCCCGGTCCTCCCCGCATCCTCCCCGGTCCTCCCCGCATCCTGGCCGGTCCTCCCCGCATCCTCCCCGATCCTCCCCGCATCGTCCCCGATCCTCCCCGCATTCTCCCCTATCCTTCCCGCATCCTCCCCTGTCCTCTCCTCATCCTTCCCGGTCCTCCCCGCATCCTCCCCGGTCCACCCGGCATCCTCCACGATCCTCCACGCATCCTCCCCGGTCCTCCCCGCATCCTCCTCGATCCTCCCCGCATCCTCCCCGGTCCTCCCCGCATCCTCCCCGATCCTCCCCGGTCCTCCCCGATCCTCCCCGCATCCTCCCCGATCCTCCCCGCATCCTGCCCGATCCACCCCGCATCCTCCCCGGTCCTCCCCGATCCTCCCCGCATCCTCCCCGATCCTCCCCGCATCCTCCCCGATGCTCCCCGCATCCTCCCCGGTCCTCCCCGAATCCTCCCCGCTCCTCCCCGCATCCTCCCCGATCCTCCCCGCATACTGCCCGATCCTCCCCGCATCCTCCCTGATCCTCCCCGCATCCTCCCCGATCCTCCCCGCATCCTTCCCGATCCTCCCCGCATCCTCCCCGGTCCTCCCCGCATCCTCCCCGATCCTCCCTGCATCCTCCCCGCATCCTCCCCGGTTCTCCCCGCATCCTCTCCACATCCTTTCCGATCCTCCCGGCATCCTCTTCGCATCCTCCCCGCGTCCTCCCCGATGCTCCCCGCATCCTCCCTGATCCTCCCTGCATCCTTCCCCATCCTCCCCGCATCCTCCCCGATCCTCCCCGCATCCTCCCCGATCCTCCCCGCATCCTCCCCGATCCTCCCCGCATCCTCCCAGGTCCCCCCCTGCATCCACCCCGATCCTCCCCGCATCCTCCCCGGTCCTCCCCGCATCCTCCCCGGTCCTCCCCGCATCCTCCCCGATCCTCCTCTCATCCTCCCCGATCCGCCCCGCATCCTCCCTGATCCTCCCTACATCCTCCCCGGTCCTCCCCGCATGCTCCCCAGTCCTCCCCTGCATCCTCCCCGCATCCTCCCCTCATCCTCCCCGATGCGCCCCGCATCCTCCCCGATCCTTCCCGCATCCTCCCCGATCCTCCCCGCATCCTCCCCGGTCCTCCCCGCATCCTCCCCGGTCCTCCCCGCATCCACCCCAATCCTCCCCGCATCCTCCCCGGTCCTCCCCGCATCCTCCCCGGTCCTCCCCGCATCCTCCCCGATCCGCCCCTCATCCTGCCCGATCCTCCCCGCATCCTCCCCGATCCTCTGCGCATCCTCCCCAGTCCTCCCCGCATCCTGCCCGGTCCTCCCCGCATCCTCTCGGGATCCTCCCCGTATCCTCCCCGATCCTCCCCGCATCCTGCCCGATCCTCCCCGCATCCTCCCCGGTCCTCCCCGCATCCACCCCAATCCTCCCCGCATCCTCCCCGGTCCTCCCCGCATCCTCCCCGGTCCTCCCCGCATCCTCCCCGATCCGCCCCTCATCCTCCCCGATCCTCCCCGCATCCTCCCCGGTCCTCCCCGCATCCTCCCCGGTCCTCCCTGCATCCTCCCCGATCCTCCTCTCATCCTCCCCGATCCGCCCCGCATCCTCTCTGATCCTCCCCGCATCCTCCCCGGTCCTCCCCGCATCCTCCCCGGTCCTCCCCGCATCCTCCCCGGTTCTCCCCACATCCTCCCCGATCCTCCCCGCATCCTCCCCGATCCTCCCCGCATCCTCTCCGGTCCTCCCAGCATCCTCCCCGGTCCTCCCCGCATCCACCCCAATCCTTCCCGCATCCTCCCTGGTCCTCCCCGCATCCTCCCCGATCCGCCCCGCATCCTCCCCGATCCTCCCCGCATCCTCCCCGATCCTCCCCGCATTCTCCCCAGTCCTCCCCGCATCCTCCCCGGTCCTCCCCGCATCCTCCCCGGTCCTCCCCGCATCCTCCCCGATCCTCCCCGCATCCTCACCGGTCCTCCCCGCATCCTCCCTGGTCCTCCCCGCATCCTCCCCGGTCCTCCCCGCATCCACCCCAATCCTCCCCGCATCCTCCCCGATCCTCCCCTCATCCTCTCCGATCCGCCCCGCATCCTCCCCGATCCTCCCCGCATCCTCCCCAGTCCTCCCCGCATCCTTCCTGGTCCTCCCCGCATCCTCCCCGGTCCTCCCCGCATCCTCCCCGGTCCTCCTCTCATCCTCCCCGATCCGGCCCGCATCCTCCCTGATCCTCCCTACATCCTCCCCGGTCCTCCCCGCATGCTCCCCAGTCCTCCCCGCATCCTCCCCTCATCCTCCCCGATGCGCCCCGCATCCTCCCCGATCCTCCCCGCATCCTCCCCGATCCTCCCCGCATCCTCCCCGGTCCTCCCCGCATCCTCCCCGGTCCTCCCCTGCATCCACCCCAATCCTCCCCGCATCCTCCCCGGTCCTCCCCGCATCCTCCCCGGTCCTCCCCGCATCCTCCCCGATCCTCCTCTCATCCTCCCCGATCCGCCCCGCATCCTCCCTGATCCTCCCTACATCCTCCCCGGTCCTCCCCGCATGCTCCCCAGTCCTCCCCTGCATCCTCCCCGCATCCTCCCCTCATCCTCCCCGATGCGCCCCGCATCCTCCCCGATCCTTCCCGCATCCTCCCCGATCCTCCCCGCATCCTCCCCGGTCCTCCCCGCATCCTCCCCGGTCCTCCCCGCATCCACCCCAATCCTCCCCGCATCCTCCCCGGTCCTCCCCGCATCCTCCCCGGTCCTCCCCGCATCCTCCCCGGTCCTCCCCGCATCCTCCCCGGTCCTCCCCGCATCCTCCCCGATCCTCCCCGCATCCTCCCCGATCCTCCCCGCATCCTCCCCGGTCCACCCCGCATCCTCCCCGGTCCTCCCCGCATCCACCCCAATCCTCCCCGCATCCTCCCCGATCCTCCCCTCATCCTCTCCGATCCGCCCCGCATCCTCCCCGATCCTCCCCGCATCCTCCCCAGTCCTCCCCGCATCCTTCCTGGTCCTCCCCGCATCCTCCCCGGTCCTCCCCGCATCCTCCCCGGTCCTCCCCGCATCCTCCCCGGTCCTCCCCGCATCCTCGCCGGTCCTCCCCGCATCCTCCCCGATCCTCCCCGCATCCTCCCCGATCCTCCCCGCATTCTCCCCTATCCTTCCCGCATCCTCCCCGGTCCTCTCCTCATCCTCCCCGGTCCTCCCCGCATCCTCCCCGGTCCACCCCGCATCCTCCACGATCCTCCCCGCATCCCCCCCGGTCCTCCCCGCATCCTCCTCGATCCTCCCTGCATCCTCCCCGGTCCTCCCCGGTCCTCCCCGCATCCTCCCTGATCCTCCCCGCATCCTCCCCGATCCACCCCGCATCCTCTCCGGTCCTCCCCGATCCTCCCTGCATCCTCCCCGATCCTCCCCGCATCCTCCCCGATCCTCCCCGCATCCTCCCCGGTCCTCCCCGAATCCTCCTCGCTCCTCCCCGCATACTGCCCGATCCTCCCCGCATCCTCCCTGATCCTTCCCGCATCCTCCCCGATCCTCCCCGCATCCTCCCCGATCCTCCCCGCATCCTCCCCGGTCCTCCCCGCATCCTCCCCGATCCTCCCCGCATCCTCCCCGCATCCTCCCCGCGTCCTCCCCGCATCCTCCCCGGTTCTCCCCGCATCCTCTCCGGTCCTCCCGGCATCCTCCTCGATCCTCCCCGCATCCTCCATGCGTCCTTCCCGATCCTCCCCGCATCCTCCCCGGTCCTCCCCGCATCCTCCCCGATCCTCCCCGCATCCTCCCCGATCCTCCCCGCATCCTCCCAGGTCCTCCCCGCATCCACCCCGATCCTCCCCGCATCCTCCCCGGTCCTCCCCGCATCCTCCCCGGTCCTCCCCGCATCCTCCCCAATCCGGCCGGCATCCTCCCTGATCCTCCCTACATCCTCCCCGGTCCTCCCCTGCATCCTCCCCGCATCCTCCCCTCATCCTCCCCGATGCGCCCCGCATCCTCCCCTATCCTCCCCGCATCCTCCCCGATCCTCCACGCATCCTCCCCGGTCCTTCCCGCATCCTCCCCGGTCCTCCCCGCATCCTCCCCGGTCCTCCCCGCATCCTACCCGGTCCTCCCCGCATCCTCCCCGGTCCTCCCCGCATCCTCCCCGGTCCTCCCCGCATCCTGCCCGATCCTCCCCGCATCCTCCCCGATCCTCCCCGCATCCTCCCCGATCCTCCCCATATCCTCCCCGGTCCTCTCCTCATCCTTCCTGGTCCTCCCCGCATCCTCCCCGATCCTCCCCGCATCCTTCCCGATCCCCCCCGCATCCTCCCTGGTCCTCCCCGCATCCTCCCCGGTCCTCCCCACATCCTCCCCGGTCCTCCCCGCATCCTCCCTGGTCCTCCCCGCATCCTCCCCGGTCCTCCCCGCATCCTCCCCGATCCGCCCCGCATCCTCCCCGATCCTCCCCGCATCCTCCCCGGTCCTCCCCGATCCTCCCTGCATCCTCCCCGATCCTCCCCGCATCCTCCCCGATCCTCCCCGCATCCTCCCCGGTCCTCCCCGAATCCTCCCCGCTCCTCCCCGCATACTGCCCGATCCTCCCCGCATCCTCCCTGATCCTCCCCGCATCCTCCCCGATCCTCCCCGCATCCTCCCCGATCCTCCCCGCATCCTCCCCGGTCCTCCCCGCATCCTCCCCGATCCTCCCCGCATCCTCCCCGCATCCTCCCCGCATCCTCCCCGCATCCTCCCCGGTTCTCCCCGCATCCTCTCCGGTCCTCCCGGCATCCTCCTCGATCCTCCCCGCATCCTCCATGCGTCCTTCCCGATCCTCCCCGCATCCTCCCCGGTCCTCCCCGCATCCTCCCCGATCCTCCCCGCATCCTCCCCGATCCTCCCCGCATCCTCCCAGGTCCTCCCCGCATCCACCCCGATCCTCCCCGCATCCTCCCCGGTCCTCCCCGCATCCTCCCCGGTCCTCCCCGCATCCTCCCCAATCCGGCCGGCATCCTCCCTGATCCTCCCCGCATCCTCCCCGGTCCTCCCCTGCATCCTCCCCGCATCCTCCCCTCATCCTCCCCGATGCGCCCCGCATCCTCCCCTATCCTCCCCGCATCCTCCCCGATCCTCCACGCATCCTCCCCGGTCCTTCCTGCATCCTCCCCGGTCCTCCCCGCATCCTCCCCGGTCCTCCCCGCATCCTACCCGGTCCTCCCCGCATCCTCCCCGGTCCTCCCCGCATCCTCCCCGGTCCTCCCCGCATCCTGCCCGATCCTCCCCGCATCCTCCCCGATCCTCCCCGCATCCTCCCCGATCCTCCCCATATCCTCCCCGGTCCTCTTCTCATCCTTCCTGGTCCTCCCCGCATCCTCCCCGATCCTCCCCGCATCCTTCCCGATCCCCCCCGCATCCTCCCTGGTCCTCCCCGCATCCTCCCTGGTCCTCCCCACATCCTCCCCGGTCCTCCCCGCATCCTCCCTGGTCCTCCCCGCATCCTCCCCGGTCCTCCCCGCATCCTCCCCGATCCGCCCCGCATCCTCCCCGATCCTCCCCGCATCCTCCCCGATCCTCCCCGCATTCTCCCCGGTCCTCCCCGCATCCTCCCCGGTCCTCCCCGCATCCTCCCCGGTCCTCCCCGCATCCACCCCGATCCTCTCCGCATCCTCCCCGATCCTCCCCGCATCCTCCCCGGTCCTCCCCGCATCCTCCCCGGTCCTCCCCGCATCCTCGCCGGTCCTCCCCGCATCGTCCCCGGTCCTCCCCGCATCCTCCCCGGTCCTCCCCGCATCCTCGCCGGTCCTCCCCGCATCCTCTCCGATCCGCCCCGCATCCTGCCCGATCCTCCCCGCATCCTCCCCGATCCTCCCCGCATCCTCCCCGGTCCTCCCCGCATCCTCCCCGGTCCTCCCCGCATCCTCCCCGATCCTCCCCGCATCCTCCCCGGTCCTCCCCGCATCCTCCCCGGTCCTCCCCGCATCCTCCCCGGTCCTCCCCGCATCCTCCCCGATCCTCCCCACATCCTCCCCGATCCTCCCCGCATCCTCCCTGGTCCTCCCTGCATCCTCCCCGGTCCTCCCCGCATCCTCCCCGATCCTCCCCGCATCCTCCCCGATCCACCCCGCATCCTCCCCGGTCCTCCCTGATCCTCCCTGCATCCTCCCCGATCCTCCCCGCATCCTCTCCGATCCTCCCCGCATCCTCCCCGGTCCTCCCCGAATCCTCCTCGCTCCTCCCCGCATACTGCCCGATCCTCCCCGCATCCTCCCTGATCCTCCCCGCATCCTCCCCGATCCTCCCCGCATCCTCCCCGATCCTCCCCGCATCCTCCCCGGTCCTCCCCGCATCCTCCCCGATCCTCCCCGCATCCTCCCCGCATCCTCCCCGCATCCTCCCCGCATCCTCCCCGGTTCTCCCCGCATCCTCTCCGGTCCTCCCGGCATCCTCCCCGCATCCTCCATGCGTCCTTCCCGATCCTCCCCGCATCCTCCCCGGTCCTCCCCGCATCCTCCCCGATCCTCCCCGCATCCTCCCCGATCCTCCCCGCATCCTCCCAGGTCCTCCCCGCATCCACCCCGATCCTCCCCGCATCCTCCCCGGTCCTCCCCGCATCCTCCCCGGTCCTCCCCGCATCCTCCCCAATCCGGCCGGCATCCTCCCTGATCCTCCCTACATCCTCCCTGGTCCTCCCCTGCATCCTCCCCGCATCCTCCCCTCATCCTCCCCGATGCGCCCCGCATCCTCCCCTATCCTCCCCGCATCCTCCCCGATCCTCCACGCATCCTCCCCGGTCCTTCCCGCATCCTCCCCGGTCCTCCCCGCATCCTCCCCGGTCCTCCCCGCATCCTACCCGGTCCTCCCCGCATCCTCCCCGGTCCTCCCCGCATCCTCCCCGGTCCTCCCCGCATCCTGCCCGATCCTCCCCGCATCCTCCCCGATCCTCCCCGCATCCTCCCCGATCCTCCCCATATCCTCCCCGGTCCTCTCCTCATCCTTCCTGGTCCTCCCCGCATCCTCCCCGATCCTCCCCGCATCCTTCCCGATCCCCCCCGCATCCCCCCTGGTCCTCCCCGCATCCTCCCCGGTCCTCCCCACATCCTCCCCGGTCCTCCCCGCATCCTCCCTGGTCCTCCCCGCATCCTCCCCGGTCCTCCCCGCATCCTCCCCGATCCGCCCCGCATCCTCCCCGATCCTCCCCGCATCCTCCCCGGTCCTCCCCGATCCTCCCTGCATCCTCCCCGATCCTCCCCGCATCCTCCCCGATCCTCCCCGCATCCTCCCCGGTCCTCCCCGAATCCTCCCCGCTCCTCCCCGCATACTGCCCGATCCTCCCCGCATCCTCCCTGATCCTCCCCGCATCCTCCCCGATCCTCCCCGCATCCTCCCCGAGCCTCCCCGCATCCTCCCCGGTCCTCCCCGCATCCTCCCCGATCCTCCCCGCATCCTCCCCGCATCCTCCCCGCATCCTCCCCGCATCCTCCCCGGTTCTCCCCGCATCCTCTCCGGTCCTCCCGGCATCCTCCTCGATCCTCCCCGCATCCTCCATGCGTCCTTCCCGATCCTCCCCGCATCCTCCCCGGTCCTCCCCGCATCCTCCCCGATCCTCCCCGCATCCTCCCCGATCCTCCCCGCATCCTCCCAGGTCCTCCCCGCATCCACCCCGATCCTCCCCGCATCCTCCCCGGTCCTCCCCGCATCCTCCCCGGTCCTCCCCGCATCCTCCCCAATCCGGCCGGCATCCTCCCTGATCCTCCCCGCATCCTCCCCGGTCCTCCCCTGCATCCTCCCCGCATCCTCCCCTCATCCTCCCCGATGCGCCCCGCATCCTCCCCTATCCTCCCCGCATCCTCCCCGATCCTCCACGCATCCTCCCCGGTCCTTCCCGCATCCTCCCCGGTCCTCCCCGCATCCTCCCCGGTCCTCCCCGCATCCTACCCGGTCCTCCCCGCATCCTCCCCGGTCCTCCCCGCATCCTCCCCGGTCCTCCCCGCATCCTGCCCGATCCTCCCCGCATCCTCCCCGATCCTCCCCGCATCCTCCCCGATCCTCCCCATATCCTCCCCGGTCCTCTCCTCATCCTTCCTGGTCCTCCCCGCATCCTCCCCGATCCTCCCCGCATCCTTCCCGATCCCCCCCGCATCCTCCCTGGTCCTCCCCGCATCCTCCCTGGTCCTCCCCACATCCTCCCCGGTCCTCCCCGCATCCTCCCTGGTCCTCCCCGCATCCTCCCCGGTCCTCCCCGCATCCTCCCCGATCCGCCCCGCATCCTCCCCGATCCTCCCCGCATCCTCCCCGATCCTCCCCGCATTCTCCCCGGTCCTCCCCGCATCCTCCCCGGTCCTCCCCGCATCCTCCCCGGTCCTCCCCGCATCCACCCCGATCCTCTCCGCATCCTCCCCGATCCTCCCCGCATCCTCCCCGGTCCTCCCCGCATCCTCCCCGGTCCTCCCCGCATCCTCGCCGGTCCTCCCCGCATCGTCCCCGGTCCTCCCCGCATCCTCCCCGGTCCTCCCCGCATCCTCGCCGGTCCTCCCCGCATCCTCTCCGATCCGCCCCGCATCCTGCCCGATCCTCCCCGCATCCTCCCCGATCCTCCCCGCATCCTCCCCGGTCCTCCCCGCATCCTCCCCGGTCCTCCCCGCATCCTCCCCGATCCTCCCCGCATCCTCCCCGGTCCTCCCCGCATCCTCCCCGGTCCTCCCCGCATCCTCCCCGGTCCTCCCCGCATCCTCCCCGATCCTCCCCACATCCTCCCCGATCCTCCCCGCATCCTCCCTGGTCCTCCCTGCATCCTCCCCGGTCCTCCCCGCATCCTCCCCGGTCCTCCCCGCACCCTCCCCGGTCCTCCCCGCATCCTCGCCTGTCCTCCCCGCATCCTCCGCGATCCTCCCCGCATTCTCCCCTATCCTCCCCGCATCCTCCCCGGTCCTCCCCGCATCCTCGCCGGTCCTCTCCTCATCCTCCCCGGTCCTCCCCGCATCCTCCCCGGTCCACCCCGCATCCTCCACGATCCTCCCCGCATGCTCCCCGGTCCTCCCAGCATCCTCCTCGATCCTCCCTGCATCCTCCCCGGTCCTCCCCGATCCTCCCCGCAATCTCCCCGATCCTCCCCGCATCCTCCCCGATCCTCCCCGAGTCCTCCCCGGTCCTCCCCGCATCCTCCCCGATCCTCCCCGCATCCTGCCCGGTCCTCCCCGAATCCTCCGCGCTCCTCCCCGCATCCTCCCCGATCCTCCCCGCATACTGCCCGATCCTCCCCGCATCCTCCCTGATCCTCTCCGCATCCTCCCCGGTCCTCCCCGCATCCTTCCCGATCCTCCCCGCATCCTCCCCGGTCCTCCCCGCATCCTCCCCGATCCTCCCCGCATCCTCCCCGCATCCTCCCCGGTTCTCCCCGCATCCTCTCCGGTCCTCCCGGCATCCTCCTCGATCCTCCCTGCATCCTCCCCGCGTCCTCCCCGATGCTCCCCGCATCCTCCCTGATCCTCCCTGCATCCTTCCCGATCCTCCCCGCATCCTCCCCGATCCTCCCCGCATCCTCCCCGATCCTCCCCGCATCCTCCCCGATCCTCCCCGCATCCTCCCAGGTCCTCCCCGCATCCACCCCGATCCTCCCCGCATCCTCCCCGGTCCTCCCCGCATCCTCCCCGGTCCTCCCCGCATCCTCCCCGATCCTCCTCTCATCCTCCCCGATCCGCCCCGCATCCTCCCTGATCCTCCCTACATCCTCCCCGGTCTTCCCCGACCCTTCCCGCATTCTCCCCGCATCCTCCCCGCATCCTCCCCTCATCCTCCCAGCATCCTCCCCGATCCTCCCCGCATCCTCCCCGATCCTCCCCGCATCCTCCCCGGTCCTCCCCGCATCCTCCCCGGTACTCCCCGCATCCTCCCCGGTCCTCCCCGCATCCTGCCCGATCCTCCCCGCATCCTCCCCGATCCTCCCCGCATCCTCCCCGATCCCCCCCGCATCCTCCCCGGTCCTCTCCTCATCCTCCCCGGTCCTCCCCGCATCCTCCCCGGTCCACCCCGCATCCTCCACGATCCTCCCCGCATCCTCCCCGGTCCTCCCCGCATCCTCCTCGATCCTCTCTGCATCCTCCCCGGTGCTCCCCAATCCTCCCAGCATCCGCCCCGATCCTCCCCGCATCTTCCCCGATCCACCCCGCATCCTCCGCGGTCCTCCCCGATCCTCCCCGCATCCTCCCCGATCCTGCGCGCATCCTCCCCGATCCTCCCCGCATCCTCCCCGGTTCCCCCCGCATCCTCCCCGCTCCTCCCCGCATCCTCCCCGATCCTCCCCGCATACTGCCCGATCCTCCCTGCATCCTCCCTGATCCTCCGCGCATCCTCCCCGGTCCGCCCCGCATCCTTCCTGGTCCTCTCCGCATCCTCCCCGGTCCTCCCCGCATCCTACCCGGTCCTCCCCGCATCCTCCCCGGTTCTCCCCGCATCCTCCCCGGTCCTCCCCGCCTCCTCCCCGATCCTCCCCGCATCCTCCCCGCATCCTCCCCGGTTCTCCCCGTATCCTCTCCGGTCCTCCCGGCATCCTCCTCGATCCTCCCTGCATCCTCCCCGCGTCCTCCCCGATGCTCCCCGCATCCTCCCTGATCCTCCTTGCATCCTTCCCGATCCTCCCCGCATCCTCCCCGATCCTCCCCGCATCCTCCCCGATCCTCCCCGCATCCTCCCCGATCCTCCCCGCATCCTCCCAGGTCCTCCCCGCATCCACCCCGATCCTCCCCGCATCCTCCCCGGTCCTCCCCGCATCCTCCCCGATCCTCCTCTCATCGTCCCCGATCCGCCCCGCATCCTCCTTGATCCTCCCTGCATCCTCCCCGGTCCTCCTCGCATCCTCCCCGGTCCTTCCCGCATCCTCTCCGTCTTCCCCGCATCCTCCCCGATCCTCCCCGCATCCTCCCCGGTCCTCCCCGCATCCTCCCCGGTCCTCCCCGCATCCTCCCCGGTCCACCCGGCATCCTCCCCGATCCTCCCCGCATCCTCTCCGGTCCTCCCCGGTCCTCCCCGCTCCTCGCGGCATCCTCCCCGATCCTCCCCGCATCTTCCTAGGTCCTCCCCGCATCATCCCCGTTTCCATCCACATCCTTCCCGCGTCCTCCCCGCATCCTCTCCGATCCTCCCCGCATCCTCCCCGGTCCTCCCCGCATCCTCCCCGATCCTCCCCGCATCCTCCCTGACCCTCCCCGCATCCTCCCCCATCCTCCCGCATCCTCGCCGGTCCTCCCCGCATCCTTGCCGATCCTCCCCGCATCTTCTCCGGTCCTCCCCGCATCCTCCCCGATCCTCCTTGCATCCTCCCTGATCCTCCCCGCATCCTCCCCGGTCCTCCCCGCACCCTCCCCGATCCTCCCCGATCCTCCCCGGTCCTCCCCGCATCCCCCCCGGTCCTGACAGCATCCTCCCCGGTCCTCCCCGCATCCTCCCCGATCCTTCCCCATCCTCCCCGCATCCTTCCTGTGTCCTCCCCGCATCCTCCCCGATCCTCCCCGCATCCTCCCCGGTCCTCCCCGCATCCTCCCCGGTCCTCCCTGCATCCTCCCCGATCCTCCCCGCATCAACCTCGGTCCTCCCCGCATCCTCCACGGTCCTCCCCGCATCCTCCCCGATACTGCCCGCATCCTCTCCGATCCTCCCCGCATCCTCCCCGGTCCTCCCCGCATCCTCCCCGGTCCTCCCCGCATCCTCCCCGGCCCACCCCGCATCAACCTCGGTCCTCCCCGCATCCTCCACGGTCCTCCCCGCATCCTCCCCGGTCCTCCCCGCATCCTCTCCGATCCTCCCCGCATCCTCCCCGGTCCTCCCCGCATCCTCCCCGGTCCTCCCCGCATCCTCCCCGGCCCACCCCGCATCCCACCGGTCCTCCCCGCACCCTCCCCGGTCCTCCCCGCATCCTCCCCGGTCCTCCCCGCATCCTCCCCGATCCTCCCCGCATCCTCCCCGGTCCTCCCCGCATCCCCCTGATCCTCCCCGCATCCTCCCCGATCCTCCCCGCATCCTCCCCGATCCTCCCCGCATCCTCCCAGGTACTCCCCGCATCCTCCCCGCTCCTCCCCGCATCCTCCCCGGTCCTCCCCGCATCCTCCCCGGTCCTCCCCGCATCCTCCCCGATCCTCCCCGCATCCTCCCCGGTCCTCCCCGATCCTCCCCGGTCCTTCCCGCATCCTCCCCGGTCCTCGCCAATCCTTCCCGCTCCTTCCCGCATCCCCCTCGGACCTCCCCGATCCTCACCGGTCCTCCCCGCATCCTCCCCGATCCTCCCCGCATCCTCCGTGATCCTCCCCGCATCCTCGCCGATCCTCCCCGCATCCTCCCCGATCCTCCCCGCATCCTCCCCGGTCCTCCCCGCATCCTCCCCGATCCTCCCCGTATCCTCCCCGGTCCTCCCCGCATCCTCCCGGGTCCTCCCCGCATCTGACCGAATCCTCCCCGCATCCTCCCCGGTCCTCCCCGCATCCTCCCGGGTCCTCCCCGCATCCTCTCCGATCCTCCCCGCATCCTCCCCAGTCCTCCCCGCATCCTTCCCGGTCCCCCCCGCATCCTCCCGGATCCTCCCCGCGTCCTCCCCGGTCCTCCCCGCATCCTCCCCGATCCTCGCCGCATCCTCCCTGATCCTCCCCGCATCCTCCCCGGTCCTCCCCGCATCCTTCCTGTGTCATCCCCGCATCCTCGCCAGTCCTCCCCCGCATCCTCCCCGGTCCACCCCGCATCTTCCCGGATCCTCCCCGCATCCTCCCCGGTCCTCCCCGCATCCTCCCCAGTCCTCCCCGCATCCTCCCCGATCCTCCCCGCATCCTCCACGGTCCTCCCCGCATCCTTCCTGTGTCCTCCCCGCATCCTCCCCGATCCTCCCCGCATCCTCCCCTGGTCCTCCCCGCATCCTCCCCGATCCTCCCCGCATCCTCCCCGGTCCTCCCCGCATCGTCCCCGATCCTCCCCGCCTCCTCCCCCATCCTCCCCGCATCCTCCCGGGTCCTCCCCGCATCCTCCCCGATCCTCCCTGCATCCTCCCTGATGCTCCCCGCATCTTCCATGATCCTCCCCGCATCCTCCCCGATCCTCTCAGCATCCTCCCCGGTACTTTCCGCACCCTCCCCGGTCCTCCCCGATCCTCCCCGGTCCTCCCCGCACCCCCCCCGGTCCTGACGGCATCCTCCCCGGTCCTTCCCGCATCCTCTGCGATCCTCCCCGCATCTTCCCCGGTCCTCCCCGCATCCTCCCCGGTCCTCCCCGCATCCTCCCCGGTCCTCCCCGCATCCTCCCCGGTCCTCCCCGCATCCTCCCCGGTCCTCCCCGCATCCTCTCCGATCCTCCCCGCATCCTCCCCGGTCCTCCCCGCATCCTCCCCGCATCCTCCCCGGCCCACCCCGCATCCTCCCCGGTCCTCCCCGCACCCTCCCCGGTCCTCCCCGCATCCTCCCCGGTCCTCCCCGCATCCTCCCCGATCCTCCCCGCATCCTCCCCGGTCCTTCTCCGCATCCCCCTGATCCTCTTCGCATCCTCCCCGATCCTCCCCGCATCCTCCCCGATCCTCCCCGCATCCTCCCAGGTCCTCCCCGCATCCTCCCCGGTCCTCCCCGCATCCTCCCCGATCCTCCCCGCATCCTCCCCGGTCCTCCCCACATCCTCCCCGGTCCTCCCCGCATCCTCCCCAATACTCCCCGCATCCTCCCCGGTCCTCCTCGATCCTCTGCGGTCCTTCCCGCATCCTCCCCGGTCCTCGCCGATCCTCCCCGGTCCTTCCCGCATCCCCCTCGGACCTCTCCGATCCTCACCGGTCCTCCCCACATCCTCCCCGATCCTCCCCGCATCCTCCGTGATCCTCCCCGCATCCTCGCCGATCCTCCCCGCATCCTCTCCGATCCTCCCCGCATCCTCCGCGGTCCTCCCCGCATCCTTTCCGATCCTCCCAGCATCCTCCCCGATCCTCCCCGCATCCTCCCGGGTCCTCCCCGCATCCTCCCGAATCCTCCCCGCATCCTCCCCGGTCCTCCCCGCATCCCCCCGGGTCCTCCCCGCATCCTCTCCGATCCTCCCCGCATCCTCCCCAGTCCTCCCCGCATCCTGCCCGGTCCTCCCCGTATCCTCCCCGGTCCACCCCGCATCCTCCCTGGTCCCCCCCGCATCCTCCCGGATCCTCCCCGCGTCCTCCCTGGTCCTCCCCGCATCCTCCCCGATCCTCGCCGCATCCTCCCTGATCCTCCCCGCATCCTCCCCGGTCCTCCCCGCATCCTTCCTGTGTCATCCCCGCATCCTCCCCAGTCCTCCCCCGCATCCTCCCCGGTCCACCCCGCATCCTCCCGGATCCTCCCCGCATCCTCCCCGGTCCTCCCCGCATCCTCCCCAGTCCTCCCCGCATCCTCCCCGATCCTCCCCGCATCCTCCCCGGTCCTCCCCGCATCCTTCCTGTGTCCTCCCCGCATCCTCCCCGATCCTCCCCGCATCCTCCCCTGGTCCTCCCCGCATCCTCCCCGATCCTCCCCGCATCCTCCCCGGTCCTCCCCGCATCGTCCCCGATCCTCCCTGCATCCTCCCTGATGCTCCCCGCACCCTCCCCGATCCTCCCCGCATCCTCTCCGATCCTCCCCGCATCCTCCCCGATCCTCCCCGCATCCTCCCCGATCCTCCCCGCATCCTCCCCGATCCTCCCCGCATCCTCGCCGGTCCTCTCCGATCCTCCCCGGTCCTCCCCGCATCCTCCCCGGTCCACCCGGCATCCTCCCCGATGCTCCCCGCATCTTCCTAGGTCCTTTCCGCATCCTCCCCGTTTCTTCCCAACTTCTTTCCTGCGTCCTCCCCGCATCCTCCCCGATCCTCCCCGCATCCTCCCCGGTCCTCCCCGCATCCTCCCCGATCCTCCCCGCATCCTCCCTGATCCTCCCCGCATCCTCCCCGGTCCTCCCCGCATCCTCCCCGATCCTCTCCGCATCCTCTCCGGTCCTCCCCGCATCCTCCCCGATCCTCCTTGCATCCTCCCTGATCCTCCCCGCATCCTCCCCGGTCCTCCCCGTACCCTCCCCGATCCTCCCCGATCCTCCCCGGTGCTCCCCGCATCCCCCCCGGTCCTGACAGCATCCTCCCCGGTCCTCCCCGCATCCTCCCCGATTCTCCCCCATCCTCCCCGCATCCTCCCCGATCCTCCCCACATCCTCCCCGATCCTCCCCGCATCCTCCCCGGTCCTCCCCGCATCATCCCCGGTCCTCCCTGCATCCTCCCTGATCCTCCCCGCATCAACCTTGGTACTCCCCGCATCCTCCACGGTCCTCCCCGCATCCTCCCCGATACTGCCCGCATCCTCCCCGGTCCTCCCCGCATCCTCCTCGGTCCTCCCCGCATCCTCTCCGATCCTCCCCGCATCCTTCCCGGTCCTCCCCGCATCCTCCCCGCATCCTCCCCGGCCCACCCCGCATCCTCCCCGGTCCTCCCCGCACCCTCCCCAGTCCTCCCCGCATCCTCCCCGGTCCTCCCCGCATCCTCCCCGATCCTCTCCGCATCCTCCCCGGTCCTTCTCCGCATCCCCCTGATCCTCCCCGCATCCTCCCCGATCCTCCCCGCATCCTCCCCGATCCTCCCCGCATCCTCCCAGGTCCTCCCCGCATCCTCCCCGGTCCTCCCCGCATCCTCCCCGATCCTCCCCGCATCCTCCCCGGTCCTCCCCGCATCCTCCCCGGTCCTTCCGGCATCCTCCCCAATCCTCCCCGCATCCTCCCCGGTCCTCCTCGATCCTCTGCGGTCCTTCCCGCATCCTCCCCGGTCCTCGCCGATCCTCCCCGGTCCTTCCCGCATCCCCCTCGGACCTCCCCGATCCTCACCGGTCCTCCCCACATCCTCCCCGATCCTCCCCGCATCCTCCGTGATCCTCCCCGCATCCTTTCCGATCCTCCCCGATCCTCCCCGCATCCTCCCGGGTCCTCCCCGCATCCTCCCGAATCCTCCCCGCATCCTCCCCGGTCCTCCCCGCATCCCCCCGGGTCCTCCCCGCATCCTCTCCGATCCTCCCCGCATCCTCCCCAGTCCTCCCCGCATCCTGCCCGGTCCTCCCCGTATCCTCCCCGGTCCACCCCGCATCCTCCCTGGTCCCCCCCGCATCCTCCCGGATCCTCCCCGCGTCCTCCCTGGTCCTCCCCGCATCCTCCCCGATCCTCGCCGCATCCTCCCTGATCCTCCCCGCATCCTCCCCGGTCCTCCCCGCATCCTTCCTGTGTCATCCCCGCATCCTCCCCAGTCCTCCCCCGCATCCTCCCCGGTCCACCCCGCATCCTCCCGGATCCTCCCCGCATCCTCCCCGGTCCTCCCCGCATCCTCCCCGGTCCTCCCCGCATCCTCCCCGATCCTCCCCGCATCCTCCCCGGTCCTCCCCGCATCCTCTCCGGTCCTCCCCGCATCCTCCCCAATCCTCCCCGCATCCTCCCCGGTCCTCCTCGATCCTCTGCGGTCCTTCCCGCATCCTCCCCGGTCCTCGCCGATCCTCCCCGGTCCTTCCCGCATCCCCCTCGGACCTCCCCGATCCTCACCGGTCCTCCCCACATCCTCCCCGATCCTCCCCGCATCCTCCGTGATCCTCCCCGCATCCTCGCCGATCCTCCCCGCATCCTCCGCGGTCCTCCCCGCATCCTTTCCGATCCTCCCAGCATCCTCCCAGATCCTCCCCGCATCCTCCCGGGTCCTCCCCGCATCCTCCTGAATCCTCCCCGCATCCTCCCCGGTCCTCCCCGCATCCCCCCGGGTCCTCCCCGCATCCTCTCCGATCCTCCCCGCATCCTCCCCAGTCCTCCCCGCATCCTGCCCGGTCCTCCCCGTATCCTCCCCGGTCCACCCCGCATCCTCCCTGGTCCCCCCCGCATCCTCCCGGATCCTCCCCGCGTCCTCCCTGGTCCTCCCCGCATCCTCCCCGATCCTCGCCGCATCCTCCCTGATCCTCCCCGCATCCTCCCCGGTCCTCCCCGCATCCTTCCTGTGTCATCCCCGCATCCTCCCCAGTCCTCCCCCGCATCCTCCCCGGTCCACCCCGCATCCTCCCGGATCCTCCCCGCATCCTCCCCGGTCCTCCCCGCATCCTCCCCAGTCCTCCCCGCATCCTCCCCGATCCTCCCCGCATCCTCCCCGGTCCTCCCCGCATCCTTCCTGTGTCCTCCCCGCATCCTCCCCGATCCTCCCCGCATCCTCCCCTGGTCCTCCCCGCATCCTCCCCGATCCTCCCCGCATCCTCCCCGGTCCTCCCCGCATCGTCCCCGATCCTCCCTGCATCCTCCCTGATGCTCCCCGCACCCTCCCCGATCCTCCCCGCATCCTCTCCGATCCTCCCCGCATCCTCCCCGATCCTCCCCGCATCCTCCCCGATCCTCCCCGCATCCTCCCCGATCCTCCCCGCATCCTCGCCGGTCCTCTCCGATCCTCCCCGGTCCTCCCCGCATCCTCCCCGGTCCACCCGGCATCCTCCCCGATCCTCCCCGCATCTTCCTAGGTCCTTTCCGCATCCTCCCCGTTTCTTCCCAACTTCTTTCCTGCGTCCTCCCCGCATCCTCCCCGATCCTCCCCGCATCCTCCCCGGTCCTCCCCGCATCCTCCCCGATCCTCCCCGCATCCTCCCTGATCCTCCCCGCATCCTCCCCGGTCCTCCCCGCATCCTCCCCGATCCTCTCCGCATCCTCTCCGGTCCTCCCCGCATCCTCCCCGATCCTCCTTGCATCCTCCCTGATCCTCCCCGCATCCTCCCCGGTCCTCCCCGTACCCTCCCCGATCCTCCCCGATCCTCCCCGGTCCTCCCCGCATCCCCCCCGGTCCTGACAGCATCCTCCCCGGTCCTCCCCGCATCCTCCCCGATTCTCCCCCATCCTCCCCGCATCCTCCCCGATCCTCCCCACATCCTCCCCGATCCTCCCCGCATCCTCCCCGGTCCTCCCCGCATCATCCCCGGTCCTCCCTGCATCCTCCCTGATCCTCCCCGCATCAACCTTGGTACTCCCCGCATCCTCCACGGTCCTCCCCGCATCCTCCCCGATACTGCCCGCATCCTCCCCGGTCCTCCCCGCATCCTCCCCGGTCCTCCCCGCATCCTCTCCGATCCTCCCCGCATCCTCCCCGGTCCTCCCCGCATCCTCCCCGCATCCTCCCCGGCCCACCCCGCATCCACCCCGGTCCTCCCCGCACCCTCCCCAGTCCTCCCCGCATCCTCCCCGGTCCTCCCCGCATCCTCCCCGATCCTCTCCGCATCCTCCCCGGTCCTTCTCCGCATCCCCCTGATCCTCCCCGCATCCTCCCCGATCCTCCCCGCATCCTCCCCACCCTCCCCGCATCCTCCCAGGTCCTCCCCGCATCCTCCCCGGTCCTCCCCGCATCCTCCCCGATCCTCCCCGCATCCTCCCCGGTCCTCCCCGCATCCTCCCCGGTCCTTCCGGCATCCTCCCCAATCCTCCCCGCATCCTCCCCGGTCCTCCTCGATCCTCTGCGGTCCTTCCCGCATCCTCCCCGGTCCTCGCCGATCCTCCCCGGTCCTTCCCGCATCCCCCTCGGACCTCCCCGATCCTCACCGGTCCTCCCCACATCCTCCCCGATCCTCCCCGCATCCTCCGTGATCCTCCCCGCATCCTCCCTGATCCTCCGCGCATCCTCCCCGATCCTCCCCGCATCCTCCGCGGTCCTCCCCGCATCCTTTCCGATCCTCCCCGATCCTCCCCGCATCCTCCCGGGTCCTCCCCGCATCCTCCCGAATCCTCCCCGCATCCTCCCCGGTCCTCCCCGCATCCCCCCGGGTCCTCCCCGCATCCTCCCCGATCCTCCCCGCATCCTCCCCAGTCCTCCCCGCATCCTGCCCGGTCCTCCCCGTATCCTCCCCGGTCCACCCCGCATCCTCCCTGGTCCCCCCCGCATCCTCCCGGATCCTCCCCGCGTCCTCCCTGGTCCTCCCCGCATCCTCCCCGATCCTCGCCGCATCCTCCCTGATCCTCCCCGCATCCTCCCCGGTCCTCCCCGCATCCTTCCTGTGTCATCCCCGCATCCTCCCCAGTCCTCCCCCGCATCCTCCCCGGTCCACCCCGCATCCTCCCGGATCCTCCCCGCATCCTCCCCGGTCCTCCCCGCATCCTCCCCAGTCCTCCCCGCATCCTCCCCGATCCTCCCCGCATCCTCCCCGGTCCTCCCCGCATCCTTCCTGTGTCCTCCCCGCATCCTCCCCGATCCTCCCCGCATCCTCCCCTGGTCCTCCCCGCATCCTCCCCGATCCTCCCCGCATCCTCCCCGGTCCTCCCCGCATCGTCCCCGATCCTCCCTGCATCCTCCCTGATGCTCCCCGCACCCTCCACGATCCTCCCCGCATCCTCCCCGATCCTCCCAGCATCCTCCCCGGTACTTTCCGCATCCTCCCCGGTCCTCCCCGATCCTCCCCGGTCCTCCCCGCATCCCCCCCGGTCCTGACGGCATCCTCCCCGGTCCTTCCCGCATCCTCTGCGATCCTCCCCGCATCCTCCCCGGTCCTCCCCGCATCCTCCCCGGTCCTCCCCGCATCCTCCCCGGTCCTCCCCGCATCCTCCCCGGTCCTTTTCGCATCCTCCCCGATCCTCCCCGCATCCTCCCCGCATCCTCCGCAGTCCTTCCCACATCCTCCCCGGTCCTCCCCCATCCTCCCCGGTCCTTCCCGCATCCTCCCCGGTCCTCGCCGATCCTCCCCGGTCCTTCCCGCATCCCCCTCGGACCTCCCCGATCCCCACCGGTCCTCCCCGCATTCTCCCCGATCCTCCCCGCATCCTCCGTGACCCTCCCCGCATCCTCTCCGATCCTCCCCGCATCCTCTCCGATCCTCCCCATATCCTCCCCGATCCTCCCCGCATCCTCCCCGGTCCTCCCCGCATCCTCTCCGGTCCTCCCTGCATCCTCCCCGATCCTCCCCGCATCCTCCCCGGTCCTTTCCGCATCCTCCCGGGTCCTCCCCGCATCCTCCCCAATCCTCCCCGCATCCTCCCCGGTCCCCCGCGCATCCTCCCGGGTCCTCCCCGCATCCTCTCCGATCCTCCCCGCATCCTCCCCAGTCCTCCCTGCATCCTCCCCGGTCCTCCCCACATCCTCCCCGGTCCACCCCGCATCCTCCCCGGTCCCCCCCGCATCCTCCCGGATCCTCCCCGCGTCCTCCCCGGTCCTCCCCGCATCCTCCCCGGTCCTCGCCGATCCTCCCCGGTCCTTCCCACATCCCCCTCGGACCTCCCCGATCCTCACTGGTCCTCCCCGCATCCTCCCCGATCCTCCCCGCATCCTCCGTGATCCTCCCCGCATCCTCCCCGATCCTCCCCGCATCCTCTCCGACCCTCCCCGCATCCTCCCTGATCCTCCCCGCTTCCTCCCCGGTCCTCCCCGCATCCTCTCCGGTCCTCCCCGCATCCTCCCCGATCCTCCCCGCATCCTCCCCTGTCCTCCCCGCATCCTCCCGGGTCCTCCCCGCATCCTCCCCAATCCTCCCCGCATCCTCCCCGGTCCTCCCCGCATCCTCCCGGGTCCTCCCCGCATCCTCTCCGATCCTCCCCGCATCCTCCCCAGTCCTCCCCGCATCCTCCCCGGTCCTCCCCGCATCCTCCCCGGTCCACCCCGCATCCTCCCCGGTCCCCCCCGCATCCTCCCGAATCCTCCCTGCGTCCTCCCCGGTCCTCCCCGCATCCTCCCCGATCCTCGCCGCATCCTCCCTGATCCTCCGCGCATCCTCCCCGGTCCTCCCCGCATCCTTCCTGTGTCCTCCCCGCATCCTCACCAGTCCTGCCCGCATCCTCCCCGGTCCTCCCCGCATCCTCCCGGATCCTCCCCGCATCCTCCCCGGTCCTCCCCGCATCCCCCCCAGTCCTGGGTCTGGGTCTGGGTCTGGGTGTCGCCTTTTCCGGGGAGACGCCCCCTCTGCCCCCTTACCCTTGTGTGCACCTGCATGCCTACGTGTTGTGCTGCACCCAGAGCCAGAGCCGGAGCCAGGGACCCATCCCTGCTTGGCCCGGCCCCGCCCTGCCTGCTTCTTTGCTCCTGCTGACTTGAATTGTCTGCCCTACGCCATTGTGTGATATTTGTGTTTTGGTGATTCATGTTTTTTTTTTTTTTTTTTGACTGGCTGGGGGTGTGTTCTGTTGATACAACCCCGCTCTCCTCCTGCCATGATATCTAAGAACCCGTGATATGGCACGTTTGCTGCCA
Organism: Eutreptiella sp. 'Long Island Sound 2002'; assembly: GCA_964036045.1. Lineage (NCBI taxonomy): Eukaryota > Euglenozoa > Euglenophyceae > Eutreptiales > Eutreptiaceae > Eutreptiella > Eutreptiella sp. 'Long Island Sound 2002'. The sequence continues at coordinate 1,760,211 of OZ038381.1, read as the reverse complement.
GCGTATGCTCACCCGCTGCCACACCATGCATACGCACTCCATGCACTTTCCTCCCTGCAGCCCGAGACACCGCCCTTCGTGAAGTGTTGCACGTCCACTGCCCAACTGTTCATCACCGTCATTGCTGTCTTTGTGCACCTTTCCCTTGGCCACCTGCGCATTGCAGTGGTCGGGTGTCACTGACTGCAATCAGGACCGGGCGCTGGCGTATACGGGCAGAGAAAACATAAGGTGCTGCAGGGCCAACGGCCTTCCTCCGCAGCACGACTGCCAAGTGCAGCCGCCCTTAGGGGCACCAAACAGAAGATATTAATGAACACATCTGCTTAAGCTATCCCTCACTTACTTCAACTGCCTGACAAATAAATAGAAGAACACCCAGACAGATACTGAAAACTGGTCTGCCTGGCAGGGAGGTAACATCAGGGACTGGCTTGTGCGAGCCCGTCACTGCGCACAGACGCGCCTGGACAGCCGAATGACGGCGCCATACCTGCAGGTGCTTCGCGCCAGCCACCTGCACGTATTCTACGGCCATATAGTATACCTGAAGGAGGATCAGAACTGAAAACCCACAACATCAGGCGGGCTGTGCAGATGCACCAATCTGGCTGCAACAGATGCAACAATTAGGCAGATGCACTGCACTGTGACCGGTGTGAGGCCAATCTCGCCAATATTCAGCCACCGGCGGGCTGCTATCTCCAACGCTGACGATCCCCTTTACCCCCTGAAACAAAGGCGGTCCTCTGCTGCCACGACCGCCCTGACGACGCCCTCTGCTGTGTTCTCTGCTCATAGAACTTTTGGCCTGCAGAGATCACACCGCAGCACGCAGGTCCTGCAAATACGCTCTAACTTGCTCCGCTACTATCGTCCCCTGCAGAGCCTTTCCCTTGCGAGCTAGCACTACTACCGACCACCCTGCGTACCACAACTCGCACACCCAGGCCATCCCCCGCCAGCCCTGAACCCACCGTCGTTGTGTCGGTTGGACGGGCCCAGACTGCAACAGCACAGCCAACTGGGCTGGCACCGCTGACCCAGGTGTAGCTACCGGCAGCACCATGGGACGTCGCGGCCACAGGCATACTACATTGACCAAGTCGGTGCCATGCTGCGGGGGGCTAATCCAGAGGCCCCCGTCATCACTCACATACGCACAGCTCAACTGCCTGTCGAGGCTCAGCAGCGCATCAAGCAGCTCCTGCGGGACCCATGATGCCTCCGCATGGCCACTTTCCCGACGGAGCCCTGCCATACCCTGGTACCCCATCTGTGATTCGGCTGGCAGACTTACGTAACGGCGCACTGCCTGCGCACACCACGGGACCTTGGCCCACATATGCCTCGCCACCAAGCTCAGCACTTCAGCTGCCAGCGCTACCGCGGACGTCTTCACCATGCCGCGCAGAGCAGCCATGCACTCCATGCTCGGGACTGATGCATGAAACAGCGGCCACGTCGCCGCACCTCTCGGCGCCTCTATTGTGTCCGCCACCCTGGGCTCTGTCCACACCAGCATCACTCCACCTGGTCCTGTCGTATTTTCCAGCCACAGGCCTCTCCACACTCTGGCTATCACGACAGCGTGTCGCAAGTGTCGGCGTAGGGCCTGCAGCACCGCCCCAAACAGGGTTAAGGTGTTCAGGCGCAGGCGCGGGCAACGCACCGCTTTATGCTGGAGCGGGCAGCCTATCAGAAGCCCACACTGTGGGCATACTTCTTCCTCTGCGCTGTCAAAGTACAGCTCGCACGTCTCCTCGTAGAATGCCGACAGCAACGCCGCTGCCTGGTCCTGAGGGTGGTAGAGGCATGACTTGCGCCACCACGTGTGTATACCCGCATGCACTTGGGTCTTCATGATGTGCCGACAGGGCTGCACTGGAACTGTGGTCTTTTGGATCACGTGCGGCATGTGCTTCAGCGCATCCCTGACCGCGCGCTTCACTTTGAGGACGAGGACACCCCGCTTTGTGAGCACCAGCGTGGCGCCGTTGTCCCACACTCGCGGCCACCTCCATGGGTTACCCAACCGGCGCTGCTGCTCCGCCCTGGATGCATCATCAACAACTCTGTTGAGCCGAGATAGGACCTCCTTCCGACCCGTGTCATGCTGGGCCGGCACCCAGAATACTTGGCATGGCACCTGGCTCCTGCATTCGACATACGTCGCCACCACTCGGTCGCACAGGTCCCAAGCCCGGAACGACAGCCCCTCGTTGCCCAACTTCTCCACCGCCTGCTTGTTATCGGCGCCGGCGAGCAATTGCTCCACGGCGTGACTGATGTGTCCCAGACGCGCTCGCACAGCATCTATCGCCATGACGACGGCTGTGGCTTCCAACAGCATAGTGCCCGCATACATCACCCGCATCCAGGCCCGGAACAAGGCCACTATATGGCCCGTCGGTGTGGCAACACACGCTGCTAACCCCCACACCTCTTGATCCTCGCTGCCACTGACGTCTGCCACGATGATGAGCGTGCGCACTCCCAAGATATCGTTGGCCGAGAACGTCGCCTCCCACGCATCCGCGTCCCGCTCGTACCTCAACTCCGGGGACCAGCTGTGCCGCTGACACCACTCGGCGAATAAGACATAGTCATTGCTCATGGGGGTCCGTTGCTGCAGCCCCTTGCAGTGCTGCATAATCAAGGACTGCGTCGTCTCACGGACATAGCGGTGTCGGGAGTTCGCTGCACGCATCAGCTCCTCAATCCCCAGCTCCCACAGCTTGTGGTAAGGGTCACTCAAGCGTAGACCACGGCCATGTAGCAGAAATTGACGGGGCGTCTCGGGCGGTAGGGACAGCACCTTTCTCAGCACCCTGCATAGGATGCTCAGCACAGAAGCACCTTCCCCGCTTGCCAGCGGCCGCATCAGATCCCGCGGCCAGTGGACCATCCGCTTTCAACACCAGCTCACTAGCAGCACTCCTTCAGTAATGAGCAAGAGTAGGGGCACTGACGGCGTGCGCTGCCGCAGCTTGCGCTGCAGCCCATAGGATTGCCTGCGCAGCGCGACCACATCTGCGGGACTGGTGCTCATGAGGTTTGCGTTGCTGCCCAGGACCTTCACGTAACTGTCTTTCGTGGCTGAGTGGACTACCGTGGGATGCACGTTGACACTGGACCGGACCAGGCGCACCTGCCCCTGCGCTCCAGACAAATGCAGCATGCCAAATTTGTCGGGATTGACTGCCGCGTTCATGGCCTTGAGAACGGGCATGACGTGCTCCACCACTTGCTGCAGCTCAGCCGGAGAGGAGGCCCACAAGGTAGTGTCGTCCACTGTGGCTTGCGCCTTGATGGCTACTTGCGCTCCCCACAGCAAGGTGAGCAAGACCCCGCGGCATCTCTCGTTTATTCCCCGCCACAACAACAGACTATTCCAAACGTAGAAAAACGGATCCATGCCGCCACCTTGCACCACCCCGCTCAGGATTCTGTAAGCTCGGGCCAACCCCAAGGCTGTTTGGATAAATACCTGGAGTCTCCTATATTGTACCATTTGTTGCTCGTAAGCCGCACGCAGGTACGCCGTCCAGTACACTTGCTGACCGAGGAGGATGGGGTCCGTCTGGCCGTAGCCGTTGGACAGGTCCAGAAACAGGAGCAGGATGTCCTGCCCGCTTTGCACCCGCAGCACCACCGTGTTGTACTGGATTCTTCTGAGCTGCACACACGAGAGACCCGGCAGGGCAGCATGCTGAAACAGTCCCAAATCCTCAGGACTGAGGAGTCTCTGCAGGCGCATGAAGAGGAACTTCTGGGCGAGCCTCAGGCATCCGGACGTTACAATGATCGGCCGCGAGCACGTGTTTAAGATCAGGCCATGGCATTTGCGGTAAGGTAGGTGCAGCGCCTGGAACACCTCATATGGCAGGTGCCCCATGTCCTGCCTCAGGAACTCCTGGACATTTTGCAGCACCCGAAGACCGCCCCACCGTAGCAGGCCCGTTGCCAGGCCGTCGACAGTAGTTGTCAGGCTGGTTTGTGTCGCTACTGCCGTTGCGACTTCTCCTATGCTGGACTGGTACCTCCCTGTGTTCATCACCGCCCCGGCGCTCTGTTCGTGGAGCTGCTGCCTGCTGGCGGTCAGGACGCGATCCCCATGGTCTTGCGACTCAGGCCCACTGGCACCCATCCACGACGGCCACTCCCCCTGATTGATGTTGAGGTTCTTCTTCTGGGCCTCTTGCGCAATCACACGCAGCATTGCCTCACCCCTCACAACCTGCTGGAGTGTGCTGTCCCATATGGCTTCAACACTCATGAAGGGCTTGGATTTACGGATCTTGAGAAGCTGGGACGTTCCTGCCTCAAATCCTGCGCGGTTCAATAGCTTGCGGTTGGCCACCTCTTCCATCCACGACCGCTCCGCAACAAGGGCGCGTAGGACTTCCTCTTGCGCGTCGTCCAGTAGGCCACCAGCTTGCGGTCGGTCCACCAACTCGTCGGTGGCATTCCGCCCCTTCCGATTTTGTACTCGCCGCTCATCCACTGCCATGCTGACTTCCCTGTTGAGTTGCAGCCAGCGTGCCACGCTCGAATCTGGGACGGTCAGCAGCTCCATGGCGTCACTGTGCACCTTCTTCTCGTATGCACTCCAGCGCTGATACCTGACGGTGGGTCCACGCTCCGCACATCTCCGTCCATCCTCCACGGCGCCTTGTTGTGCCTGCAGCACCACCACCGGGTGGTCGGCTACCGCCGGCAGGTAACAGACCTTGGAGTTTTGCATCGTGGGGTGTACCACCCCCCAGTCCTTGTGTAGACGCGCTTCCGTGCCATTGGCCACCACACAGAGCTGCAGCCGCTGCACCTCGTGCACCGCCGTGCTGCTCTCCTTGAGGTGTCGGTTCCAGTCCGCCAGCATGACCACGAAATCTGCACGTTCCTTCTGTAACGCTTGATGCACCCGTTGCATTACCGCTCTGAACGCACTGCTGTACGCTCTCTGCGGCATATGGCCACCTACCAGGACCGCTTTGCGTTCCCTGGTGCGGGCCGTCACCATCATGGCATGCGGGTCATCCAGCACCTTATGCAACTGGGTTGCCCAGTCATGGTGGACCCATACACATATGCCACCCCCGCGCCTGCAGTGCACTGACGTGCGCCGGCCGTAGTCCTGCATCTCTAGATTCAATTCCTCCTTACCCGCTCCCAGCTCACAAACTATGAGAACCTGAATCCTCAAAAGCGCCGCCATGGACTTGATCCTCTGCCACTTCACTGCTGACATGCCGTAGACATTGACGAACAGGCACTTGCTGCCCAAACCGTCGTCCCGGCTTCCTGACAGCACTTGCACTACGCTCTGCCACATGGGCTCCGTGTACCGGATCACCGGCGCAGGGATGACACCCGGCTGCCTCACTGACACCCGTATCTCCCCGTTCCACACCTCCGTGAGCACGACTACTGTGTCCGTCCAGAGCGGCACGCGCATACCCGTTTTGCATACCTGCGCTGCCCACACCGCATACTGATCTTGCTCAGCACCCTGCATCACACTGACCTGGGTGGCGACTCCTGATTTTCGTTGTACTCCCATTTCCCGCCGCCACGTTTGACGGTCGCGCGCCCTGCACGCCAAGACGAAGACCTCACCAAACTCAACCTCCACGGAGTGCAGGACTCCTGGCGGGCTGAGCACCCTGCCCAGACTATAGCTGCACAGGCCGTATGACTGCACCCATTGGGGACCGAGCACCATCCGCACATATGTGTCCCCATACTGGTGTACCCCCGGACACCAACTGTCATCTACGTCTACGTTGGTTGCCACCCACCAGACGGGCACTGATCCTGTCATCGATCTGCCCTTGGTCCCATATGGGGTGTGCTCCCGGTTGACCTGCCACTCTAGGCCAGCATCTCTCACTGCCCGTTGCAGGGCTTCTCCACCTAAGAACTGTGCCACGTCACCAGGTTCACACTGCACCCCTACTTGCAGCGGCCACGGCCCATGCGCCAGCTTGTCACCCTTGGGCTTGGCTCGTTGTGCCTTCACCATCGCTTCGTCCGCATAGGCAAACTCTTCCACATCCTCCAGTCCATCTGCGTGCAGGATACTCTTCACAGACGCTTGGACATCCACAGGGGCCACTCGGGCCTTCTTTGCATCCCTGCTCAGCACCGTGGTACCTGCAGCTACCCACAGCCCTTGGTATGTGACTGCTTGCATCTGGGCCATCCGTTGTTGTGGGTCTGTCGCGTTGGTTGCGTTGTACACTACCCTTGCCCCCTTACGATCTGCCTGACCAACCCCCCAGAACGAGACATACGGCTGCTGCACACAGTTGGGCGGCATAATTGAGAACGACACGTCAGGAAGCAAACCTGCAGGGGGCATATTCCCCAGGTGGACCCGCATTCCTTTGCCTTTGCCCTTGGCTGTCGGGTGCTCGGGCTGGCCGCGAATCGCCTGCGCCAGAGCCTGCATGCCTGGACCTCGACAGGACCACAGAGACTGCTGCTCCGCGGATCTTCAAACGGCGTTCCTCCTGTCCGTCCGGGAACATGCGCTGCACTGAGGCGGCATCCACACAGAGGTTCAGTCGGTCTTGGGCCTTGCCATCGCACGCCCCAGCTAGCAGGGAGTACATGTTTGCGAGGTTGTTGAAGGTGAACTCAGCATTGATGAACTTGGCGATTGTGGCTGGATCTGCCCCTCTGAGGCATGTCAAGGTGATCACATCAATGCTCTGCGAGGCCGTCGTGACATCCTGGTAGTCTGGGCCTCTCTTTTCGTCTTCCGACCCAGACCAATCGTCACCGTGCTTCAGGGCTCTGAGCTGCTTTTGGAGCCTGCGCAGCTCCCTCTGGTGCTGGGCATCCTTCTGTTCCGCCTCCGCCGTGCCGTCGCCGTCCTCGTCTACCCTGATTGCCGCCGCCCGGTCTTTGGCTTTCCGGTCTTCGTCTCGCCTGCGTTGATCCTCACGGCGCTGTCGGTCATCCTCGCGCTTGCGCTCACGATCCACTTCTGCATCCTTCGCCCTCTCTTGTACGCCCAAGCGCTCCCTCTCGTCGCGCAACCGGATGATCTCCCGAACGATATTTGTGACGCAATCATCAACAATGCCCATCCCATCGGCGGTGTTCTGGTCATCAAGCACTTGCTGCATGGCTTTGGGTACATCGTCCAACTCTCCTTGCATGATGTCCATGACTTTGACAGTGGTGTTGGTGGCACGGATGTAGTCCCAGTGGTCCAGCACAACCCTGTACCATACTCCCATCTCGGATGTGTCCTGCGGGGCGAACTTCAGCATGACCTTGCGGGACTGGGCCTTCTTCTCATCAATGTTCTCATCCCCCGTCAGCGGTCTGGACTTTGGCGGCTGCGCCGCTGCTGGGCGATCAGCAACTTCAAAACCACATTCCGTCATTGCGCGCACAATCTGGGGGCGCCACAACGGTTGGTTCCACTCCGATGCATGGAACTGCTTGTGTACATCGTACCCAGCATATTTTTCAGACAGACGCATCGTAGCCGCCACCACCTTGAACGCTACCTCCAGCTTCTTGATCAAGGGAATGCCCTCCATCGTGGTCACGTCTGCGTCCTCATCACAGCCGGCCTCTCTCAGAATCCGTCGCTGGTCAGAGCCCGGCAACATGGCAAGAGCTGCACCGTACGACCGCACCGCGCAGAGCTCGTCAGACGCCTGCAGGTTAGCACGCAGCAGCTCTGGGACCAGCGTGTCCGTCAACAGGTGCAGAGCCAGCAATCGAGACGGTGCTCTCCAGGCGTGATCAGCGGCTTTGGACACGATATCATGGTACTCGATATCCTTTACCGCCCCGTCAATGTCCTTCCACTTCAGCAGGGCACCTGTGCCATCACTGCCGCGCGACACAGACACCCAGGACCCCAGCGTGTCCGGGCGGACGGTTCCTTGAAGCGGCGGCATTGCTGTACAAACATACAACAGCACATGCAGCAGCACGTCGACGCTTTCCTGCAGTCAAGGCTAACTCTTCCGCATCACGACTCTACTTGGTCCTTTGCACTTCCCGCACCGGTGCCTATGTATGCCGGCTGCACGCTTCATGTAGTCGATGTTACTTCACGCAATGCAGGGAGAGAGAGTAAACACTGTTAATCGAGTTAGTTCCTGGACAGGGATTTCTGGACTCTTGGTTGTTTCCATGCGCAGACCCCGTGGGAGGCGCCGCAGCGAACTCGCCACTAGCACCTCAACCAACAGGGTGTCCACGCACAGATCACCAAGGGTACTGTGGTACCCCTCCTGTCCTCGCGCAGGGCCACACTATCCTCTGTATCCCGGATACCAGGGGCCTCGCCCCCTCCTGCACCTCTGCAGGGCCCGTAACTTGACGCTGTACTTGACTCAGCGTTCGCGCCAGTTCGCACTCCGCACTGTACCCCAGTCCTCATTGCATCCTCCCCGATCCTCCCCGCATCCTCCCCGGTCCTCCCCGCATCCACCCCGATCCTCCCCGCATCCTCCCCGGTCCTCCCCGCATCCTCCCCGATCCTCCCCGCATCCCCCCCTGGTCCTCCCCGCATCCTCCCCGATCCTCCCCGCATCCTCCCCGGTCCTCCCCGCATCGTCCCCGATCCTCCCCGCCTCCTCCCCCATCCTCCCCGCATCCTCCCCGGTCCTCCCCGCATCCTCCACGATCCTCCCCGCATCCTCCCCGGTCCTTCCCGCATCCTCTGCAATCCTCCCCGCATCCTCCCTGGTCCTCCCCACATCCTCCCCGGTCCTCCCCGCATCCTCCCCGATCCTCCCCGGTCCTCCCCGCATCCCCCCCGGTCCTGACGGCATCCTCCCCGGTCTTTCCCGCATCCTCTGTGATCCTCCCCGCATCCTCCCCGGTCCTCCCCGCATCCTCCCCGGTCCTCCCCGCACCCTCCCCGGTCCTCCCCGCATCCTCCCCGGTCCTTTCCGCATCCTCCCCGATCCTCCCCGCATCCTCCCCCATCCTCCCTGCATCCTCCCCGCATCCTCCCCGGTCCTCCCCGCATCCTCTGTGATCCTCCCCGCATCCTCCCCGGTCCTCCCCGCATCCTCCCCGCATCCTCCCCGCATCCTCCCCGATCCTCCCCGGTCCTTCCCGCATCCTCCCCGGTCCTCGCCGGTCCTCCCCGGTCCTTCCCGCATTCTCCCCGATCCTCCCCGCATCCTCCGTGATCCTCCCCGCATCCTTCCCGATCCTCCCCGCATCCTCCCCGATCCTCCCCGCATCCTCCCTGGTCCTCCCCGCATCCTCCCGGGTCCTCCCCGCATCCTCCCCAATCCTCCCCGCATCCTCCCCGGTCCTCCCCGCATCCTCCCGGGTCCTCCCCGCATCCTCTCCGATGCTCCCCGCATCCTCCCCAGTTCTCCCCGCATCCTCCCCAGTCCTCCCCGCATACTCCCCGGTCCACCCCGCATCCTCCCCGGTCCCCCCCGCATCCTCCCGGATCCTCCCTGCGTCCTCCCCGGTCCTCCCCGCATCCTCCCCGATCCTCGCCGCATCCTCCCTGATCCTCCCCGCATCCTCCCCGGTCCTCCCCGCATCCTTCCTGTGTCCTCCCCGCATCCTCCCCAGTCCTCCCCGCATCCTCCCCGGTCCACCCCGCATCCTCCCGGATTCTCCCCGCATCCTCCCCGGTCCTCCCCGCATCCTCCCCGCATCCTCCCCGATCCTCCCCGCATCCTCCCCGGTCCTCCCCGCATCCTTCCTGTGTCCTCCCCGCATCCTCCCCGATCCTCCCCGCATCCTCCCCGGTCCTCCCCGCATCGTCCCCGATCCTCCCCGCCTCCTCCCCCATCCTCCCCGCATCCTCTCCGGTCCTCCCCGCATCCTCCCCGATCCTCCCTGCATCCTCCCTGATGCTCCCTGCATCCTCCACGATCCTCCCCGCATCCTCCCCGATCCTCCCAGCATCCTCCCCGGTACTTTCCGCATCCTCCCCGGTCCTCCCCGCATCCCCCCCGGTCCTGACGGCATCCTCCCTGGTCCTTCCCGCATCCTCTGCGATCCTCCCCGCATCCTCCCCGCTCCTCCCCGCATCCTCCCCGATCCTCCCCGCGTCCTCCCCGGTCCTCCCCGCATCCTCCCCGATCCTCCCCGCATCCTCCCCCGTCCTCCCCGCATCCTCCCTGGTCCTCCCCGCATCCTCCCCGGTCCTCCCCGCACCCTCCCCGATCCTCCCTGCATCCTCCCCGATCCTCCCCGCATCCTCCCCGATCCTCCCCGCATCCTCCCCGATCCTCCCCGCATCCTCCCCGGTCCTCCCCGCATCCTCTACCCTTCCCGCATCCTCCTCGGTCCTCCCGGCATCCTCCCCGATCCTCCCCGCATCCTCCCCGGTCCTCCCCGATCCTCCCGCCATCCTCCCGGGTCCTCCCCGCATCCTCCCCGGTCCTCCCCCCATCCTCCCGGGTCCTCCCTGCATCCTCCCCGATCCTCCCCGCATCCTCCGCGGTCCTCCCCGATCCTCCCCGCATCCTTCCCGATCCTCCCCGCATCCTCCCCGGTCCTCCCCGCATCCTCCCCGGTCCTCTCCGAATCCTCCCCGCATCCTCCCTGCATCCTCCCCGGTCCTCCTTGCATCCTCCCCGGTCCTCCCCGCATCCTCTCTGGTCCTCCCCGCATCCTCCCCTCATACTCCCCGGTCCTCCCGGAATCCTTTCCGATCCTCCCCGCATCCTCCCCGATCCTCCCCGCATCCTCCCCGGTCCTCCCCGCATCCTCCCCGGTCCTCCCTGATCCTCCCCCGCATCCTCCCCGATCCTCCCCGCATCCTCCCCGATCCTCCCCGCATCCTCCCCGGTCCTCCCCGCATCCTCGCCGATCCTCCCCGCATCCTCCCCGGTCCTCCCCGCATCCTCCCTGATCCTCCCCGCATCCTCCTCGATCCTCCCCGCATCCACCCCGGTCCTCCCCGCATACTCTGCGACCCTTCCCGCATCCTCCCCGGTCCTCGCCGCATCCTCTCCGATCCTCCCCGCATCCTCCCCGATCCTCCCCGCATCTTCCCCGATCCTCCCCGCATCCTCCCCGGTCCTACCCGCATCCTCTCTGACCCTTCCCGCATCCTCCCTGGTCCTCCCGGCATCCTCCCCGATCCTCCCCGCATCCTCCCCGGTCCTCCCCGATCCTCCCCCCATCCTCCCGGGTCCTCTCCGCATCCTCCTCGGTCCTCCCTGCATCCTCCCCGGTCCTCCCCGCATCCTCCCCGGTCCTCCCCGCATCCTCCCCGGTCCTCCCTGCATCCTCCCCGATGCTCCCCGCATCCTCCGCGGTCCTCCCCGATACTCCCCGCATCCTTCCCGATCCTCCCCGCATCCTCCCCGGTCCTCCCCGCATCCTCCCCGGTCCTCCCCGCATCCTCTCCGGTCCTCCCCGCATCCTCCCCGATCCTCCCCGCATCCTCCCCGACCCTCCGCGGTCCTCCCCGGTCCTCCCGGAATCCTTTCCGATCCTCCCCGCATCCTCCCCGATCCTCCCCGCATCCTCCCCGGTCCTCCCCGCATCCTCCCCGGTCCTCCCTGATCCTCCCCCGCATCCTCCCCGATCCTCGCCGCATCCTCCCCGATCCTCCCTGCATCCTCCCCGGTCCTCCCCGCAACCTCGCCGATCCTCCCCGCATCCTCCCCGCTCCTCCCCGCATCCTCCCTGATCCTCCCCGCATCCTCCCCGATCCTCCCCGCATCCTCCCCGGTCCTCCCCGCATACTCTCCGACCCTTCCCGCATCCTCCACGGTCCGCCCCGCATCCTCCCCGATCCTCCTCGCATCCTCCCTGGTCCTCCCCGATCCTCCCCGCATCCTCCCTGGTCCTCCGCGCATCCTCCCCGGTCCTCCCCGCATCCTCCCCGATCCTCCCCGCATCCTCCCCGGTCCTCCTGGCATCCTCCCCGATCCTCCCCTCATCCTCCCCGATCCTCCCCGCATCCTCCCTGGTCCTCCCCGCATCCTCCCTGGTCCTCCCCGCATCCTCCCCGCATCCTTCCCGGTCCTCCCCGCATCCTTCCCGGTCCTCCCCGCATCCTCCCCGCATCCTCCCCGCATCCTCCTCGGTCCTCCCCGCATCCTCCCCAATCCTCCCCGCATCCTCCCCGGTCCTACCCGCATCCTCCCTGACCCTTCCCGCATTCTCCCCGGTCCTCCGCGCATCCTCCCCGGTCCTCCCCGCATCCTCCCCGATCCTCCCCGCATCCTCCGCGATCCGCCCCGCATCCTCCCCGGTCCTCCCCGCATCCTCCCCGATTCCCCCCGCATCCTCCCCGCATCCTCCCCGCATCCTCCCAGCATCCAGCCCGCATCCTCCCCGATCCTCCCCGCATCCTCCCCGATCCTCCCCGCATCCTCCTCGGTCCTCCCCGCATCCTCCCCGATCCTCCCCGCATCCTCCCGGGTCCTCCCCGCATCCTCCCCGATCCTCTCCGCATCCTCCCCGATCCTCCCCGCATCCTCCCTGATCCTGCCCGCATCCTCCCCGATCCTCCCCGCATCCTCCCCGGTGCACTGCAATCCTCCCCGACCGTTCCCGCATCCTCTCCGACCCTTCCCGCATCCTCTCCGGTCCTCCCCGCATCCTCCTCGATCCTCCTCGCATCCTCCCCGGTCCTCCCCGATCCTCCCCGCATCCTCCCCGGTCCTCCCCGCATCGTCCCCGGTCCTCGCCGCATCCTCCCCGATCCTCCCCGCATCCTCCCCGGTCCTCCGGCATCCTTGCCGATCCTCCCCGCATTCTCCCCGATCCTCCCCGCATCCTCCCCGATCCTCCCCGCCTCCTCCCCGGTCCTCCTCGCATCCTCCCCGGTCCTCCCCGCATCCTCCCCGCATCCTCCCCGCATCCTCCCCGATCCTCCCCGCATCCTCCCCGCATCCTCCCCGCATCCTCCCCGATCCTTCCCGCATCCTCCCCGCATCCTCCTCGGTCCTCCCCGCATCCTCCCCGATCCTCCCCGCATCCTCCCCAGTCCTCCCCGCATCCTCCCCGGTCCTCCCCGCATCCTCCCCGATCCTCCCCGCATCCTCCCCGGTCCTCCCCGCATCCTCCCCGATCCTCCCCGCATCCTCCCGGGTCCTCCCCGCATCCGCCCCGATCCTCCCCGCATCCTCCCCGCATCCTCCCCGCATCCTCCCCGATCCTCCCCGCATCCTCCCCGATCCTCCCCGCATCCTCTCCGACCCTTCCCGCGTCCTCCCCGGTCCTCCCCGCATCCTCCCCGATCCTCCTCGCATCCTCCCCGGTCCTCCCCGATCCTCCCCGCATCCTCCCCGGTCCTCCCCGCATCCTCCCCGGTCCTCCCCGCATCCTCCCCGATCCTCCTCGCATCCTCCCCGGTCCTCCCCGATCCTCCCCGCATCCTCCTCGGTCCTCCCCGCATCCTCCCCGGTCCTCCCTGCATCCTCCCCGGTCCTCCCCGCATCCTCCCCGGTCCTCCCCGCATCCTCCCCGGTCCTCCCCGCATCCTCCCCGGTCCTCCCCGCATCCTCCCCGGTCCTCCCCGCATCCTCCCCGATCCTCCCCGCATCCTCCCCGGTCCTCCGGCATCCTTGCCGATCCTCCCCGCATTCTCCCCGATCCTCCCCGCATCCTCCCCGATCCTCCCCGCCTCCTCCCCGGTCCTCCTCGCATCCTCCCCGGTCCTCCCCGCATCCTCCCCGCATCCTCCCCGCATCCTCCCCGATCCTCCCCGCATCCTCCCGGGTCCTCCCCACATCCTCCCCGATCCTCCCCGCATCCTCCCCGATCCTCCCCGCACCCTCCCCGATCCTCCCCGCATCCTCCCCAATCCTCCCCGCATCCTCCCCGGTCCTCCCCACATCCTCCCAAACACTTCCCGCATTCTCCCCGGTCCTCCCCGCATCCTCCCCGGTCCTCCCCGCATCCTCCCTGGTCCTCCCCGCATCCTCTCTGGTCCTCCCCGCATCCTCCCCGGTCCTCCCTGCATCCTCCCCGATCCTCCCCGCATCCTCCCCGGTCCTCCCCGATCCTCCCCGAGTCCTCCCCGCATCCTCCCCGGTCCTCCCCGCATCCTCCCCGATCCTCGCCGCATCCTCCCCGCATCCTCCCCGCATCCTCCCTGCATCCTCCCCGCATCCTCCCCGATCCTTCCCGCATCCTCCCCGCATCCTCCTCGGTCCTCCCCGCATCCTCCCCGATCCTCCCCGCATCCTCCCCAGTCCTCCCCGCATCCTCCCCGGTCCTCCCCGCATCCTCTCCGATCCTCCCCGCATCCTCCCCGGTCCTCCCCGCATCCTCCCCGATCCTCCCCGCATCCTCCCGGGTCCTCCCCGCATCCGCCCCGATCCTCCCTGCATCCTCCCCGATCCTCCCCGCATCCTCCCCGATCCTCCCCGCATCCTCCCCGATCCTCCCCGCATCCTCTCCGACCCTTCCCGCATCCTCCCCGGTCCTCCCCGCATCCTCCCCGATCCTCCTCGCATCCTCCCCGGTCCTCCCCGATCCTCCCCGCATCCTCCCCGGTCCTCCCCGCATCCTCCCCGGCCCTCCCCGCATCCTCCCCGATCCTCCTCGCATCCTCCCCGGTTCTCTGCGATCCTCTCCGCATCCTCCTCGGTCCTCCCCGCATCCTCCCCGGTCCTCCCTGCATCCTCCCCGGTCCTCCCCGCATCCTCCCCGGTCCTCCCCGCATCCTCCCCGGTCCTCCCCGCATCCTCCCCGGTCCTCCCCGCATCCTCCCCGGTCCTCCCCGCATCCTCCCCGATCCTCCCCGCATCCTCCCCGATCCTCCCCCCATCCTCCCCGGTCCTCCCCGCATCCTCCCCGATCCTCCCCGCATCCTCCCGGGTCCTCCCCGCATCCGCCCCGATCCTCCCCGCATCCTCCCCAGTCCTCCCCGCATCCTCCCCGGTCCTCCCCGCATCCTCTCCGATCCTCCCCGCATCCTCCCCGGTCCTCCCCGCATCCTCCCCGATCCTCCCCGCATCCTCCCGGGTCCTCCCCGCATCCGCCCCGATCCTCCCTGCATCCTCCCCGATCCTCCCCGCATCCTCCCCGATCCTCCCCGCATCCTCCCCGATCCTCCCCGCATCCTCTCCGACCCTTCCCGCATCCTCCCCGGTCCTCCCCGCATCCTCCCCGATCCTCCTCGCATCCTCCCCGGTCCTCCCCGATCCTCCCCGCATCCTCCCCGGTCCTCCCCGCATCCTCCCCGGTCCTCCCCGCATCCTCCCCGATCCTCCTCGCATCCTCCCCGGTTCTCCCCGATCCTCTCCGCATCCTCCTCGGTCCTCCCCGCATCCTCCCCGGTCCTCCCTGCATCCTCCCCGGTCCTCCCCGCATCCTCCCCGGTCCTCCCCGCATCCTCCCCGGTCCTCCCCGCATCCTCCCCGGTCCTCCCCGCATCCTCCCCGGTCCTCCCCGCATCCTCCCCGATCCTCCCCGCATCCTCCCCGATCCTCCCCCCATCCTCCCCGGTCCTCCCCGCATCCTCCCCGATCCTCCCCGCATCCTCCCGGGTCCTCCCCGCATCCGCCCCGATCCTCCCCGCATCCTCCCCGATCCTCCCCGCATCCTCCCCGATCCTCCCCGCATCCTCCCCGGTCCTCCCCGCATCCTCCCCGATCCTCCTCGCATCCTCCTCGGTCCTCCCCGATCCTCCCCGCATCCTCCCCGGTCCTCCCCGCATCCTCCCCGGTCCTCCCCGCATCCTCACCGATCCTCCCCGCATCCCCCCCGGTCCTCCCAGCATCCTCCCGGATCCTCCCCGCATCCACCCCTGTCCTCCCCGCATCCTCTCCAGTCCTCCCCGCATCCTCCCCGCATCCTCCCCGGTCCTCCCCGCATCCTCCCCGGTCCTCCCCGCATCCTCCCCGCATCCTCCCCGGTCTTCCCTGCATCCTCCCCAGTCCTCCCCGCATCCTCCCCGGTCCTCCCCGCATCCTCCCCCGTCCTCCCTGCATCCTCCCCGGTCCTCCCCGCATCCTCCCCGGTCCTCCCCGCATCCGCCCCGATCCTCCCCGCATCCTCCCCGATCCTCCCCGCATCCTCCCCGATCCTCCCCGCATCCTCCCCGATCCTCCCCGCATCCTCTCCGACCCTTCCCGCATCCTCCCCGGTCCTCCCCGCATCCTCCCCGATCCTCCTCGCATCCTCCCCGGTCCTCCCCGATCCTCCCCGCATCCTCCCCGCATCCTCCCCGGTCCTCCCCGCATCCTCCCCGATCCTCCTCGCATCCTCCCCGGTCCTCCCCGATCCTCCCCGCATCCTGCCCGGTCCTCCCCGCATCCTCCCCGGTCCTCCCTGCATCCTCCCCGGTCCTCCCCGCATCCTCCCCGGTCCTCCCCGCATCCTCCCCGGTCCTCCCCGCATCCTCCCCGGTCCTCCCCGCATCCTCCCCGGTCCTCCCCGCATCCTCCCCGATCCTCCCCGCATCCTCCCCGATCCTCCCCGCATCCTCCCCGGTCCTCCCCGCATCCTCCCCGATCCTCCCCGCATCCTCCCGGGTCCTCCCCGCATCCGCCCCGATCCTCCCCGCATCCTCCCCGATCCTCCCCGCATCCTCTCCGACCCTTCCCGCATCCTCCCCGGTCCCCCCCGCATCCTCCCCGATCCTCCTCGCATCCTCCTCGGTCCTCCCCGATCCTCCCCGCATCCTCCCCGGTCCTCCCCGCATCCTCCCCGGTCCTCCCCGCATCCTCACCGATCCTCCCCGCATCCTCCCCGGTCCTCCCAGCATCCTCCCCGATCCTTCCCGCATCCACCCCTGTCCTCCCCGCATCCTCTCCAGTCCTCCCCGCATCCTCCCCGCATCCTCCCCGGTCCTCCCCGCATCCTCCCCGGTCCTCCCCGCATCCTCCCCGGTCCTCCCCGCATCCTCCCCGGTCCTCCCTGCATCCTCCCCAGTCCTCCCCGCATCCTCCCCGGTCCTCCCCGCATCCTCCCTGGTCCTCCCTGCATCCTCCCCGGTCCTCCCCGCATCCTCCCCGGTCCTCCCCGCATCCTCCCCGGTCCTCCCTGCATCCTCCCCGCATCCTCCCCGATCCTCCCCGCATCCTCCCCGATCCTCCCCGCATCCTCCCCGGTCCTCCCCGCATCCTCCCCGGTCCTCCCCGCATCCTCCCCGGTCCTCCCAGCATCCGCCCCGGTCCTCCCCGCATCCTCCCCGGTCCTCCCTGCATCCTCCCCGGTCCTGCCCGCATCCTCCCTGGTCCTCCCTGCATCCTCCCCGGTCCTCCCCGCATCCTCCCCGGTCCTCCCCGCATCCTCCCCGGTCCTCCCTGCATCCTCTCCGCATCCTCCCCGATCCTCCCCGCATCCTCCTCGGTCCTCCCCGCATTCTCCCCGATCCTCCCCGCAGCCTCCCGGGTCCTTCCCGCATCCTCCCTGATCCTCCCCGCATGCTCCCCGATCCTCCCTGCACCCTCCCCGATCCTCCCCGCATCCTCCCCGATCCTCCCCGCATCCTCCCCGGTCCTCCCCACATCCTCCCCGACGCTTCCCGCATCCTCTTCGATCCTCCCCGCATCCTCCCCGTTCCTCCCCGCATCCTCCCCGGTCCTCCCTGCATCCTCCCCGCATCCTCCCCGGTCCTCCCCGCATCCTCCCCGGTCCTCCCCGCATCCTCCCCGGTCCTCCCTGCATCCTCCCCAGTCCTCCCCGCATCCTCCCCGGTCCTCCATGCATCCTTCCCGGTCCTCCCCGCATCCTCCCTGATCCTCCCCGCATCCTCCCCGATCCTCCCCGCATCCTCCCCGATCCTCCCCGCATCCTCCCCGATCCTCCCCGCATCCTCTCCGATCCTCCCCGCCTCCTCCTCGATCCTCCCCGCATCCTCCCCGGTCCTCCCCACATCTTCTCCGACCCTTCCCGCATTCTCCCCGATTCTCCCCGATCCTCCTCGCATCCTCCCCGATGGTCTCCGCATCCTCCCCGATCCTCCCCGCATCCTCCCCGCATCCTCCCCGATCCTCCCCCCATCCTTCCCGGTCCTCCCCACATCCTCCCCAACCCTTCCCGCATTCTCCCCGGTCCTCCCCGCATCCTCCCTGCATCCTTCCCGATCCTGCCCGCATCCTCCCCGGTCCTCCCCGCATCCTCCCCGATCCTCCCCGCATCCTCCCGGGTCCTCCCCGCATCCTCCCCGATCCTCCCCGCATCCTCCCCGATCCTCCCAGCATCCTCCCCGATCCTCCCCCATCCCCCCGACCTCCCCGCATCCTCCCCGGTCCTCCCCGCAATCTCCCGGGTCCTCCCCGCATCCTCCCCGATCCTCCCCGCATCCACCCCTGTCCTCCCCGCATCCTCTCCAGTCCTCCCCGCATCCTCCCCGCATCCTCCCCGGTCCTCCCCGCATCCTCCCCGGTCCTCCCCGCATCCTCCCCGGCCCTCCCCGCATCCTCCCCGGTCCTCCCCGCATCCTCCCCGGTCCTCCCTGCATCCTCCCCAGTCCTCCCCGCATCCTCCCCGGTCCTCCATGCATCCTTCCCGGTCCTCCCCGCATCCTCCCTGATCCTCCCCGCATCCTCCCCGATCCTCCCCGCATCCTCCCCGATCCTCCCCGCATCCTCCCCGATCCTCCCCGCATCCTCTCCGATCCTCCCCGCCTCCTCCTCGATCCTCCCCGCATCCTCCCCGGTCCTCCCCACATCTTCTCCGACCCTTCCCGCATTCTCCCCGGTCCTCCCCGAATCCTCACCGCATCCTCCCCGATCCTCCCCGCATCCTCCCCGGTCCTCCCCGCATCCTCCCCGATCCTCCCCGCATCCTCCCCAATCCTCCCCGCATCCTCCCTAGTCCTCCCCGCATCCTCCCCGATCCTCCTCGCATCCTCCCCGGTCCTCCCCACATCCTCCCCGACCCTTCCCGCATTCTCCCCGGTCCTCCACGCATCCTCCCTGCATCATTCCCGATCCTCCCCGCATCCTCCCCGGTCCTCGACGCATCCTCCTCGATCCTCCCCGCATCCTCCCCGGTCCTCGACGCATCCTCCCCGCATCCTCCCCTGTCCTCCCCACATCCTCCCCGACCCTTCCCGCATTCTCCCCGGTCCTCCCCGCATCCTCCCTGCATCCTTCCCGATCCTCCCCGCATCCTCCCCGATCCTCCCCACATCCTGCCGGGTCCTCCCCGCATCCTCCCCAGTCCTCTTCGCATCCTCCCCGATCCTCCTCGCATCCTCCCCGATGCTCTCCGCATCCTCCCCGAAACTCCCCGCATCCGCCCCGCATCCTCCCCGATCCTCCCCGCATCCTCCCCGGTCCTCCCCACATCCTCTCCGACGCTTCCCGCATTCTCCCCGGTCCTCCCCGCATCCTCCCTGCATCCTTCCCGATCCTCCTTGCATCCTCCCCGGTCCTCCCCGCATCCTCCCCGATCCTCCCCGCATCCTCCCGGGTCCTCCCTGCATCCTCCCCGATCCTCCTCGCATCCTCCCCGATCCTCCCTGCATCCTCCCCGATCCTCCCCCATCCCCCCGAACCTCCCCGCATCCTCCCCGGTCCTCCCCGCATCCTCCCCGGTCCTCCCCGCATCCTCCCCGGTACTCCCCGATCCTCCCCGCATCCTCCCCAGTCCTCCCCGCATCCTCCCGGGTCCTCCCCGCATCCTCCGCGGTCCTCCCCGCATCCTCCCCGATCCTCCCCGCATCCTCCCCGGTACTCCCCGATCCTCCCCGCATCCTCCCCAGTCCTCCCCGCATCCTCCCGGGTCCTCCCCGCATCCTCCCCGATCCTCCCCGCATCCACCCCGCATCCTCCCCGCATCCTCCCCGGTCCTCCCCGCATCCTCCCCGGTCCTCATCACAACCTCCCCGGTCGTGACCGCATCCTCCCCGCATCCTCCCCACATCCTCCCCGGTCCTCCCCGCATTCTCCCCGATCCTCCCCGCATCCTCCCCGGCCCTCCCCGCATGCTCCCTGTTACTCCCCGATCCTTCCTGCATCCTCCCCGCATCCCCCCCGGTCCTTCCCGCATCCTCCCCGGTCCTCCCCGCATCCTCCCGATCGTCCCCGCATCCTCCCCGCATCCTCCCTGCATCCTCCCCGCATCCTCCCCGATCCTCCCCGCGTCCTCCCCGATCCTCCCCGCATCCTCCTCGGTCCTCCCCGCATCCTCCCTGATCCTGCCCGCATCCTCCCGGGTCCTCCCCGCATCCTCCCCGATCCTCCCCGCATCCTCCCCGATCCTCCCCGCATCCTCCCCGGTCCTCCCCACATCCTCCCCGACCCTTCCCGCATTCTCCCCGGTCCTCCCCGCATCCTCCCCGTATCCTCCCCGATCCTCCCCGCATCCTCCCCGGTCCTCCCCGCATCCTCCCCGATCCTCCCCGCATCCTCCCGGGACCTCCCCGCATCCTCCCCAGGCCTCCCCGCATCCTCCCCGATCCTCCTGGCATCCTCCCCGCATCCTCCCCGGTCCTCCCCACATCCTCCCCGACCCTTCCCGCATTCTCCCCGGTCCTCCCCGCATCCTCCCCGCATCCTTTCCGATCCTCCCCGCATCCTCCCCGGTCCTCCCCGCATCCTCCCCGATCCTCCCCGCATCCTCCCGGGTCCTCCCCGCATCCTCCCCGATCCTCCCCGCATCCTCCCCTATCCTCCCCGAACCTCCCCGCATCCTCCCCGACCCTTCCTGCATCCTCCGCAGTCCTCCCTGCATCCTGCCCGATCCTCTCCGCATCCTCCCCGGTCCTCCCCGATCCTCCCCGCATCCTCCCCAGTCCTCCCCGCAATCTCCCGGGTCCTCCTCGCATCCTCCCCGATCCTCCCCGCATCCGTCCCGCATCCTCCCCGCATCCTCCCGGCATCCTCCCCGCATCCTCCATGATCCTCCCCGCATCCTCCCCGGCCCTCTCCGCATCCTCCCCGGTCCTCACCACAACCTCCCCGGTCGTGACCGCATCCTCCCCGCATCCTCCCCGCATCCTCCCCGGTCCTCCCCGCATTCTCCCCGATCCTCCCCGCATCCTCCCCGGTCCTCCCCGCATGGTCCCCGTTCCTCCCCGATCCTTCCTGCATCCTCCCCGGTCCTCCCCGATCCTCCCCGCATCCTCCCCAGTCCTCCCCGCAATCTCCCGGGTCCTCCCCGCATCCTCCCAGATCCTCCCCGCATCCGTCCCGCATCCTCCCCGCATCCTCCCGGCTTCCTCCCCGCATCCTCCCTGATCCTCCCCGCATCCTCCACGGTCCTCCCTGCATCCTCCCCGGTCCTCTCCGCATCCTCCCCGATCCTCCCCGCATCCTCTCCGATCCTCCCCGCATCTTCCTCGGTCCTCCCCGCATCCTCCCTGATCCTCCCCGCATCCCCCCCGGTCCTTCCCGCATCCTCCCCGGTCCTCCCCGCATCTTCCCCGGTCCTCCCCGCATCCTCCCCGCATCCTCCCCGGTCCTCTCCGCATCCTCCCCGGTCCTCCCTGCATCCTCCTCGATCCTCCCCGCATCCTCCCCGGTCCTCCCGGCATCCTCCCCGATCCTCCCTGCATCCTCTCCAGTCCTCCCCGCATCCTCCCCGCATCCTCCCGGCTTCCTCCCCGCATCCTCCCTGATCCTCCCCGCATCCTCCCCGGTCCTCCCTGCATCCTCCCCGGTCCTCTCCGCATCCTCCCCGATCCTCCCCGCATCCTCTCCGATCCTCCCCGCATCTTCCTCGGTCCTCCCCGCATCCTCCCTGATCCTCCCCGCATCCCCCCCGGTCCTTCCCGCATCCTCCCCGGTCCTCCCCGCATCTTCCCCGGTCCTCCCCGCATCCTCCCCGCATCCTCCCCGGTCCTCTCCGCATCCTCCCCGGTCCTCCCTGCATCCTCCTCGATCCTCCCCGCATCCTCCCCGGTCCTCCCGGCATCCTCCCCGATCCTCCCTGCATCCTCTCCAGTCCTCCCCACATCCTCCCCGACCCTTCCCGCATTCTCCCCGGTCCTCCCCGCATCCTCCCCGTATCCTCCCCGATCCTCCCCGCATCCTCCCCGGTCCTCCCCGCATCCTCCCCGATCCTCCCCGCATCCTCCCGGGACCTCCCCGCATCCTCCCCAGGCCTCCCCGCATCCTCCCCGATCCTCCTGGCATCCTCCCCGCATCCTCCCCGGTCCTCCCCACATCCTCCCCGACCCTTCCCGCATTCTCCCCGGTCCTCCCCGCATCCTCCCCGCATCCTTTCCGATCCTCCCCGCATCCTCCCCGGTCCTCCCCGCATCCTCCCCGATCCTCCCCGCATCCTCCCGGGTCCTCACCGCATCCTCCCCGATCCTCCCCGCATCCTCCCCCATCCTCCCCGAACCTCCCCGCATCCTCCCCGACCCTTCCTGCATCCTCCGCAGTCCTCCCTGCATCCTGCCCGATCCTCTCCGCATCCTCCCCGGTCCTCCCCGATCCTCCCCGCATCCTCCCCAGTCCTCCCCGCAATCTCCCGGGTCCTCCTCGCATCCTCCCCGATCCTCCCCGCATCCGTCCCGCATCCTCCCCGCATCCTCCCGGCATCCTCCCCGCATCCTCCATGATCCTCCCCGCATCCTCCCCGGCCCTCTCCGCATCCTCCCCGGTCCTCACCACAACCTCCCCGGTCGTGACCGCATCCTCCCCGCATCCTCCCCGCATCCTCCCCGGTCCTCCCCGCATTCTCCCCGATCCTCCGCGCATCCTCCCCGGTCCTCCCCGCATGGTCCCCGTTCCTCCCCGATCCTTCCTGCATCCTCCCCGGTCCTCCCCGATCCTCCCCGCATCCTCCCCAGTCCTCCCCGCAATCTCCCGGGTCCTCCCCGCATCCTCCCAGATCCTCCCCGCATCCGTCCCGCATCCTCCCCGCATCCTCCCGGCTTCCTCCCCGCATCCTCCCTGATCCTCCCCGCATCCTCCACGGTCCTCCCTGCATCCTCCCCGGTCCTCTCCGCATCCTCCCCGATCCTCCCCGCATCCTCTCCGATCCTCCCCGCATCTTCCTCGGTCCTCCCCGCATCCTCCCTGATCCTCCCCGCATCCCCCCCGGTCCTTCCCGCATCCTCCCCGGTCCTCCCCGCATCTTCCCCGGTCCTCCCCGCATCCTCCCCGCATCCTCCCCGGTCCTCTCCGCATCCTCCCCGGTCCTCCCTGCATCCTCCTCGATCCTCCCCGCATCCTCCCCGGTCCTCCCGGCATCCTCCCCGATCCTCCCTGCATCCTCTCCAGTCCTCCCCGCATCCTCCCCGGTCCTCCCCGCATCCTCCCCGCATCCTCCCCGCATCCTCCCCGCATCCTCCCCGGTCCTCCCGGCATCCTCCCCGATCCTCCCTGCATCCTCTCCAGTCCTCCCCGCATCCTCCCCGATCCTCCCCGCATCCTCCCCGGTCCTCCCGGCATCCTCCCCGTCCCTCACCGCAACCTCCCCGGTCCTCCCCGCATCCTTCCCCATCCTCGCCGTATCCTCCCCGGTCCTCCCCGCATCCTCCCCGGTCCCCCCCGCATCCTCCCCGATCCTCCCCGCATCCTCCCCGGTCCTCCCCGCATCCTCCCCGATCCTCCCCTCATACTCCCCGGTCCTCCCAGGATCCTCCCCGGTCCTCCCCGCATCCTCCCCGCATCCTCCCTGGTCCTCCCCGCATCCTCCCCGATCCTCCCTGCATCCTCCCCGATCCTTCCCGCACCCTCCCGGTCCTCCCCGCATCCTCCCCGGTCCTCCACACATCCTCCCAGCATCCTCCCTCCATCCTCCCCGGTCTTCTCCGTATCCTCCCCGCATCCACATGTTCCGGAACCGCCGGCACATGTTCCGCAACCACCGGAACATGTTCCGGAACCGCCGGAACATCTTCCGGAAGCACCGGAACATGTTCCGGAACCGCCGGAACATGTTCCGGCGCTTCTGGAACATGTTCCGGGACCGCCCGAACATGTTCCGGAAGCACCGGAACATGTTCCGGAACCGCCGGAACTTGTTCCGGAAGCACCGGAACATGTTCCGGAACCGCCGGAACATGTTCCGGAAGCGCCGGAACATGTTCCGGAACCGCCGGAACATGTTATGAAACCGCCGGAACATGTTCCGGAAGCGCCATAACATGTTCCGGAAGCGCCGGAACATGTTCCGGAAGCACCGGAACATGTTCCGAAACCGCCGGAACATGTTGCGGAACCGCCGGAACATGTTCCGGAACCGCCGGCACATGTTCCGGAACCGCTGGAACATCTTCCGAAAGCACCGGAACATGTTCCGGAACCACCGGAACATGTCCCGGAAGCGCCAGAACATGTTCTGGAAGTGCCGGAGCATGTTCGGGAAGCGCCGGAGCATGTTCCGGAAGCTCCGAAACATGTTCCGGAAGCACGGAAACATATTCTGGAACGGCCGGAACATTTTCAGGAAGCACCGGAACGTGTTCCGGAACCTCCAGAACATGTTCTGGACCCGCCGGAACATGTTCCGAAAGCGCCGGTACATGTTCCGGAACCACCGGAACACGTTCTGGAAGCGCCGGAACGTGTTTCGGAACCGCCGGAACATGTTCGGGAACCGCCGGAACATGTTCCGGAAGCGCCTGTACATGTTCCGGAACCACCGAAACACGTTCCGGAAGCGCAGGAACGTGTTCCGGAACCGCCGGAACATGTTCCGGAACCGCCGGAACATGTTCCGGGAGCACCGGAACATGTTCCGGAACCGCCGGAACTTGTTCCGGAAGCACCGGCACATGTTCCGCAACCACCGGAACATGTTCCGGTGCTTCCGGAACATGTTCCGGAAGCACCGGAACATGTTGCGAAACCGCCGCAACATGTTGCGGAACCGCCGGAACATGTTCCGGAACCGCCGGAACATCTTCCGGAGGCACCGGAACATGTTCCGGAACCACCGGAACATGTTCCGGAAGCACCCGAACCTGTTCAGAAACCACGGGAACATATTCCGGAACCGCCGGAACATGTTCCGGGAGCAACGGAACATGTTCCGGAACCGCCGGAACATGATCCGGAAGCGCCGGAACATGTTCCGGAAGTGCCGGAACATGTTCCGGAAGCGCCGGAGCATGTTCCGGAAGCCCCGGAACATGTTCCGGGAGCACCGGAACATGTTCCTGATCCACCGGAACATGTTCCGGAACCACCCGAACATGTTCCGGATGCGCCGGAACATGTTCCGGAAGCGCCGGAACATGCTCCGGAACCGCCGAAACATGTTCCGGAAGCACCGGAACATATTCCGGAACCGCCGGAACATGTTCCGGAACCACAGGAACATGTTCCGGAACCGCCTGAACCTGTTCCGGGAGCACCGGAACAAGTTTCGGACCCGCCGGAACATGTTCTGAAACCGCCGGAACATGTTCGGGAACCGCCGGAACGTGTTCCGGAAGCACCGGAACATATTCCGGAACCACCGGAACATGTTCCGGAAGCGCCGGAACATCTTCCGGAACCGCCGGAACACGTTCCGGAAGCACCGGAACATATTCCGGACCCGCCGGAACATGTTCCGGAACCGCAGGAACATGTTCCGGAACCACTTGAACATGTTCTGTAAGCGCCGAAACATGTTCCGGAACCGCCGGAACATGTTCGGGAAGCACCGGAACATATTCCGGACCCGCCGGAACATGTTCCGGAACCGCTTGAATATGTTCCGGAACCGCCCGAACATGTTCGGGAACCGCCGGAACATGTTCGGGAACCGCCGGAACATGTTCCGGAAGCGACGGAACATGTTCCGGAACCGCCGGAACATGTTCCGGAAGCACCGGATCATGTTCCGGAACGGCCGGAACATGTTCCGGAACCGCCGGAACATGTTCCGGAAGCACCGGATCATGTTCCGGAACGGCCGGAACATGTTCCGGAACCGCCGGAACACGTTTCGGAAGCACCGGAACTTGTGCCGGAACCAGCGGAACATGTTCCGGAAGCGCAGGAACATTTTCCGGAAGCACCGGAACATGTTCCGGAAGCGCCGGACCATGTTCCGGATGCACCGGAACATTTTCAGGAAGCAGCGGAACATGTTCCGGAAGCACCTGAACGTGTTCCGGAACCGCCGGAACATGTTCCAGAGCCGCCGGATCATGTTCCGAAACCATCGGAACATGTTGCGGAACCGCCGTAACATGTTTCGGGACCACCGGAACATGTTCCGGAACCACGGGAACATGTTCCCGAACCGCGGGAACATGTTCCGGGAGCACCGGAACATCTTCCGGAACCGCCGGAACATGTTCCGGAACCATGTTCCGGAACCACCAGAACATGTTCCGGAAGCACCGGATCATGTTCCGAAACGGCCGGAAGGTGTTTAGGAAGCACCGGAACATGTTCAGGAACCGCCGGAACATGTTCCGGAACCGCCTGAACATGTTCAGGAACCGCCGGAACATGTTCGGGAACCGCCGGAACATGTTTCAGAACACTTTCCAGTGCTTCCGGAACATGTTCCGGAACCACCGGAACATGTTCGGGAAGCGCCGGAGCATGTTCCGGAACCGCCGGAACGTGTTCCGGAAGCACGGGAACATGTGCCGGAAGCAGCGGAACATGTTCGGGAAGCGCCGGAACATGTTTTGGAACCGCCGGAAGATGCTCCGGAAGCGCCCGAACATGTTGCGGGACCACCGGAACATGTTTCGGGACCACCGGAACATGTTTCGGAACGGCCGGAACATGTTCCGGTACCACCGGAACATGTTCCGTAAGCGACGGAGCATGTTCCGGAACCGCCGGAACATTTTCCGGAAGCACCGGAACATGTTCCGGAACCGCCGGAACACGTTCCGGAAGCACCGGAGCTTGTGCCGGAACCAGCGGAACATGTTCTGGAAGCACCTCGACATGTTCCGGAACCGCCGGAACATGTTTCGGAACCGCCGGAACATGTTCAGGAAGCACCGGAACATGTTCCGAAACCATCGGAACGTGTTGCGGAACGGACGTAACATGTTTTGGGACCACCGGAACATGTTCCGGGAGCAGTTCCGGAACCGCCGGAACATTTTCCGGAACCACCGGAACATGTTCCGGAAGCGACGGAACATGTTCCGGAACCACCAGAACATGTTCCGGAAGCACCGGAACATGTTCCGGAACGGCCGGAACATGTTCCGGAACCGCCTGAACATGTTCCGGAACCGCCGGAACGTGTTCGGGAGCACCGGAACATGTTCCGGAACCGCCGGAACATGTTCCGGAACCATGTTCCGGAACCACCAGAACATGTTCCGGAAGCACCGGATCATGTTCCGGAACGGCCGGAAGGTGTTTAGGAAGCACCGGAACATGTTCAGGAACCGCCGGAACATGTTCCGGAACCGCCTGAACATGTTCGGGAACCGCCGGAATATGTTCGGGAACCGCCGGAACATGTTTCAGAACACTTTCCAGTGCTTCCGGAACATGTTCCGGAACCACCGGAACATGTTCGGGAAGCGCCGGAGCATGTTCCGGAACCGCCGGAACGTGTTCCGGAAGCACCGGAACATGTGCCGGAAGCAGCGGAACATGTTCGGGAAGCGCCGGAACATGTTCTGGAAGCACCTCGACATGTTCCGGAACCGCCGGAACATGTTTCGGAACCGCCGGAACATGTTCAGGAAGCACCGGAACATGTTCCGAAACCATCGGAACGTGTTGCGGAACGGACGTAACATGTTTTGGGACCACCGGAACATCTTCCGGGAGCAGTTCCGGAACCGCCGGAACATTTTCCGGAACCACCGGAACATGTTCCGGAAGCGACGGAACATGTTCCGGAACCACCAGACCATGTTCTGGAAGCACCGGAACATGTTCCGGAACGGCCGGAACATGTTCCGGAACCGCCTGAACATGTTCCGGAACCGCCGGAACATGTTCGGGAGCACCGGAACATGTTCCGGAACCGCCGGAACATGTTCCGGAACCATGTTCCGGAACCACCAGAACATGTTCCGGAACGGCCGGAACATGTTCCGGAACCGCCTGAACATGTTCCGGAACCGCCGGAACATGTTCGGGAACCGCCGGAACATGTTTCACAACACTTTCCGGAACATTTTCTGGAACCGCCGGAACATGTTCCGGGAGCACCGGAACTTGTTCCGGAAGCACCGGAACATGTGCCGGAAGCAGCGGAACATGTTCGGGAAGCACCGGAACATGTTCCGGAACCAGCGGAACATGTTCCGGAACCGCCGGAACATGTTCCGGAACCGGCGGAACATGTTGCGGAACCGCCGGAACATGTTTCGGGACCACCGGAACATGTTCCGGAACCACGGGAACATGTTCCGGAACCGCTGGAACATGTTCCGGGAGCACCGCATAATGTTCCGGAACCACCGGAACATGTTCCGGAACCACCGGAACATGTTGAACATGTTCCGGAACGGCCGGAACATTTTGCGGAACCGCCGGAACATGTTCCGGGAGCACCGGAACATGTTCCGGAACCACCGGAACATGTTCCGGAAGCAACGGAACATGTTTCGGAACCACCGGAACATGTTTCGGAAGCACCGGAACATCTTCCGGAATCACCGGAACATGTTCCGGAACCACCAGAACATGTTCCGGAACGGCCGGAACATGTTCCGGAACCGCCTGAACATGTTCCGGAACCGCCGGAACATGTTCGGGAACCGCCGGAACATGTTTCACAACACTTTCCGGAACATTTTCTGGAACCGCCGGAACATGTTCCGGGAGCACCGGAACTTGTTCCGGAAGCACCGGAACATGTGCCGGAAGCAGCGGAACATGTTCGGGAAGCACCGGAACATGTTCCGGAACCAGCGGAACATGTTCCGGAACCGCCGGAACATGTTCCGGAACCGGCGGAACATGTTGCGGAACCGCCGGAACATGTTTCGGGACCACCGGAACATGTTCCGGAACCACGGGAACATGTTCCGGAACCGCTGGAACATGTTCCGGGAGCACCGCATAATGTTCCGGAACCACCGGAACATGTTCCGGAACCACCGGAACATGTTGAACATGTTCCGGAACGGCCGGAACATTTTGCGGAACCGCCGGAACATGTTCCGGGAGCACCGGAACATGTTCCGGAACCACCGGAACATGTTCCGGAAGCAACGGAACATGTTCCGGAACCACCGGAACATGTTCCGGAAGCACCGGAACATGTTTGTGACCCGCCGGAACATGTTTCGGAACCACCGGAACATGTTTCGGAAGCACCGGAACATCTTCCGGAATCACCGGAACATGTTCCGGAACCGCCGGAACATGTTCCTGAAGCGCCGGAACATGTTTCGGTGCTCCCGGAACATGCGCAGGAAGCACCGGAACATGATCCGAAACCGCCGGAACATGTTCCGGAAGCGCCGGAACATGTTCCGGAACTGCCGGAACATGTTGCGGAACCGCCGGAACATGTTCCGGGACCACCGGAACATGTTCCGAAACCACGGGAACATGTTCCGGAACCGCCGGAACATGTTCCGGGAGCACCGGAACATGTTCCGGAACCGCCGGAACATGTTGCGGAAACACCGGAACATGTTTGGGAAGCGTCGGAACATGTTCCGGAACCGCCGGAACATGTTCCAGGACCACAGGAACATGTTCCGGAACCACAGGAACATGTTCCGGAACCACCGGAACATGTTCCGGAAACGCCACAACATGTTCCGGAAGCACCCGAGCATGTTCCGGAACCGCCGGAACATGTTTCGGAACCGCCGGAACATGTTCAGGAAGCACCGGAACATGTTCCGAAACCATCGGAACGTGTTGCGGAACGGACGTAACATGTTTTGGGACCACCGGAACATGTTCCGGGAGCAGTTCCGGAACCGCCGGAACATTTTCCGGAACCACCGGAACATGTTCCGGAAGCGACGGAACATGTTCCGGAACCACCAGAACATGTTCCGGAAGCACCGGAACATGTTCCGGAACGGCCGGAACATGTTCCGGAACCGCCTGAACATGTTCCGGAACCGCCGGAACATGTTCGGGAGCACCGGAACATGTTCCGGAACCGCCGGAACATGTTCCGGAACCATGTTCCGGAACCACCAGAACATGTTCCGGAAGCACCGGATCATGTTCCGGAACGGCCGGAAGGTGTTTAGGAAGCACCGGAACATGTTCAGGAACCGCCGGAACATGTTCCGGAACCGCCTGAACATGTTCGGGAACCGCCGGAACATGTTCGGGAACCGCCGGAACATGTTTCAGAACACTTTCCAGTGCTTCCGGAACATGTTCCGGAACCACCGGAACATGTTCGGGAAGCGCCGGAGCATGTTCCGGAACCGCCGGAACGTGTTCCGGAAGCACCGGAACATGTGCCGGAAGCAGCGGAACATGTTCGGGAAGCGCCGGAACATGTTCTGGAAGCACCTCGACATGTTCCGGAACCGCCGGAACATGTTTCGGAACCGCTGGAACATGTTCAGGAAGCACCGGAACATGTTCCGAAACCATCGGAACGTGTTGCGGAACGGACGTAACATGTTTTGGGACCACCGGAACATCTTCCGGGAGCAGTTCCGGAACCGCCGGAACATTTTCCGGAACCACCGGAACATGTTCCGGAAGCGACGGAACATGTTCCGGAACCACCAGACCATGTTCTGGAAGCACCGGAACATGTTCCGGAACGGCCGGAACATGTTCCGGAACCGCCTGAACATGTTCCGGAACCGCCGGAACATGTTCGGGAGCACCGGAACATGTTCCGGAACCGCCGGAACATGTTCCGGAACCATGTTCCGGAACCACCAGAACATGTTCCGGAACGGCCGGAACATGTTCCGGAACCGCCTGAACATGTTCCGGAACCGCCGGAACATGTTCGGGAACCGCCGGAACATGTTTCACAACACTTTCCGGAACATTTTCTGGAACCGCCGGAACATGTTCCGGGAGCACCGGAACTTGTTCCGGAAGCACCGGAACATGTGCCGGAAGCAGCGGAACATGTTCGGGAAGCACCGGAACATGTTCCGGAACCAGCGGAACATGTTCCGGAACCGCCGGAACATGTTCCGGAACCGCCGGAACATGTTGCGGAACCGGCGGAACATGTTTCGGGACCACCGGAACATGTTCCGGAACCACGGGAACATGTTCCGGAACCGCTGGAACATGTTCCGGGAGCACCGCATAATGTTCCGGAACCACCGGAACATGTTCCGGAACCACCGGAACATGTTGAACATGTTCCGGATTGGCCGGAACATTTTGCGGAACCGCCGGAACATGTTCCGGGAGCACCGGAACATGTTCCGGAACCGCCGGAACATGTTCGGGAACCGCCGGAACATGTTCCGGGAGCACCGGAACATATTCTGGAAGCACCGGAACATGTTCCGGAACCACCGGAACATGTTCGAGAAGCGCCGGAGCATGTTCCAGAACCGCCGGAACATGTTCCGGAGGCACCGGAACATGTGCCGGAAGCAGCGGAACATGTTCGCGAAGCGCCGGAACATGTTCGAGAACCAGCGGAACATGTTCCGGAACCGCCGGAACATGTTCCGGAACCGCCGGAACATGTTCCCGACCGCCGGAACATGCTCCGGAAGCGCCGGAACATGTTGCGGAACCGCTGGAACATGTTGCGGGACCACCGGAACATGTTCCGGAACCGCCGGAACACGTTCCGGAAGCACCGGAACTTGTGCCGGAACCAGCGGAACATGTTCCGGAACCGCCGGAACATGTTCCGGAACCACCGGAACATTTTCCGGAACCACGGGAACATGTTCCGGAACCGTTCAGGGATCACCGGAACATGTTCCGGAACGGCCGGAACATGTTCAGGAAGCACCGGAATATGTTCAGGAACCGCCGGAACATGTTCCGGAACCGCCTGAACATGTTCCGGAACCGCCGGAACATGTTCGGGAACCGCCGGAACATGTTCCGGGAGCACCGGAACATATTCTGGAAGCACCGGAACATGTTCCGGAACCACCGGAACATGTTCGAGAAGCGCCGGAGCATGTTCCAGAACCGCCGGAACATGTTCCGGAGGCACCGGAACATGTGCCGGAAGCAGCGGAACATGTTCCGGAACCGCCGGAACATGTTCCGGAACCGCCGGAACATGTTCCGGACCGCCGGAACATGCTCCGGAAGCGCCGGAACATGTTGCGGAACCGCCGGAACATGTTGCGGGACCACCGGAACATGTTCCGGAACCGCCGGAACACGTTCCGGAAGCACCGGAACTTGTGCTGGAACCAGCGGAGCATGTTCCGGAAGCGCCGGAACATGTTCCGGAAGCAACGGAACATGTTCCGCAAGCGCCAGAACATGCTCCGGAGGCGCAGGAACATGTTCCGGAAACACCTGAACATGTTCCAGAAGCGCCGGAACATGTTCTGGATGCACCAGAACATGTTCCGGAAGCAGCGGAACATGTTCCGGAAGCACCTGAACATGTTCCGGAACCGCCGGAACATGTTCCGGAACCGCCCGATCATGTTGCGGAACCGCCGGAACATGTTCGGGAACCGGCGGAACATGTTTCAGAACACTTTCCGGTGCTTCCGGAACATATTCTGGAAGCACCGGAACATGTTCGGGAAGCGCCGGATTATGTTCCGGAACCGCCGGAACATGTTCTGGAAGCACCGGAACATGTGCCGGAAGCAGCGGAACATGTTCGGGAAGCGCCGGAACATGTTCCGGAAGCACCGGAACATGTTCCGGAACAGCCGGAACATGTTCCGGAACCGCCGGAATATGTTCCGGAACCACCGGAACATGTTCAGGAAGCGACGGAACATGTTCCGGAACCACCAGAACATGTTCCGGAAGCACCGGAACATGTTCCGGAACAGCCGGAACATATTCAGGAAGCACCGGAACATGTTCTTGAACCGCCGGAACATGTTCCGGAACCGCCTGAACATGTTCCGGAACCACCGGAACATGTTCAGGAAGCGACGGAACATGTTCCGGAACCACCAGAACATGTTCCAGACGCACCGGAACATGTTCCGGAACAGCCGGAACATATTCAGGAAGCACCGGAACATGTTCTGGAACCGCCGGAACATGTTCCGGAACCGCCTGAACATGTTCCGGAACCGCCGAAACACGTTCGGGAACCGCCGGAACATGTTTCAGAACACTTTCCCGTGCTTCCGGAACATGTTCCGGAACCGCCGGAACATGTTCCGGGAGCACCGGAACATATTCTGGAAGCACCGGAACATGTTCCGGAACCACCGGAACATGTTCGGGAAGCGCCGGAGCATGTTCCGGAACCGCCGGAACAAGTTCCGGAGGCACCGGAACATGTGCTGGAAGCAGCGGAACATGTTCGGGAAGCGCCGGAACATCTTCCGGAACCAGCGGAACATGTTCCGGAACCGCCGGAACATGTTCCGGAACCGCCGGACGATGTTCCGGACCGCCGGAACATGCTCCGGAAGCGCCGGAACATGTTGCGGAACCGCCGGAACATGTTCCGGGAGCACCGGAACATGTTCCAGAACGGCCGAAACATGTCGCGGAACGGCCGGAACATGTTCCGGAAGCGACGGAGCATGTTCCGGAACCGCCGGAACATTTTCCAGAAGCACCGGAACATGTTCCGGAACCGCCGGAACATGTTCGGGAAGCACCGGAACATGTTCCGGAAGCACCGGAACATGCTCCGGAGGCGAAGGGACATGTTCCGGAAGCACCTGAACATGTTCCGGAAGCGCCGGAACATGTTCCGGATGCACCGGAACATGTTTCGGAAGCAGCGGAACATGTTTCGGAAGCACCTGAACATGTTCCGGAACCGCCGGAACATGTTCCGGAACCGCCGGAACATGTTCCGGAACCGCCGGAACATGTTCGGGAAGCACGGGAACATGTTCCGGAGGCACCGGACCATGTTCCGGAAGCACCGGAACATGTGCCGGAAGCAGCTGAACATGTTCCGGAACCGCCGGAACATGTTGCGGACCCGCCGGAACATGTTCCGGGACCGCCGGAACATGTTCCGGAACCACGGGAACATGTTCCGGAACCGCCGGAACATGTTCCGGGAGCACCGGAACATGTTCGGGAAGCGCCGGAACATGCGGCGGACCCACCGGAACATGTTCCGGAAGCACCGGAACATGGTCCGGAACCGGCGGAACATGTTGCGGAACCGCCGGAACGTGTTCCGGGACCACCGGAACATCTTCCGGAACCACGGGAACATGTTCCGGAACCGCCAGAACATGTTCCGGGAGCACCGGAACATGTTCCGGAACCGCCGGAACATGTTCCGGAAGCACCCAAGCATGTTCGGGAACCGCCGGAACATGTTGCGGAACCACCGGAACATGTTCCGGGACCACCGGAACATGTTCCGGCACCACGGGAACATGTTCCGGAACCGCCGGAACATGTTTCAGAACACTTTCCGGTGCTTCCGGAACATATTCTGGAAGCACCGGAACATGTTCCGGAAGCGCCGGAACATGTTCGGGAAGCGCCGGAATATGTTCCGGAACCGCCGGAACATGTTCCGGAAGCACCGGAACATGTGCCGGAAGCAGCGGAACATGTTCGGGAAGCGCCGGAACATGTTCCGGAAGCACCGGAACATGTTCCGGAACAGCCGGAACATGTTCCGGAACCGCCGGAACATGTTCCGGAACCACCGGAACATGTTCAGGAAGCGACGGAACATGTTCCGGAACCACCAGAACATGTTCCGGAAGCACCGGAACATGTTCCGGAACAGCCGGAACATATTCAGGAAGCACCGGAACATGTTCTTGAACCGCCGGAACATGTTCCGGAACCGCCTGAACATGTTCCGGAACCGCCGGAACATGTTCGGGAACCGCCGGAACAAGTTTCAGAACACTTTCCCGTGCTTCTGGCACATGTTCCGGAGGCACCGGAACATGTGCCGGAAGCAGCGGAACATGTTCGGGAAGCGCCGGAACATCTTCCGGAACCAGCAGAACATGTTCCGGAACCGCCGGGACATGTTCCGGAACCGCCGGAACATGTTCCGGACCGCCGGAACATGCTCCGGAAGCGCCGGAACATGTTGCGGAACCGCCGGAACATGTTCTGGGAGCACCGGAACATGTTCCAGAACGGCCGGAACATGTTGCGGAACGGCCGGAACATGTTCCGGAAGCGACGGAGCATGTTCCGCAACCGCCGGAACATTTTCCGGAAGCACCGGAACATGTTCCGGAACCGCCGGAACATGTTCGGGAAGCACCGGAACATGTTCCGGAAGCACCGGAACATGCTCCGGAGGCGCAGGAACATGTTCCGGAAGCACCTGAACATGTTCCGGAACCGCCGGAACATGTTGCGGACCCGCCGGAACATGTTCCGGGACCGCCGGAACATGTTCCGGAACCACGGGAACATGTTCCGGAACCGCCGGAACATGTTCCGGGAGCACCGGAACATGTTCGGGAAGCGCCGGAACATGTGGCGGACCCACCGGAACATGTTCCGGAAGCACCGGAACATGGTCCGGAACCGGCGGAACATGTTGCGGAACCGCCGGAACGTGTTCCGGGACCACCGGAACATCTTCCGGAACCACGGGAACATGTTCCGGAACCGCCAGAACATGTTCCGGGAGCACCGGAACATGTTCCGGAACCGCCGGAACATGTTCTGGAAGCACCCAAGCATGTTCGGGAACCGCCGGAACATGTTGCGGAACCACCGGAACATGTTCCGGGACCACCGGAACATGTTCCGGCACCACGGGAACATGTTCCGGAACCGCCGGAACATGTTTCAGAACACTTTCCGGTGCTTCCGGAACATATTCTGGAAGCACCGGAACATGTTCCGGAAGCGCCGGAACATGTTCGGGAAGCGCCGGAATATGTTCCGGAACCGCCGGAACATGTTCCGGAAGCACCGGAACATGTGCCGGAAGCAGCGGAACATGTTCGGGAAGCGCCGGAACATGTTCCGGAAGCACCGGAACATGTTCAGGAACAGCCGGAACATGTTCCGGAACCGCCGGAACATGTTCCGGAACCACCGGAACATGTTCAGGAAGCGACGGAACATGTTCCGGAACCACCAGAACATGTTCCGGAAGCACCGGAACATGTTCCGGAACAGCCGGAACATATTCAGGAAGCACCGGAACATGTTCTTGAACCGCCGGAACATGTTCCGGAACCGCCTGAACATGTTCCGGAACCGCCGGAACATGTTCGGGAACCGCCGGAACATGTTTCAGAACACTTTCCCGTGCTTCTGGCACATGTTCCGGAGGCACCGGAACATGTGCCGGAAGCAGCGGAACATGTTCGGAAAGCGCCGGAACATCTTCCGGAACCAGCAGAACATGTTCCGGAACCGCCGGAACATGTTCCGGAACCGCCGGAACATGTTCCGGACCGCCGGAACATGCTCCGGAAGCGCCGGAACATGTTGCGGAACCGCCGGAACATGTTCTGGGAGCACCGGAACATGTTCCAGAACGGCCGGAACATGTTGCGGAACGGCCGGAACATGTTCCGGAAGCGACGGAGCATGTTCCGCAACTGCCGGAACATTTTCCGGAAGCACCGGAACATGTTCCGGAACCGCCGGAACATGTTCGGGAAGCACCGGAACATGTTCCGGAAGCACCGGAACATGCTCCGGAGGCGCAGGAACATGTTCCGGAAGCACCTGAACATGTTCCGGAAGCGCCGGAACATGTTCCGGATGCACCGGAACATGTTCCGGAAGCAGCGGAACATGTTCTGGAAGCACCTGAACATGTTCCGGAACCGCCGGAACATGTTCCGGAACCGCCGGAACATGTTGCGGAACCGCCGGAACATGTTTCGGGACCACCGGAACATCTTCCGGAACCGCCGGAACATGTTCCGGAACCGCCGGTACATTTCCGGGTAGCACCGGAACATGTTCCGGAGGCACCGGACCATGTTCCGGAAGCACCGGAACATGTGCTGGAAGCAGCTGAACATGTTCCGGAACCGCCGGAACATGTTGCGGAACCGCCGGAACATGTTCCGGGACCGCCGGAACATGTTCCGGAACCACGGGAACATGTTCCGGAACCGCCGGAACATGTTCCGGGAGCACCGAAACATGTTTCGGAAGCGCCGGAACATGTGGCGGACCCACCGGAACATGTTCCGGAAGCACCGGAAAAATGGTTTGGAACCGGCGGAACATGTTGCGGAACCGCCGGAACGTGTTCCAGGACCACCGGAACATCTTCCGGAACCACGGGAACATGTTCCGGAACCGCCAGAACATGTTCCGGGAGCACCGGAACATGTTCCGGAACCGCCGGAACATGTTCCGGAACCGCCGGAACATGTTCGGGATCCGCCTAAACATGTTCCGGAAGCACCGGAACATGTTCCGGAACCGCCGGAACATGTTGCGGAAACGCCAGAACATCTTCCGGGACCACCGGAACATGTTCCGGAACCACCGGAACATGTTCCGGAACCGCCGGAACATCTTCCGGAACCACCGGAACATGTTCCGGAAGCACCGGAACATGCTCCGGAAGCGCCAGAACATGTTCCGGAAGCACCGGAACATGTTCTGGAAGCGCCGGAACATGTTCAAGAAGCACCGGAACATGTTCCGAAACCGCCCGAACATGTTGCGGAACCACGGGAACATGTTTCGGAACCGCCGGAACATGTTCCGGGAGCACCGGAACATGTTCCGGAACCGCCGCAACATGTTTCGGAACCAGCGGAACATGTTCCGGAAGCCACCAAACATGTTCTGGAAGCACCGGAACATGTTCTGGAAGCGTCGGAACATGTTCCGGAAGCGGAACATGTTCCGGAAGCGTCGGAACATGTTCCGGAAGCACCGGAACATGTTCCGGAAGCGCCGGAACATGTTTACGGAACCGCCGGAACATGTTTCGGAACCGCCGGAACATGTTCCGGGAGCACCGGAACATGTTCGGGAACCGCCGGAGAACATGTTCCGGGAGCGCCGGAACATGTTCCGGAACCGCGGCATGTTCCGGAAGCACCGGAACATGTTCCGGAACCACCGGAACATGTTCTGGAAGCGCCGGGACGTGTTCCGGAAGCGCCGGAACATGGTCCTGAAGCACCGGAACATGTTCCGGAAGCGCCGGAACATGTTCCGGAAAGGCCGGAACATGTTCCGGAATCACCGGAACATGTTCCGGAAGCACCGGACCATGTTCTGGAACCGCCCGAACATGTTCCGGAACCGCCGGAACATGTTTCAGAAGCACCAGAACATGGCCCGGAAGAGCCCGAACATGTTCCGGAAGCACCGGAACATGTTCCGGAACCACCGGAACATGTTCCTGAACCACCGGAAAATGTTCCGGAAGCACCGGAAACACCGCAACATGTTCCGGAAGCACCGGAACATGTTCCGGAAGCGCCGGAACATGTTCCGGAACCGCCTGAAAATGTTCCGGAACCGCCGGAACATGTTCCGGAAGCACCAGAACATGTTCCGGAACCACCGGAACATGTTCCGGAAGCGCCGGAACATGTTCCGGAAGCGCCGGAACATGTTCCGGAAGCACCGGAACATATTCCGGTAGCGCCGCAACATGTTCCGGAACATTTTCCGGAAGCGCCGGAACGCATTCCGGAACCGCCGAAACATGTTCCGGAACCGCCGGAACATGTTTCGGAAGCATCAGAACATGGCCCGGAAGAGCCGGAACTTGTTCCGGAACCACCGGAACATGTTCCGGAACCACCGGAAAATGTTCCGGAAGCACCGGAAACACCGGAACAAGTCCCGGAAGCACCGGAACATGTTCCGGAAGCGCCGGAACATGTTCCTGAACTGCCGGAAGATGTGCCGGAACCGCCGGAAGATGTGCCGGAACCGCCCGAACATGTTCCGGAAGCACCGGAACATGTTCCGGAACCGCCGGAACATGTTTCGGAACCACCGGAACATGTTCTGGAACCGCCGCATGTTCGGGAAGCACCGGAACATGTTCCGGAGGCACCAGATCATGTTCCGGAAGCACCGGAACATGTTCCGGAAGCGTCGGAACATGTTCTGGAAGCACCGGAACATGTTCCGGAAGCGCCGGAACATTTTCTGGAACCGCCGGAACGTGTTCCGGGAGCACCGGGACATGTTCGGGAACCGCCGGAGAACATGTTCCGGAACCGCCGCATGTTCCGGAAGCACCGGAACATGTTCCGGAACCACCGGAACATGTTCCGGAAGCGCCGGGACATGTTCCGGAAGCGCCGGAACATGTTCCTGAAGCACCGGACCATGTTCTGGAACCGCCCGAACATGTTTCGGAAGCACCAGAACATTTTCCGGAACCGCCGCATGTTCCGGAAGCACCGGAACATGTTCCGGAACCACCGGAACATGTTCCGGAAGCGCCGGAACATGTTGCGGAAGCACCGGACCATGTTCTGGAACCGCCCGAACATGTTTCGGAAGCACCAGAACATGGCCCGGAAGAGCCAGAACATGTTCCGGAAGCACCGGAACATGTTCCGGAAGCGCCGGAACATGTTCCGGAACCGCCTGAAAATGTTCCGGAACCGCCGGAACTTGTTCCGTAAGCGCCGGAACATGTTCCGGAAGCACCAGAACATGTTCCGGAACCACCGGAACATGTTCCGGAAGCGCCGGAACATGTTTCGGAACATGTTCCGGAAGCGCCGGAGGATGTGCCGGAACATTTTCCGGAAGCGCCGGAACACATTCCGGAACCGCCGGAACATGTTCCGGAACCGCCGGAACATGTCTCGGAAGCACCGGAAACACCGGAACAAGTCCGGGAAGCACCGGAACATGTTCCGGAAGCGCCGGAACATGTTCCTGAACTGCCGGAAGATGTCCCGGAACCTCCGGAAGATGTGCCGGAACCGCCCGAACATTCTCCGGAAGCACCGGAACATGTTCCGGAACCGCCGGAACATGTTTCGGAACCACCGGAACATGTTCCGGAAGCGCCGGAAGATGTGCCGGAACCGCCGGAACATGTTCCGGAAGCGCCGGAACATGTTCCGGAAGCACGGGAACATATTCCGGTAGCGCCGCAACATGTTCCGGAACATTTTCCGGAAGCGCCGGAACACATTCCGGAACCGCCGGAACATGTTCCGGAACCGCCGGAACATGTTTCGGAAGCATCAGAACATGGCCCGGAAGAGCCGGAACATGTTCCGGAACCACCGGAACATGTTCCGGAACCACCGGAAAATGTTCTGGAAGCACCGGAAACACCGGAACAAGTCCCGGAAGCACCGGAACATGTTCCGGAAGCGCCGGAACATGTTCCGGAACTGCCGGAAGATGTGCCGGAACCGCCGGAACATGTTCCGGAAGCACCGGAACATGTTCCGGAACCGCCGGAACATGTTTCGGAACCACCGGAACATGTTCCGGAACCGCCGCATGTTCGGGAAGCACCGGAACATGTTCCGCAAGCGCCGGAACATGTTCCGGAACCGCCGGAACTTGTTCCGTAAGCGCCGGAACATGTTCCGAAAGCACCAGAACATGTTCAGGAACCGCCGGAACATGTTTTGCAAGCACCGGAACATGTTGGAGGAGCGCCGGAAGATGTGCTGGAACCGCCGGAAGATGTGCCGGAACCGCCGGAACATGTTCCGGAACCGCCGGAGAACATGTTCCGGGAGCGCCGGAACATGTTCCGGAACCGCCGGAACATGTTCCGGAAGCACCGGAACGTTTTCCGGACCCGCGGGAACATGTTCCGCAAGCACCGGAACATGTTGGAGGAGCGCCGGAAGATGTGCTGGAACCGCCGGAAGATGTGCCGGAACCGCCGGAACATGTTCCGGAACCGCCGGAACATTTTCCTCAACCGCCGGAACGTGTTCCGGAACCGCCGGAACATTATCCGGAACCAGCGGAACATGTTCCGGAACCGCCGCATGTTCGGGAAGCACCGGAACATGTTCCGGTACCCCCTGAATATGTTCAGGAGCCGCCGGAACTTGTTCTGTAAGCGCCGGAACATGTTCTGGAAGCACCGGAACATGTTCAGGAACCACCAGAACATGTTCCGGAAGCGCCGGAACATGTTCGGGAAAGCGCCGGAACATGTTCCGTAAGCGCCGGAACATGTTCCGGAAGCGCCGGAACATGTTCCGGAAGCACTGGAACATGTTCCGGAAGCGCTGGAACATGTTCCGGAAGCACCGGACCATGTTCCGGAACCGCCGGAACATGTTCCAGAACCGCCCGAACATGTTTCGGAAGCACCAGAACATGGCCCGGAAGAGCCGCAACATGTTCCGGAAGCACCAGAACATGTTCCGGAACCAGCGGAACATGTTCCGGAACCACCGGAACATGTTCCGGAACCGCCGGAACATGTTCCGCAAGCACCGGAACATTTTGGAGGAGCGCCGGAAGATGTGCTGGAACCGCCGGAAGATGTGCCGGAACCGCCGGAACATGTTCCGGAACCGCCGGAACATGTTCCGCAACCGCCGGAACATGTTCCGGAAGCGCCGCAACATGATCCGGAAGCGCCGCGTGTTCTGGAAGCACCGGAACATGATCCGGAAGCGCCGGAACATGTTCCGGAATCACCGGAACATGTTCCAGAACCAGCGGAACATGTTCCGGAAGCACCGGAACATGTTCCGGAACCGCCGGAACATGTTCCGCAAGCACCGGAACATGTTGGAGGAGCGCCGGAAGATGTGCTGGAACCGCCGGAAGATGTGCCGGAACAGCCGGAACATGTTCCGGAACCGCCGGAACATGTTCCGCAACCGCCGGAACATGGTCCGGAACCGCCGGAACATGTTCCGGAAGCGCCGCAACATGTTCCGGAACCGCCGCATGTTCCGGAAGCACCGGAACATGATCCGGAAGCGCCGGAACATGTTCCGGAATCACCGGAACATGTTCCGGAACCGCCGGAACATGTGTCCGAACCACCGGAACATGTTCCGCAACCGCTGCATGTTCGGGAAGCACCGGAACATGTTCCTGAACCGCCGGAACATGTTCCGGAACCGCCGGAAAATGTTCCGTAAGCGCCGGAACATGTTTCGGAAGCACCGGAACATGTTCCGGAAGCACCGGAAGATGTTCTGGAAGCACCGGAACATGTTCCAGAAGCCGCGGAACATGTTCCGGAACCGCTGGAACATGCTCCGGGTGCGCAGGAACATGTTCTGTAAGCGCCGGAACATGTTTCGGCAGCACCGGAACATGTTCCGGAACCGCCGGAACATGTTCCGGCGGCACCGGAACATGTTTGGTAACCGCCGGAGAACATGTTCTGGGAGCGCCGGAACGTGTTCCCGAACCGCCGCATATTCTGGAAGCACCGGAACATGTTCCGGAACCGCCGGAACATGTTCCGGAAGCGCCGGAACATGTTCCGGAACCGCCGTAACATGTTGCAGAAGCGCCGGAACATGTTGCGGAACCACCGGAACATGTTCTGGAAGCACCGGAACATGTTCCGGAAGCACCGGAACATGTTCCGGAAGCTCAGGAACATGTTCCGGAAGCACCGGACCATGTTCTGGAAGCTCAGGAACATGTTCCGGAAGCACCGGACCATGTTCCGGAACCGCCGGAAGATGTGCCGGAACCGCCGGAACATGTTCCGCAACCGCCGGAACGTGTTCCGGAAGCACTGGTACATGTGCCGGAACCGCCGGAACATGTTCTGGAAGCACCGGAACATGTTCCGGAACCGCCGGAACATGTTTCGCAACCAGCGGAACATGTTCCGGATACGCCGCATGTTCGGGAAGCACCGGAACATGTTCCGGAACCGCCTGAACATGTTCCGGAACCGCCGGAACATGTTCCGGGAGCACCGGAACATGTTCCGGAAGCACTGGAACATGTTCCGGGAGCGCCGGAACATGTTCCGGAACTCCCGCATGTTCCGGGAGCGCAGGAACATTTTCCGGAACTCCCGCATGTTCCGGAAGCACCGGAACATGTTCCGGAAGCGCCGGAACATGTTCCGGGGTGCCAGAACATGTTCCGGAAGCACCGGACCATGTTCCGGAACCGCCGGAACATGTTTCGGAAGCACCAGAACATGTTTCGGGAGCGCCGGAACATGTTCCGGAACCACCGGAACATGTTCCGGAAGCACCGGAACATGTTCCGGAACCGCCGGAACATGTTTCGGAACCACCGGAACATGTTCCGGAACCGCCGCATGTTCGGGAAGCACCGGAACATGTTTCGGAACCGCCTGAACATGTCCCGGAACCGCCAGAACATGTTCCGGGAGCACGGGAACATGTTCCGGAAGCACTGGAACATGTTCCGGGAGCGCCGGAACATGTTCCGGAACTCCCGCATGTTCCGGGAGCGCAGGAACATGTTCCGGAAGTTCCGCATGTTCCGGAAGCACCGGAACATGTTCCACAAGCGCCGAAACATGTTCCGGAAGCACCGGACCATGTTCCGGAACCGCCGGAACACGTTCCGGAACCGCCGGAACATGTTTCGGAAGCACCAGAACATGTTTCGGAAGCGCCGCAACATGTTCCGGAACCACCGGAACATGTTCCGGAAGCACCGGACCATGTTCCGGAAGCGCCGGAACATGTTCCGGAACCGCCGGAAGATGTGCCGGCACCGCCGGAAGATGTGCCGGAACCGCCGGAACGTGTTCAGCAACCACCGGAATAGGTTCCGGAAGCACCGGAACATGTTCCGGAACCGCCGGAACATGTTTCGGAACCACCGGAACATGTCCCGGAACCGTCGCATGTTCGGGAAGCACCGGAACATGTTCCGGGAGCACCGGAACATGTTCCGGAAGCACTGGAACATGTTCCGGGAGCACCGGAACATGTTCCGGAAGCACTGGAACATGTTCCGGGAGCGCCGGAACATGTTCCGGAACTCCCGCATGTTCCGGGAGCGCAGGAACATGATCCGGAACTCCCGCATGTTCCGGAAGCACCGGAACATGTTCCGGAAGCGCCGGAACATGTTCCGGAACCGCCGGAACATGTTCCGGAAGCACCAGACCATGTTCCGGAACCGCCGGAACATGTTCCGGAACCGCCGGAACATGTTTCGGAAGCACCAGAACATGTTTCGGAAGCGCCGGAACATGTTCCGGAACCACCGGAACATGTTCCAGAAGCACCAGAACATGTTCCGGAAGCGCCGGAACATGTGCCGGAACCGCCGGAACATGTTCCGGAAGCACCGGAACATGTTCCTGAACCGCCGGAACATGTTCCGTAAGCGCCGGAACATGTTCGGGAAGCACGGGAACATGTTCCGGAAGCACCGGAACATGTTCCGGAACCACCGGAACATGTTCCGGAAGCGCCGGAACACGGTCCGGAAGCACCAGAACGTGTTCCGGAAGCACCGGAGCATGTTCCGGAACCGCCGGAACATGTTCCGGGAGCACCGGAACATGTTTCGGAACCACCGGAAAATGTTCCGCAACCGCCGCATGTTCGGGAAGCACCGGAACATGTTCCCCAACCGCCGGAACATGTTCCGGAACCGCCAGAAAATGTTCCCGAACCGCCGGAACATGTTTCGGAAGCACCAGAACATGGCCCGGAAGAGCCGGAACATGTTCCTGAAGCACCGGAACATGTTCCGGAAGCACCGGAACATGTTCCGGAACCAGCGGAACATGTTCCGGAACCGCCGGAACATGTTCCGGAAGCACCGGAACATGTTCCGGAAGCACCAGAACATGTTCCGAAACCAGCGGAACATGTTCCGGAACCAGCGGAACATGTTCCGGAAGCACCGGAACATGTTCCGGAACCGCCGGAACATGTTCCGGAAGCACTGGAACATGTTCCGGAAGCGCTGG
The DNA here is from genome assembly GCA_964036045.1 of Eutreptiella sp. 'Long Island Sound 2002'. Lineage (NCBI taxonomy): Eukaryota > Euglenozoa > Euglenophyceae > Eutreptiales > Eutreptiaceae > Eutreptiella > Eutreptiella sp. 'Long Island Sound 2002'. The sequence goes on along the minus strand of OZ038381.1, from coordinate 1,715,562 downwards.
AACATGTTGCGGAAGCACTGGACCATGTTCCGGAACCGCCGGAACATGTTTCGGAACCGCCGGAACATGTTTCGGAAGCACGGGAACATGTTCCGGAACCAGCGGAACATGTTCCGGAACCAGCGGAACATGTTCCGGAACCGCCGGATCATGTTCCGGAACCGCCGGAAAATGTTCCGTAAGCGCCGGAACATGTTCCGGAATCACCGGAAGATGTTCCGGAAGAACCGGAAGATGTTCCGGACGCGCCGGAACATGTTACGGAACCACCGGAACATGTTCCGGAAGCGCCTGAACATGTTCCGGAAGCGCCGGAACATGTTCCGGAAGCACCAGACCATGTTCTGGAACCTCCGGAAGATGTGCCGGAAGCGCCGTAACATGTTCCGGAAGCACCGGAACATGTTCCGGACCCGCGGGAACATGTTCCGGAACCGCCGGAACATGTTCCGGGAGCACCGGAACATGTTCGGGAACCGCCAGAGAACATGTTCCGGAAGCGCCGGAACATGTTCCGGAAGCGCCGGAACATTTTTCGGAAGCACCAGACCATGTTCCGGAACCGCCGGAACATGTTTCGGAAGCACCAGAACATGTTTCGGAAGCGCCGGAACATGTTCCGGAACCACCGGAACATGTTCCGGAAGCACCGGACGGTGTTCCGGAAGCGCCGGAACATGTTCCGGAACCGCCGGAAGATGTGCCGGAACCGCCGAAACATGTTCCGCAACCACCGGAATATGTTCCGGAAGCACCTGAACATGTTCCGGAACCGCCGGAACATGTTTCGGAACCACCGGAACATGTTCCGGAACCGCCGCATGTTCGGGAAGCACCGGAACATGTTCCGGAACCGCCTGAACATGTTCCGGAACCGCCGGAACATTTTCCGGGAGCACCGGAACATGTTCCGGAAGCACCGGAACATGTTCCGGGTGCGCCGGAACATGTTCCGAAACTCCCGCATGCTCGGCAAGCGCCGGACTATGTTCCGGATCCGCCGGAACATGTTCCGGAACCAGCGGAACATGTTCGGGAACCGCCGGAACATGTTTCGGAAGCACCAGAACATGTTTCGGAAGCGCCGGAACATGTTCCTGAACCAGCGGAACATGTTCCAGAAGCACCGGAACATGTTCCGGAAGCGCCGGAACATGTTCCGGAACCGCCGGAACATGTTCCGGAAGCGCCGGAAGATGTGCCGGAACCGCCGGAAGATGTGCCGGAACCGCCGGAACATGTTCCGCAACCACCGGAATAGGTTCCGGAAGCACCGGAACATGTTCCGGAACCGCCGGAACATGTTTCGGAACCACCGGAACATTTTCCGCAACCGCCGCATGTTCGGGAAGCACCGGAACATGTTCCTGAACCGCCGGAACATGCTCCGGAACCGCCGGAACATGTTCCGTAAGCCCCGTAACATGTTCGGGAAGCACAGGAACATGTTCCGGAAGCACCGGAACATGTTCCGGAACCACCGGAACATGTTCCGGAAGCGCCTGAACACGGTCCGGAAGCACCAGAACATGTTCCGGAAGCACCGGAACATGTTCCGGAACCGCCGGAACATGTTCCGGGAGCACCGGAACATGTTTCGGAACCACCGGAACATGTTCCGCAACCGCCGCATGTTCGGGAAGCACCGGAACATGTTCCCGAACCGCCGGAACATGTTCCGGAACCGCCGGAACATGTTCCGTAAGCGCCGGAACTTGTTCCGGAACCGCCGGAACATGTTCCGGATGCGCCGGAACATGTTTCGGAAGCGCCAGAACATTTTCGGGAACCGCCGGAACATGTTCCGGAACCGCCGGAACATGTTTCGGAAGCACCAGAACATGGCCCGGAAGAGCCGGAACATGTTCCTGAAGCACCGGAAATTGTACCGGAAGCACCGGAACATGTTCCGGAACCAGCGGAACATGTTCCGGAACCGCCGGAACATGTTCCGGAAGCACCGGAACATGTTCTGGAAGCACCGGAACATGGTCCGGAACCAGCGGAACATGTTCCGGAAGCACCGGAACATGTTCCGGAACCGCCGGAACATGTTCCGGAAGCACTGGAACATGTTCCAGAAGCGCTGGAACATGTTCCGGAAGCACCGGACCATGTTCCGGAACCGCCGGAACATGTTTCTGAAGCACCAGAACATGGCCCGGAAGAGCCGGAACATGTTCCGGCAGCACCGGAACATGTTCCGGAAGCGATGGAACATGCTCCGCAAGCGCCGGAACATGTTCCGGAACCGCCGGAACATGTTCCGGAACCAGCGGAACATGTTCGGGAACCGCCGCAACATGTTCCGGAACCGCCGCAACATGTGCCGGAAGCGCCTGAACATGTTCCGGAACCGCCGGAACATGTTCGGGAACCGCCGGAACATGTTCCGAAAGCGCCGGACCATGCTCCGTAATCGCCGGAACATGGTCCGGAACCGCCGGAACATGTTCGGCCGGAGAACATGTTCCGGAACCGCCGCATGTTCCGGAAGCACCGGAACATGTTCCGGAACCGCCGGATCATGTTCCGGAAGCGCCTGAACATGTTCAGGAACCGCCGGAACATGTTCCGGACCCGCCGGAACATGTTCCGGAAGCGGCGGAACATGTTCCAGAAGCGCCGGAACATGTTCCGGAAGTACCGGAACATGTTCCGGAACCGCCGGAACATGTTCCGGAACCGCCGGAAGATGTGCCGGAACCGCCGGAAGAAGTGCCGGAACCGCCGGAACATGTTCCGGAAGCGCAAGAGCATGTTCCGGAAGCGCCGGAGAACATGTTCCGGGAGCGCCGGAACATGTTCCGGAACCGCCGCATGTTCCAGAAGCACCAGAACATGTTCCAGAACCGCCGGAACATGTTCCGGAAGCACCGGAACATGTTCCGGAACCGCCGGAGAACATGTTCCGGGAGCGCCGGAACATGTTCTGGAACCGCCGCATGGTCCGGAAGCACCGGAACATGATCCGGAAGCGCCGGAACATGTTCGGGAAGCGCCGGAACATGTTCTGGAAGCGCCGGAAAACGTTCTGAAACCACCGGAACATGTTCCGGAAGCACCGGAACATGTTCCGGAAGCGCTGGAACATGTTCCGGAGGCACCGGACCATGTTTGGGAACCGCCGGAACATGTTCCGGAACCGCCGGAACATGTTCCGGAAGCACCAGAACATGGCCCGGAAGAGCCGGAACATGTCCCGGAAGCACCGGAACATGTTCCGGAAGCACTTGAACATGTTCCGGAACCGCTGGAACATGTTTCGGAAGCACCAGAACATGTTCCGGAACCGCCTGAACATGTTCCGGAACCGCAGGAACACGTTCCGTAAGCGCCGGAACATGTTCCGTAAGCGCCGGAACATGTTCCGGAAGAACCAGAACATGTTCTGGAAGCACCGGAACATGTCCTGGAACCGCCGGAACATGTTCCGCGAGCACCGGAACATGTTCGGGAACCGCCGGAGAACATGTTCCGGGAGCGCCAGAACATGTTCCAGAACCGCCGCATGTTCCAGAAGCACCGGAACATGTTCCGGAACCGCCGGAACATGTTCCGGAAGAACCAGAACATGTTCCAGAAGCACCGGAACATGTTCCGGAACCGCCAGAACATGTTCCGCGAGCACCGGAACATGTTCGGGAACCGCCGGAGAACATGTTCCGGGAGCGCTGGAACATGTTCCGGAACCGCGGCATGTTCCAGAAGCACCGGAACATGTTCCGGAACCGCCGGAACATGTTCCGGAAGCACCGGAACATGTTCCGGAACCGCCGGAACATGTTTCGGAACCACCGGAATATGTTCCGGAACCGCCGCATGTTCGGGAAGCACCGGACCATGTTCCGGAACCGCCGGAACATGTTTCAGAAGCACCAGAACATGGCCCGGAAGAGCCGGAACATGTTCCGGCGGCACCGGAACATGTTCCGGAAGCACCGGAACATGTTCCGGAACCGCCGGATCATGTTTCGGAACCGCCTGATCATGTTCCGGAACCGTCGGAACATGTTCTGTAAGCGCTGGAACATGTTTCCAAAGCGCCGGACCATGTTCCGGAACCGCCGGACCATGTTCCGGAACCGCCGGAACATGTTTCGGAAGCACCGGACCATGTTCCGGAACCGCCGGACCATGTTCCCGAACCGCCGGAACATGTTTCGGAAGCATCAGAACGTGGCCCGGAAGAGCCGGAACATGTTCCGGAAGCACCGGAACATTTTCCGGAAGCACCGGAACACGTTCCGGAAGCACCGGAACGTGTTCCGGAAGCGCCGGAACAGGTTCCGGAACCGCCGGAAGATGTGCCAGAAATGCCGGAACATGTTCCGGAACCGCCAGAACATGTTCCGAAACCGCGGGAACATGTTTCGGAAGCACCGGAACATGTTCCGGAACCGCCGCATGTTCGGGAAGCACCGGAACATGTTCCGGAAGCGCCTGAACATGTTCCGGAACCGCCGGACCATGTTCCGGAACCGCTGGACCATGTTCCGGAACTGCCGGAACATGTTTCCGAAGCACCGGAAAATGTTCCGGAAGCACTGGAACATGTTCCGTAAGCGCAGGAACGTGTTTCGGAAGCACCGGACCATGTTCCGGAACCGCCGGAACATGTTTCGGAACCGCCGGAACATGGCCAGGAAGAGCCGGAACATGTTTCGGAAGCACCGGAACATTTTCCGGAAGCACCGGAACATGTTCCGGAAGCACCGGAACATTTTCCGGAAGCGCCGGAACAGGTTCCGGAACCGCCGGAAGATGTGCCGTAACCTCCGGAAGATGTGCCGGAACCGCCGGACCATGTTCCCAAACCGCCGGAACATGTTTCGGAAGCACCAGAATATGGCCCGGAAGAGCCGGAACATGTTCCGGAAGCACCGGAACATTTTCCGGAAGCACCGGAACACGTTCCGGAAGCACCGGAACGTGTTCCAGAAGAGCCGGAACAGGTTGCGGAACCGCCGGAAGATGTGCCAGAAATGCCGGAACATGTTCCGGAACCGCCAGAACATGTTCCGAAACCGCGGGAACATGTTCCGGAAGCGCCAGAACATGTTCCGGAAGCACCGAAACATCCTTTGGAAGCACCGGACCATGTTCCGGAACCGCTGGAACATACTCCGGAACATGTTCCGGCGCTCACAGAACATGTTCCGGAACCGCCCGAACTTGTTCCGGAGGCACCGGAAAATGTTCCCGAACCGCCGGATCATGTTTCGGAAGCACCAGAACATGGCCCGGAAGAGCCGGAACATGTTCCGGAAGCACCGGAACATTTTCCGGAAGCACCGGAACACGTTCCGGAAGCACCGGAACGTGTTCCGGAAGCGCCGGAACAGGTTCCGGAACCGCCGGAAGATGTGTCAGAAATGCCGGAACATGTTCCGGAACCGCCAGAACATGTTCCGAAACCGCGGGAACATGTTTCGGAAGCACCGGAACATGTTCCGGAACCGCCGCATGTTCGGGAAGCACCGGAACATGTTCCGGAAGCGCCTGAACATGTTCCGGAACCGCCGGAACTTGTTCTGTAAGCGCCGGAACATGTTCCGGAAGCACCGAAACTTGTTCCGGAATCACCCGAAGATGTTACGGAACCACCGGAACATGTTCCGGAACCGCCGGAACATGTTCCCGAACCGCCGGAACATGTTCCGGAAGCGCCGGAACATGTTCTGGAACCACCCGAACATGTTCCGGAACCGCCGGAACATGTTCCGGAACCGCCGTAACATGTTCTGGAAGCACCGGAACATGTTTTGGACCCGCGGGAACATGTTTCGGAACCGCCGGAACATGTTCCGGAAGTGCCGGAACATGTTCCGGAAGCACCGGAACATGTTTCGGAAGCACCGGACCATGTTCCGGAACCGCCGGAACATGTTCCGGAACCGCCGGAACATGTTTCGGAAGCACCAGAACATGGCTCGGAAGAGCCGGAACATGTTCCGGAAGCACCTGAACATGTTCCGGAACCACCGGAACATGTTCCGGAAGCACCGAACATGTTCCGGAAGCACCGGAACATGTTCCGGAACCGCCGGAACATGTTCTTGAACCGCCGGAAGATGTGCCGGAACCGCCAGAAGATGTGCCGGAACCGCCGGAAGATGTGCCGGAACCACCGGAACATTTTCCAGAACCGCCGGAACATGTTTTGGAACCACCGGAACATGTTCCGGAACCACCGGAACATTTTCCGGAAGCGCCGTAACATGTTCCGGAAGCACCGGAACATGATCCGGACGCGCGGGAACATGTTCCGGAACCGCTGGAACATGTTCCGGAAGCGCCAGAACATGTTCCGGAAGCACCGGAACATCTTTCGGAAGCACCGGACCATGTTCCGGAACCGCTGGAACATGCTCCGGAACATGTTCCGGCGCTCACAGAACATGTTCCGGAACCGCCCGAACTTGTTCCGGAGGCACCGGAAAATATTCCGGAAGCGCCGGAACAGGTTCCGGAACCGCCGGAAGATGTGTCAGAAATGCCGGAACATGTTCCGGAACCGCCAGAACATGTTCCGAAACCGCGGGAACATGTTTCGGAAGCACCGGAACATGTTCCGGAACCGCCGCATGTTCGGGGAGCACCGGAACATGTTCCGGAAGCGCCTGAACATGTTCCGGAACCGCCGGAACTTGTTCTGTAAGCGCCGGAACATGTTCCGGAAGCACCGAAACTTGTTCCGGAATCACCCGAAGATGTTACGGAACCACCGGAACATGTTCCGGAACCGCCGGAACATGTTCCCGAACAGCCGGAACATGTTCCGGAAGCGCCGGAACATGTTCTGGAACCACCCGAACATGATCCGGAACCGCCGGAACATGTTCCGGAACCGCCGTAACATGTTCCGGAAGCACCGGAACATGTTTTGGACCCGCGGGAACATGTTTCGGAACCGCCGGAACATGTTCCGGAAGTGCCGGAACATGTTCCAGAAGCACCGGAACATGTTTCGGAAGCACCGGACCATGTTCCGGAACCGCCGGAACATGTTCCGGAACCGCCGGAACATGTTTCGGAAGCACCAGAACATGGCTCGGAGGAGCCGGAACATGTTCCGGAAGCACCTGAACATGTTCCGGAACCACCGGAACATGTTCCGGAAGCACCGAACATGTTCCGGGAGCACCGGAACATGTTCCGGAACCGCCGGAACATGTTCTTGAACCGCCGGAAGATGTGCCGGAACCACCAGAAGATGTGCCGGAACCGCCGGAAGATGTGCCGGAACCACCGGAACATTTTCCAGAACCGCCGGAACATGTTTTGGAACCACCGGAACATGTTCCGGAACCACCGGAACATTTTCCGGAAGCGCCGTAACATGTTCCGGAAGCACCGGAACATGATCCGGACGCGCGGGAACATGTTCCGGAACCGCTGGAACATGTTCCGGAAGCGCCAGAACATGTTCCGGAAGCACCGGAACATCTTTCGGAAGCACCGGACCATGTTCCGGAACCGCTGGAACATGCTCCGGAACATGTTCCGGCGCTCACAGAACATGTTCCGGAACCGCCCGAACTTGTTCCGGAGGCACCGGAAAATGTTCTGGAACCGCCGGAACATGTTTTGGAAGCACCGTAACATGTTCCGGAACCACCGGAACATGTTCCGGAACCACCTGAACATGTTCCGGAACCGCCGGAACATGTTCTGAAACCGCCGGAACATGTTTTCGAAGCACCGGAACATGTTTAGGAAGCACCGGAACATGTTCCGGAACCCCCGGAACATGTTCCGGAACTGCCGCATGTTCCGGAAGCACCGGAACATGTTCCGAAAACGCCGGATCATGTTCCGGAAGCACTGGAACATGTTCCGGAACCACCGGAACACATTCCGGAACCGCCGCATGTTCCGGAAGCACCGGAACATGTTCCGAAAACGCCGGATCATGTTCCGGAAGCACTGGAACATGTTCCGGAACCACCGGAACACATTCCGGAACCGCCGCATGTTCTGGAAGCACCGGAACACGTTCCGGAACCGCCGGAACATGTTCCGGATGCGCCGGAACATGTCCCGGAACCACCGGAACATGTTCCGGAAGCACCGGAACATGTTCTGGAACCGCCGGACCCAAAGGGCATGGGTTACAGAGCCAATTCGCCCACTTGCGGGCCACTTCTGATTTCGTCCCCTGGTTTGAACCGTTGGGGACCCCCTAGACGGTAGGGGTGACGTAGCTAGATCTCCGGCTTGTGGGCCACTTCTGATTGTTTGCCCGCTTTGAGGCCATGGGAACCCCCAAACGGCAGAGGCGACAGAGCCAATCTGCCCGCTTGTGGACCACTTCTGATTTTGCCTCCCGCTTTCTGATTTTCTCCCCCAAGTCGTGGCGTTGGGTACCCCCCAAACGCCAGTGGTGACGTAGCCAATCTGCCCACTTGTCGGCCTCTAATTCTGACCACGGCTCTGAGGCGTTGCGGACCCCCCGGATGGCACGGGTGCTGGCGCCATTGTTCCCATTTGTTGGCCACTTCTGCCTGTATCCTCCGCTTTGAGGCGTTTGGAACCCCCAAAACTGCAAGGGTGCCGTAGCCCATTAGCCCACTTGTCGGCCCTTTCTGCTTTTAACCCCACTGTGAAGCGTTGGGCACCCCGCGGATGGCAAAGGTGATGTATCCAATCCGCCCACTTTTGGGTAACTTCTGATTTTCTCCCCCACTCTGAGGCCTCGGGGACGCCCCAACGGGAAGGGGTATGAAAGCCATCCGTCCACTTGTGGGCCACTTCTGATTTGGTCACCCGCTTTGAAAGCTTAGGGGCCCCCAAAAAGCACAGCTCACATAGCCAATGTGCCCACTTGTGTGCCACCTGTGGTTGCGTCACGCGCTTTGAGGCCTTGAGGACCTCCCAAACGGCTGTGTTTATGAAGCCGGTCTGTCCACTCGTGCGCCTTTTCTGATTTTTGCCCCCGGTCTCAGGGCTTCGGGGACCACTTAGACGGTAGGGCCGACGTAGCCAATTCGTGCACTCGTGGGCCAGTTCTGATTTTGTCCCCGGCGAAGAGCCCTTGGGGAGCCCCCACACAGCACGGGTTATGTTGCCCACCCCTCCACTGGTGGGCCACTTGTGATTATGCTCCCCGCTCTGATGCAGTGGGGACTCCCCAAGTGGCAGGGGTTATGTAGCTAATCTGCCCACTTGTGGGCCACCTCTGTTTTCTCTCCCGCTTTGAGGTGTTGGGGACCCCCAAGACGGCAAGGATTACGTAGCCCATTCCACCACTTGTGGGCACTTCTCTGTTTGGCTTCTGCTCTTAGGCACTGGGAACCTCCTAGACGGCAGGGTTTGCGTTGTCAATCCACCCACTTGTAGGCCACTTCCGATATAGTCGCCCGCTTTGAGGCGTTGCCCCCCCAAAAAAAAACGCCAAAGGTTATGTACGCAATCCCCTCATCTGTGCATCAGTCCGGCGCTCTCTCTTACGTGTTGGGGACCTCGCAGACTGCAAGGGTTACATGGCTTTCTCCCCCGCTCCAAGGTGTTGCGGATCCCCCATACGGTAGGGTCATGTAGCCAATCCGCCCACTTCTGGGCCACTACTAATTTGGTCGTCATCTACATGTCCAATATGCCAACCAGAGTATAGGAACCCAGGTGTTCTTGTAGCCAAAACACCAGGTCAGTCCTGCCGGAGCTTAACCTTCAGAACTCAGAGGGCATCTCAACCTTGGCTCCCTGCTTCTCCAGCTGCTTGGCAGCGATCAGCAATCGCTTCCTCTTGGCCGGACTCATAGCATTCTCGTCACGGTCTTGCTTGGCATGCCCGTCATGCTTAGGGCCAACCTTAGGCTCAGGACCAGTATTTCGTGCAGCGCTAGGCTGAGGACCAGGGTCTGAGCGTCGTTGTGGTGGGACACCACGACCTCCTTGATCTTGCCCTTGTCCATTGTTGCCCTTGCCTTTGCCCTTGCCTCGCCCTTTGGATTCGCCCTTGCCACCACCTTTGCCATTGGCGTTCTCCGCTTTCAACTTGTCAGAAAATTTTTTTTCTTGTGGCATTCATCCTCGTAGTGGCGGTGGTTCCCATCAAACCCGCAGTTCACGGTACACATGAAATGGTCGGGCGTTTTCTCTTTCTGCCCGTCCTTGGTGATGTGATTCTCTTGGTGTTTCCCCTTGACCAAGAGACAACTCTCCTAACAAGTGCAATCCTCAGCATGGATAGGGTCACCATTGTCACCATGCCCTCGATTGTAGAAGAGGGAGCAGTTCTTGATGAGCTTGAGCTGGGCGTTCTGCTTGTGGGTAACCGTCTGTGGGTTGGAGTCGTTGGCCAGCTTGCAGATCCCATCGAACTGTATTTCTTGCTGGCAATCCAACGCAAGCTCCTTGAGTATTAGAGCGAGATCAGCGTACGTGTGGACACGCGTTCGCCGCTCCTCGGTGGACCGGCACTTTCCCCACAGCATTTTTACTGCCTCCACAAAGGTGTCTCTGCGGTCATGTGGGCTTCTTTGTCTCCTGCTGATTAGAATTTTGCACAAGGAGAAGCACCTAATGCTGGTGAGGTTGCAGCGTATGATTTGTGTGTGTCCTCTACACGGCCTAGTGTATTCTTATTGTGCTCAGCCACCTAGTCAACAACCATGTCTTCAGCCAGACATAGTCGGTGTCTTCTAGGATGTTAGCTCCTCCAGCCCAATGCTTCGGTGCAACAGCTTTGGTCATGCAGCCTACTATGGCTACACACTCTTCCCCACCACATACAAAGTATCCATCTCCAAAGAGGAATGCGAGATGAGTGGGAGAGGAGGTGCTAATGGGGCAGGAGCATGACTCCTAGGAGGTGCACGAGAGGGAGGCTAGCACTGGTTTGTTTGGGTGGAGAAGGAGGATGACGAAGAGCTACCCCCACTTGCCAAGAAGAGTGGATGTGACCGAAGAGTCCCTGGTGATTTAGCACTTCCTGGGTGCTACAAGGGGAGCATTCGCTCGCCGGGCGCGCACCGGGCATTTGTTTTTCTTTTAACCCGTGCCCCACCGGTGATGCACTAAGCGCAGTGCGCGCACAATGCAACTATTTGGACGTCTAGCGTCCTAGAACTGCACACTTTGTAATACTGTGGGCATTATTATTGTTTGAAAACCGGTATTTTGATGCTTGTTTCACATTGGGGATATGGTATATTTGGATTCTCACCCAATTTCACCCATTTTTCATCCATTTTTCGCCCGCTTCCACCACATCAACTCCTTACTAGGTTGCTTTCCCCCCACCATGGGGACCCCAAGAAGGCAGGGTTGATGGAGCCATATTGATTTCTCCCCACCATGGGGACCCCGAGAAGGCAGGGGTGATGTAGCCATATTAATATCTCCCCACCATGGGGACCCCAAGAAGGCACGGTTGATGTAGCCATATTGATTTCTCTTCACCATGGGGACCCTAACAAGGCAGGGGTGATGTAGCCATATTGATATCTCCCCACAATGGGGAACCCGAGAAGGCAGGGGTCCCGTAGCCATATTGATATCTCCCCACCATGGGGACCCCGAGAAGGCAGGGGTGATGTAGCCATTTTGATTTCTCCCCACCATGGGGACCCCGAGAAGGTAAGGGAGATGTAGCCATATTGATTTCTCCCCACCATGGGGACCCTGAGAAGGTAGGGTGGATGTAGCCATATTGATTTCTCCCCACCATGGGGACCCTGAGAAGGCAGAGGTGATGTAGCCATATTGATTTCTCCCCACCATGGGGACCCCAAGAAGGCAGAGGTGATGTAGCCATATTGATTTCTCCCCACCATGGAGACCCCGAGAAGGCAGGGGTGATGTAGCCATTTTGATTTCTCCCCACCATGGGGACCCCAAGAAGGTAAGGGAGATGTAGCCATATTGATTTCTCCCCACCATTGGGACCCCGAGAAGGCAGGGTTGATGTAGCCATATTGATTTCTCGCCACCATGGGGACCCTAAGAAGGCAGGGGTGATGTAGCCATATTGATTTCTCCCCACCATAGGGACCCCGAGAAGGTAAGGGTGATGTAGCCATATTGATTTCTCCCCACCATGGGGACCCTGAGAAGGCAGGGGTGATGCAGCCATATTGATTTCTTGCCACCATGGGATTTTGTTGCATGTTACGCTTTTTTCCATTCGCAGGTAGGTGCGCCCCCCCCCCTATTGACCATGGTAGCATCTCCTGCCTCATGTTTGGACTAACAAAAGCAACTCGGCCGCCACGCAAGATGAGGCAGAGGATGAGGCACAAGTGTGTGTGTTGTATTGTCAGAAGCGTTCCACCATTACAGTTTGTGGTGAGTGTGAAGAACACTATTGTGCTGAACGTATTGACACCCACACTTGTGGGACCAATGTTGTTTGAAGTACAATGCAAATGACATTTGGAGTTGTTGAATTCACAGTTATTGCTTTATTATGCAACGTGCTTTGCAGGGAAGATGTGCAGTCCAACGTGGTATACTTGGGGCTTCTCCATGAGAGGGTAAATATCGGGCTGAAGTTGGGAGAGTTAATAGAAAAGTGGCATGCCAGGCGGGTGCCGGGCAAAGATTCCCTCACAATGTTCTTTTGGGACCATGTGCGCAATGCGTTTAGGTCCCAAGTCTCACCCTATCGACTTGGTCCCGCCTCCTTTTGCCCCAAAATCCCGTGTCTAGCTTTGCCTCGGGGCTAGGGTGCCACTGGCTGTTTCCAGTCAAATGGTCTGAAAGGCAGAGCAAGCGTGTGCCCGAGTGTCTGGGTATGTGTTTGGTTACGCACTTGGGTATGTGTTTGGGTATGCATCTGGGTAGGTGTTTGGGTATGCATCTGGGTAGGTGTTTGGGTAGGCATCTGGGTACGTGTTTAGGTACGTGCCTGGCTACGTGTCTGGGTACGTGAATGGGTAAGCATCCGGATACGCATTTGGTTACGCAATTGGGTGTACAGGTACCCCGCCTTTAGATGAAGTGTGCTGGTGATGGTCCAAGATACCAATACCGCTTGGGCTTTAGCCGTACAGCTCGGCCTACCCGCTATGAAATATACAGTCAACTAGGTCACACACAAATAGCTCTGAACCTTGATTGAACCGCGAGGTTGTCTCCAGTACCACATGATAAGCAGGATACACCAGCAAATCTTAGTCCGGCAGGGCCGTCCTTAAGGGACGAGATTTTTTTTTTGTTAAGGACAGCCCTTAAGGACAGCCCCCAGAGGCCTTTTTGCCCCGGCCGAACGTGGGCCATGTCTACCCCCCCCCCCGGCCCTCTTTTGGGCACCACTTCTGATTTTGCCTCCCGCTCTGAAGCGGTGGGGATCCCCGATACGGCAGGGGTGAGGTAGCCAATGTGCCCACTTGTGGGCCACTTCTGATTTTGCCCCCCGCTTTGAAGGGGTGGGGATCCCCGATACGGCAGGAATGAGATAGCCATTTCGCCCACTTGTGGGCCACTTCTGATTTTGCCCCTCGCTCTGCAGCGGTGGGGATCCCCGATACGGCAGGGGTGAGGTAGCCAATTTGCCCATTTGTGGGCCACTTCTGATTTTGCCCCCCGCTCTGCAGCGGTGGGGCTCCCCGATACGGCAGGGGTGAGGTAGCCATTTCGCCCACTTGTGGGCCACTTCTGGTTTTGCCCCCCGCTCTGCAGCGGTGGGGATCCCCGATACGGCAGGGGTGAGGTAGCCAATTTGCCCAGTTGTGGGCCACTTCTGATTTTGCCCCCCGCTCTGCAGCGGTGGGGATCCCCGATACGGCAGGGGTGAGGTAGCCATTTCGCCCACTTGTGGGCCACTTCTGATTTTGCCCCCCGCTCTGCAGCGGTGGGGCTCCCCGATACGGCAGGGGTGAGGTAGCCATTTCGCCCACTTGTGGGCCACTTCTGATTTTGCCTCCGATCTGCAGCGGTGGGGATCCCCGATACGGCAGGGGTGAGGTAGCCAATTTGCCCACTTGTGGGCCACTTCTGATTTTGCCCCCCGCTCTGCAGCGGTGGGGATCCCCGATACGGCAGGGGTGAGGTAGCCATTTCGCCCACTTGTGGGCCACTTCCGATTTTGCCTCCGATCTGCAGCGGTGGGGATCCCCGATACGGCAGGGGTGAGGTAGCCAATTTGCCCACTTGTGGGCCTTTTCTGATTTTGCCCCCCGCTCTGCAGCGGTGGGGATCCCCGATACGGCAGGGGTGAGGTAGCCAATTTTCCCACTTGTGGGCCACTTCTGATTTTGCCCCCCGCTCTGCAGCGGTGGGGATCCCCAATACGGCAGGGGTGAGGTAGCCAATTTGCCCACTTGTGGGCCTTTTCTGATTTTGCCCCGAGCTCTGCAGCGGTGGGGATCCCCGATACGGCAGGGGTGAGGTAGCCATTTCGCCCACTTGTGGGCCACTTCTGATTTTGCCCCCCGCTCTGCAGCGGTTGGGATCCCCGATACGGCAGGGGTGAGGTAGCCAATTTGCCCAGTTGTGGGCCACTTCTGATTTTGCCCCCCGCTCTGCAGCGGTGGGGATCCCCGATACGGCAGGGGTGAGGTAGCCATTTCGCCCACTTGTGGGCCACTTCTGATTTTGCCCCCCGCTCTGCAGCGGTGGGGCTCCCCGATACGGCAGGGGTGAGGTAGCCATTTCGCCCACTTGTGGGCCACTTCTGATTTTGCCTCCGATCTGCAGCGGTGGGGATCCCCGATACGGCAGGGGTGAGGTAGCCAATTTGCCCACTTGTGGGCCACTTCTGATTTTGCCCCCCGCTCTGCAGCGGTGGGGATCCCCGATACGGCAGGGGTGAGGTAGCCATTTCGCCCACTTGTGGGCCACTTCCGATTTTGCCTCCGATCTGCAGCGGTGGGGATCCCCGATACGGCAGGGGTGAGGTAGCCAATTTGCCCACTTGTGGGCCTTTTCTGATTTTGCCCCCCGCTCTGCAGCGGTGGGGATCCCCGATACGGCAGGGGTGAGGTAGCCAATTTTCCCACTTGTGGGCCACTTCTGATTTTGCCCCCCGCTCTGCAGCGGTGGGGATCCCCAATACGGCAGGGGTGAGGTAGCCAATTTGCCCACTTGTGGGCCTTTTCTGATTTTGCCCCGAGCTCTGCAGCGGTGGGGATCCCCGATACGGCAGGGGTGAGGTAGCCATTTCGCCCACTTGTGGGCCACTTCTGATTTTGCCCCCCGCTCTGCAGCGGTTGGGATCCCCGATACGGCAGGGGTGAGGTAGCCATTTCACCCACTTGTGGGCCACTTCTGATTTTGCCCCCCGATCTGCGGCGGTGGGGATCCCCGATACGGCAGGGGTGAGGTAGCCATTTCGCCCACTTGTGGGCCACTTCTGATTTTGCCTCCCGCTCTGCAACGGTGGGGCTCCCCGATACGGCAGGGGTGAGGTAGCCATTTCGCCCACTTGTGGGCCACTTCTGATTTGGCGCCCCGCTCTGCAGCAGTGGGGATCCCCGATACGGCAGGGGTGAGGTAGCCATTTCGCCCACTTCTGGGCCACTTCTGATTTTGCCCCCCGCTCTGCAGCGGTGGGGATCCCCGATACGGCAGGGGTGAGGTAGCCAATTTGCCCACTTGTGGGCCACTTCTGATTTTGCCCCCCGCTCTGCAGCGGTGGGGATCCCCGATACGGCAGGGGTGAGGTAGCCAATTTGCCCAATTGTGGGCCACTTCTGATTTTGCCCCCCGCTCTGCAGCGGTGGGGATCCCCAATACGGCAGGGGTGAGGTAGCCAATTTGCCCACTTGTGGGCCTTTTCTGATTTTGCCCCCCGCTCTGCAGCGGTGGGGATCCCCTATACGGCAGGGGTGAGGTAGCCATTTCGCCCACTTGTGGGCCACTTCTGATTTTGCGCCCCGCTGTGCAGCGGTGGGGATCCCCGATACGGCAGGGGTGAGGTAGCCATTTCGCCCACTTGTGGGCCACTTCTGATTTTGCCCCCCGCTCTGCAGCGGTGGGGATCCCCGATACGGCAGGGGTGAGGTAGCCAATTTGCCCAATTGTGGGCCACTTCTGATTTGGCGCCCCGCTCTGCAGCGGTGGGGATCCCCAATACGGCAGGGGTGAGGTAGCCAATTTGCCCACTTGTGGGCCTTTTCTGATTTTGCCCCCCGCTCTGCGGCGGTGGGGATCCCCGATATGGCAGGGGTGAGGTAGCCATTTCGCCCACTTGTGGGCCACTTCTGATTTTGCGCCCCGCTCTGCAGCGGTGGGGATCCCCGATACGGCAGGGGTGAGGTAGCCAATTTGCCCACTTGTGGGCCACTTCTGATTTTGCCCCCCGCTCTGCAGCGGTGGGGATCCCCGATACGGCAGGGGTGAGGTAGCCAATTTGCCCAATTGTGGGCCACTTCTGATTTTGCGCCCCGCTCTGCAGCGGTGGGGATCCCCAATACGGCAGGGGTGAGGTAGCCAATTTGCCCACTTGTGGGCCTTTTCTGATTTTGCGCCCCGCTCTGCAGCGGTGGGGATCCCCGATACGGCAGGGGTGAGGTAGCCATTTCGCCCACTTGTGGGCCACTTCTGATTTTGCCCCCCGCTCTGCAGCGGTGGGGATCCCCGATACGGCAGGGGTGAGGTAGCCAATTTGCCCAATTGTGGGCCGGTTCTGATTTGGCGCCCCGCTATGCAGCGGTGGGGATCCCCAATACGGCAGGGGTGAGGTAGCCAATTTGCCCACTTGTGGGCCTTTTCTGATTTTGCCCCCCGCTCTGCGGCGGTGGGGATCCCCGATATGGCAGGGGTGAGGTAGCCATTTCGCCCACTTGTGGGCCACTTCTGATTTTGCGCCCCGCTCTGCAGCGGTGGGGATCCCCGATACGGCAGGGGTGAGGTAGCCAATTTGCCCACTTGTGGGCCACTTCTGATTTTGCCCCCCGCTCTGCAGCGGTGGGGATCCCCGATACGGCAGGGGTGAGGTAGCCAATTTGCCCAATTGTGGGCCACTTCTGATTTTGCGCCCCGCTCTGCAGCGGTGGGGATCCCCAATACGGCAGGGGTGAGGTAGCCAATTTGCCCACTTGTGGGCCTTTTCTGATTTTGCGCCCCGCTCTGCAGCGGTGGGGATCCCCGATACGGCAGGGGTGAGGTAGCCATTTCGCCCACTTGTGGGCCACTTCTGATTTTGCCCCCCGCCCTGAAGCGGTGGGGATCCCCGATACGGCAGGGGTGAGGTAGCCAATTTGCCCACTTGTGGGCCACTTCTGATTTTGCCCCCCGCTCTTAAGCGGTGGGGATCCCCGATACGGCAGGGGTGAGGTAGCCAATTTGCCCACTTGTGGGCCACTTCTGATTTTGCCCCCCGCTCTGCTACGGTGGGGCTCCCCGATACGGCAGGGGTGAGGTAGCCATTTCGCCCACTTGTGGGCCACTTCTGATTTTGCCCCCCGCTCTGCAGCGGTGGGGATCCCCGATACGGCAGGGGTGAGGTAGCCATTTCGCCCACTTGTGGGCCACTTCTGATTTTACCCCCCGCTCTGCAGCGGTGGGGATCCCCGATACGGCAGGGGTGAGGTAGCCATTTCGCCCACTTGTGGGCCACTTCTGATTTTGCCCCCCGCTCTAAAGCGGTGGGGATCCCCGATACGGCAGGGGTGAGGTAGCCAATTTGCCCACTTGTGGGCCACTTCTGATTTTGCCCCCCGCTCTGCAGCGGTGGGGATCCCCGATACGGCAGGGGTGAGGTAGCCAATTTGCCCACTTGTGGGCCACTTCTGATTTGGCGCCCCGCTCTGCAGCAGTGGGGATCCCCAATACGGCAGGGGTGAGGTAGCCAATTTGCCCACTTGTGGGCCTTTTCTTCTGATTTTGCCCCTCGCTCTTTTGCGCGCCCGTGCATGCACTCTTTAGGTACCTGGTGGGGCGGCTCCCCATATCAAAATTGAAGCAGCAAGTGGTGCCCAAACCCAAACCCGCGTGTGCCGAAACCTAAACCAAAATGAATGCACCCGCCGCAGAGCGATGGGAGTAGCCACCCAGAACAGCACTCGCCGCAGAGCGACGGGAGTAGGTACCATTTGTGTGCGACGGGAGTAGGTACCACGTGCTGTGTCTCTGTTCCACTTCGACCCATGGCGCATTTTGGTGTACGTTGCGTAGTTTTTTTGCCCGACATGCATGTGCTTATCGTCACCTACCACGCCCCTACGCCGGAGGCCGCCGATGCCGGACCCCTCTTGAGTGGTCGTGTCAGTCAAGTGTCCACGATGACGTTGGACGCTTTGATTCCAAGAAGCTCGTGTTTGTGTGAGAGAGTTTTTAGCTACGTGACGGCTACGGACTTTGGCCAAACCACGGAGCGCATGTGTGAGACGATGTGGGTAAGGTGCAATGGGGAGGCACCAGAGGATTGGGGGCCCTTTGAGGTTTTTGAGGACCTTCGCAAGACCCCTTTCCGCCCGCGCAAACGGAAGCAAGGGCATGCGGTTGAGGTGGAAGATGGTGGTTTGCTTGGGTTTGCGGCTTTCAAGGATTGGGCAGTTTCTTAGGAAGAGGATGGTCAGGCAGAGGTTCCGTTGGACATTCGAGATTTGTGGGTTGTCCCCAAGAGGGCGACAAGTGACGCCGACATTGGCGATGTGTATGGGGTTGAGTTGGAGGGTGAGGACGAAGACAGTGAGGACGAGGATATGGAGCAGGCAGGTGCAGTTGCCAGTAGCTCCTCTTCTGACCTTCATAACCCCTCAGCTGTCCCCTCCACCTCTTCTAACCCTGCCGCGCAATTGGTGTTTCGGTATGATGTTTCGTTGTTGAACGCAATGGAGAGGGGGAGGTTGCACGAGTGGACTAAGGTTGAGTTTAAGGCCATTTGTAGGAAGCATGGTTTGAGTGTGGGCGGGGGGAAGGGTGAGCTTATGGAGCGTGTCAGGGTGCACTTCCAGAGGTTGTACCAGCAGTAGGGAGTTTGTTTTCAGCTGTGCCACCGGCGATGGAACATTCGGGTGGTCGAACGCTGCATCACTGTATTTGATCAGAAAAAGTATTGCTCTTGTTCATGTTGAATTGTGCAGGGTGTGAGGTAGGGTCATGCAACACATGTGGGGCTAGGATCATATGGTTGTGTGCTGAGACCGATTTGGGGCTAGGGACTCATGGTTGAACAATTGGGAACACCGGGGTGAAGACATGTACTGTCCGCAGGCTCTTTTGAAATTACCCCGTTCTGGACGGACTTTTTTTTTTGCGTTAAGGACAGCCCTGTAGTGCGGACAAAAACAAACAGGTTACACACAATGTGGGTGGTGTTCAGCGGGCGGGAGGGGGGGGGGCATTGGGGACGATCTAGGCACCAAGCGGATATTCCGTTTGTGACCTCCCCAAGTAGGGCAATGACACAGATTGCATGCTCTATTGTATGACATGGCCAGGTTGATGCGAGCCAGCGGCCTTGGGGCAGGGGCACAAATGAGGCGATCGATCCGGTGTGGGGGGTTTTACGGGCCAATATCCGGTGCCTATTACGGCCACTATGCGTCGATCCACACAAGGGTCCCGTTCAACTATTCCCTTCTACATAGACCCCCATACCAATGGCGTGGGTCCTGGGCTCTATCTCCGGGTACCCCCGATCTGACGGGCCCCACGGGTGAGGACCCATTTTCGGACCGGCGTGGATTGGCTGAAAAATTGCAATCGTTTTGGTGGCATTTGACACCCGCCTGGTGACCTTGGGCCAGGCTTGAGTCATCATTTAGTGACTTGAACCTGGCTGATGGTTGCAGTGTGTTATGAAGGGTCCCGTTGTTAGCAAACCTGCCTTTGATTGACAAGCTATTGTAGCCCCCCGTTTTATGGATCGAAACTCGCAAATCTTTGGATCCTTGGGTTTTGGGGGCGGAAAGGCTTCGTGGCTTCCCCGGGCTGGTCCGGACCCGTTTTCCCCAATGGCCAAGGCGACCGCAATAACCACCGTGTTCCGTCCACAGGTCAACTCAGATTCCTACTCAGTCCAAAAACTCAGATAACAGGGGGCGCCTTAAGTGCAGTGCGCGAAGTGCAACTATTTGGGCGTGTGGACGCAGTAGAAACCCATACTTTGTGGTACTTTGGGCATCATCGTTGATGGAACTCCAAACCTTGTACCCCTCTGCGACTTGGATCACGTAGTGCTTAAAGAGGTGATGGCCGAAAATCATGGCCTGACTCTTGAGGACCTCAAAAAACGATGTCCTGAGCACACCTCTGTCACACTTAGTGGGCATGAGTCCTCTGAAGACTGGGAAATGCCAAGGGAACATGAGTCTAAACCTCCGGTCAAGGATGCTGAGGATCGGCTGACCGAGATTGCCAGCACCAAGGAGGATAGTTTGCAACTTTCTTGAGCTGGGGCATTTTCGGTCGCCCACTTCTAAGGGTGTTTCCAAGGGGTGTGCCTGGGGGCTCTTCGGGGGGAGCATAGTCTACAAGTAGCGCGCAGTGCAAGGATTCCCCCATAGACAAAACAAACTACGTTTCACACTGAAAATGAGAGAATGACGGCAGTTTTCGATCCAAATCTGCTGTTGTTGCCCTGTGGGTGTATGCTTCCCCCGTGCGTAGTCGTTATCAGGGTGGTCATGGGAAGCTCAACTTACTATCGGGCGCTGTGGCTCCGCTGCGCGCACTGTGCAGAAACGCCCCCTTAAGCCAGGTCTTCACTGTGGGGAGGGTCATGCATGTGGGGCATCCAGCTCCTTGTGGCACGAGTCGCACTGTCTGCAGACATCAATAAATCGAAACACATGTGGAAAATGGGTGGCCAAAAAATGGTTGTCTTAGAGACCAGTTGCACCCAATTTTAATGGCGTTGCATTCCATTGTGTATGCTGCACAGCGTTGCGCTCACACAATGCCGGCGTTCTGCTGCGGACGCCAGTCCGCAGAGCAGAAGCGGAAAGCGGCGGTTGTGCGGGCCCTTGGCAAAGTGGGCGGTGTCAAGGCTGCACATCAACTTCTGAGGGAGTATCACGCGTTGCACGGCACGGACGGTATGCGCTGCGCCGGTGGAAGGGGCCGCGTTCGACTTGGGACAGGCCGAGGGAGTGCCCTGTCACGTGTGGCCCTTGCTCACCCGCCGTGAGTAGATGACCATTGACTGAGGACTGTTGACCCCACCCCCCTCGACAGCAGTTGGCGGCGGTTCAGGTAGAAATGTGGCCATTTCCCAACCGCCTTGAGCAAACTGCCTGTAGCCGTCCACTGAGGGTGCCTCTCCCGCTGTGCGATGGAGGCCCGGGTGGCGTAGACCGCCGGTACCAATGAATGTTGCCCAAAAGCGGTCCTAGGGGCCTTAGCATGACGAATGGTGGGCCAATGGTTGTGTTTGGGCAGAAATGACAATGAGGTCCACGGAGTGGAGAACACCATTGTTGTATGCCAACCCCTGAGGCCACCGCCTGAACAGCTTGTGTAGAAACCCCGCCCCCCTCCCCTTGTCCTAACAGGGGGTTGTCCAAACACGGCGACGTCCGTTTCCGCACTTTTGGGTCTTATTTTTTTTTGGAACCATCGTTTCTGCGGTTCCAGTGCAATAGAGAATGTGGTTTGCAACTTTCTGCGGGCTGCAGGAAGGGTCCATATGGTTGTCAATGTGTTGGTGTCCATGTGCTCTTGTGTTGTGGGGCGGTCGGCCAGCAGCAGCTTGAGCCACAGGTGGTGGTGCTGCGACGTGAACTTGCGCAGCTGACTGGACTCGGCGATGTCCATCTTCTGGACCCGGAGGCCGTAGACCAGGACGCACGGCACCTGCCCGTCGAACAGGGACCGCAGCATGACCATGAGCGCGGCGGTGCGCTTGTGGTTGCTGCGCCTCTCGTCATGGGCAACCGTTAACCGCTCGCTTTCAACCGCCAACCGCCGACCGCCGGAGCTGGTGCTCACCGGCGCGCTCGTGAAGGAGCTACGGGCTGTCATTGTCGCGCGGTGCAGTTGCGATTGAGCTGCCTCCCCTTCCGCGCTCCCTGCCGCTCTTGCCCCCTCCCTCCCTGCTTTCCTCCCAAGGCCGTCGGATCCAGATTTCTTTTTTTTTCTCCTTCGGGGACAGGGATTATGGACGGCCGCATTTTTGACCGGTAACCGACGGCGGTTGGCGGGTAACCGACGGCGGCTGGCGGATAACGGACGGCGGTTGGCGGGTAACCGGCGGGCGGTTGGCGGGCAACCGTGAGCGGTTTCATTTGTCAGTGTGACGGACGGATGTTGTCCTTTGATTTTCCGTTGCGTGCTCCCTCCGTCGCTCCCCGCGTTTCTCCCCCTCCCCCCCCCCCTCCCTCAGGTCAAAGCACTGCCCAGTCCCAGGGCGCTGCCCCGGACTGCCCCCTCTACAAGGTCCGCAAGGATGGCGTCCGCGCCGCCGCCCTGTCCCCACAGCAGCTGACGAACAAGACCCTGACGGGGCTGCGCCAGGCCCTGGGCCCCCGCGCCGACGGGTTCGTGTTCGTCAACGCGGACCAGTTCCCCGTGGCCGCGGCGGACGAGGACGCCACGCCTCTCGGCACCGTCACGGGCCCGGGGTGTACCATTCGCATGGCCTCGGGGGCGGGGGCCAGTGATGCGGACCCAAGCCCATTGGCAGTGGATTGGAAGGTGTGGGGGAGCTGGGCTGCGGTCCTTCCGGACGGAGGTCGCGTGGTGCACTCATCTTGGCACGTGGAGGAGGGTTGTGGGGGGGTTGTGGGGGGGTGTGGGGGGGTTGTGGGGGGGTTGTGGGGGGGTTGTGTGGGGGTTTTGGGGGGGTTGTGGGGGGGTTGTGGGGGGGTTGTGGGGGGGTTGTGGGGGGGTTGTGGGGGGGTTGTGGGGGGGTTGTGGGGGGGTTGTGGGGGGGTTGTGGGAGGGTTGTGGGGGTTGTGGGAGGGTTGTGGGGGTTGTGGGGGGGTTGTGGGGAGGTTTTGGGGGTTGTGGGGGGGTTGTGGGAGGGTTGTGGGGGGGTTGTGGGGGGACTTTTTGGGGGGGTCTTGGGGGGGTTGTGTGGGGGATGTGTGGGGGTTGTGGGGGGGTTGTGGGGGGGGGTTGTGGGGGGGTTGTGGGGCGGGTTGTGGGGGGGTTGTGGGGGGGTTGTGGGGGGGTTGTGGGAGGGTTGTGGGGGGGTTGTGGGGGGGTTGTGGGGGGGTTGTGGGGGGGTTGTGGGGGGGTTGTGGGGGGGTTTGGGGGGGGTTGTGGGGGGGTTGTGGGGGTTGTGGGGGGGTTGTGGGAGGGTTGTGGGGGTTGTGGGAGGGTTGTGGGGGGGTTGTGGGGGTTGTGGGGGGGTTGTGGGAGGGTTGTGGGGGGGTTGTGGGGGGGTTGTGGGGGGGGGTTGTGGGAGGGTTGTGGGGGGGTTGTGGGGGGGGGTTGTGGGGGGGTTGTGGGGGGGTTGTGGGGGGGTTGTGGGGGGGTTGTGGGAGGGTTGTGGGGGGGTTGTGGGGGGGTTGTGGGGGGGGTTGTGGGAGGGTTGTGGGGGGGTTGTGGGGGGGTTGTGGGGGGGGGTTGTGGGGGGGTTGTGGGGCGGGTTGTGTGGGGGTTGTGTGGGGGTTGTGGGGGGGTTGTGGGGGGGTTTTGGGGGTTGTGTGGGGGTTGTGGGAGGGTTGTGGGGGGGGTTGTGGGGGACTGTTTGGGGGGGTCTTGGGGGGGTTGTGTGGGGGTTGTGGGGGGGTTGTGGGGGGGTTGTTGGGGGGTTGTGGGGGGGGGTTGTGGGAGGGTTGTGGGGGGGTTGTGGGGGGGTTGTGGGGGGGGGTTGTGGGGGGGTTGTGGGGCGGGTTGTGTGGGGGTTGTGGGGCGGGTTGTGTGGGGGTTGTGGGGGGGGGTTGTGGGGGGGTTGTGGGAGGGTTGTGGGAGGGTTGTGGGGGTTGTGGGGGGGGTTGTGTGGGGGTTGTGGGGGGGTTGTGGGGGGGTTTTGGGGGTTGTGGGGGGGTTGTGGGAGGGTTGTGGGGGGGTTGTGGGGGACTGTTTGGGGGGGTCTTGGGGGGGTTGTGTGGGGGTTGTGGGGGGGTTGTGGGGGGGTTGTGGGGCGGGTTCTGGGGGGGTTGTGTGGGGGTTGTGGGGGGGTTGTGGGCGGATTGTGGGGGGGTTGTGGGAGGGTTGTGGGGGTTGTGGGAGGGTTGTGGGGGTTGTGGGGGGGTTGTGGGGAGGTTTTGGGGGTTGTGGGGGGGTTGTGGGAGGGTTGTGGGGGGGTTGTGGGGGGACTTTTTGGGGGGGTCTTGGGGGGGTTGTGTGGGGGATGTGTGGGGGTTGTGGGGGGGTTGTGGAGGGGGGTTGTGGGGGGGTTGTGGGGCGGGTTGTGGGGGGGTTGTGGGGGGGTTGTGGGGGGGTTGTGGGAGGTTTGTGGGGGGGTTGTGGGGGGGTTGTGGGGGGGTTGTGGGAGGGTTGTGGGGGGGTTGTGGGGGGGTTTGGGGGGGGTTGTGGGGGGGTTGTGGGGGTTGTGGGGGGGGTTGTGGGAGGGTTGTGGGGGTTGTGGGAGGGTTGTGGGGGTGTTGTGGGGGGGTTGTGGGAGGGTTGTGGGGGGGTTGTGGGGGGGTTGTGGGGTGGGGTTGTGGGAGGGTTGTGGGGGGGGTTGTGGGGGGGGGTTGTGGGGGGGTTGTGGGGGGTTGTGGGGGGGTTGTGGGGGGGTTGTGGGAGGGTTGTGGGGGGGGTTGGGGGGGGGTTGTGGGGGGGGTTGTGGGAGGGTTGTGGGGGGGTTGTGGGGGGGTTGTGGGGGGGGGTTGTGGGGGGGGTTGTGGGGCGGGTTGTGTGGGGGTCGTGGGGGGGTTGTGGGGGGGTTTTGGGGGTTGTGGGGGGGTTGTGGGAGGGTTGTGGGGGGGTTGTGGGGGGACTGTTTGGGGGGGTCTTGGGGGGGTTGTGTGGGGGTTGTGGGGGTTGTGGGGGGGTTGTTGGGGGGTTGTGGGGGGGGGGTTGTGGGAGGGTTGTGGGGGGGTTGTGGGGGGGGGTTGTGGGGGGGCTGTGGGGCGGGTTGTGTGGGGGTTGTGGGGCGGGTTGTGTGGGGGTTGTGGGGGGGGGGTTGTGGGGGGGTTGTGGGAGGGTTGTGGGAGGGTTGTGGGGGTTGTGGGGGGGTTGTGTGGGGGTTGTGGGGGGGTTGTGGGGGGGTTGTGGGGGGGTTTTGGGGGTTGTGGGGGGGTTGTGGGAGGGTTGTGGGGGGGTTGTGGGGGACTGTTTGGGGGGGTCTTGGGGGGGTTGTGTGGGGGTTGTGGGGGGGTTGTGGGGGGGGGTTGTGGGGGGGGGGGGGTTGTGGGGGGGTTGTGGGGCGGGTTCTGGGGGGGTTGTGTGGGGGTTGTGGGCGGATTGTGGGGGGGTTTTGGGGGGGTTGTGGGGGGGTTGTTGGGGGGTTGTGGGGGGGGGTTGTGGGAGGGTTGTGGGGGGGTTGTGGGGGGGTTGTGGGGGGGGTTGTGGGGGGGCTGTGGGGCGGGTTGTGTGGGGGTTGTGGGGCGGGTTGTGTGGGGGTTGTGGGGGGGGGTTGTGGGGGGGTTGTGGGAGGGTTGTGGGAGGGTTGTGGGGGTTGTGGGGGGGTTGTGTGGGGGTTGTGGGGGGGTTGTGGGGGGGTTGTGGGGGGGTTTTGGGGGTTGTGGGGGGGTTGTGGGAGGGTTGTGGGGGGGTTGTGGGGGACTGTTTGGGGGGGTCTTGGGGGGGTTGTGTGGGGGTTGTGGGGGGGTTGTGGGGGGGGGTTGTGGGGGGGTTGTGGGGCGGGTTCTGGGGGGGTTGTGTGGGGGTTGTGGGGGGGTTGTGGGCGGATTGTGGGGGGGTTGTGGGGGGGTTGTGGGGGGGTTGTGGGAGGGTTGTGGGGGGGTTGTGGGGGGGTTTTGGGGGGATTGTGGGGGGGTTGTGGGGGGGTTGTGGGGGGGTTGTGGGAGGGTTGTGGGGGGGTTGTGGGGGGGTTGTGGGAGGGTTTTGGGGGTTGTGGGGGGGTTGGGGGGGTTGTGGGGGTTGTGGGGGGGTTGTGGGGGGGTTGTGGGAGGGTTGTGGGGGGGTTGTGGGGGTTGTGGGGGGGTTGTGGGGGGGTTGTGGGAGGGTTGTGGGGGGGTTGTGGGGGGGGGTTGTGGGGGGGTGGGGTTGTGGGAGGGTTGTGGGGGGTTGTGGGGGGGTTGTGGGGGGGTTGTGGGGGGGTTGTGGGGGGGTTGTGGGGGGGTTGT
This sequence comes from Eutreptiella sp. 'Long Island Sound 2002', assembly GCA_964036045.1. Classification (NCBI taxonomy): domain Eukaryota; phylum Euglenozoa; class Euglenophyceae; order Eutreptiales; family Eutreptiaceae; genus Eutreptiella; species Eutreptiella sp. 'Long Island Sound 2002'. The sequence continues at coordinate 1,689,526 of OZ038381.1, read as the reverse complement.
GGGAGGGTTGTGGGGGGGTTGTGGGGGGTTGTGGGGGGGTTGTGGGGGGGTTGTGGGAGGGTTGTGGGGGGGTTGTGGGGGACTTTTTGGGGGGGGTCTTGGGGGGGTTGTGTGGGGGTTGTGGGGGGGGTTGTGGGGGGGTTGTGGGGGGGTTGTGTAGGGTTGTAGGAGGGTTGTAGGAGGGGCTGTTGGGGACTTTTTGGGGGGGTTCTTTGGGGGGAGGGGTTGCGGACGGGGATACTGAGGGTTTGGTGCAGTGGTCCCTGGGGCCCGGCCATTCCACGGATCCGCCGGCGACCCCCTTTGGGCCAGGGGGGTCCTTTAGGAACGAGATTTTTATTTATTTTTTTGTGTTAAGGAGTGCCCTGAAGGACCGCCCCAAGGGTCCACCAACCGCCAAACCACCAACCGCCAAACCACCAACCGCCACCAACCGCCAACCGCCACCAACCGCCAACCGCCAACCGCCACTAACCGCCAAAACACCAACCGCCACCAACCGCCAACCGCCAACCGCCACCAACCGCCAAACCACCAACCGCCAAACCACCAACCGCCACCAACCGCCAATCGCCACCAACCGCCAAACCACCAACCGCCACCAACCGCCAACCGCCAACCGCCACCAACCGCCAACCGCCAACCGCCACCAACATATGAGCTACACGCCGTCTTTTGGGAAAACTGTGTATAGAATCACTTTTCGTTTTCTCTCTCTCTCTCCCTTGAGGACCCCCCTGCTTTGGGCCCGGGCGTCGCGTGCCACGCCCCTCCGCCTCCCCACTGCAGGCGGTGTTCATCCAGAACAACCTCCTCCGCGGCCTCGCCCTCGGCCCCAAAGGCCCGACCGCCGCGCCGAAGCAGATGTTCCAGTGGGTGCCCTCCCGCCCCAACTTCGCAGTGCAGGACCGCACGTACGTCGCGACGTCCGACGCCGAGACCGTCACCGACGCCACGTACGCGACCAGCGGGTTCATGGGGGCGTCGGCGCTGGTGAAGGACAAGGCCCTGGACAAGGCGGGCTCGCAGAAGGCCTCAGGCAAAAGCCACTCGCAGGAGTCCCTCAAAGTGGTCCAGTACATGTACCCGCGCGTGGTCCTGTGGCCCCGCGCCAGCCTCGAGCTGCACCCGCAGTGCCTTGCGGACCTGTCGCGCGCGCTGCGGGGCCGCGACGCTGCCGCGCGGGTGGCGGGGGTGCTGGAGGAGTATGGCCGGTACTATCCGCTGCAGGTGAGCGACGGCCGTGCCCCGGAAGGCGCTGTCTGTAGTCGTCCGTTAGGACCAGACTTACCACTGGCGTCTGCAGCTCAGACATGATCAGATGGAGCAGAGTCCTACGGCTATGTGTGCTGTCTAATAATGGGCTTTGAGGTGCAGGATGTTCATGATGTGTGTCAATGAAGCTGATTGGGGCATGATGGCCTTTGTGGCATATTGTGCCCCTTGGTTTTCTGAATTGTACGTCATGTCTTTCCGCATGCACCACGCACAGTGTGCCGCGTAAGCAACGGCCATGCCCAAGCAACACTGGGCATTTCTGGTCATTTACCATTGCTTCGGCAAGAAGGGGGGGGGGAGGGGTGCCATTTAGTGCTTCTGCGTACGCACCAGTTTGAGTTGATAGGGCGGGAGGAGGGGGGGTGCCTGCCAGCGGTGGCAAAGGAGTGGACGCCATGGGGGCAGTGCTCCGACCATTTTGAGCAGTGGGACAAGCATTCCTAAGGGGGAGGGGGGGGGGTAAGGGCATTGATGTCCAGCCCCCATTCCCCCCAACCCACCCACCCCAACCCACCCACCCCAACCCAACCTACGCCAACCAGGACAGGGTCTTGCTTCGCCCTCGGCCTTCCCTACCGCGGTGGATGGGGGGGGGGGGGGGGGCGACAACCCCCCACCCCCTGTGGGGGTCGGGGTGAGGGGGGGGTCATTTAGGCGGGGTTTTGGGTCTTCACCGGAAGAAGGCTTTTTGCCTCTTTTGCCTTGGGGTCAGTGATCAGGAGGCCCGATGGGTGTGCAGATGGGTGTGCAGCTGCTCATCACCGCCTCGCGGGCTTCGCACCCAAGTAGCGGGCTCAATGACGTGTTGTTGGGCGCAAAATACCCCAAGATCAGCATTGAGAAGCACCCTTTTTCGAGCCCCCCCTTCCTGTGCTGTGTTTGACTGATTGCGTTGGTGATGGGCTGTTGCCTTGTGGTGATAAATGATGATGAAGGGGATCACTTGCAAGCCATTTCCAGAGCCATCGGCCAGTGGCTTGGACAAGGCCCCTGGCCCGCAACTCCGGGCAAGCGACGGGCTGCAATCCGCCCCCGGCGGTCACAAAAACGCGCATTTCAGTGGCAAACACCGTGCCACCAACGAACGAGTGTTCCATGGGTCTTCAGGGGCATGACTTCTGAGGCACAACACCAGCAGAACTTTCCCACAGCGCCCTGCAGTGAACTGGATCTGTCACACTGAACTGGAGGCAATGAAGGCCGCAGTGGCAGGCGCGGGTGGAGCTCATCGCGGAGAAGCGAACCCAACCCATTGTGGCCCCTCCGGTGAGTGCGGGGCCTTTCGGGGTCCCTGGGTTTTCCCGACAATCTTTGGAGACCCTTGGTTCATGCCACCCTCCTGAGCTGAAATTCAGCCTCGCGCAGAGAGCCTGCACGCCACTACCCCGACAGCAGGGATGCATTGGGGGGGGGGGGTCTGGCACAAGGCCTTGGTTGTTGGATCTGTTTGTTGGACCCCCCCCCCCGCGGAGAGGACAGGACGTCAGCAGACGCCGCAGACTCCACAGATCAGGAGACGGCAGACTCCTCAGATCAGGAGACAACAAACTCCACAGGGCAGGGGACAGCAAACACCACAGATATGGAGATGGACACATGGTCGGCAGGGACGGCCACAACCCTGGGACCAGAGCACTGGTCCCAGAAAAAGAAAGGGAAGGCAGGCAAGGCCCAAGCACGTGTGTGGTCTGTGCAATAGACCAGTGCGGAGTGGCCAAGGGGCGGTGCAGTGTGGCCACAGACACTGGATCCATCTTGGATCCATCTGCAGTGTGCAGGGTACACAGCAGCCCAAGCTTGGAAGGTGCTCAGGGAGAAGCGGGACTTCCAGTGTAAGTGCAAGAAAGCACAGGTGCAAAAATGGTTGGAGGAGACAGACAAGCAACAACAACGGTGCCGGCAGGAGAAGACCACAGCGAAGCGAGTAAAAGAGGTGAAGGAACAACAAAAAGACAAGAATATTGCCCCCGGGGAAGAAGAGGCGGATTTCGTCCACCAACCCGGGCGGGATTGCAGGGGCACGGTAGGGTCCGGGAAGAGTTTAGAGGAAGCCCGCATCAGAGTAAGGGGAAAAAAAAGACCACCGAAACAAGAGGAGCATCAGAGGGAAGGGAACGACAACGAAAAGCAACCACAGAAGGTAGACCGAGCAGCAAGGGAAACCACGGCGGGGGCACGATCACAGGACACAGTGGGGCACCTAGAGGTGGGCTAGGGAGTTCAGCTCGTCGGAATGAAACACGGGGTCTTGGAGGGGTGTAGGGGAATAATTGAAGAAGTGGAGGATGGAAAGGCCCAAGTACTGCTGGTGGGAGGAGAGAGGCGAGTACGGGTGAACAAACAAAAGCTGAGAACTGACGTGGAGGTGAAGCCGGTCGAAGTCTTGCCGCCAGATTTTGCAGAGGTCGGTCTGCAGGCCCAGTTAGGGGTCTCACCCGGGGCAACCAAGAAGGAACGCAAGGCGGCAAGGCGGCGTACAAGAAGATGGTACTCAAACTCCACCCAGACAAAAACAAGAATAACCAGGAGAAAGTAACGGAGTTGTTCAAGTGGTTGAACTCAGCTTATGAAAACTGGAGGAGTAAAGGGACGACAGCCAATCAGCCCCACAGCCACACCACACAAACTTTCAGTTCAACCCGACATATTTCAGATCGAATTTCTGCGGACAAAATGAGCCGCACAAGGAGACCCCACAGCGGGCCCAGCAATAGAGCCGAGAAGAAGACAGAAAGGACCAAGGGACAGAATACACTTGGAGCTCGTGGCTGTGGGGAGCAAGAAAAAGTCGACGGGCGGAGCCGCGGCCGACAGGCACGCCGCCAACACGGGGATACAACACAAACACGACCAAGCCACTGCTTTTTGGAGAGACATTCAGGTGGTACACAGCAGACAGGCTACAAGGGTGAGGGAAAAGAGGAGACGGGGGTGGGCAGGAGACTACCCGAATGGAGGAACACGAATGTACCTCCTTGGGCCAAATAGAGTCTACCTGGTGCGGGTGGTGGCAGGCTGTGCGTGGGTACCGGAGGAAAGGATATGGGCACCTGAAGTGTTTATCGTGGGAGAAGGGATACACTTCACAGTGGATGACTCTGTGAGACTCATGGCCCAACTAAACCAAGCTAACATCATAGCAGCAGAACTGGGGTTGAAAATGTATGAACACTAACTCTCACAACAACACAGAAGACCACACACCACAACAAACACACAGGGCACAGAGATGTGGGGGAGACGAGAGAGTGGCAGGGCGCTGATGTTGGCGGCGACCGAACCACAGGTGATCCGGCAACCGAGGGTTATGGGTCACCGATGGCGGACACAGCCCCGTCAAGACTCGAAGATTGAGGCTGATTTTGGTTGCCAGTGCCACAAGAAACCACATCACCAGCAGCAACATTGACACCACTCCGTATGGACCCCCCTCCCCAGCACCACGCCCTAGCGACTACCCCTGCAACTCCGCCAACGCCACACCAACACCGACACCAACAATGGCGGAACGCGCTCACCCATGCAACAACAATAGAGGGCAGCCCAGGACAGCAAAGGATGGCCTAGAAAAGACGCCCGGGGCACCGCAGACCCAGGCTGATGAGCCAACATACACTTTACAGGGGAGGGGGGGAGGCCGCAGACTTCTCCCTCTCCCCAACTGCGGGGACGCGTATGAAGGGGAACTAGCCCCAGTCCCGAACCCTTAGACTGACGGCGGGCGCTATATGCATGGTCTACCACCGCCGCGCCAGCTAAGGCCATCATGCCAGCAAACAGCATGCAACTACGCCCAGGACAGACTGGGATGTGTGGGCAAGCAGAAGCAAGTGGCCAAAACCACCCACACCAAGCACACCGACACCAACAAGGAACCCCCTTGAGCCAGGATCTCCCTCCTCAAGGGGAAGGAGGGGGCAGGGAGAGACGAACCCACTCCCACTCCCCCTCCCCCGCCCCCTCCTCTACCCCCTCCCTACAGCAACACGCACCCCCTCCACCCAAGGGCCCCCAGTGCAGAAAGAATGGAGAGGGCGGGGAAGAAACTGGGCAGGGGGAAAGGGACGAACCAAGGAGGGCAACAGGACAGGGCAGACCACGCTCACCGAAAACGGTGCAGAGCGCACAAGGAGAACAGGGAAAGGAAAAACAGGAAAGAAGCCTTGTGGTTGTTAGAAGCCCCTGTCAGGAAAATTATCCTGCAGATGCACACCCTAACGCGCTCAAGTCAGTGCTGGAGTCGGCAAACCCAGCATGGACTCGGAGTGTGCATCTGGATGCACCTGGTCAACGACACGGGCAACAGCCCGTCTCCGGGACAGCCGACCCTGGAGTAGTCAAACAGGCTCCGTTGACACAACCAAAACACGTTCGGGCCCACAGAGGGTCAGAATGAGCAGTGGCGAGAGGCCAATAGGCGCCGCCAAAGGCAAACAATCAGATACCCAGGCCTTGTGCCAAGCCCCCCCCCTCCAGGGCGCCCAGCCTATGCCCGGCCACTCTCCCCCTGACGGCAAGTGCCAGCTTCCATGGCGTTTGCAACCGACAGTAACCGCCCCCAACCGCTCCAGAAGCCCCTCCAACCGCCTGCCTACCCGCTTCTGGGGCCACCTCTGAGGTCCCTTCCCTTCTAATGCATCCCTGCCCGACAGGTCACTCTGGGAGGCAAGCTCTATGACGTGAAAACCGCGTCGCAGTACGCGCAGGAGTACCACAACAAAACCCGGACCAAGAAGAAAAAGACCACCACCGACACCGAGTACAACCGGACCGGCTCCGGGGAGGCCTCCGCCTCGTCGATGGAGGTGCGCGGCGGGAACGTGCTGCTGGCGGATGACGCCGATCAGTGGTCCCAGAGCCTACTGGAGCCCCAGTACTGGGCGGTGCTGCAGTACGGGCCTCTGCTGGACACCGTCGAGATGCTGCCCGTGGCGCTGAGGGCGCAGGTGCACGCGGCGCTGAGTGGGTCCCAGTGATGGCCCCGGTGCCAAAGCCCCGGTCCAGACATGCTGCTGTGTCCGCCGGGGGGGCAAGGTTTGGCCCAATACCATGTGCCGCTCAACAATGCGCCGCGGCTGTTGCACTCGGAATTTCAGTTACCCCCCCCCCCTTGCGCATGCACGGCCTTGTCTAAGCACGGGGTGGGTGTTGAACCGCTGTTTTGAGGAAATTTTAGGACCGCTGTTTTTGTGGTCCAGAATGGAGGATTGGGTGTTTGTAGAGTGTTTGTACAGGGAAAGAGGGGCTCAGTCGTGTTTGTGATAGTGCGTTGTGTTCATAACAACATTGTACCACACATTGCAACCCCATGCTGTTTGTTCTGATGTGATTTTCAGCCATGGCTAACAATGTTATTCCCAGTCTGGCTGTCACGTACGTTCCAAGGACTGGGGAACATGTGTCTGCCAATATTTTTGGTCCCTCTCGTGATGGGGACAACTACATCCATTTGAAGGACATGCGGAATGGGAAGGAGATTGAGCATAATGCCGCTTTTGATAAAGTGCTCTTCCCCATTCGCAGCCCATCGCCATCCCCACACATTTGCTGTCACGTGTGTCGCGCGCATGCACGGCCTTGTCTAAGCACGGGGTGGGCGTTGAACCGCCGTTTTGACCTGACTTTTGGGACCGCGGCCGTGCTTGCGCAAGGGGGAGGGGGGGTAGGAACCAGCTACATCCAATGCACAACTCAGTAGGACCAAGCACCCTGGGATCGCATTGCCATACCACAGCGTTCCTCTCGGGGCATAGACCGCCCCCCCTCCCCCCGCGGCGGGTCGGACGCAGGCCAGACTAATTGAGGACTCCGCCCGACTTGACGGGGCAGAGCAGCGGTGCCCTCTGGCCCGCGGACAGCCCCGATGCCGAAGGAAGCACAGAACTACGCGACCCGTTGTGCGTCCCGTGCATTGTGTATCCCCCGCCGAATGAGACATGCTCAGGCCTCACCGCCAGGCCCAGTTGCAGTCGGAGAGCAACTTCACAAGAGTGTCGGGCGCGGCGGGGGGCGGCGTTATAACGGAGGAGCGATTGCCTGACGGATAATCTCGAGCACGAGCCGCGAGTGGTCAACACCAACGGGGCCCGGAGTTGAGGAACGAGCTGTGCCTATGACACGAATGAGTGGGAGTCAGCTCCAGACTCCATCCCTCAGTAGGAACCGGCCGCATCGCGATGCGGAAACGCCACTGGTAGTTGGGCCCGCACGGTGCCCTGCCCACAAGTCCCGTTCTCGACGACCCCCCTCCCCCCCCCCCTGCATCCAACGTCCACTGCGCTTCCGCGGCACCGTTTAACTGTACATATGATAGTGGAGCACCCCAACCAAGAAGGGGACACATGCCATTATGTGACACTGCGACTATCGGACTAAGGGCTGAAATTGTCTATGGCGGGGACATTCAGTCAATCAATACCGACCATTGATCCCCCTGCATCCCATAAATGGCCTCACCAGGGATTTCGTCGAGCGACCGGGCTGGATGTTGTCTTGCTTCAGCAAGGTCCGGTTGGCGGTTGGCGGTTGGTGGTTGGGGGGTTAACCGCTAACCGCCGACTTCCGATTGATGATGGTCAACCGACGACCAGTTGACGGGTGTCTCGGGGGGTCCTATGACGAAATGGCGGTTTTGATGCGCCCGCTGCTTTTGCACTGTCAGTCCTCTTTCGGGCCCGTTTGAAGAGGGTGGAACCAATTTTGGTTTTGCAAACAATGGGACACGATCTGTGAGGGCGCTCTTGCCCCGGTGCGCGTGCGGTGCAGTCCGTGGGTGTACCTGGGGACCATCCCGGTGGTAATTGCAACCCTCAAGAGGCCTCCAGGAAAAGAACAAACACTACCCGGAAGCCTCTGGGATTGATTGGCAACCATTCAAAAAGACTGAGGAAGACAGGTGGTGTGCTTGCAACCGAGTGTTTCTGGGGTCCTGTGGGCTGTTTGGGTGGGTACGTCTTTCGATGGTGTTTGACCACTAATCGTTGGTGCGGACGCGGTGCGCGCGCAGTGCGACAACACCCTCCATGGTTTTCCGTTGTGCATCGGCGAAGGACAACTGGACACCAAAGCATGTGGCCACACCATCATGCCGTCCGCAATAATTTGCTTGTGTCCCTGGGCCGGTGCTCTGGGGGTGTTGGCACAATGTGCGTACGGTGGGGCACCTTTTTGATGCTTCCGGAGCTTTACTGGATAAAGAGGCCTTCTCGAAATCAGGATGGCAAGTGTTCCTAGGGGCTTGTTTGGATGGGTCCTAGAAGCTACCGGATGATTCCCATTTCCTCTTGATGGCTTCCAAGTGGTTGTTGTTACTTCTACGTGACTTGCTGGGGGTATTTGGGTGGTTGCTGTCAATTCTTGGTGACTTTCAGATGGTTACTGTGAACTTCCTCGTCGCTCGTGGATGGGCTCCACCACTCTGTCAGTTGCAGGGGAGTCAGCAACATCAACACCTGACCCATCTTCAAGCATTGAAGCAACAAATTTGCTTGAACTATCATCGTTGGGCCGTGATGGACAAAACGAGGGAGGGGCTCCTGATTTGATGTGGTACCGGAGAGGGGGATATTCTGCGGGGTGGAATTTCTGTTTAACAAATTCTGTGCAAAATTTCTGTGCGCAATTTGTTCGGTGTTTTTAAGGATTTGCACTGCTACACATTAAGCCTTGCCTTTGTCCACTTGTACCACGCCAGAGGATTTGGTTAATGATAGTTTCTTCCCGGTTGTCTCTGCTGACATATGGCTTATTGGTGGTATACATTCTGAACATATTTTGGTGATTGGGGTCACCACGCAATGCCCTGCTGAGGGTTAATCATGCACAGCCCACCTGGAAAAAACAGCAACCATGCAAAGTCGACCATTTCATACTATGACCAATTTCTGGGAGCCATACATAATTTGTTCGCTCATTTTTAAGAAATCGTACAGAATTTCTTGCCGCGGAATTTGTAGCTTTAAAATTTGTTAGACATGGAATATCCCCCTCTCTGGTAGCGGTTCATGTGTTTCTCTCTCCTGAGTGCCCGCAGAAATTCGCGTAGACGCACGTCCCAGTTGACCATGCGGTGGTGGTTGTTCCTCGGGACCGAAAGACCTCACGAGAGATGAGGCTCCAGTACTGCAGTGGCTTTTTCAAAACTGTTCACAGCCAAGGTTTTATAGGCAGGCAGATCCTGAAGCCAGACAAAAGGCCAAACAAGTCATTTGTAGTCTAAGGATTTGAGGTGTTGTCCATTCCATGGTCTGTAGCGGACTGTCGGGCTGGCGGGTCCACATGTATCGCTCCGTTTTGTCAGAGTTGAATCCCTACATCCGGCCGCGTGCTGCAAGTCAGAAGGTTGAGCGAACGCAATCCAAAAAAAAGTGGCTGTGAGGTTTTCAAAGTGGAGCCTCGGGGGACCCAACATGGGGAAAATCACAGTGGTTGCTTGTGTGGATTCTCTGGTACATTGACTGTTTGTTGTCATTTGGGTACCATGCACGCTCATTGAAGGTATGCAACGATGGCAATACTAGGGCTTGGCTGTAATTTGCCATCTTACCTTTGAGACTAGTCATGTTTGCCCTGAATGATATCATGCAATAGGTTTTTCTATCCCTCCCCCCCTCTCTCTAAGGCCATTCTTGTGTGTCTCTTGATTCTGCTTACCCTGGGTTCATTTGAGTCCCATAAGGTGTTTGGGTTTTCCAGGGTTGCCCCAAAAGGGGTGCTACTGGTGCACACACAGTGCAATTGCTCTCCTTTGGATAGGACTCTCCCATCCAAAGGGGAGTAATTGCGCTGTGTGTACTTAGCGAATAGGCAGCTTCAGGCATGGCGGTCTCCTGCCGCGATAGAGAGCATCATGACGTCCAACATGTGAGGTATGGGTGTTTGCCTCATGCCGTGGTCTTGCCAGGGATCCAGTGTATCATATGAGTCCGATGCCTGTCTTCCATGAGTACTCTGCTTTGAACAATTTTGAGTCAGTCCAAACAAGGATGGGACTCTCCAAGTTCCCATTGCCTGTTGTTGGCTTTTCCTTGCCAGTCTTCCCAGTTCCAACGGTGGACTGCCTGAGGTTGTAGAAAAAGGTCATCTTGTCCTGCCTTGTCCCTTAGAGATTTTGACGATTTTGTGATGTGTTGTGGTTCTGTGGGACACACCTTCCCCGTGTGAAACAGGTCACAAGATGGAGACTGTGCTCTAGTACAGCCAGACGCCCAAATAGCTGCACTGCGCTAAGTGCGCCCCCTTACTGCACCCCCTAAAAGGCCACCGGTGGGGCACGGATTAAAAAAGATGCCCGGCGCGCGCCCGGCACGCTAGGACTCCCCCCCAGTGTGCACGAGGCACAATGACTGTAGGCTGAAGAAGACAGCGGTGTGAAGATTTTATCGACAGGCTCATTTTTCAAGATTGGCCGTGTGTTTTCGGCCAATGACAGCTGGCCCTCATTCCACTGCATCACCCTCCTCGATACCATCAGGCCCTTGCACACGGCTGGCGCTCAGTCGGCCGGGCCCCCATGGGTCAGGGTCAGGTGGGGTCGGAGGTGCTGGAGTGAGGGAAAGGGAAGGCAGGAGGGGAGGAGAGAAGAATGTCATCATCTCTGTACCCGACGTTTCCTGGTAGAGCTGACATCCGTGCCCCACTCCTGTTCATCCGACCATGGGGGGACGGAGGACGGGGGACGGGGGCTGTGGGGCGTGGGAGGCCGGTCACGGTCCCAGACATCCGACGCCGCCGCGAGGGCCAACGCAACGCGCAGAGCGATGCGGATACGACCACGAGCCACTGACTTGCACGGCCCCCACGCCTCAGGGACCATGGATGCTGGCGTGGAGCTGCCACCTGACCCCGAGAGTTTTTGGCCGGTCTGTTTGTCCATGGTGGAACCCAGCAGTCGATCCACCTGGCCTATCCTCTCTGGCATGAATGGCATTTGATGTTTGAGACGCATAGCATTGGTCAGAAAAGACGCGCTGTCCACCGCCGATGACCGTGAGTATAGAATGATGTCCAGCCGCGCAACCGTGGTGAGAAGCCGCATGATCTTGCGAACATATTCCGCCGATATTCCGTTTACGCCGTGGGGCAGTGCCAGACGACGGAGGGCGGACCAGCGACTGTCCCACAGTGCGAAGCAGCAGCAGCGGCGGCGGCTGCGGCTGCGGCAGTGGCAGCAGCAGTAGCAGCAGCAGCGATCATCAGCGCCATTGTGCCAACGCTATGCCAATGCTGCGCTGTGCTATGCCACGCTGTGGGGGAGTACTTGCGCCGCGCGCGCACCGCGACGCGATCGTTGGGCGCGTCGCTGCCCTGGATCCCCCGCGTGTCCCGTGACCATGTCCCGCCCGAATCCAAGACGCCATCAAAGCCAGGCATGTTGGCACAAAAGCGCGGAAATGTTTCCAACGGCCGTGGCACGTGCAAAGGCCCTGAGCATGTGTCGAGGGGAGGGCTGCGTACAGCGCGGGCACCCCGCATCTGTAAGGCGGTTTGGTTCCAGGGATCCGGGATA